>CM053567.1:128462601-128510518 GCA_028646485.1 Cryptoprocta ferox | reverse complement strand
ATTTTACCTATAAGGCCGTGAAGGCAGCAGGGCTGGGCAGAGGGAGGAGCAGACAGCAATGGACTTGGCAACTGAGCTCTCAGCCAATCCTGCGGAGAGGTCTGGAACTGGGACAGCCCTTCAGAGTTGCTCTGAACTCACGCTCGGGGAGCGGGGTGGGGGGTAGGCCTTCATACACCCACATGAGCCAAGATGAGGCATTACCTTGGGCAAGCTGTTTCCTGCAGTTGAGGGCCCAGCACAGTGAAGGACACATCTGTGACTTCTGGCAGCCCATATTCCCAGTGGTCGGGATCGATGGGTGTGCCCCAGCCCTAACGAGGGGATCGGGGTGGGCACCACAGCATGTCAATGGGGTAGAGCAGAGTTAAGCCCACCCCTATCTCCTTTTCCAAAGCATAGTAATCATCTATTTTTAAGATTTTAAAGGTATAGTTTACACTCGAAAGTCAAATAAGCATATCTATGACTCAGAAAAAGAAAATCTAGTGACAAGCAAGGGCTAAAGATAATAGACCTGCTGGCCTCTTGGATCAGAAGCAGCAAATGCTTGGGCACCTGGGTGGCTCCAAAGGTTAAGCATCTGATGCTTGATTTCAGCCCAGATCATGATCTCATGGTTTGTGGGTTCGAGCCCCGCATTGGGCTCAGCACTGACAGTGCAGACCCTGCTCTGGATTCTTGCTTTCCAGCTCTCTGCCCTTCACCCCTACTCAGATTAAATAAACAGACATTAACAACAACAACAACAACAACAACAACAACAACAACAAAAAGCAGTGAATGCTGGCTACAGCCTGGGGCTAGGGAGAGAAAGTCTAGAACCTGGGAGACGGTGGCTCCTAGTATAGCTCTGTCCGTTGGTAAAAGTTAGTAGAAGATTTTGCCACCCAATATACTCAGTACAACCAAAAGCTCACACTCAATAGGAGTGAATGCTTGGGTTACCCACCCAGTAAACAAATCACAACGCACTGAGGTGCTGGCTGAGAGGAAAAGCTAGTAGAATGGGAGAATGGGTAGTAGAAGAAAGAAGTTCTAAATACCAACCCTAATCTTCTGGTCAGGTCCATAAATGAGAATTGTAGTAACCATATATATTTTTGCCTTATTTTATCTCTACATCTCTCCATCTACCTTTTCCCTATTTTATACAAGGGATGTTGATGTGATAAACTTTGCAATGTGCTTTTTAGGTTACAGGATATCACGCTGAGGTTGTGACTTTATTAAGAGAGGTTTGAACATCACTCAGAACCAAAGATGAAAGTATGTCTTAAACCGAGGGTGATGATTTTAGTATATGTGCTGCCGAAGCGAGCACTCGAGGGTGATGATTAACACGGTTCTATAAGCGCAGTGCAAGAAAGTGGAGGACGGGAGGAGGGGAGACATACCCCAGAAATGGTTACATTGACTGATGGGAAGCTGGATCTCTTCTGGGGAGAAAATGTGTTTCCACTGGACTGGGAGATGACTCTGTCCCAAGGCAGGAGCATATTATTGCTGTTGTTTGACATTTTAAATATGGATAGAAGTATGTAAATAAAAACTAGCCATATAACATTAGAGATAAGCCACAATTTACCACACTATTCCCCCAACCTCTTAAGCTTTTAAGTTATTTCCAGTTATTGCCACTACAGATTACATAGTGATAACACTTCCCAGGTTTTGTAATTTTTTAATAGAGTCACAGAATTGGGATCCCAAGGATGTGTTTCTAACCTTCTCAGCCTTACACAGCTCTGTGAAAGAATTCCTTTTCTCTTTCTGGAGAGTGGTCAACTGGGTCAGAAAAGCAACTGCTGGTGGCCCCTTAGTGCCTCAGTCTTAATGCCTGTTCATTGACTTCCCAAATTCTGCATGCTAAAATCTTCATACTCAGAAAAGGGGAGGAGAGCAAGAGAAAGCTCCTTCCCAAGGCGGGATTGTATTCCTATTTACTCATTCAAACAAACTGTTAGGAGAAACCACTGAATATTGTGCCCTAAGAGTGTCTTGTTTACCACAGAACAAAATTTTAGCACTCTTCTAGAAAATGCATAGAATTCCGGGGCGCCTGGGTGGCTCAGTGGGTTAAGCGTCCAACTTCGGCTCAGGTCATGATCTCACAGTCTGTGGGTTCAAGCCTCGCATCAGGCTCTGTGCTGACAGCTCAGAGCCTGGAGCCTGCTTTGGGTTCTGTGTCTCCCTCTCTCTCTGGCCCTCCCCTGCTCACTCTCTGTCTCTCAAAATAAAAAATAAAAAGACATAAAGAAGAAAATACATAGAATTCCATGGCATACCTTTTGTCCTCATTCCATCCTTCTTTTCCATCCTTTTTAGTTTTTTCATTCTTCACCTATTTCAAATTTCTTTCCTCATACCCTATTGCGGGTGCCTTAAATTCTTTGTGTCACAAAGAAGAGAAAGGTGAATTAAGAGTACATCCTCATACTTATGACTGCGATAAACAGCATACGGCTAAGTTAAGAGTAGATGAGGCAACAAAGACATAACATCTTTCAAATAACAAGTCTGAAGACACCGGGTTCAAGAATTGGTCCTGCAGCTTAACCACGTCATCCGGGTCCCAGGGTCTCTCCAGCCTTTTGCTCTGATATCCTCAACACACTGGATTTTCAGTCCCTGGTTGAAAATGGTGATGTAATAGCTACAACAGTGCCAGGTGTCGCGTCCCCGCCCCGCAGCGCATGGCGCTCGACCCACAACACATAAACACCTCTCTCACTCAAAGACAGAAAACATGGCCTTCTCATACAAATCTCTCTAGCAGGGAGAAAGATCTTCCGCACCACGGCAGACTTCTCTTATGTCTCATTGACCAGAAGTGAGTCACACGAATACCATTAGCTGCAAATACATTGAGAAAATGAGAATCTGGCATTTTTGGCTTCATTCAAGGCAGGCGGACTCTCGTGGAAGGGAAGAGGTGGTAGAAAATATGTATTGGGTAGACAACCAGGTGACTACAGGATTTTGGGTTGGGGCTGCAGGCGAGTAGAGGGGTGGATACATCTTTACATATCTATATAAAGGCAAAGCCCTCTTTAAAAGCTTTGAGGCCCAAATTTCACCTTCAGTGTTTCCATCTCACTGTGTACCACAACATATGCTTCACAACATTCACACACATCCTCTCTCCCTTTTCTTGTCCACTCCCCTATCTCTCTCACACACAAGAAGCCTCCAATAAATTTCCTGCATATTTTCTAAGTTTTTCATTTCAACACTGTCAGTGATGCAACATCTAACTGTTCTTTGCTTGGAATGGTTGGCGTCAGCAGACATATTTATGACATTTCCTTTGTAGATAATACACCCTTCGGCCTAACAAAAATCAAATGTGTCTAGAAGTCTAATGAGTTACTATGAGTTAGCTGCTATACGTAATTCAGAAAAAAAACTCCTATAAGAACCTTATATTCAAATACAATTATAAAATACCTACTTCCTAATATATAATGTTCCACCATCTACTAACTATTCTCATATTCATTATCTTATTAGTCGTCACAAGGGCCCTGTAAAGTTAGTATCGTTAGCATTTTACAGATGAAGAAACAACTGGTCATTAGAATTAAGTGACCTTGGCCAGTCACAGATAATAAGTGACAGACCAGGACTTTAACTCACTTATTGAGTTATGCCAATTGCTTTTAGGTTCTACACAATTATGCCAATTGCTTTTAGGTTCTACACAAGTAGGAAAGAATCCAGTGATTTCTCATATTTTACTATATGAATTATGAAACTTTAGGCATGTCATTGAAACTCTGTGATCCTTAGTATTTTGTCCTATAAATTAGGGCCTTAAGTAGATTAAAGCTTCCCAACCACTAGTATAGCAACCAGTAAAGATGACCTAGTAAATCTTGGAGTCTCACCTGAACAGTATCTGAACAATTACCACTGCTACAATTCCTTTCCTTCTAACCCTTGCGCCCACTAGAGTTTTAATTATTCATACATTCATTCAAAATACATTTATCAAGCAACTCCCATAGGTCAGAAACTTTCAGGAAGAAAGGTAAAGCAACTGGAACAGAGTTCTTCCCCAACACCTAGACTTTCATTGTCAATAACGTTATACCCTAGCCCTGATTATCAAAATTTTATGTAAAGATTAAAAGTGGCCAATTTCTGATGTTTGTGTTCTAAAAAGCTGTGATCTATGACTTTACACATGAGAAGTCTAATTAGGAGAGTGATTATAGGGGCACCTGGGTGGCTCAGTCAGTTGAGTGTCCTACTCTTAATTTCAGCTCAGGTCATGATCTCACAGCTTCTGAGTTTGACCCCGCACTCACATTGTGAGCCTGCGTGGGATTCTCTCTCTCCTCTCTCTGTCCCTCTGCGCTTGCTTGCGCTCGCGCGCTCTCTCTCTCTCTCTCTCTCAAGATAAATAAATTTTAAAAAGAGAGAGAGAGTGATTATAAGAAAGAGGGAACAGTAAGGAGAGAAATGATCAGTGAAAGGAAAGAACTAAAGCCAAACGTAACAGCTCAGTGTTTTGCTATTACCATTTCCTCAGATAACACACCGCTTCATTTGGGTGAGGTTCAGATGAAGCCAGCACCTCCACAGACCCAAATGTGGCCTCATCACATTAGCCACATCTTCCCACATGCCCACCGTGCCTTGCTCGCAAGATCAATGCCGGAGCTTGATGATCAGATCACAGTGTGTATTGCAGGACCCACGTGGGACCCTGGGTGCAGCCCTACCCTGTGCCTGTGAATTCTCAGACTTCCTAGTGGCAGAGATGGGTGGTGATAGATGCTTATGACTCCAGAGAGCCACTGTGAAGATTAATGACTTAATGTTTTGCAAAGTGTTTTTAAATCCCCAGATGAGAGCTGCTCCTACAGCTGGCTGCTGCATGTTTAGCATTTGCTTGCTTTAAATTGGTTGCTCCCGCCATATTTCAAGACCCCAAAAAAGACCCAGATTAAAGGAAATGCCCAGGAGTCCACTGATGGCTTTTAGATTGCACTTCCCCAGAGGCTGACGGGCTGACAGAGACAGAACACTCCTTTTCAGCACCACCTTTACAGAGACACACTGCATCTTTACTTTCAGTTGTGGGATCAAGATCATGAAAGTCACATTTGAACCAACATCTGATGTCCCCCTTGAGGCCACACTGCAGACTGCCAGCACACTGTTCTGCTTTTGGAACATTTCCAGGCTAATAACAAAATGATTTCTTATGGGACTATTGGAGGGGGAAAGACTGAGTGGAGATTTATCTTGCTATTTAGAAAAATGATTAGTAAATAAGTCTGAGTGATAATTACAGAAAATCCAAACTGGTTTAATATGTGTGGCGCTTCTAATGATGTGAAAATTGGGGCGCCTGGGTGGCTCAAGTCGGTTAAGCCTCTGACTTCACCTCAGGTCATGATCTCACTCACGATTCATTGGTTCGAGCCCCATGTTGGGCTCTGTGCTGACAACTCAGAGCCTGGAGTCTGCTTCAGATTCTGTGTCTCCCTCTCTCTCTGCTCCTCCTCTGCTCCTGCTCTGTCTCTCTCTCCCAAATTAAAATAAACATTAAAAAAAAATTTTTCAATGATGTGAAAGTTGATTATAAACTGTACTTACAATCTGATTATTCTTAGAAAATCTAGAAAAAAGATCAGTTTTGGAATTCTAAGCTATTTCAAGACTGATTGTTGGGGGTGTTGCCCATTTTAGTAACTGACATTTTAAAAGATAAAAGTAAATTAAATTGGAGTGCCTGGGTGGCTCAGTTGGTTAAGCATCCGACTTCGGCTCAGGTCATGATCTCCCAGTCCATGGGTTCAAGTGTCGCATCGGGTTCTCTGTTGGCTGACAGCTCAGAGCCTGGAGACTTGCTTCAGATTCTGTGTCTCCCTCTCTCTCTCTCTGCCCCTCCCCCACTCACACTGTGTCTTTCTCTGTCTCTCAAAAATGAATAACCACTAAAAAAAAATTTAATAAATTGCATTGATTCAATAAAGAGAAAATAAAATTACTGTATTGCTTTTCCCTTGTGAAGCATTTTCCCTGGCCTTTCAAGTTTTGTTAAAGAATTATTAAAAGCACTGAAATGAGCAAGAGGTATAATTTATAATTAGGTGACCCATGGACACACTAGGTTTCCATAGTACCACTAGTACAGATTTGGAAGTCAACCTTGAAGTAGTTGTAAGTGCAGTGAAAATCTGCATTTGAAAAGTTCCAATGGCTTGTGGAGTCAGAGTTTCCACAAAAATAGAGAGAGTAAACCCTTGCCCTACCAATAAATTAGATTTTAAATGAATAGCTAATAATAATGCATGAAGTAGTCATATGAATATTATCAAAACATTATTGACTAAATGTGCCACATGTAGAACATTAGGAAAAATGGTGACTTCATCATGGTTTATTTTGAATTTTTAATTTTCTTAATATTTAGTTTAAGTCCAGGTGGCTTGAGGAATAATAATAAATCCTACACCCTTTGGCTTCTGGGTTATTCTCAGCAGTCTTCAGTGAGTATGTATCGAGAAAGAAAAAGAAAAACTTACAAAGGCCACCCTTTGACATCTCCCTATATCCCTGAATAAATTTCACAGGTGACTAAAAGTAATATTAAATGGTTAGGCTTCAATAAGTAATTCAGAGAATATCCTTCTTTTGATCAGCTAAAAAGGAACCAGAGATTATCTGGCACTTAGTTATATTTTTACCATTTAGAAGTAGCAATATTCACTGAGACACAGAAGCCCAGAAAGTGAGGGACAAAGCTACACCCACTCTCTTCTTATAGTGTTCATCCATAATATAAGTAGGTGCCATGAGAATGACAGATGGGACCAGAGTACCCCAGCAAGCACATAATCTTAACTCAGAATGTGACTACTACAAGTCTAGCCTTAATACCGAAGAACCAAGTTGCTACTAACCTAGAAACCCTGGGAAATGGCCATATAACAATAATAATACTTATCAGACCTTCTCTTGAGTGTCTACCATATGACAGGCACATTGCAAACATTATTATTAATATTCACAATTCCCTAAGTTCAGAATGCTCATCCCCATTTTACAGATGATAAAATCAAAGACTAAGAAATTAAGCCATTTGTCCTAGTTCAAGCAGTTAGCACAGCACAGGAAAAGCATAATTCAAACACAAGCTACTCTCCTATCCAAGGCCATGTACCAGACTTCCCACAAATGCTGTTAACCTGAACTGCAGAGTTGCAAACACATGTTTATGCATCTTGTATATTTACATACTTGGGTCTGTGTTATGGGCACAATCTTTAGAAACGAAAGCACAGATATCATATAAAATGGTGATTATATTGTATACAGCACATATTGAGAGCTATCATCTGAGAAATTACTTTAATGTCACTTTCCAGGTGTGATAGTCCGCATGACATTATAGGGAAATCAAGACTAATACATCTAAACCGATCATGGGCAAATGATTTTGGATCATCACGACTGGCTTAGCTCAGTGATTTTCAAAGTATGGTCTTCCAGCCACCAGCACTACCTCAAAGCCCGTTAGGAACGCCCCATCCTAGACTCGCTGAATCATATACACTGGGAATGGGTCTCAGTAATGTTTAACAAGCCCCCCAGGTGAAAGTAACACATGCTGAAGTCTGGAGCACTTAGGCTTTGACAGATTCTGATTCAATCTCTGAAGCTAGAGCATGATCACATCCCTGAGGACACCTAAACAAATGTGGGGCTCTCACAGCAAGAAAGGTGTCTGACACAGGGTCTCCGAGTCAAATGCTTTAGGGGATCAGAGAAAGGTTAGAGGCCTCAAGGGAAGTGGTATGTGATTCAGCCGGCAGGACAGGAAGAGGTTCACAGGACCAAAAAGGGCCGTATCAAAAAGTGAAAACAAAATGAGAGAAGGAAGTCGCTATACTTCCTTTAGCCCAGAGCCACTTAACTGATTAGGATTCATTTGTTACAGATGAAGTAAAAATTCATTTCCCCAAATGTCAATCTAATATACATGAACACCCCCAACTCCTTCTTTTTCAATTATAAATATGCCTAAAGGGGAACTGTAATTTTAAAGTATCTCGGTGTGAACAAAGCAACTAATTCCCTTGAGGTTATTTTTCATATTTAGATTAATTTAGTGAGACTTTATATTACCCACATCATAGTTCCTCTGTATACCTAAATTATTACTACTTTTCTCAAATGGCCACTACAAATTTTAACAACAATATCTGGGGCAATATTTTTAACTATTGCTTTGGGGTTTTCTAATGAAATAAATACCAAAATGTGGCAAATAAATACATTAAAGACAAGTAACAGACTGGGGAGAATATTTGTAACACATAGAATAGAAAAGGAGTTAATATTCATAATATATAAAGAGTGCCTACCAATAAAAAAGAAAAACAACTCAGTAGAAAAATGAGCAAAGGAGTTAAACAGGTCATCCATTCATGGTTCAACAACTATTTTTTTTTAGATTCAGTATGATTTGCATCCTAGCTCCACGCTTTCTAGTTGGTGTGACCTTTACCAGTTATTTTTGTCTTTAAATAAACTCTATGCCCAATGTGGGGCTTGAACTCATGACCTTGAGATCAAGAGTCACATGCTCTACCAACTGAGCCAGCCAGACACCCTCAGGCTTTAGCACTTTATTTAGCCTCTCTCTGATTTGATTTTCTCACCAGTCATAATCACCCATTTTTTAATGTTTATTTTTTTTTTATCTTTGAGTGTGTGTGTGCACACACATGCACAAGTGGGGGAGGGACAAAGAGAGAGGGGACACAGGTTCTGAAGCGGGCTCTGTGCTGACAACAGAGAACCCGATGCAGGGCTTGAACCCACAAACCATAAGATCATGACCTGAGCCAAAGTCAGATGCTTAACCAACAGAATCATTCAGGCACCCCACCAGTCATAAGCTTCCTAATAACAGTTCCTAATTCTTAGGGTCTTTGTAAGTATTAAAATATATGTAAAGTATAAAAGACTCATAAAATGCTAGATAATGCTATTAAGTTACATATTATATGATAAACACTGTATTAGGCACTAGCAATTCTCAAAAGAAGAGAAACAAATGGCCAAAAAATTGTAAAAATGTTTACTATCAAAGATATGCACAGGTTTGTGGGGAGATAGCATTCTCTATACTTAGTGTAAACTGGGGGCAAAGATTGTGGAGCAGGTGGGCAGTGTCAACTTTAAATGCATATACCCTTTGATGTCAGAATTATAACACTAGGAATTTACCTGAGGGTGCTCACAAAAGCATGAAAATACTCTATCACAACATTTTTATAACAAAATAAAATTGGAAATATCCTGAATACCCATATACAGAGATGATTAAAAGAAATCTGGTATATTCAAATACCAGAAAACCCCCTAAGAAGAATAAGATAGGTGTGTAGGTACTAATATGAAGACATCTTCAAAGTATGTTAAGTTTTTCAAAAGAGTGTAATATGATCTTAAATCTTAAAAGGATTTATGCATATACTGCATATGTATGAAAATTTTCTAGAATAACTTGGTCCTTGGGATCCAAGAGATTTGGGGATGAAGAACTAGAGATTAAGATTGATGGATGCTAACTAAACTTACTGTGGTAAATATGTCACAATATATGCATACATCAAATCATTATATTGTACACCTTGGACTACTACAATGTTATTTGTCAATCACATCTAAATAAAACGAAAAAAAAGAAATAGAAATTAAGGGTAGGAGAAGGAGAATTTCATTTTAATTTTTCCTTTTTATACTATTGAATTTTACTGGGAATAGATATTATTCTTTCTATGAAATTGTGGATTATCTTTTTTTCTTTATTCTTTCAGTATTTTTTAAAAATCTAATTTTAAAAAAAAGAGCAAGTATTTAATAACACACAGTTTCTGAGAATCAGGAATACAAGAGGAGCTTATTGAGATGGTTCTAGCTGTGAGGCTGCAGTCAAGATGTAGGCTGGGGCTACAGACTTATCTGAAGGTGTGGTTGGGACTAGGGGATCTGACTACAAGGTCACTGACATGTCTCTTGGTCAGAGGCTTCAGTTCTTCACTGTGTGGTCCTTCTCAAGGGAAGCTGGCCATCCCTTTCACCACATGGTCTCTGTATTTATACACCATCGCTTCTGCTTCATTCTCATTCATTAGAAGTGAACCAGCCCCCATTCATGAAGAAGGGAATTAGAAGTATTAATGAACTTGTAGGGGCACTTGGGTGGTTCTGTCAGTTAAGCATCCAACTCTTGGTTTCGGCTCAGGTCATGATCTCATGGTTCGTGACTTCAAGCCCCACATAGCACTTCGCGCTGACAGCGGGGAGCCTGCCTGGGATTCTCTCTCCCCCTCTCTCTCTGCCCTTCCTCTGCTCTCTCTCTCAAAATAAATAAACTTAAAAATTTTTTTAAAAAGAAGTATTAATGAACTTGTAGACATTTCAAAACCACAACAGAAGAGGAATATTTGAGAGGCAAATTTCAGAGGGGAGGGAAGCCAGAATCAACAATATTGAAGTAGATATGTGGAAAGAATACTGGCCTTGAAAGGGGAGAGCTGGGGTTTATTTCCTGAGATACAGCCAGCACATAATAAATGTTTATTAAATAAATGCATGAATAACAAGTTTTCTGCGATTGTTTTCAAGTCTTTGGTCATGGGCATAAGAGCAGTCACCACATTATAGGGCTCTCCTGTGGGCTGAGTGGAATGATGGGTATCAGAGCTCTTTGTAAATTTAACACTTGCAGCTGATAATGCCTGGAGGTAAACATGGTCTGCAACATGAAGAAGGGGCTCCAGCATGCCGGAGTCCTTGCCCAATTTCAGGTATCTTTTCTACCTGTCTAGGTCCTAGGACCTGGACAGTGCTCTGATTCCAGCTCTCTATCTTAGCTCCAGTCCAGACTCCTTACGGTGTCCTACCACCAATTGTTGCTAGCTACCTAATACATTTTATTTCATGAAACACCACCACCTTCTTCCAATATTCCCCATCTCAATAAATGGAAGCTCCAGGAATGCCTGAGTGGCTCCGTCCATTGGGCATCCAACTCTTGATTTCAGCTCAGGTCATGATCTCATGGTTCACGGGTTCGAGGCCCTCATCGGGCTCTGTGCTGACAATGCAGAGCCTACTTGGAATTCTCTCTTTCCTTCCCTCTCTGCCCCTCCTCTGCTAGCACTCCCTCTCCCTCCCCCCTCCCTCTCTCAAAACATAAATTAAAACATTTAAAAAAATTTTTTTAGAAAATGGCAGCTCCATTCCTCCCATTGCTCAGGCCAAAAAATTGGAGCCATTCTTGACATCTCTGTCTCTCTCCAATTCATTAGCAAATCCTTCTAAATATATCCAGGATCCAGCTGCTTCTCATCATTTGTATTAATACTACCCCCCCACCACCCCCCACCAAACATGTCACCTGATACACCAACATGATTTCTTTACATGACTACAAAAACTTTTACAAGCCATTTGCCTGGATTAACATCCAACTCTGGATACAATTTCTTAAGCTGCCACCAGCATCATTTATATTATCCACAGGTTGCACAACTAGAAATGGTGCATGCCTTCGTGCATGGCACTACATTGCAACCATGCCATGATAGGCAATCCGAGTATCATTTGTTTCTTGCATCTCAAGACCCAGGCCTGACTAAGGTCTACCATGGTATGTGACATCTAGAACTACTAAGCTATTCGTGACAAGGGGGGAGCGGGGGACACTACCAAATAGTGAGATTTGCAGAGCAGTAAAATAAAGTATACATGGTCCTCTATGATATTGTTGTACCATCGAATTTAATCAAGCCTTGAAAGATTAAATAAAGCATTCACTGCTTGAATTGTTAGTTGACTTTTCTGTTGTAGCAAAAACATCCTTGTCAATATAAGAGCTATAACTAGAAAGGAGGGTGGCAACTTAAAATAAAAGCAAATACAATATGTCAGTTAAAAATAAAATCATAAAATGATTTTAGAAACCCAGCATAGGAACAGAATAGATGATAGCTACCAGAAATCTGAGATCAGCAGACATCAGCATTAAATTTAAAGTTCCTAACTACAGAGAGCAAGAGAGCGAAAGAGCAAGAGAGAGAGAGAGAGAGAGAGAGAAAGGTATACCAACTCTTTAGAACAAGAAAACTTTTTCCGGACGCTAATTCCATTAGATACTTACCACAAGAAGATAAAGGACACAGAATAACATAATGCAGGCGATGTGTCTATGGCAAAAATAGTTGATGACTCACCAAAATTTATATGCTCCCCTCTCACCCAGCCCCTGTGAATTCCGGTGGAAGCATGTCACTAATTCTTTTTTTTTTTTAATAGGAAAATTTGTAACTTCTGCTGCTTTATTTAAGGCTGTGTTTTAGTCCCTGAACTGTGTCAAGTTGTTACTCTTTTTTTTTAATTCCAGTATGGTTAACATACAGTGTTATATTAGTTTCAGGGGTACAATATAGTGATTCAACAATTCTATACATACACAGTGCTCATCATGATAAATGTACTCTTTAATACTCTTCCTTTATTTCACCCATCCCCCCACCCATCTCCCGTCTGGTAACCATCACTTTATTCTCTAGAGTTAAGAGTCTGTTCTTTGGTTTGTCTTTTTTTTCTTTGTTCATTTGTTTTCTTTCTTAAATTCTACATATGAGTAACATCATATGGTATTTGTCTTTCTCTGACTTATTTCACTTAGGATTATACTACTTCCATCCAAGTCATGGCAAATAGCAAGATTTCATTCTTTTGTATGGCTGACTAATATTCCACTGTGTATATATACCACACCTTCTATATCTATTCATCTATTGATGAACACACACACAAAAAGGATTCAAATAAACAAAATCAGAAATGAGGAGAAATACCAACTAACATCACAGAAATGCAAAAGATTTTAAGAGAATATTATGAAAAATTATATGCAAACACACTGGACAACTTAGAAGAAATGGATGAATTCCTAGAAACATGTAACCTTTCAAAACAAGCAGGAAGAAATAGAAAATATGAACAGACTGGTTACCAGCAATGGAATTGAATCAGTAATCAAAAAAGTCCCAACAAACAAAAGTCCAGAGCCAGATGGTTTCACAGGTGAATTCTACCAAACATTTAATAACTGTTTTTCTCAAACTATTCCAAGAAATAGAAGAGGAAGGAAAGCTTTCAGATTCATTCCATGAAACCAGCATCACTCTGATACCAAACCAGATAAAAACAGTACAAAAAAAAGCAAACTACAGGCCAGTATGTCTGCTGAACATAGATGCAAAAATGCTCAACAAAATATTAGCAAACTGAATCCAACAATACATTAAAACATTTATCAATTTTATTGATCTTTTCAAAGAACCAGCTCCTGTTTTCATTGATCTGTTCTATTGGTTTTTTTGGGGGTTTTTTTAGTTTCTATTTCATTTATTTCTGCTCTAATCTTTATTATTCCTTCTTTCTACTGGTTTGGGATTTTATTTGTTCTTTTTTTTTTCTAGCTTCTTTAGGTATAAGATTAGGTTGCTTTTTTGTATTTTCCTTGCTTCTTGAGGTAGACTG
The DNA here is from genome assembly GCA_028646485.1 of Cryptoprocta ferox. Lineage (NCBI taxonomy): Eukaryota > Metazoa > Chordata > Mammalia > Carnivora > Eupleridae > Cryptoprocta > Cryptoprocta ferox. Next base: position 128,496,934 of record CM053567.1, on the reverse strand, counting down.
ATACTGCTATAAACTTCCATCTTAGAACAGCTTTTGCTGCATTTAAAGATTTTGAACCATTGCATTTTCATTTTCATTTTCATTTGTCTCCATGTATTTATTTCCTCTTTGATTTCTTGCTTGACCTATTCATTATTTAGTAGCATGTTATTTAACATCCATGTATTTGTGTTCTTTCCAGATTTTTTCTTGTGATTGATTTCTATATTCAGAGTGTTGTGGTTATAAAAGATGCATGGTATGACTTCAATCTTTTTGAATTTCTTAAGACTTGTTTTGTGGCCTAAGATATGATCTAATCTGGAGAATGGTTCATGTCATATCACTAATTCTTAACAATGGGATGTGAGCTGATGTGTCACTTCTAATCCAAAAAGGATGTACCTTATCCACACTTTCTCTCCCATCTATGCAGTGGTAACAAAGTACTCTGAGACATCAGAGTGGCAAAAAAGAAGCAACCTGGACCCCTGAGTCACCACATGGAGGAGAGCCAAGCAGGGGAGCTACATGACCTACATCAGCCTATGATATAAATATTTAGAGAAATAAACCTTTGCTGTGTTAAGCCCCTGAGATTTTCAGGTTTGTCTATTCCATAGAATAGCTTAACCTAGCCTGGCTGCTACAGTTTATTTAATTAAGATTTTGGAATCAAGAATGTCATTTAAAATAGATAACTGAAGTTTAATTCTTCTAAGGTGACCATACACTTCCTTTTACATAACCATCCTCATCCCATCTCCCAAACATAAACAGAAATACACACTACTCTTCCGCATCTTTTCTTGAGTCCACTAAGCCTCCTATATCTCTAATAGATGCCCGTTCTCACGTAAGTCTTGTTCACATCAATTCTGCTTCATCCTCTCTCTGCAGCATTTAGGACATTGAAAACAGAGAAGGAAAATGAGGATAAGTTTAAAGCACAAATTTAAATGATGATAAGCATATTGGGAGAATCCTCTGTTTTTCAGCAGTAAAAATTATTGCATACTAAATATATCACTTCAAATGCTCTGTTAAGAATTCAATAATCCATTGCTATAAAAAGTCTGCCAAATCAAAAATATTTGAGATTTTCAAATAAGAGATCTTTCTTGACTAAAAAAATCATAAGCATATACGTTATTTCAACTATGTAAAAATAAACTCTGAAAGAGTCAAACACTGAGGGGATCAAAGGGATGGACACGCAATGAATCACTGTTGAATTTCATCATTTCAGGTGTCAATTTATACATTTTTCCTACCTCTGTCTTCCTGGGTACAATGCAAGTACTGATCTTCCTTTACTTGAGCTACTCCAGCCATCACCCTGGAGATGTTTAACACTGAGGCATCCTTCCTGTTACATAGCTTAGGGAAGGAGTTGCTAGATCTCCAATTCTAACCTGAGTCCCTTTTACCACCCCTCATGCCCAGGATGCTATTTCCCAAAATGACCATTAATTTCCTTTGTGAACCCTGAATCTTTCCCCCTTAAGTTCCTATTATTAAGTTCCTGCTTGTGAGTTTACAGAAATTCTTCCTTGATGCCTATTTCAACTTATTGTTCCTAAACTTGTTATCACTAGTCTCGTACCTCCTCCCCCCACTCAAGAAGTTTGGAGCCTATACCCAAGGATAGTTAACAACACTAGCATCAGGCCATATGCTAGAGGTTTTCCTACAGCATCTTTAAATCCCCACAACCATACTTTTAAGGTAGGTACCATTATTAGCCCCATTCTGCAAGTGAGAATAGCAAAACCTAAAGGTAAGGTATCTTGCCTCGAATTTCCAGGCTAGGAAGTGGCAGGGTCACTGCTTCCTGGCACTATTTAACTTTTTTTAAGATAATTTATTGTCAAATTGGCTAACATATGATGTGTAAAGCGTGCTCTTGATTTTTGGGGTAGATTCCCATGGTTCATTGTTTACACACAAAACCCAGTGCTCATCCCAACAAGTGCCCTCCTCAATGCCCATCACCCATTGACACTATTTAATTTGAGGGATTAAATGTACCACAGTATAATGAGTTTCAATAAATTAATATCATTATGTTTTCACTCATATGTGGAACAGGAGAAACTTAACAGAGGACCATGGGGGAGGGGAAGGGGAATAGTTAAGGAGAGGGAGGGAGGCAAACCATAAGAGACTCTTAAATACTGAGAACAAACTGAGGGTTGATGGGGGTGAGGGAGAGGCGAAAAGGGGTAATGGGCATGGAGGAGGGCACTTGTTCGGATGAGCACTGGATGTTGTATGGAAACCAACTTGACAATACTATAAAAGAAAAAAATTAAAAATGAAAATAATTAATTAATTAATGTCTTGTCTAGAGGCCAGAGAGTGAGAGTGATTGTTGACTCCACAGACCACATGATATTCCTAATCTGTCTGGGACCTCCCAGACTTGGGTGGGAGGGACAGCACTGGCTCAAGAGACACCTGAGTACCTGGGTGTGTGACAGTGGCAAGTACAGGGAAGGGAACCCAGCCCATCCAGGAAAAGGTATTACCCAAGTTAGTCCATAATGAGCAGCTTGGATACAAAAGCAGTATCTAAGGTTAATTTTTCCATCAGTAAATCAAGAAAAACAAGTGTAAATTTCATAATTTTTGGCTTTGCCAAATGTTTAGACAAGCTAATCCAAAAACTGAGTGCCCACACAAGGAATCCAATTTATGTGATGTCTGCACTGTCAGGACTGGGTTGGACAAAGTGGGTCAGAAGGGCTCCTTAAAGGAATCTGACCAGCTGCTGACCATCTTCTCAGTACTGGTTTGATCCAGTCTCATTTCCCCCCTCACTCCCTCCTTCCGGAATCACAGTTAAATCAATCTCAGTTTTGGAAGATTCTTTATTGTTTTAAATCTATAGTGTATTCTGAATAAGGGGAAAAGACAAGATTCCAGTTCTTTGAATATGATATAGATATACAGATAGATAGATAGATAGATAGATAGATAGATAGATAGATAGATGTGAAACTGAACTAAAATACTCTATTTGGTGCAAGATAAAAATACTTGCACTCATTTATTTAGGCAATAAGTAGTTACAAACTAAATTTAACATCAACTCTCAAACCTTGGATTGAATAAGAGCACCCTCCTCAGGCCACAACTAACTTACTGAATTATATTAATAGTGCTAAACTGTTGCTTAACTGCCAAGATAAGGAAGTTGTGCAACATTAAGTGAACACTGCAGAAGTACATGCCAGCCATCCCATAATTACCCCCCAAATTCTCATTTAATAAAGGCAATTGCTGGGCAATGTTTTGTGTGTAGATAGGGAAAAGAACACTGAAGTCAAAATGTTTTATTTCAGGTTCCGCCACTAACTGTGTGACCCTGAGTAAGTTCATGAGCCTCTCTTAGCCTCCATTTATTTATCTCTAAGATGGGTAGAACCCTAAGTCTGCCTCACTAGGGTCAAACAAGATACATTTCAAAGTACTCTGTAAAATACAAAGCAATTTGAAAAAAAAGAAAATACAAAGCAATTATGAATGTCAGGTATTATTAGTATTAATGAGATAGCATAAGGAATCACTTCATTTTGTTCAGATATAGAACACAGAACTTGACAAAAAAGACATTTGTTATTTCTGTATATTAGGTATCCACTCGTTTAAAAAGTGAACAAAATCTTCAATTATTTAAAAAAAAAAAAAAGCACTGTAGAGGATCTTTGCTACCTGTAGGGATGTGCACTTCAGACTCACATCTTAAAGGGATCTGCTTTTTAGCTACTTGTGAAGACTTTGAATAATTTAAGTTAGAGATCAGTGTCAACAGAGATTCATTCAGCATCAGAGGTAGGGCACTGTGTTAGGAATTCAAAGAGAGCTCAGTGAAAAGCACTGAATTTATATTTATATCTTAGATGCTAGAAAGCACCTCAAGAGATCATCTAATGTACCGAGTAAGTTTATTTTACAGCTCCTGTGTCAGAGAAAGATTTCAAAGGATAAAAATCTGTTAATTACGACTAACCTCTAGAAAGTGTGGTTAAAGGTAGGACCATCACATCTATACTGTTTAAAAGTTTTAAATAATAATTGCACATTGCCTTTAAGGAATCAAACAAAATGATTTGGAAAAGCTGGTAAACTTTTTTCTAAAGACTGAAGCCCAAAAGTATAGTCAAAACCTTAGTTTTAAAGAACATTCTAGATATAATAATGCCCTGCGTAACACAAGACTTCAAACTTCTTAGCTTGCATCTCACCTTTAACTGTTTTTAAAACAATGTACCTTGTGTAGTTTTAAATGAAATATCTAATTTTCACTGTAACTATATTTTCAAAGGTTATAATTTTTGGCAAGCTGTAAATATTATGTTTAAACGTATACAGCTGAATACAAATATCATAGTGATTTCATACCCATTTATCACACATTAATAAACAACCTGCTCTCTAAAAGCTGAAAATGATACATCATTTATGTTTGTCTTTTAACTCTGACTGAACCAGTCAAAGTTCAGTGCAAGAAACAGAAGCCCAGAAGCCCTGTGGGGGGTGCCTGGCTGCTCAGCCGGTGGAACTCTTGATCTCGGGGTTTTGAATTTGAGCCCCACATCGGGTACAGAGATTCCTTCAAAATAAATAAATAAATAAATAATTTTTTTTAAAAAGAAACAGAAGTCCCTCAAGGCCTTTTAAGCAGAAAGAAATTTAATATAGAGAATCGGGTTCTCTCAAAATCACCCACCAGAACAAGTTCTAAGTAGGCTTTTTTGTCCAATCTGGGCAAATCTATAGACAGAAGGTTAAAAGCCTAGTTTCCTAGGGCTGGTGTGCGGGTGGAGGGAGTGACTGTTTTTATTGTTGTTGTTTTTTAAAGTTTAATTATTTATTTTGAGAGAGAAGGAGATAGAGAGCAAATAGAAGAGGGGCAGAGGGAGAGGGAGGCAGAATCCCAAGCAGGCTCTGCACCATCAGCCCTGGAGCCCAATGCAGGGCAGGGCTCAAACTCATCAACCAGAAGACCATTACCTGAGCTGAAATCAAGAGTCCAACACTTAACCAACTGAGCCCTCCCCGCCCCGCCCCGCCCCACCCCTAGCCCCAGGAGTGACTATTAATAGGGTAAGGAGCTTCACTGGAACACAGCCTTGTCCTTTCAGGTATTGTCTGCAGCTACTTTTGCACTATAAGGGAAAGTTGCATAGTTGGGATACAGACTATGTGATCCTCAATGTCTGAAATATTTACTGTCTGGCCTTTAAGAAAAATTTTGCCAACCTCCCTTTTATTCAAAGATGCAGTGTTGAACTGTCAGAAAAAATATGTAACTTTTCACCTTCTCTCCTTGAAATGAAGCTAAATAAGCACTCAGGGCACAGAATGAGACACTGGGGAAAGCATGTCTTCACCAAGCTGTTTCTCACTAATAAGAATTGTAGGGGCTCCTGGGTGGCTCAGTCAGTTAAGTGCCCTTGATTTCGGCTCAATGATCTCGCGGTTTGTGGGTTGGACCCCATGTCCAGCTCTGTGCTGACAGTGCAGAGCCCACCTGAGATCCTCTGTCTGCTCCTCCCCTGCACTTGTGGGCGCACACGCGCGCGTGCTCTCTTTCTCTCTCTTTCTCAAAAATAAACTTTAAAAAATTTGTAAAAATACAAGAATGGTCCTCCTTGCAGGTTGGAATTTCCCAGCATGCTTCTTACAAACTTTAAACATTTGAAATTTAAGAGAGATAAACAGTAGTTTTAATTTTTAATGGTAATATTTATAGTACACCAGAAATTGCATCCTTTGCAACTATTTAAACTTATAACGAAAAAAAATTTAGATGTAAACTTAAAAATGTCTGTGGAGGGGCATCTGGGTGGCTCAGTCGGTTGAGCATCCAACATCAGCTCAGGTCATGATTTCACAGTTCCTGAGTTTGAGCCCACATCGGGCTTTGTGCCTGGAGCCTGCTTCAGATTCTGTGTCTCCCTCTCTCTACCCCCACAAACACTCACTCACTGTCTCTCTCTCAAAAATAAATAAACATTAAAAAAATTTTTTTCACTGTATGTGGAGAACATGGCTGTTTTTGTTTGTTTCAAATTTTTTAGAGACGACATGCAAGCAAAAAAGTTTAAAGGCCACTAGCCTAAAGAAGAAAGTCATCTTTGATTTCAAGCAAGAGTTCTAGGTGGAGTTATAAACTCCCCCTCCCCAATTGGCATTCCCCTAAAAGTTAGCTATCTTCTTCTATTATTTTTTTAAATGTTTACGGGGGGGGGGGGGGGGGGGCCAGCAGAGAGAGAATCCCAAGCAGTCTCCATGCTGCCAATGTGGAACCTGACGAAAGGCTCAATCCCATGATGCTGGGATTATGACCTGAGGCAAAATCAAGAGTCGGATACTTAACTGAGCCACACAGATGCCCCTATCTTCTTTTATTATTATTATTTAGGCACTCAGTGCCTCTGTATATCACATTACAGAGGTTTCCAGAAGAAAAAGTTTTTGTACAAGTTATTCTGTATATGGATACATAAGTGAAAAGAAAACTAACATTTATTGAGCATTCACTATTTGCCAGATTCTCCATATAAATTATCTCATTAATTCCTCATAATTATACTGTGAGTCACATATTATTATATTAATCCTATTTTTCAGCTAAAAAACAAAACTGATGCCAAGCGCATTTACATAATGTACTCAAACCCATACAGCCCTTAGGCAGCAAAACTAGGATATGAAACATAAACCCAAGACTGACACAAAGCCCATGTACTTTCCACTCCTTGCACCATTTGGCTCAGCTTTCTTATACCTCAGGTCTATACTTACATGTATCTGAATCCACGACATGCAAAGATTCTGGAACCTACAGTGATAATACTTAGTTCCTAACAGTCCCTGGTACTTAGTTCCCCTTCAAGCATCAGGAGAAGTCAAACTACGTAACAACCAGTGGGACACCAGCACCGGGCACTCCAAACAGATGCCGATATAAAATAGGTATGGGTATACCTGGTCTTACCAGCCGAATACCAGCCCTGACTCTACCTAAAACCATACCATTTTTAGAAAAATTCAAAAGGATAAACCTGCCCAACCGCCTCACTTTTCAGATAAAGAAGCTAAAAACTAAGAGATTAATGTCTTGCCACGTGTGACACCATCAGTTTTCGGCTGGGCCACATTAGAACGCCAATATCCAGAATCTCCCATATTTTAACGACTGATTGGTTAGTATGTAAATGACTGATCTTACTCTGCTCTCTCTCTTTCAGAATCTAAAAGAACTCGAGGTAGCTTCATGTTTATAATCAGTCTCCAGTGCTAGGGCATGAGCCTTTCAGGATGGCTACAAATAAGCAATTAAAAGTTCTAAAAAATCTGTGAATATCTGTTAAATGATTCCAGTCCTGATACCTATCTCACTTGTCTTCCTTTTGTACCTCATCATCCACTGCTTGCATTTTACCAGTAGAGAACAGTGCACCTTACAGCACATGCAAAAAACCTGGGAGTCTTGTTAAATTGCAGTCTGATTCATAGGTCTAGGGTTAGGGCCAAGATTCTGCATTTTTCATAAGTTCCCAAGTCCAAGTGATGCCAGTATTGCCACACTTTGAGTGGGAGGACTTAGACAAATTGCATAAGGAGTATTACTTTACACAAGGATTTTTCTAAGTTAAAAAAAAGTAAGAAAGATTAGATGGTGTTCAGGATTACCCAAATTAAGACAATTTCTGAAATTTCTATTTCTGAGCATTGAACTCTAACCAGTAAGCAAGTAGCTTCATCTGATGTACTGGGAAGTGAATTATCACACCTCTTTGGGGGACAAAAAAAGTATCTCTTATACTTTAAGAGATTACATTATCTCTTTAATAAAAGTAACGATGCTCCCTAGAAGAATACCTACTGGAAATGTATGCTGCGGTTTTCTCATGGCAAGGAATTCATGAGATTCTACTTCTCTTTTACCTAACTCATTACTTTACACTGCTTTCTAAAAACAACTCCACCACCAAGTGGACAATATAAAAATTAGTTTACGTGATACACTATCCAGGCTTTTTCCAATTCCATCCTTCAATCTCACAGGTTTTATTTATTCTGGGCTTTTACCTAACTCATTACTTTACACTGCTTTCTAAAAACAACTCCACCACCAAGTGGACAATATAAAAATTAGTTTACGTGATACAATATCCAGGCTTTTTCCAATTCCATCCTTCAATCTCACAGGATTTATTAATTCTGGGCTAATTAAGGGAACCCCAGCAGGACTCCCTAATTCAAGATGGACACCCTCAAAAGATAAACCATATCGAAGAATCATTTTCCAGTACCTTTTGAACAATGACATCTGAAAAGAAGTGACCCTGCTGATTAGGAATGTATAACAACACGTAAATATTTCCCCCGTGGACGCCAATGATTAGAATACACAGTTAAAGCAGTTTTCTAACATATGAAATCATGCTAAGTATTAATTCCCAACCAAAGATCTTGAACAATAAGAGCAACACAGTTTCCACTGCTTTTTGTAATCCTATATCTACTTCAAAAACCAGGAAACAGAAACAAGCAACCTTATAGGGAAATATAATAGTGGGAGCACTGAGGCCCTCCCACTGTGAGGAGTGTATCGTGCCCCTCCCCTGGACTCTGTCATGTCATTTATTCTGGCCAACAGGATATCAGCAGATGTAATACAAGCAGAAGCTTGGAAAGAGCTTGCTTGACTGAGTTTATTTATTCCTGCTTCTCTGCTATCACATGAGAACATGCCTTGGATACTCTTCTGTATTTATCTATTTATATAATTTGTATTTAGAATCTTTACTTCCATAAATAATTTCCCTCTATTTTTTTTATCTATATCCTATACTTTGACATGTTGTATTTTCACTTTCATCTGAAAGTATGGATGTATTACTCTTGTGATTTCTACTTTGACCCACTGGTTATTTTAGGAACATGTTATTTAATTTTCATATATTTCATATATATTTTCCCAAAATCCTTTTGTTATTGATTTCTAATTATATTGATTTATGGTTATAGAATATATTTTGTAATGATTTCAATCCTTTTAAACTTATTGCGGCTTTTTTATGGCCCAATATATGGTCTATCCTGTAGAATGTTCCATGTGCACTTGAGAAGAATGTGCATTCTGTTTGGGGATGGGGTGTCCAATAGTTGTCTGTTATCTAGTTGGTGTATGTGTTATACAATTCTTCTGTTTCCTTGTCAATTATCTGCCTTGTTGTTCTACCTCTTATTGAAAGTCAGGCATTGAAGTCCCAACTATTATTTTGCAATTTCCTATTTTCTCCTTCAATTCTGGGAGTTTTTAGTTCATACAATGGGACATTCTGTTGTTATATGCATAGATGGTTATAATTATGTCTTCCTGCTCTTTTGCCCCTTTAATCAATATAAAACATCCTCTTTGTCTCTAGTAACATTTTTGTCTTAGAGTCTAGTTGTCTCATCTTAGTATACATATATCACCTCTTTGATTGCTATTTACATAGTATATGTTTTTCCATCCTTTTATTTTCAAACTATTTGCATCTTTTAATTTAAAGTGAGTCTCTTACAGACAACATACAGTTGGATTATGTTTTTTAATTCATCCTACCAATCTCTGCCTTTATTTGAAGAGTATAATACATTTATATTTAATTACTGGTAAGATATACATCTCCCATTTTGCTATGTGTTTTCTACTCTCTGATTTTTTTAGTTCCTTGATTTCTCTGATATTGCCTTCTTTTGTGTTAAATAGATATTTCTAGTGTACTATTTTAAGTCCCTTGTCAATTCTTTTATTATATATTTTTGAGGGGTGCCTGGGTGGCTCAGTCGGTTAAGCGTCAGGCTTCGGCTCAGGTCATGATCTCACAGTTCGTGGGTTCGAGCCTCGTGTTGGACTCTGTGCTGACAGCTAGCTCAGAGCCTGGAGCCTGCTTCAGATTCTATGTCTCCCTCTCTCTCTGACCCTCCCCTACTCGCACTGTCTCTCTCTGTCTCTCAAAAATAAAAAAATTAAAAATTTTTTAAAAAAATTATATATTTTTGAGTTAGTTTCTTACTGGTTGCCCTGGTGATTACCAGTAATACCTTAATTTATAACAATCTGGTTCTGATTAGTACCAACTTAATTTCAATAGCATATTTTTTTAAAGTGCTATAAAAATGGCTCCATTCCCTTCTACTCTTCTATGTTGTTACTATAAAAAACTAGATCTGTATACTTTGTGTGCTCATCAACATACATTTATAGTTATAGCTTTATCAGTTGCCTTTTAAATCAGATATGGGGAGAGGAGTAACAAACAAAAGCTGCATTTATATTATCATTTAAATTTAACTATGTGTTTACTGGTTATTTCTTCATGTGGATTTGAGTTACTGTATAGTGTTTTTCATTTAAGGTTTCTTACAGGGCAGCTCTGCTAATGATGAACTCTCTCAGTTCCTGTTTGATCTGGCAGTGTTTTTATTTCTCCTTGCCAGATATAGAATTTGTGGCTAACAGTGGTGTTTTTTCTTTCTTTTCTTTCTTTCTTCTTTATTTCTTTCTTTTAGCACTTTGAGTATGTCATTCAACTGCCTTCTGGCTTCTATGGCTTTTGATGAGAAATCAGCTATCAATGTTACCCTGTATATGTAAAGAATCCTTTCTTGCTATTTTCAAGATTCTTTTTCTTAAGTTTATTTATTTATTTTGAGAGAGAGAAAGAATGCACAAGCAGGAGAGGGGCGCAGAGAGAGAGAGAGAGAGAGAGACAGGAGAGTGAGAATCCCAAGCAGGCGCAGCACTGCCAGCAGGAAGCCCAATACAGGGCTTGAACTCACAAACCATGAGATCATGACTTGAGCCAAAGTCAGACTCTTAACAGACTGAACCACCCAGGTGCCCCCATTTTCAAGATTCTATCTTTGCCTTCAGCTTTCAACAGTTTGATTACAATATGTCTAGGAGTTGATCCCTTTGAGTTTACCCTATGTGGAGTTTTTTGAACTTCCTGGGTGTTTAGATGAATATTTTTCATCGAATTTGTAAAGTTCTCAAACATTATTTCTTCACATATTTTTTCTGCCCTCTTCTTGCTCTCCTCTGGCATTCCCATCATGCTTAGGTTGGTAACATTTGTAGGTGTCCCACTGGTTTGTAAGGCTTTATTCACTTTTATTCATTCTTTTTTCATTCTGTTCCCCAGAATGAATAATATCAACATATCCATCTTCAAGTTTCCTGATTCTTTTTTCTGCCTGTTCAACTGTTGTTGAGCTCCTCTAGTGATTTTTTTTTCATTTCAGTTTTTATACTTTAAACTTCAGAGTTTATATTTGTTTCCTTTTCATAATTCGTATCTTTTTATTGATATTCTCTATTTGGTGAAATGTCATGATTACACATTAACTCTTTAGATAGGGTTTGCTTTAGTTCTTTGGAATATCTAAAACAGCTTATTTAAAGCCTGTGTCCTGTAATTCCAACATCTGGGGTTCCTTAGGAATAACTTCTATTGATTACTTTTTTCCTTTTATGGAGCATATTTTCTTGTTTCTGTGTATGTCTCATAATTTTTTGTTAAGAACTAGACATTTAAGGGGCACCTGGGTGGCTCAGTTGGTTGAATGGCTGACTTCAGCTCAGGTCATGATCTTACAGTTCATGAGTTTGAGCCCTGCATCGGGCTTGCTGATGTCAGTGCGGAGCCTGCTTCAGATCCTCTGTCCCTCTCTCTCTGCCCGTCCCCCACCTGCATGTGCTCTCTCTCACAAATATGCATTTAAAGGTTTTTTAAAAAAAAAAACTAGACAGTTAACATAATACAATGTGACAACTCTGACAGATCCACCACCCCCACCTTCAGTGTTTATTGTTGTTGCCCCCTGTTATACTTAGTTGTGTGTTTAGTGACTTTTCTGAAGTAATTTTGTAAAGTCTACATTCTTTGTTATGTTAGTGTCTCTACTTAGCTTATTGGTCAACTAAAGATTGGACAGAAATATCCTTAAACACCTGGAACTAATAAATCTCCCAGGCTTTGCTGTGAGTAGCTCTATGTAGTGTTGGAGCATGTCTTTAAAACTCAACTTATAACCCCACCTCAGCCTTCACGTCCTACTTGCATAAAATTTTAGGGTCAATCAGACATGAGAGCTTAGGGCCTTCTCACATCTTTCCCAAGCATGCTCAGAGCTCTTCCATGTAACATGGCCTTCTAGATTACCAGGAATATGTCCAAGTTTTTCGAAGCCCTTATGGACAGTGAATTCACCAGCTATTCCTTTTAAGCTTTTGGTTAGTCTATTGTTTGCTCAACTGTTATCCATCACATAAGCATCTGCAAGTTAAAACCCTTGCCTGTAATTGTTTTCTGGCAATGTTCCCTGTGGGGGGGGGGGCAGTTTTTAGCACTGAGTGAGTTTTGAGTCAGCCTTATAAGTGAACTCTTCCAGAAAAGCACTAGACAGATCAGATAATGACAATTCTATGAGAATGGGACATTGAAAGAGCTCCAAATTCATTCTGCCCTCTCTGGTGGCTGCCAAGCTGCCCCAGGAATGTGGGCTCTTATTTTTTAAGGCTACTGCATAACTGGAAAGTAGGTGGTGAGGTTAGGGTAAGTTATAATGCCACAGAGCCCACTGTTCTTACTAAGATTCGGCCACTTTTCTTGAGTAAATGATCCTTGGGTTAACCAAATAAGCCTCTGATTAATTTCTAGACTTCTGAAATTTTAATTCTGAAGTTTTTTAAAGCATAGGTGACATATATTAGTTTCAGCTATACAACACAGTGATTCAACAATTATATATGTCATAAAATAAATTCCAAAAACTTTTGCCCTTTTTCCATTGCTCTTATGAAGGGGAACATTTTTGAAGGTCCTTTTTTTTTTTTTTTTTTTTTTGCCATTTTTGCTGACATTCTCTCATAACCTTTTTGAAGCCAAAAATAATCCAAACCATGGCTAACTCCAAAAGCACTAGTAGCCAGACACCAGCTCATGGAAATGCAGAGTTAGGAGTTGTGAAGTAATAAAGACGTAACAAAAAGCCTGTATCTTCTGTGAAATTGCCCTATAAGGCCCATTCAGAATATCTACCAATTTCCAAGACCTCTCTATCCTCCTTTAATTAAACCTGCTCTTCCTTAAACACCAGCACCAAGATGAATGGGAGTGAGCTAATTCAATCCTATTGATTCCCTGTTTTATTTAATCACTAGAGTTGTTATTTTGTTTAATTACTAAAGATTGTTTTCTACTATTTCTATTTCAAATACACCTTGACTCAGTTACAATACTTCTGCAGAGAAAACTGCTCTACATTCCAAACAATCAACTTATAAACTTTTGAAAGCCAACAGGCTTGTTAACAAAGAATTAGTTGTATTCGATTAATGGCCGAAACCCATAATGTAAAAAAATAATTGGTGTAGCTGGTAAACTACTCTAAAGGTCTTCACCTGGATTTCAAAGGATAGAAGAAGAATTAGGAGAATGTGAGGAAGATTATGTGAACAGAAGCTTCCAGCCTGGAATTAGCATAATATGATCTCAGATAAGTGAGCAGACTAAATTGGCTATAGGGGTAATTAATGGGAAGAAGAAGGTTAAACTTAGGGAGATACAGGAGCTGGGAATGACAATAGAAACCCTTAAAAAACAGGCAGAGAATTTTGTACTTGACTTGTAGGACAATAGTTCACAACCATTTTATCGCCTCCAATACACCTAAAAGATGCCATCACTCCCAGTTACAGTAGTGGGCACAATTCAAGAGATCTCAAATATGGGGATGAGGTGGTGAGAATGGTACCAAAATCTCTGGCAGGGGGTGTGGAGGGGAGGGACATGAGAGATTTCAGAAAGCCCCACAGAAGCCTCTGCTCTTCCCTCCTTATCCACTCCACTCATTCCTCCACACCCCTTTCATTGGGAATAGGAAGTCAGAGGAGATCTTTGAAGAAAACAGTGCCCTTTTGAAAATCCTTTATAACTGTATCTCATTGGAGTAATTGCCTAATTTCCTGAACATGAGACAAGTCTATTTCAGCACTTTCCAAAATGGGATTCATAAAATACTCATCCCATAGATACCATCTGTTTAAAATGTTCAGTTCATACAAGTTTGGGAAATCCCACATACATATAACATCCCCTTTTGCCAGAGATTCACAAACCATATTTATTAGCCTGCTAAAGGATCTAAGAACTCCCACCGTAGAGAAATCTGTTCAATTTTCTTAATGCAGGTTCCACACACTTACTTGATCATAGATCTTCTCCTCACATGTCTACTAACATCCTAGTATTTCAGAGAAAAAACTGATAAACACTGGCCTTATCAGCTTCTTTGTGGTTGGTGACACATCACATGTGGTGCTGCACCTGTCATAGATCTGCTTATGCAAGACAATAAAGCAGAAAGTGACATTTTATCCACTCCCTATAACTGCTCTGTCCAGTCAGTCCTCCCTTACCTCATCAATTCCTCATGTAGAGAAGAATTCAGCTCAGCCCTTTCAGTACCTCCCCCATCCCCACTCCACCCCACCAAGTGGCTTTATTCAGTGGGAACTGTGAATCAAGACACCTGGGTTCTTCAGTGTTTTTCTGGGACCCTCACCAAAGTCCATCCCTGAATCTGAGCTAAGTAACTGAGCTGCCTAAAAGGGAAAGCAGCTTGTTGAACATGATGGCACTTGTGGGTCTTCCTGTGTAATTAACTAGAGGAAAGGGAAGGGTTATGAAAATCTGCTGAGCAGGGGGCAAAAGAAAAGATGAGAACAGGCCTGTCAGGGCCTGAATGAGTTACAAAAGAGAGCAAGGCAAAAGAGAACCAAAATGAGGAATGACCTTCTTCCTAGCTATCATTTCCTTCCTCTGCAAAAGTCCTGAGTGGCCTTTTTCATTCTTCCCCAGTACAGCTGCACTGGCTTTCTCTTTCAAAGCTGTGCTCTGTGCTCCCTCTGCTGGCCTTGACACAGCAATTAGATTTAAAACCAACTATAATATAATAGTTACATTTGGGTGGCCTGCAGAGACTTTTGCCATCTTCATATCCTCTCTTAAACCTGGCTACACTTCCTAGCAAAGATGAGAATCCAACACCTTTTGTATTAGCAACAACAACAAAAAGTAAAAATAGGCATAGAATGGCTAAATAAATTATTGTACTTCATACTATGAAACGCAGCCACCTAAATTGTGTCCACCACTGCGTGAGAGGTGCTAGAGATAAAAAGACTGGTAATACTTGACCTCTGTTCTCAGGAAACTTATTACAGAGGAGAGGTCAACACATAACACATTTGTCAAAAGGAAGAATTTTAGAAAACTTTCGTAACATGTGCCTTGAATGATGATTCAAATACGTTCACTGAATCTATAAAGCAACTCGTATAGGCCTGGCTGTGCTTTCTTAAATGCGTGTCTTACTGGATTGATTTGGTTCCATGACAATATGGACTCCTAATGATCATAACAGCCATCCATACCGGAACACCTCCCGGAGGCCAGTCCTCATATGCTTTATTTATGTTAGTTCATTTCCTGAATTAAGTTCAGAGATGAGCCTAAGAAAGAAACTGAGATTCAGAGACGCCAAGAGTACACAACTAGAGAGTGGCAAAGTCAGCGTTACAATCCAGGCCTGCTGGACTCCAAAGTCCCTTCAATCTCTTCCTACTACACAATCTGCAATCATTATCCAGTTTCCACAAATGTCATGGCTACCTGAGGCTCCCCTCCACTTGGCTGCTAAGTATAATGGAAAAGCCTAATAGGAGAGTCAACAATAGTATCCTACATCCTGTTCACATGGAGCATAGCTCTATGTGCCATGATGAAGCTCCTGCCCTTAAGGAGTTTACAATATAACAGAGCAGGGGTTATATGTAAAATAAATTAAATATGGCTGGTAAAGGATAGAAGCAGAAAAATGTTCCCCTTTAACCCAAAGGTTGACCTACAGCCTGCATAGCTCCGACAAGGCTCAAATATGTGCTGCTTGCTACATCCTGAAAGGGATTCATGATCGCTTGTGTATCTCACTAATGGTTAATACTGAAATGAATGATAAGCACCAGAGAAATTTTGTGAAAGTAGTTTTACGAGTAGAAATTCAAAGGAGACATTTATGATCTAATATTCGCTGCCATGTCCCCTCCCCCTTGAGCACTAAGCATATGACCACCAGCTTTATACAGTAAAAGTGCAGCCCTTTCTGCCCACGACTCCTGTCCCCATGCTACTTAAATAAACTTATTAAGTTGTGCCATAAAACGTCTCAAGAATTCTTACCTGTTGCACTTAACAAAGCTGCATCATGGCCAACAGATGTTCTATATGGCAGAAAAAGGGGCAGCTGGCTGGCTCAGTCGGTAGAGTATGCGACTTTTAATCTCAGGGTTGGCAGTTCAAGTCCCACATTGAGCATGGAGCCTACTTAAATAATAATAATTATTACTATTACTATTATTATTATTATTGCCAGAAACTGTCAGTTTGAAGTCAAAGTGGGGAACAAAGTCCATAAACAAGAACTACCCTAGAATAAACATAAAAAAATGTGTCAAGCCTTTATGAAGAAACTTATAGGCCTCTTATAGGAAGCTATAATAAAGAATAAATAGAAAGTCAACCCATGTTCCTGATAGTAATATTAAATATTGCAAATATATTAATTCTTTCCAATCTGTGACATTTAAAGCATTTTGAGCTATAGTTACCGAATCATTGTGCTATCAGCACAGAAAAGGACATGTATATCAACTCTAAAAACCAATAAACAATGTTGTGGAAGAATTTAGTTTATGGCAAAAGTGGAATTCAAGTAAGTGGTCTGAAACAACTGGCTGTATATTTGGAAAAATGTAAACTTTTACCTCACAAGAGACACAGAAACAAATTTCAGGTGGATTAAAGATTTAAACATTAAAACAAACAAATGTAACAGAAGAAAGTTAAGGAAATATTTTCGTATGGGCGTAGGAAAGGAAGCCTTGCCTAACATGCCACTAAGTTCCAACATCGTAATAAAAAATAATATGTGTAAGTAAGAAACAAAATCCAAAAATGTCTACAAAAGAATAGGCACCAGAAAGAAAAAGGAAATTATAAATTTCAAAGGAAAATATTTGAAATATATGTGATGGGTTAAAGAAAGCAACATGTTTTTGATTTAAAAACAAAACAGGGGCACCTGGGTGGTTCAGTCAGGTAAGCATCTGACTTCGGCTCAGGTCATGATCTCGTGGTTTATGGGTTGGAGCCTAACGTCAGGCTCTGTGCTGACAGCTCAGAGTCTGGAGCCTACTTCAGATTCTACGTCTGCCTCTCACTCTGCCCCTTCCCCACTCACAATCTCTCTCTCTCTCTCTCTCTCTCAAAATAAATTAAAAAATTAAAAGTAATTTTTAAAATATTCTTTTAAAAAACAAAAAACAGATTTTGGAAAAAACAGTATGCATGTATCATTAATGTTAAATATAAAAATGCATCAAAACAGTCAAATATAAATTAGATTATTACAGTGAGTTTTTTATGGGTTGGTAAAAATAGACTTTTACTGTCGTAGCATATGAATTTCCACAATGATTACATGCTAGAGGAAAAAATATATAAATATTCTCATTTTGAAGAATAAGAAGTAAAAGAGGAGTTCTTTAAAGGAGAACTTCATTACTAAATAATAATAATAATTACTAATTACTAAATAATAATTAGTGAGTGCTTGATACTCCTCCAGCTTGTGGAATATTTACAAACTCCTCGATGACCTAAGGAATTGGATGATTTAAAAACTAGTGACTTTTCCGTTTGAGAAGATAATCTGTAAAAAGCAATGACAGTAGGTTCACTAGTCAATGAAAGTAGTCATAAAGTCTAAAAGCTTGTTTTAAAAGAAATGGACAATAGTGGGGGCGCCTGAGTGGCTCAGCTGATTAAGCATCTGACTTTGGCTCAGGTCATGATCGCGCAGTCTGTGAGTGTCTGTCTGTGCTGACAGCTCAGAGCCTGGAGCCTGCTTTGGATTCTATGTCTCCCTTTTGCTCTCTGCCCCTCCCCTGCTCTGTGCTCATTCTCTCTCTCTCTCTCAAAAATAAACAAACATTTAAAAATTTAGGAAAAAAAAAAGAAATGGACACTAGTGAACGTCCCATTTCTCCTTCCCACGGATCCAGCTTCTCACCACCCATTCTGCCCCATCCTCAAAGTTTTGTCAAACTATCAAGGGAAAGACAAAAATGCCGGTGATGTTTCATATTACCTGTTGTGGTTTTCAGTCTATTATTCTCTGCATAAAAACAGAGACAAAGAAAATGGAGGAGGAGAAGGGACAGAGGTAGAAGAGCAGGGGAAGAAGGAGAAGATTCTCAGCTCTTAAAGTATCAAAATAGGTTTCAGAAACTCCTTGAAGAGAGAGTATATGAAAAGAAAAGGTTTGGGACAGCATAAGCCAACATTAATGCCATAAATTGGGAAGAATGCCCGGGGTGGTAGGAGGTTCCCCACCTAGACTTGCTAGAGTTTCCACAAGCTGGGAGAGGACAGGGTCTGAAGGAAGCAATCCAATTAGCCAGAGTCCCCGCTGGAAGGTGAGGGGTGAAGGAGCGTGGTGATGAGAAAGCTCTCAGTTAATTGGAGATTCAAGGTCTTGCTTCCCAGGTGAGATAAAGTCCAAAAGCTGCTTCCCACATGACAACAGAGCGACAACACGACCAGAGGGGTGGCAGCATGGTGTGTTGGCCAGAGGCCTCGAGCCTCCCACCACCTCAGAATGGCATGAAGGAGCAGGGGAAAGTTTTCCTCGCCGCAGAAGGGCTACAAAAGTGGTTGAGAGAGAACCAGAGTGCTGAATGGGCCTTGAGTTTCCCAGTGCAGTGTGTGAACTGATGACCAGTGACAGAAAACAAACATTAGCAGCAGGAGCCACCTTAAAGAGATGACTCTCAGCAATCAGCTCTCCCCCACTACCAGGGCCCTCACACACGAAGATGCCGCCCCTACCCTGGGTAGAAAGAGGGGAAGGAATAAATCCGGAGTTAACTGAGGAAACCTGGCATTGACTAGATAAGTCTCAGATATCAGGTAAAAATGGGGGCTCCAAGAGAGACAGAGTTGTATTATAATTTACATTTTACATTTCTGTAGGTCTGAATTTGTGGATTGTGCAAACTGAACCCATCACACCGGCTTTACAGGATTGTTTCCACGGGACAAGGTGGGACTGTGATCGGGGAGGCCCCATATACACCCTTTCAATGACCAGATGCACGTTGTCATTACTACAACTCATGACTTCATTGCCCAGTCTCTTTCGGCTCCCCTACTTACCAAACACAAGGGGTGCTGCAATTTGGCCAAGTTTATTCAGCTCATTTTTACCATAAGCAAGAATATTCCAATGAGGGGCACGTGACCTGCTCAGTTGGTAGAGAGAGCGACTCTTGATCTTGGGGTTGTGAGTCCGAGCCCCACGATGGAGGGTGTGGAGATGGCTTAAAAATAAAATCTTAAAAAACAAAGCGAATATTCCAGCGCATTTACTTCATAACATATTTCATTTTCCCACATACAAATAATGTGACCAGTGCTCTTCATTCAGTGACCCCACCTGTAACACAAGACATTCTCTCTAAGCTGATAAGACACACTGATTCAAGATTTCCTTTATATAGGAGGATACATGATTCAACAAAGCATTTTCCTCAGGAGCTATAGTCCAGACAAGTTTTGCTATTTGCTTGTCAAATCCAATCTGATTGCACTGGGTTTAAATCAGCTCAATTGATTATCTGTCTTCACCTCTGCCAATCACCCCATAAGAACATCAATTGTTTTTCCTTTAAAATTATACCACTGGGAGCATGAAAGTAATTCTCATTAATGTATTTATCACACTAAGAGTGCAATATCTATGGTACACTGAGTATCTTGCCTAATTACTTAAACTTGATAACTATCCTCATTTTATAGATTAGGAAACTGAGTCTTAGAAAGGTTAAGTTACAATAAAGGCACAGAAGAAATGACAATGCCAATTTTAAGTTTTTTTTTTTTTAATTTAAGTAAGCTCTACACCCCACATGGGGCTCAAACTCACGACCCCAAGATCAAGAGTTCCACCGTCCTCCAACTGACGGGAGGTGGGGGAAGGAACAATGTCTATATTTAATCCAAGTTTGTCTAACTTCTTTTCACTCCACCACGACAGCCTGCTAATGAAAATATATGAACTTCTCTTAAGCTTGTATTTTTAAAAATTCTTGTCAAGGAACTCAAGATCTGGGATAACAAGCCACTCTACCTCTCCTCCTACCCCCCACCTCCTACCCAACTCTACCACACACTTTGCCTCTGCCACATTCACTCGTATGCATTCCCTAAACCCACGCGCCCGCTCTAAAGCCTTTACAGAAGCTCTTCCCTCTATTACTACTTTCCTATCCCTCCTCCCTACTTAACAGAATATCAACCCCTCCTAAATCAGAGGCCGCTGAAAGCTTTGCTCCCTCTCCTAAGGACTATTAGCTGCCTCCACTCCAGCTTCTGCAACTCAGTTTCTATCTTTCTGCCACGGCACACACATCCCACTTGAGACTGGCGTCTGCCTGCAAATGCCTCTGTAACCAACCACTTCCAGAATATGACTCCCCAAGGCCAGGGCCCAGGGCACTGTGGAAGTTCAACAAATACTAGCTGAGTTAATGGATAGATTTTAAGTCAAGGGCTATACTTTACATGTTGCAGACTGTGAATGAATCATTGGTAGGTAAGTATTGTGAAGTAAACTGGCTCTCACCAAAAGACTTTTTTTTAATTTTTTTTAACGTTTATTTACTTTGGACAGAGAGAGACAGCATGAGCAGGGGAGGGTCAGAGAGAGGGAGACACAGAATCAGAAGCAGGTTCCAGGCTCTGAGCTGTCAGCACAGAGCCCGACGCGGGGCTCGAAACCACGAACTGTGAGATCATGACCTGAGCCGAAGTCCGATGCTTAACCGACTGAGCCAGCCAGGTGCCCCTCGTCAAAAGATTTTAAGGGTAACCACTAAGGAGAAAGTTTTCACTCACCCAAAGCCAGCTTTTTTCGAAACCCCGCCCTCGCCTCCTTCATAGGCTCTGCCCAGACCAGGGATGGCCCCGCCTCCCTCCCTGCCAATCGATCGCTCCTCGCGCCTGCGCAAGCACCGCCCGGAGCCCCGCCCCAGTCACCGCCCCGAGGCTGTCTCTGGCGGTTAGGGCCGGCGGGAGTCTTTCCTTTAACTGGCCCGCCCACCATGACCATCACCTACAGCTGTATTGCTAATGGCCGAGCGGTCCTAGCGGAGCTGGCCCTGAGCGGCGGCTCCTATCAGGTACTCCTGGGTCCCGACCTCCGCCAGGGCAGGTTCCGCACTTCAAAGGAGGTGCCTGCCGAGTCCGCCCCTCAGGACGCTACGCTGCCTGGCGGCCGGGAGCGAGCACTGGGGGCGAGAAGCACCGCCCCGCGAGAGGCCGGCTTCTGGGAGGCGGTGAATCCCGGGCGAGAGCCAGCGCGCTTCCGAACGGCGGCGCCGCAAGTGCGCCGCCTGGGGGTTAGGGTTGGTGGTGCGCGCGACCCATTTGGCAGTAATTAGCCGCGTGCAGCTGCAATTCTCGAGACCCTTAAAGATTTTCTCTCCCTCGCGGAGAAATGACTTGCAGTTCAACACACGTTTATTGAACATGTGTTATTTGGTGAAGGTATAGGGGATGCAGCAAAGAAGAGAAGAGGAGACCCGGAGTTGCCCGTTGATATCTCTTTATGACCAAGGGCTATATACAGTTTGTCCAACAGTGTAAAAAGTCTTCAGTGGAGATAGGTCGGGATTGCTCCTGAGGCACAGGGGGGGTGGGCCGCTTGCTCACCGCAGCAGAGGTGATATTAGGGCGCTTGGCGTAGAAGCCTTATAAAAGTTAGTGTTAGCCTAGGACAAGAAAGGGGACTCCTGCATTCAGATGGAAGAGCACAGTGTGTTGGAGGAACCTCAAGAACCACAGGCTAGAGCACAGGGTCACAGTATGTAAGGGCTAAAGATGAGGTCAAGAAAGCGGGCACAGGCTAATTAAGGAAGAGTCCTATGTTCAGTTTGTTTTCTTACCGTAGGGGAACCTGGGGAGCAATTAAATTCGATAATAGCAGGATCTAATTCATCTGCAAAATTTGGTCTGTTACAATATGAAACTAGTTACAATATGGAAGGACGGTGGATTGGAGGGGAGATAATGGTTTTGTTGTTTCTCTAGGAGTTTTAAGGGCCTAAGCTAAGGACCGTGACAGTGCAAATGGAGAGGGCAGAGCCTAAAGAGACATTGTAAGACTAAGGGAACAGGGTCATGCCTAGGATAATTCTCCTTTTTTTTTAGTCTTTTTCCCCCAGAATTATTGAGCCATAATTCACATATGACAGTGTGTAAATTTAAGGTGTACAACGTGATGATTTGTCAAATTTTTTCTTAGGTGGCATTAAGATTGAAACTACAGATGGAGGAGCAGGATTGTGAGGGAGGATGTCAGAGAGAATGCAGGGGAGGAGAGTAGTTTGAGACAGGTTGAATTTTGTTGCCTGTTAGAAGGAGCCAATCTATTTATGTACTTTGTCCTCCACCTTATTCCCAAAAGAATTTAAGTCAAAAAATGTTCAATAGGTAGCACCCAGAGGGTCAGGGCTAACAGCTGAAGATAGTAGAAGGGGGTGGAAAAGAAAAGTATGGGAGTGAGGAGAGAAAAGGACCAAAAGACAGCACTGTTCAGGAGCAGAATAGAGAAGTGGGACACCAAATGAGGGTAGTGATGTCCTGAAAGCCAAGAGAAGAGAGCTACAAGAATGTTTTATGCCCCAAAGAAGTTGAACAAGATGGAAAAGGTATTCCTTGGACTCTACAATCAGCAGATGATTGGTGACCATATAGTTAGCAGTTTGGAAGAAGTGGTAGAGGCAGAAGCCAGACTGCTTTGGGCCAACTGAATGGGCAATGAGGAAATAGGGTGAGTGTAGTTAGACCATCTTTACAAGAATTTAGAAAGGGAGTGAGATAGGATGAAAGCTGAGGAAGTATGATCCAGGAAGGGGCCTCATGTTTCAAAACAAGGATAATTCTCAATGTCTGTAGGCTAATGGGAAGGAGAAAAGGTTGAAGATCTAAGAGAGGAGGCGGTTTTTGGTACAATGAGACCCGAAGGAGCTCAAAGGAATGGAATCCAGCATAACAGTGGAGATGTGAGTCTTGGATTAGAGGAATATCTTCTTTCTCTTGGGGAATGGAAGAGTCTTGATAAAGAGACCTAGATCTTGGTCTCCTTCCTGGCTCTTCTCTTTACCAGTCCCTTAAGTGTTATGTGGCTCAAGGTTCTAACTTCTGTCCTCTTTTAACCTGACACCTTCATTCACGCCTGTGGACACTGCCAAGTCCACTTCCAGAGTAATCTCTCTCCACAGTTACATTGCCCAATAGAAGTTCAAAAAAATTTTTTATGTTTATTTATTTTTGAGAAACAGAGAGAGCGTGAACAGAGAGGGGCAGAGAGAGACGGAGACATAGAACCCAAAGCAGGCTCCAGGCTCTGAGCTGTCAGCACAGAGCCCGATGCGGGGCTCAAACTCACGAACCTCGAGATCATGACCTGAGCCGAAGCCGGCTGCTTAACCAACTGAGCCACCCAATAGAAGTTCAAACATACCATGTCCAGAACTAATCATCTTTCCTAGCAGATTCCTCCCCATCTGCTTCTCATCTTGCTGAGTAGCTCTACTGAGCCATTCAAGCTGAAAACGGGGAGCTCAACTGCTCCTTCTTCTTCACTTTTACATTTGTTCATTCATTATTGTGTTCTATCAGTTCTATCTCTAGCATATGTCTTGAAACCAAATCCTTGCTTCTGAACCTTCTAGGCCCTGATGCCAGAGTTATTGAAAATGCTTCTTTGGTGCCTGGGTGGCTCAGTTGGTTAAGCATCTGACTTTGGCTCAGGTCATGATCTCACAGTTCATGAGTTCGATTCCTGCATTGGATGAGCTTGAGCCCTGCTTACAGTGAGCCCTGCTTCTCTCTCTCTCTCTCTCTCTCTCTCTCTCTCTCTCTCTCTCTCTGCTACTTGCTTACTTGTACCCTCTCTCTCTCTTAAAAATAAATAAATAAATAATTCTTAAAATGAAAAGGAAAAAAAAAAATACCTCTTAGGCATGATCTCCCAGACTTTAGCTTTGTCCTTCTCAGAACTGGCCTCCACACTGCTACCCAAGTGATTGTTCCTAAAAGCAAATATGATGTCACTCTCCTGCTTAAAATCATTTCATGGCACCCAATCACATTCAGAATAAAGCCCATACTCCTTTAGCCTGGCATTCAGGGCCCTCCCTGGTAGGGCTTTTCCACGACTGCCTCCTTCTCTTCCTGAATATCCCCGTGCTCCAGCTACCTTGAACTTCATGTTGATCTCACCAACAAGACCAAGGTCTTCCTTTGCACCTCCAATTCCCTTTCACTGGAACCCGTTTTTCTCCACTTTTTACTAATGTAACCTCTTCTGGGCTCTGAAATTTTTCCTAATTCTTCCTTGAAGCCTTCTTTATGCCTACCCTAACTTACATATCTTTAAGAAACTACTCACCAGGCTGAATTGGAATCCTCTCTCTCTGATCTGCCACTGCCATCAGACTCCTTCAGGACAGGGACTGTCATCTCTGTCTTTGCAGTGTATGATCCATAGTTATAGTAGGTTCTCAATAAAGAATTAATTGGGGAACGTGGGTGGCTCGGTAGGTTAAGCATCTGACTCTTGATATCAGCTCAGGTCATGATCTTGTGGTTCATGGGGTCGAGCCCCAAGTAGGGCTCTGTGCTGGCAGCACAGAGCCTGCTGGGGATTCTCTCTCTCCCTCTTTCTCTGCCCCTCCCCTGCTCGCACTCTCTGTGTCTCTCAAAATAATAAACATTTCAAAAAAAAAATGGGTGCCTGGGTGGCTTAGTCTATTAAGCATCCGATTTCAGCTCAGGTCATGATGTCACAATTCGCGGGTTCGAGCCCCGCATTCGGCTCCACACTGACAATGCAGAGCCTGCTTGGGATTCTCTCTCCCTCTCTCTCTCTGCCCCACCTCTTGTCGTTCTCTCTCTCTCTCTCTCTCTCTCTCTCTCTCTCTCAAAAATAAATAAACTTTAAAACAAACAATTAATTAAGAAAGGAGAGAGACAGAAAGCTGAAGCAATTCATAAAGCCGAAGGCCTCTCTTTATGAAGCATGCAAGAAAGTAAGACAGTGAAAGTGGCTGGAACAGTATACAGTTGGAGGATGGGATTAAAGGTTTGCACGACTGCTGTGCAAAAAGCTGACCAGGGGGGAAAAAAAAGGCTGACAAGAAGCTTTAAGGAACAGTCTATCATATCTTTCCTCAGTGCTAAATATTAATGTCACAAATATTTTACATTCATTAGAAAAATATTAGTTATCTACCAAAGCTTAATCATGAGATCAAACCACTGCTGTTATGGGGTCCTAGAGCTGGACAGGACACTAGAGAGCATCTTGCCCAATTCCTTCTTGCTTTACAGGAGGAAACAGACCCAGACAAGTCACTTTCTTAAGATGTGCAGCACAGTAATTCCAGAAATAGAGCTAGAGCTCACTCTCTCAGTCGTGTTACTGCCTCACGTTGCCTTTCACTTTATTTCAGATTTTGCTATGACTTCCTTGTTTATATAACCTAAAAAGGACACTTGGTGAAAGCTAGGGGAATGTTCCAGTGATGACAGTATAGTAACTGAAAGTTTATGTATTCCCGTAATTTTTTGTGTTTCGTAGGAAATCTTTCCTTGGAGAACACTGCTTGGCTTCTTCAGGCAACACCAAAAATTTCAAGTTTTACTTTTTACTATTAATAATAAGTTTTTCCCTCCCCAAAAGTTTTTATTTCAAGTGTCATTTAGTGGAAATGGAAAAGTTAATTAGGAATGCGACTATTCAAGTCTTCCTAGGTAACTTTTAGGTTCCTTTCACACTTCTAAAGTAAATTAATAGGACTCCATACAATTAACTATATTTAAGATATTCTGGATAATCGTTGACACCTCGCACATTTTCCCCCTGAAAATGAGACTTACGAGAAACAGATAATAAGGGATCTTGGCAATTATTTTTTTCATAGAAAGAGATTAGTAAATAATATCAAATAAAAATTTTCTCTTAATCGAAAGAAAGAAAGAAAGAAGGCTGCTTAGGATATTCAGAGAATAAGAGCTGAATACTTTTAACCCATTAACATTTTTACGTATTTCAGTGACACTGAAAAGATACTTGATTAGATAGCGCTTCCCAACCTTAAAGCCATATGTAAACCGTAACTCTAAGCAACCTGCATTTGCACATGTAAGTATACACACAATGTATATTTGTGTAATTTTAACATTTTCCTTCTGATTTAAATGAATATTTTATAACTTGCCTTTCACCATGCATTATGACTACCCATTAGTTCTCCTCGTGAACACTTGTTCTTTAATAAACCAATGAGAGCACTGGTAAATGTAGGGGGAGGAATAATGAAAGGCACTACCATCTTCCACAAAGTAAATGCGATCATTTATTTTTAGGAAGCAGCGGCAACAGTGCTTCGACTGGTGCTTCTTAGAGCTGAGCCAAAGACCATCATGCAGATGGGAAAGTAAGTTATAGTCTAATAATGGTCTACTTTTTAACAATAATAATAATAAGAGAAAAAAATTTTGGTTGCACATGCTCTCAATTGAACTTTCAGAAGGGAGAACATCTATATGTAAAAGTGTAAGATCAGATGAGAATGATTAACACCAAATTCAAGATCATGGTTACCTCTGCAAAGGGAAGGGAGAAAAATGAAGTTCGGGAAGGGCATCCATGGGCCGTTAACGGTATCTGTAACATTTTAACCAGATGGTAGGTCTGAAGTGTTCTTGTTATCTTATTCCTCATACTTCTTTAGTATACCCAAAATATTTCTTTAATAAAAAAGGAAACGTCCACCTGAAAACTCTTTAATAAGACCAGTCTAAGCTATACAAGGGATATTGCATGGTATGGCCTAACCCAGTCTTGAAAACATATCGCTAGTAAAAGAACAGATGGGGAATAAGAGAGCATCTATTATTTTTAGACTCACCATTGGCTTTTTTAAGAGTAGATTTCTTTTAACCTTTATACTGTAAAATAAAACAAAATACAAAAACCACATCCAACAAAAGTATAGCTTTATGAAACTTTGCAAGGGAACCTTCCCACCGACTGCAGCTACCACCCAAGCCAAAAATACAGAATACTGCTAGCCATCCCCAACCCCCCATCCCCGCCATGTGCCCTGTCCCATCCACAGCTTCCTCCCTCTCCCCCAAACCAGCCAGTGTTCCAACGTCTATAGCTGTCACTCACCCTGTTTCTTCACCACCTCAACCTAAATATGCAACCTCAGAAATGGGCGCCTAATCCTGCCCGCTCTTTTCTTCTAGTGCCTTTTAAATCTCTTTATATTTTCCCTTTCCATGGCTTTCTTTTCCTTACAATTTATCATTGAAGAACCTGTGGAGTGTAGAGTTTCCCACACTCTGGTTTTGCTGATTGCATATTCAGAATGCAGTTTACTGCATCTCAAGCAGCTGGATCCACAGGCTTGATCCCTTCAACAAGACTATAGGTGTTTTTTTCATGAGATGGTACATATATCTGCTTCTGTCTCCTTTTGCCATGCTAGCAGCTATTGACACTCCTTGCCCACACCATAGAGTCGTTAATTGGTTGGGGAGTGCAAAATGGTGATATTCTAGTTTTGTTTTCACTTCTTAGCCAGTGTGATTTCAAAAAAGACTCTTCTCTCATCTACAATTTATTTACCTATATTGTGCATTCTAATTTGAATCCTTTGAAGACCTCTTCCTGAACTCCTGATTCATATTCCAACTGCCTATTCCACATCTCTGTTGGACATCTGATAGACTTCACAAACTTATGTCCAAAACCAAGCCCCCTCTGCAGTCTTCCACAGATCACCTTTCCAGTTCTTCAGGCCTGAAACCTTTCTGATCCTTGGCTTTTGTCTCTTTGACATCCAAATCCAGTCCATCAGCAAATCCTGTTGCCTTTACCTTCCAAATATATCCAGAATCTGACCACCTCCACCACTACTGTAGGAACCACACCACCATCATCTCTTGTCTGGGTTACTCGATACAAAGTAAAGTTCATTTTTGTCTTTGTGTTTTTTTTTATTTTTAAGCATTTCTCTCTTAAAGTTTGATTTAATAGCATTTGATAATTAGGGAAAACATGTATGTGATTCCAAAATCAACCTGAGAAAACAAATTTCCTTCAAAAAGCCTAATTTTCATTCTTTCCTCTCTGTACTGTTGTCCCTCTCCCCCTATATAGGTAACCATTTTGACAAAGTTTTTAGTTTGTCATTTTCTTTTTCTTTGCTTTTTTTTCTATAAGAGAAACATGCATATATATGTGCACTTCCCTTGAGGAAGAACATGAGAATGATAGATGAGTGGTAGTACGTCATACATACTTTTTCCTCATCTCACTTTGTTAGTTACCAGTATATCCTGAACATCAGGTATTCAAGGATTTTTAACTTTTAAAATTCTTTTTCTTTTTAATGCTTGTTTATTTTTGAGGGAGATAGAGAGAGACACAGAGACAGAGCATGAGCAGGGGAGGGGCAGAGAGAGAGGGAGACACAGAATCCGAAGCAGGCTCCAGGCTCTGAGCTGTCAGCCCAGAGCCCCACACGGGGCTCAAACTCACAAACTGTGAAATCATGCTCTGAGCCGAAATCAGACGCTTAACGTACTGAGACACCCAGGCGCCCCAAGGTTTTTTAACTTTTAAGATGATTTCTTTTTTTTTTTTTAAGAAAAGTCATCATTATTATTGTTGTTATTGTTATTTTGAGAGAGAGAGTGTGTAAGTGTGAGCAGAGAAGGGACAGAGAAAGAGAGAGAGGGATAAAGAAAAAGAGAATCCCAAGCAGACTCCGCAGTCTCAGCCCAGAGACTGACGCAGGGCTCCAACTCACAAACCATGAGATCATGACCTGAGCTAAAACTAAGAGTCAGACACTTAACCGACTGAGCCACCCACGTGCCCCTAAAGATGGTTTCTGAATGTTACTCAGTAATGACATACTAAGCATAACTTTAAAATATCTCCTCCCATACATCCAATATCAATTTACTTCAAATCATACCTATAACTTTCATAGAGATGATAGAATTAGCTACTTTTTTTTTCCACAAAGACTCCTCCAATTTAGAAATCAAAATATTTTCCAAATGGAGATTATGTATATCAATGTCATTATTAAAAATATTTGTAGCAAATATATATGTACATGTAGCATATTGTATTCATCATATGACATGAAGGATTTACATTGAAAGGGCACATATTGTACATTTGCTGCTTCTGGTATTATCTTTTCTACCTGTTTCTAAGATTGATCACTTTTGTGTATATCCAGTTTAGCATTTGACCAGGTCTGTTGCCTGTTAACCATTTGGATATAGAGTGTTCAAAATGACTAGATGAAAGTCTAGGCACCAAACAACTATTTTTGTTGCCATATTCTTAAATTTTTTAGATTGTTGGGCAGTAAAGGTAGAGGCACTTTCCAGGAGTCTTCTAGCTTGCTAATATGTGACTCTGAGAAGGCACAAAAGGTCAGATCACATACACTTTTGCATACTATAGGGGAGTTTAATTTCCCCTCCCCAGTTCATCCGGTTCTTCAGAATATTTAGTATTAACAGTTTACAACTTTTTTTCATTAATAATTTATTCATTTTTTAGTTCACATCCAAGTTAGTGAGCATATGGTGCAACAATGATTTCAGGAGTAGATTCCTTAATGCCCCTTACCCATTCAGCCCATCCCCTCTCCCACAGCCCCTCCAGTAACCCTCTGTGTGTTCTCCATATTTAAGAGTCTCTTATGTTTTTGTCCCCCTCCCTGTTTTTGTATTATTTTTGCTTCCCTTCCCTTATGTTCATCTGTTTTGTATCTTAAATTCCACATATGAGTGAAGTCATATGATATTTGTCTTTCTCTGTCTAATTTCACTTCATAATACCCTCTAGTTCCATCCACATAGTTGCAAATGGCTACAACTCTTAAATTCTAATCTATCACAATAGAAAGCCAAGAAGTACCAAAATTAAATATGTCTACCTAAAGATAGAGGGATAGTAAAAATGAGTGAACATAGCATTTTCTATTTGATCAAGATGAGAATCTTGATTCAGTCTTAAAAAGTGATTCTATCAAAGCCATTTTAGGAGCGCCTGGGTGGCTCAGTTGGTTGAGCGTCCACCTTCGGCTCAGGTCATGATCTCATGGTTGATGAATTTGAGCCCACTTCAGGCTCTGTGCTGACAGCCCAGAGCCTGGAGCCCACTTCGGATTCTGTATCTCCCACTCTCACTGCCCCTCCCCTCTCGTGTTCTGTTTCCCCCTCTGTCTCTCTCAAAAATAAACATTAAAAAAATTTTCTTAATTCAAAGCCATTTTAAATACAGAGTTTTCTCTTTATTGTATTTCATTTTTACTGATTCATTTCATTTTACTGATTTAATACATATTCAAATTTTGTAGTTTCAATTTAATATAATTTAATTTTTCACATATATGAAAGACTTCTAAGTCTTATTGTAAACCGTTATCTATATAGCTTGTATACTACTAATGAGAGCTTGAAAACAAAATTATATTCTTTGTGAGGGTACTTAATTTTTTCAGTATTATCACGTAAATTAATGTATTATTTTCAAAGCTTTGTCTACCATACTCTCTTTATTGATGGAATCACTTACCTATGTGCCACAGACAATGCCTTGGATACTATAACACCATCTGCATTTCTTAAAAATGTAAGTAACTTCTTACACTACTTTAAGGATTTTTTTCAGTTATTAAAATTATGAGGTCTCTGTTTTATACTGTGTTAGTCATAGTGTCACTAACCAAAGCAGATCACTGATTTGTCTATAAGTCAGAGCTATTAATGACCTTCAGAGATTTCTTTTTTTCTTTTTACCTTCAGAGATTTCTTACCCCTATCCTCATCTGCCCTGTTTCCACACATCCCCCGACCCTAAAGCAAGGTCTTCAAAGAATATCCACACATATCTATTAGACTCTCTCGTGTTTATCTTGTTCTTTAAAAATAAAAGAGAAATGAAACTTTACTAATATTTAATATACCTTTTCAATAGCATGTGTACTTACAAATAATTATATACAAGATACTTCTCATTGAAAATATGGATCGATTATAAAAATTAAATGAAAAGAAAAATTCTTTAATCAAGACATACTATCTTTAGGGAAAGATTTTCCCGAAAATTGTCAGCAAATATAAAATATGATAAATAGAGTATAATGTATATGTACTTATGTACATTCATGAGATTTTATAAATTTCTTAAAGGTTAATTAGCCTTCTCAGTAGACATCACCTGTTGCTGATTATCACCCCACTTTTGATGTCCAACCAGAACCAAGGAGACTTTGTACAAAAAGCCAGTCTCAGAGACAGAGTAGGGCTAACCCATTATTCTAGTAACTTTATAGCCTGGATAGTATGTTTGTTTCTTATTTTAAAAAGTAAATGATACTGGGGCACCTGGGTGGTTCAGTCAGTTAAGCGTCCAGCTATTGATTTCAGCTCAGGTCATAATCTCACTCTTGTGAGATCAAGCCCTGTATCAGGCTCTGCCTGACAGTGAGAATCCTCCTTGGAATTCTTTCTCTCTCCCTCTCTCTCTGCTGCTCCCCAGCTTGCTCGCTCTCTCGTGCTCTCTCTCTCAAATAAAATAAACTTTAAAAAGTAAATGATATTAATCTTTAATTTTATGCACAAATTTTTAATTCAAAATAACATTTTAATAAAAAAAACATTGGGGCTCTTGGGTGGCTCAGTCGGTTAAGCAGCAGACTTTGGTTCAGGTCATGATCTCCCAGTTTGTGGGTTCGAGCCCCGCGTCGGGCTCTGTGCTGACAGCTCAGAGTCTGGAGCCTGCTTCTGAGTCTGTGTCTCCCTCTCCCTCTGTCCTTCCCCTGCTCACTCTCTGTCTCTCAAAAATAAATAAACATTAAAAAATTTTAATAAAAATAAATTAAAAAATAAAAAAAATTAATGGAAAAATTAGTCTGTTATCCTGTAGTTACTAATAGTTATTCATATTGATGGATTATGCATATATTTTATTTGTTTAATGTACCACCTTGCTTTAATACAACTCAAACTGTACCACATATACAATCAAGGATTATAAGAATTGATACTGTAATTCACTCTTCAGATATGACAATCACTAGAGTCTAGATGCTAAACACTGTTAGTCATTTAACTGACTATACTCTAATTTTTCTCTCTCTCTGCTACTGTGACAAAACATCCCAACTTTACCACCTTTCCAAAACCAGATAATCCTGAATTACCAACCACATAAATTTTACCACTACTTCTGGGGAATACAACATCGAGTACAAACTATTGAAAGAATTCCTTCTTGAGACTTTGAAATGTCCTATAACAACCAGAAAGCTTTGAAAGATAGTGTCATGACACTTAGTTGGGATTGTTTCATTATCGTTCAATGGATTTTGAGGGTAAGAGCAGGAGGGCAAATGAAAAACACTTATTTAGAAAATATCATGGACTCCCTTCTTTCTTTGTCTCCCAGAGGTGAACATCTCTTTGCCTCAAGTCCTCAGACATACCAAAGACTCCAAGTGCTATCTGCAGTCTCACTATGTGAGATTGTGATCTGTATGGCAGCAGTGGAGAACACTGGGCAAGCACAGTTCTCATAAATACTGTATCTTTAATTAGAAAGGCCGCTCTGCCACCAAAAAGCTAGAGACAGTGTGGAAATACAATATTCTTTTATTTCACATTTCTGCCAGATTTTGCTTCAAATAAACATTTGCTCTGTAATTCTCCAGTTGAAATTATCCGTATAGGTTAAATATTTCCATTAATGTCCCTAGGTTAGTGACACTTTTCTGAGAAATCCTTTGATGTCGCAAGAACATTTTTCTCCTTCAAATGCAGTTGCTGCAGATTTTCAACAAGTATTAGGGAAGTATATGGTATGTAACCTCCAACTGTACTCTTAAACATTGTATGATAGCTGAAAAATCAGTTTGGCTTAGGAGATAGGAGCTGTAAAGAAGAGTGAGAACTGAAGATTTCTATTCTTATATAATGATAGGGAATGATATCCTCAATATATTGTTAAGCAAATAAAGCAAAATAAAGTATATATGGTATACTATTATCTGTTTACATTCTTATATGCAGCCATTTCAGAAAGAGGAAGTAAATACAAATATATTTGTAAATACAAATATATCTGTGTTTTTTTGCTTATAGTAAAAAACAAAAAAGGGGAGTCAGGGGCAAGAAAAGGATAAAACAAAACCATTTTAATGGTTGCCTACATAGGGATAAGGGGCAGGAATAGAAACAAGGCCTTTCTGAATGAACCTTGTTTTACAAATTTGACTTTGGAACCATGTAAATATTTTACATAATTATAGAATACTATTAAATTAAATATTTAAAAAATAGTCCCTAGAGTGAAATAAGACAGTCACAAGAGGACAAATACTATGCGATTCCATTTATATGAGGTACCTAAAGTCAGATTTGTAGAGACAAAAAGTAGAATGATGGTTGCCAGGGCATGGGGAAAAAGGAAGAGGAGGAATTGGTGTTTAATGGGTACAGAGTTTAAGTTTAGGAAGATGAAAGATGTTCTGGAAATGGATGGTGGTGATAATTACACAACAATGTAAATATACTTAATGCCACTGAACTGTACAGTTAAAAATCATTACCATTGTAGGGGCGTCTGGGTGGTTCAGTCAGTTAAGCACCCAACTCTTGATTTCCGTTCAGGTTATGATCTCATGGTTTGTGAGTTCAAGACCCACATCGGGCTCTGAGCTGGCATTGCAGAGCCTGCTTGGGATTCTCTCTCCCTCTCTTTCTGCCCCTCCCTGGTCACTCTCACTCTCTCTCTCTCTCTTAAAATGAATAAACTTTAAAAATATTTTTAAAAATCATTACAATTGTAAATTTTGTTATGCATATCTTACCATAATAATTTTTTAATATTAAAAAGTAATCCCTAAGGGGAAGGAGGAAAAGAGTTAGGGAGAGGGAGGGAGACAAAACACGAGAGACTCTTGAATACTGAAAACAAACTGAGGGGGGAAGGGGAAGGGGGAAAGGTAATGGGGGGTGATGGTCTTGGTGGAGGTCACTTGTGGGGAACA
>CM053567.1:128430378-128462101 GCA_028646485.1 Cryptoprocta ferox | reverse complement strand
GATGGTCTTGGTGGAGGTCACTTGTGGGGAAGAGCACTGGGTGTTATATGGAAGCCAACCTGACAATAAACTATAAAGTTTAAAAAATAAATAAATAAATAAAATATAGCCCTTTATATATATATATATATATTTATGATTCCAAAAAAAAAAAAAAAGTAATCCCTAAAACTCAAAAGAAAAAAAAACCTAATTGGGTTTTTTTTTATTCTTTTAATGTTTTTTTTATTTTTGAGAGAGAGAGAGACACAGCATGAGAGGGGGAGGGGCAGAGGAAGAGGGAAACCAAATCCAAAGAAGGCTTCAGGCTCTGAATTATCAGTATAAAACCTAATTGTGTATTGAATTGATGGCTTAAAAGACAGTGAAAATTTATTTCAGCTGACTTTAAAAAACATCAATTTGTATGTTCCTAGTGAGATTATACCCTAATGACAAAAGAACTAAAAAGTAAATATTAAAGTTTTTATTTTCAAGTGTCCCATTGTTATTGGTGTTGCTATTCTAAAATTGGTTTATCTAAATATATGACTTTGAGTAATCAAGTTAATGTCATTAGGAATCAAGATTTTCAGCAAGAGTTGCAAATATAAAGTCAAAGAATTGAGTAAAACCTTATAATCCTAAATTTTACTTGAAAATTAAAAAAATTTTAAAGAAAATTAAATATTGAAAAATTTAATTGAAAGTTAAATTTTGACATTTTTTCACTGAAAATATATCATATGGTATATTTTCTCTTTTAAAAAAGGTATAATGGGGGGCACCTGGGTGGCTCAGGCAGTTGAGTGACCAACTTTTAATTTTGGCTCAGGGCATGATCTGGTGGTTTGTAAGATCGGGCCCCACATGATTTGGGATTCTCTCTCTCCCTCTCTCTCTGCTTCTCTCCACTTGTTCTCTCTCAAAATAAATAAATAAACATCTTTAAAAATAAAAATAAAAGCATTTCCTAGGCTGTGTATTGAAAAGTATCAGAAATAATGACCAACCCAGTAGCCATGTGCCCCCTTAGCATCTAGATTATAGTCTCTAAATACCATTTTACACTAAAAGGAATGAGACCTGATTGCAGATATCAGGCAGGAAACATATAAGCCAGAAACATTTTGTCATATTGGAAACAAGGAAGCTATCAAAGTTCACTGTACTCATGTCAAAAGATTTTCTTTAGGAGCCAACTTGAAGAAGCTAACACTTGTCAGTCATGGAATAACTTGAACATCAAAAAGAATAATAACTGCAGTGGATTGTAACACATCAAATATGTTAAAATTCCATGAGTTCCTAGATACTATCAAAGGGGAAAAAAAATCCCTCATCGGTCAACTCTGGAAGTTCATCACTCCAAAAACCAATAAATAAAAGACTCAACCATTTATTCTGACTTTCCTATATGAACTGTACCTCAAAGAAAACAAATAGTTGATAGGGAAAAGGTTTTTTTTAGTCCTTATATAGACCAAATATAGAAGTACTCCAGCTAATAAACAAAGAAGAGGTAATAAATTTCACTATTTTACAATCCCTAATGTAATAATAGATCTAGGCAGTCATCACTAAAGACTGAAAAAATTAGGTGAAATAAATGAAACAGACTCAAAACACCTAAGCTCATTGATTATTCCTAAGGTCACAATGAGGGAGACAATCAGACATTAGTTATGTGTTTCTTGATACCAGACCATGAGTAGTATATAACACACATCTGGAGTAGGCTTGCCCAAAACATCAAACCTGAATAGGACCAAGCCTGAATAGGTTTACAGGAAATAGAGAGATCAGTGACCACATTAAATGATACACAGCAATCCAATCAGCAAAATCCAGAATATGAGAAACCCTACAAGACAAATAATCGAATTTCTTCAACAAATAAATTGCAATGGAGAAAAAGTTAAGAACTCATAGTTTAAAAGAAACTTAAACATATCAACTAAATGTGGACTTTGGATCCTGGATTGACAAAGCAAATGTTAAAAAACAAAACAACTATGATTTTTTAAATAAATTTGTATACAAACTGGATGTTTGATGATATAAAGGCATTTTTATAGATGTGATAATGATATAGTTTTATTTTTAAGAAAAATGAGGCCATACCTTTTAGAATTACAAACTGAAGCATTTACAGATTAAAATGATAGAATGTCTGGGATGTGCTTTGAAACAATACATTTGGGGAAGAGGTAATCAGTAGTATAGATGAAACGAGTTTGGCTGTGTGTCGATACTAGGTGATGGGTGCATAGGGATTGGTTATACTGTTCACTCTGAATTATACTATTCACTCTGTATATGAAATTTTCAATAACAAAATATTCTCAGTATACCAGTTTTAGTTTTCTAATTATGTATCTAACAAATCAATACAAGTCAGCAGCCTAAAACAGCACACATTTATTATCTCCCAGGTCCTGTGGGTAAGGAATCCAGGCAGGACTTAACAGATTGTCCTCAGGGTCTCACACAAAGTTGCAGTGAGTGTGTTAGCCAGGCTGTGTTCTCATCTGGGAGCTCTGGGGAAGATTTGGCTTCCAGGCTCATTCAGAGCCTGTTGCAAAATTCATTTCCTTGTAGCTGTGCCAGGAATGCAGCTTTTTACTAGCTATTGACCAGGGGACACCCTCAGGTCCTAGAAACTGATGATAACAGTTCCTTGCCATGTTGCTGTCCTCAATATGGCTGCCTGCCTCTCAAGACCAACTGAGGAATCTCTCTCACTCCAGTCTACTAAATATTATATAATGTGACATAATCTCAGGAGTGACATCCTAGCACCTTTGCTTCTCTTAATTAGAAGAAAGTCACACTTGGGGGTAGGGAGGGGGCGGTTTACAAGGATGTGATACATTGGGGGTCAACATAGGGTGTGTCCACCACAATGCCTAAAAAATAAGGATAGATGCTTTTATATTAAATTCATAAATTTTCTTATGAAGAATTCTGCATATTCTACACAGCCAAAATATATTATTGACAGCTCCCTGAAAACTAGTTACCATATGAAAATATGCATATTTTAAGCAGTTAACACCTCTGACATGAAAGAAATTTCTGTTTAACATTTATAAGCTAACCTGGTAAGCATTAAATATATAGAAAATTTATAAAAGTTGTTGAATTTCTTATACTAGAATTAACAAAATAAAAATGGTTTTGAGAGATTTAAATATATATGTGTGTGTATATATCTATGTGTGTGTATATTATATATATATATAATCTGAATGCCAATGAATGGACTATAAATATATTATTTTAACAAAACTTAAATGATTCTCTTAGGTTAAAAAGGCTTAAGCATTTTTTAAAAGGAAAGAAAAAAGGAACAAAAGAAAAATAAAAAATTAACCATTCATCTTAACTCAATTATATCTGCAAAGACCTTATTTCCAGATAAAGTAACATTCACAGGTTTCTGGAGTTAGGAATTGAACATATATTTTGAGGGGGGGGACACAGTTCAACTAGCAACCTCCTCTTTTCTACATTTACCTAGTGAGCTCCTCATAGAACATCAATTATAAGTTGCATGGTCCAGTAACCAGCAAGATCAGAGTTCTGTTTAAGGTGGATTTGATCACTTGCCAATGAGCAGGGTTTGTTTTTTTTTTTTATTTAAAAAATAACACTCATTAGTAAAGTAATACAAAAGTATATGAAGCATATATCTCTATCAAACCCCCTGAAGTGAGCACTCTTAACAGCTTAGTGTATAACCTTCCAGAATTATTTATGTATATAAATATGCATAAATATGAATATATGCACATGTATGTAAATATACCTTTTTATATACATTATATGTTTATAATATATATAACATAAGTTTATACATACATTTTAAATTCACAAAACTAAGGTCATTAATACAATGGGTAAAGGCTTAATCTCTGGAACTTGAGTCTGAATCCTTGTTTTGCCCCTAGCTATGTAGCGTTGGGTACCTTATTAATTTCTCTGTCTTTGTTTTCTTCTTTAGAAAATAAAAGATGACGAAAGTACTACTCTATATGGTGGTTTTGGAATTAAATGAGTTAATATGTGTGAAGTGCTTAAAACAGCACCTGGCACAGATTAAGTGTTCAGTAAGTTATTATTTAATATTGTTCTGCAGCTGCAGTGTTATATATAACACTATATTGTAATGATCATTTTTTGTTAATATGGATAAAGTGGAAGACATAAAATAGGAACAAAGGACAAGAACAATGAATGGAAAAGAGTAACAAATATGGTAGATATTAGTCCAACTATATCAATAATCATTTTAAAAGTTAATGGCCTAACTTTTCCAAAGAAAACATCCAGATGGTTAACAGACACATGAAAAGATGCTCAACATCGCTCATCATCAGGGAAATATA
The DNA here is from genome assembly GCA_028646485.1 of Cryptoprocta ferox. NCBI lineage: Eukaryota > Metazoa > Chordata > Mammalia > Carnivora > Eupleridae > Cryptoprocta > Cryptoprocta ferox. The sequence continues at coordinate 128,457,731 of CM053567.1, read as the reverse complement.
AATCAAAACCACATTGAGATACTACCTCACACCAGTCAGAGTGGCTAAAATTAACTCAGGAAACAACAGATGTTGGCAAGGATGTGGAGAAACGGGAACCCACTTGCACTGTTGGTGGGACTGCAAACTGGTGCAGCTGCTCTGGCAAACACTGTGGAGGTTCCTCAAAAAATTAACAGTATAACCACCCTATGACCCAGCAATAGCACTACTAGGAATTTATCCAAAGGATACAGGAGTGCTGATTCATAAGGGCACATGTACCCCAGTGTTTATAGCAGTGCTATCAACAATAAGCAAATTATGGAAAGAGCCCAAATGTCCATCAACTGATAAATGGGTAAAGAAGATATATATGTGTACACACACACACACACACACACACACACACACAGAGAGAGGAATACTACTCAGCAATGAAAAAGAATGAAATCTTGCCATTTGCAACAACATGGATGGAACTGGAGGCTATCATACTAAGTGAAATAAGTCAGAGAAAGACAAATATCATGTTTTCACTCATATGTGGAATTTGAGAAACTTAACAGAAGACCAGGGGGGAAGGGAAGGAAAAAAAAACAGTTACAGACAGGGAGGGAGGCAAACCATAAAAGACTCTTAAGTATAGAGAACAAACTGAGGGTTGATGGCGGTGGGGGGCAGTGAAAATGAGTGATTGGCATTGAGGAGGGCACTTGTTGGGATGAGCACTTGGTGTTTTATGTAAGTGATGAGTCACTGGAATCTACTCCCGAAGCCAAGAGCACACTGTATATACTGTATGTTAGCTAACTTGACAATAAACTATATAATAATAATAATAATAATATAATAAAGTTAATGGTCTAAATACACCAATTAAAAGACAGAGATTGTCAGGTTGAATCAAAAAATTATCAAGAGAATGAGAAGACAAGACACAAGACTGGGAGAAGATATTTGCAAAAGACACATCTGTTATCCAAAAATACACAAAACTCAACAATAAGATAAACAACCTGAGTAAAAAATGGGCCAGAGTCACCTGGGTGGCTCAGTCAGGTAAGTGTCTAACTCTTGATTTTGGCTCAGGTCATGGTCTCACAGTTGTAAGATGGAGCGCCGAGTCCAACTTCACACTGGGTGTGGAGCCTGCTTAGGATTCTCTTTTTCCATCTCCCTCTCCCTCTGCCCTTCCCCCCCACACTCACTTGTGCATGCGCTCGCACGCGCTCTCTCTCTCTCTCCCTCTCTCTCAAAAAAAAAAAGGGGGGGGAGGGAGAGGGGAGCTAAAGGAGTGTCTGGCTGGCTCAGTCAGAAGATGTGACTCTTGATCTCAGGATTGTGGGTTCAAGCCCCATGTTGGTTGTAGAAATTACTTAAAAAATAAAGACTTTGGGTGGCTCAGTTGGTTAAGCTTCCAACTTCGGCTCAGGTCATGATCTCATGGTTTGTGAGTTTGAGCTCTGAATTGGGCCCTACACTGACAGCTCAGAGCCTGGAGCCTGCTTCAGATTCTGTGTCTCCCTCTCTCTGCTCCTCCTCTGCTTGTGCTCTCTCTATCTCTCTCAAAGCTAAATAAACATTAAAAAAATTAATAAATAAACGTAAAAATCATTTTTTTAAATAGAAAGGCCAAAATTCAGAAAACTGTCAACGCCTAATGCTGACAGGGAAGTGGAGCAATAGGAACTCTTCTTCACCACTGATGGGAATGCAAAATGATACAGTCACTTTGTAAGACATTGTGGCAGTTTCTTACAAAACTAAACATACTCTTACATATGATCCAACAATCGCACCTTTGTTATTTACATAAGTTGAAAAGTTATGACCACACAAAAACCTTCATACAGATGTTATAGCAGCTTTATTGATGATTGCCAAAACATGGAAGCAACCAAGATGTTTTTCATGGGTAAATGGATAAATAAACTGTGGTACATCCAGACAATTGACTTTATTTAGCACTAAGAGCAATCAAACCATGAAAAGTTATGGGGAAACTTAAATACATGTTACTAAGTGAAGGGCGTCTGGGTGACTCAGTCAGTTAAGCATCCGATTCTTGGTTTTGGCTCAGGTCATGATCTCACTGTTTCATTAGTGGAGCCCTACATCAGGCTCCATGCTGACAGTGCAGAGCCTGCCTGGGATTGTCTCCCTGTCTCTCGGCCTCTCCCCAACTCGAGCTGTCTCTGTCTCTCTCAAAATAAATAAATGAACTTTTAAAAAAAATACATATTACTAAGTGAAAGAAGCCAATGTGAAAAGCCAATACTTGGTTTCAACTATATGACATTCTGGAAAAGGCAAAGCTATGGAGACAGTAAAAAGACCAGTTGTTGCCAGGGCTTAGGGAGAAGGAAGGCATGAATAGGTGGAACACAAGAATTTAAGGGCGGTGGAACTGTTTTGTATGATCCTATATTATGGTGAATGCATGTCAGTATACATTTGTCCAAACCAAGGGAATGTACAATACCAACAGTGAAACCTAACATGAACTATGGACTCTGGGTGATAATGATGCATCAGTGTAGGGTCATCCATTGTAGCAAAGGTACCACTCTGGTGCAGGTTGTTGATAGGGAGCTTTGGGGAGAGGGAGGGGTGCCGGAAGGGGTAAGGGGTAGGTCAGAACTCTGTACTTTCCACTCAATTTTACTATGGCCCTAAAACTTCTATTTATTTTTTAAAAAATATTTAATGTTGATTTATTTTAGAGAGAGAGAGAGAGAGAGAGACCGGGGAAGGGGAGGGAGACACAGAATCCAAAGCAGGCTTCAAGCTCAGAGCCCCACTAGGGGCTCAAACTCACCAACCGTGAGATCATGACCTGAGCAGAAGTCAGACACTTAACTGACTGAGCCACCCAGGCACCCCTAAAACTTCTCTTTAAAAGTCTATATAAATAGGGGTGCCTGACTGGCTGAGTCAGTTAAGCATCCAACTTCTGCTCAGGTCATGATCTGGAAGTTGGTGGGTTTGAGCCCCGCGTCAGGTTCTGTGCTGACAGCTCAGAGCCTGGAGCCTGCCTGGGATTCTGTTTCCCTCTCTCTCTGCCCCTCCCCCACTCATGCTGTGTCTCTCTCTGTCTCAAAAATGAACTACAAAAAATTTTTTTAAGTCTATATAAATATGTAAATAAACAACTTAAATTTTAAAAAAGACTTCCACCACTGATGGAATATATTGAAATATTACTCTTCTATCCACCTGCCCCTCTTTTTTTTAGCAAGATTAAGGTGAGACAATTTGAAGCTTAGTTGATTCCTTATGCTGAAACACAATTGAAATGCGCCTTTGACACTTTTGTTCTAATTTGTACAATGTATTATCATGATTTCATTTGTAGAAAATAATATTTGTATTATATTTCACTTCTATATAGATGAAATACAATAAAAATCAAGGTGATAGCTCGATGTCTACACTCAGGAGCCAAGTAACTGATGTAAAAAATATTATGTCCAAAAATATTGATGAAATTTTGGAAAGTGAAGAAAGATTGAATATCTTCACTGATAGAACCAGTGATCTCCAAACAACTGTAAGTGACTCTCACCTGTCTTGATATCCAAACAGTACTCTAAGACTTGAGACAAATGGCCAAAAGGAAATACATACCAGGAATACTGTGAGATAATCCTATGTCACCAAACTATGGCTTTATCAAAAAATTAGTGGAATGCAAATACATTTTTTTTAATTATAAAACAATGAAAATGTAAAACCCATTAAAGTAGGAGGTACTTATTTGCATAACAGATGTATTTCTTACATTAAAAATCACACAGGTTAGTCAACAAATTGCAAGGAAAAAAAAAGGGAGAACTTACCAAAAAAATGGATTTAGAAGGTGTATCATTTGCAATGTGTGGTCTTTATTTGAAATCTGATGCAAACAAACTCTAAAAATGAGAATTTACAACTTCATAAATAAATAGATATTTGAACTCTGACTGGATATTAGATGACAGTAAGGAATATTATTAGTTTTTAGGTGTGATAATGGTATTATGGTTATATTTTTAGAAAGTCATTATTTATTAGAAATACATATTAAAATATTTTGAGTGAATTTATAAAATGTCTGAGGTCAGCTTCAGAATAGTTGAGGAGTGGGGGAGTAGAATGAGATATAAATGAAACAGAATTGGCCATAAGTTGATAATTGTTAAAACTAGATATTGAGTATATAGGGTTTTATTATACCATTCTGTCAATTTTTGTATGTGTTCAAATTTTTTTATTAGAAGATAGTTTTGGCTGGGGCACCTGGGTGGTGCAATCCATTAAGCGTCTGACTCTTGATGTCACCTCAGGTCATGATCTCACAGTTCATGAGTTCGAGCCCCACATCAGGCTCTGCATTGATGGTGCTGAGCCTGCTTTTGATTCTGTCTCTCCTTCTCTCTGCCCTTCACCCACTTGTGCTTTCTCTCTCCCTCCCTCTCTCCTTTTCTCTCTCTCCTCTGTCTCTCTCTGTCAAAATAAATAAATTTAAGGAAAATTTTTAGAAAATTGTTTTGGGGCGCCAGGGTGGCTCAGTTGCTTGAGCGCCGGACTCTTGATTTCAGCTCAGGTCATGATCCCAGGGTCGTGGGATCAAGCCCCATGTCCGGCTCCACACTCAGCATGAAGACTGCTTGGGATTTTTTCTCTCCCTCCCTCTGCCCCTCTCCCCTGCTTGTGCTGTCTCTCTCTCAAACAAAAAATAGTTTTAAAGTGATCACTAAGGATTGAATAGTTAATTACCTTAGAGCATTTTAAATTTTATTTTTACATATCTTTTCTAGAAACACAGCCACCATGTAAAACAAAATATGCACTTATTTTTTACTCACTAAGTTCTATTGATTCTACTTCCTAAATTTTTTGTGTTCATGGCCTCATTTTTTCACTTTTAGAAATAATTAATGAAGATATTACTTACATAAGTGTAGAGTTTGATGAATTGTAGTACTTGTGTACAATACTGTAACCACAATCAAGTTACAGAATAGCTTTCATCTTAGAACCTTCCTTATGCCCTTTGCAGTTGACTTTTCCCCCACCCTTTAACCCAGCCTACCGCTGATCTGCATTCTGTCACTATAGTGTTGCCTTTTCTAGGATTTCATATAAATAAAATTATACAATGGATGTTGTGTTTGACTTCTTGACTAGTAATGTTTTGATATTCATGTTGTTAATATTTTATTCCTTTTCTTTGCTGGATAGTATTCTACAAAATGGCTATATTCCACCTTCTGCCCATTCCAGTGCCACTCACTGTGTCAGTCCAATTTCTGTTACCTCTTGTGTAACTATGGTAATCCCTGGATTTAATTGTTCTTCCAAATAGTTCTGTTCTACTCCAGTCATCCTCCACACTGGAACTAGAACATTCTTTAAAAATGCAAGTATGATGGTTTCCTTTCCTGTCCAAATGCTTTTTTATTTTGGCATAGTTCCAATAGTTTATATTTGCTTTTGTTGTCCTTGCCTAAGGAGACATATCCGTAAATGGGTTGCTAAAGTCAGTGTCCAAGAAATTATCGCCTGTGTTTTCTTAGGAGTTTTCTGGTTTCCAGTCTCACATTTAGCCATTTTGAATGTAAGGTGTAAGAAAGTCATTCAGTTTCATTCTTTTTTTTATTTTTTTCTTTTAATTTTAGAGAGAGAGAGGCTGAGTGAGGGAGAGGGAAAGAGGGAGAAAGAGAATGAATCTTAAGCAGGCTCCATGCTCGGCATGGAGCCCAACATGGGGCTCAATCCTACAACCCTGGGATCATGACCCAAGTGGAAACCAAGAGCTGATGCTTAACCGACTGAGCCACCCAGGTGCCCAGTTTTATTCTTTTGAATGTAGCTGTCCAGTTTTCCCAACACTATTTATTGGAGACCATCCTTTCCTATATTTGTGCTTCCCTTGTCATAGATTAATTGACCACATAAGCATGGGTTTATTTCTGGACTCTCTATCCTATTCTGTTGATCTATGTGTCTGTTTTTGTGCCCATACCATACTGTTTTGATTACTATAGCTTAAATGTAGAACCTAAAAAACAAATCAGATGAACAAACAAACAAAACAGAAACAGACTCATAAATACAAAGAAGAAACTGGAGATTTCCAGAGGGAAGGGTTTGGGAGGAATGGGCAAACTAGGTGAAGGTGATTAAAAGGTACAAACTTGCATTTATAAAATAAATCACAGAGATGAAAAGTACAGCATAGGAAATATAGTCAATAATATTGTAATGGTGTCATATGGTGATTGATGGTGGCTACACTTATCATGGTGAGCACTGAATAATATACACAGTTGTAAAAACACTATGTTGTACACCTGAAACTAATCTACCATTGCATGTCAACTATACTTCAGTACTAAGTAAAAAATCTTTAATAAGATGAAGGAAAATCCAAGTATGAGCATTATCTATAGCTTTCTTAAACCCTCCCATGGTTGCACCTTTGTCCACACAGCATGGAGTCCAACCTCCCTAACATGATGAGCTTTCTTCTGACTATATTTCTAGTCACATCACCAAGAGATCACAGTCTTGCAATTTATAAATCTCAACAAAAACTATTTATAGTCCTCCAAATTACATGTTGCATTATTTCACACCTTTATATATACTGTTCCCCTTCTTTTTCCTTGTTCTAGAAAACTTTTACTCATTGATCAAACCCAGTTCAAGGGTCATCTGTCTCCTCATTGCCCAAACTGAGTTTATCACTCTCTCATCTCTGCCATCCCTGCATCTTTTTTATTGATAGATTTATTCAACAAATATATTTTGAGGATCTCTGTCTGCCAGGCTCTGTCTGAATAACTAAGAATATAATGATGAATAGATATCTACAACCCTAGCAGACAAGCCCTCAGTGTTAGTTAAATTAATACCATTTATTTGAGAAGGGAATCCTCTACACCACTTTTATAGCAGGAAAAAAAATAAGGTCACATCAGTTTATATAACCTACAAAGGAGAATTTATAAAGTAAATAATTGTCTAAGATTGCATTTGTATTTTATGAGAGTTATAACACAAGAGTTCAGATAAGGTAATATTGTCCAAGCTATTTAATTCATTCAATATTCATTAATAAATGTTCTTCAGGACCCTATTATATACAAAATAATATGTTGGTCATCTTCAGAAATAAAGTAATAAAATAAGATGTTTGCCATAGTTTAATCTACTACATACAGGAGGCTGATTTGTAAAAATTTAACTGCAATATTAAATGTGGGTTAAGTGTCACAATAGATGGATAAAGTGTAACAGCCAAACAGTGGAGAACTGATAGCATTACATTCTTACAAAGCATTTTGAAATAGCAGTCATAAAAGTCCACAATCAATATTGCCTCATTCTGTTACATTAGGAAGCATGTATAATATTTAAATACTATGTGATCAGAGGTCATATTTGGGAATCAAAACTATTTTATTATGAAAATTTATTTCAAGCATATGAAAAAGTTTTGAGAATAATACATCTAATACCCTTGTAATCATCAGTCTACTTTATATGACTTAATATTTTGACATATTTGATCAGGGCCTTTGTTTTTTAAAGAAATAAATTAGGGGTGCCTGGGTGGCTTAGTCAGTTGAGCGTCCAACTTCAGCTCAGGTCATGATCTCATGGTTTACAAATTCGAGCCCTGCCTTGGGTTCTGTGCTGACAGCTTAGAGCATGGAGCCTGTTTCGGATTCTGTGTCTCCCTCTCTCTCTGTCCCTCCCCAGCTCTTGCCCTGTCTCTCTCTCTCCCTCAAAATAAATAAACATTAAAAAAAAGAATTTAAAATAAATAAATAAATACACATTAAAAAAATTTTTTTAAATAAATAAACACAGTGGGGGCGCGTCTGGCTGGCTCAGTCAGTTAAGCATCCAACTTTTGGTTTCGGCTCGGGTCATAATCTCAAGGTTTGTGTGTTCAAGCCCCACATTGGGCTCTGAGCTGAGAGCGTGGAGCCTGCATGGGATTCTCTCTCCCCACCGCCCATCCCCTATTCTCTCTCTCTCAATAAATAAATAAAATTTAAAAAATTTAAAAATAAATAAAGTATACTTATTTTTTTCTCCTTTTAATAAACATTAATGTAGATTCCAACTTTATTATGAACAATATTGCTTTGACCAAACATTCATATCTCTTGGTACGCTTTTGCAAAATTGTTTCTTTTTTTTAATTTTATTTGTTTATTTATTTTGAGAGAGAGGGAGTGCACGTGGGAGGGTCATAATTTGAAGCCTGTTTTGGGGCTCCAACTCACAAACCATGAGATCGTGACCTGAGCTGAAACCAAGTGTCAGTCACTCAGCTGACTGAGTCACCCAGGTGCCCCTACAAAACTGTTTCTAAGACAGTGATCTGTAGAGTTTTTTGGTCATGCATACTTATTTATAAAATATTCTTGAGAATGCATTTAGATATATATCTAAATTATATATTCTTCTATAATAATGTTAAATAATATAAAGCATACAGGAAAATAGAAATTAAAACAATGGGGTGAAGATGAAAAAAATATTAAATAATTTGGTTTTTTAAGAAAATTAAAACTTTTTCTCCAATTAAGAAAAATATTAATAAGAATGTTTTTTAATTATAGTAATTGTGATTAAAAGTTAGATCTGATTACAATCACTATTTTTTATCTCTAAATATGGCAAATGGAATGCTCAAACTAGAAATACAGATATATCCTCTTTGCAATGTTTTTGTTGTTTATGTTTGCCTTATTGGTGTAATTTTTTTAAGTGTATTTATTTATTTAAGTAATCTCTACACTCAGCATGGGGCTCAAACTCACAACCCCGAGATCAAGAGTTTCACAGTCTTCCAACTGAACCAGCCAGGCACCCATTTATTGGTATAATTTTTAAGCCACATGTGTACTTTTTAGTTTAGTTAAAACTAAATAATATTGCCCATAAATTCTCTTCCCCAGATGCATGTAAATTATAGGAATTGCAATACACTTCAGGCAAATGGATAAAGGGGTAGGCAGTGGTTAACTCTTTGTTGCTGGGGAATTTACACTTTACCCTAAAAGACCTTAAGCTTCCTGATGTATGATTTTACATACACACTTAGGGAAGGTGTCAGTGCCTACCCATATGTTGTACATTAATACATTTTCATTCCCTATTTTTTTGATTAAAATAAACAAAGAGAAGTTCTAAAATTAATTTCCCGCTTTCCAATGGAGCATCTCATGCAACCCCCTGGGGTGCTTGATCTCATTGTAGAACCCTCACTCTGCTGTATGTAGAGAGAGAAATGAAATTGCTGGATCTTAAAATATGTGCATCTTTAAATTAACCAAATACTTCAAAATTCCTTAAGAAGTGTTGTGCCAATTTATACTTCCATCAGTAGTATATTAGAGTTCTGTTGCTCCACATTCTTTCTAATACTTAGGATTATAAGATTATGATTTTTAATAGTCTGGTAAAGGAAAGAAGATAACTATTGTCTTAATTTCCGTTTACCTAATTTTGAATGGCATTGAACAATTTTTATGTTTATTAACTATTAGAGTTTGTTCTGTGAACTACCTGTTGATATCCTTTGCCCATTTTGCTAATGTGGGTCTTTATCTTTTAAAATAATTTATAGGATATACATAAAATACTAATGTTTAATAAAGGATAAAAAATGAATATACAATTCTTAGTTGTTGATACTTAGTTGTATAAAGTGTAAATATGTTCTCACAGTATGTGGCTTGGCTTTCAGCTTTATGTAAAGTATCTTTTTTAGGAAAGAAGTCTTTAACTTTCATCTAGGCAAATATATCAGTCTTGTCCTTCATGGTTTATGCTTTTCTGGGTCTTGTTTAAGAACTCCTTAAACAAGGAGTTTTAATTTATATATATTAGTCAGTTGACTGAGTGGCTTAGTCAGTTGAGTATGCAACTCTAGGTTTTGGCTCAGGTCATGATCCCAGGGTCCTGGGATCAAGGCCTGCATTGGGCTTCATACTGAGTGTGGAGCCTGCTTGAGATTCTGTCTCCCTCTGCCCCTCTCCCCTGCTAGTGCTCTCTCCCCTCCTCTCTCTCTCTCTCTGAAAAAACAAAACAAAACAAAACTCCTTCCTTTCCAAGTTATAAAGATACTCTTACATTGTTTCCTAAAAGTTTTAAATTCTGCTTCTTAAACATGGATCTTTAAAACATCTGGAATTTTGTTTTTGCACACAGTATGAGGTAGGAATCAAAATTTTATTATTTTCTTTACAAAAAAACCAGTTGCCCAAACACCATTTATTAAATAGCACTCAGCCTTTCCCATTTGGTTTGTAATGGCAGCTGTATCATATATCATGCTTTCATTCTTTTAATTTATATATATATGTGTGTGTATGTGTGTGTGTCCTCTATTCTTTTTTTTAATTTTATTTTATTTAAGTAATCTCAATACCCAATGTGGAGCTTGAACTCATGACCCCAAGATCAAGAGCCACATGCTCCTTCAAGTGAGCCAGCCAGGTGCCCCTCCCTATACATATTCTATTCTACTGATCTATTTCTTTATCCTTGGACCAGTACTATATTGTTTTAGTTACTGTAGTTTTATAAGAAGTCTTAACTTCTTTTAGTGCAAGATACTTTCTACTTTTTGAAAATTGTGTTAGCAAGTCTTGCTTTCTCTTTCAGTGAATTTCAGAATCTAAATCTTGAGTTATACACACACACACACACACACACACACACAGAATTGTTAGGATGTTAGTTGGAATTACATTAATTTGGGGAGGATTGGTATCTTTAAAGTATTGTTTTCACATCTCTGAACATGCTAGGTCTCTTTCAGACTCTTTTTGATTAATAGGAACACAATCAATTTTTGCATACTGATTTTGTATACTAAGTCTTACTGAACTCTTCATGGTAATATTGTCTATGGATTTCTTTGCCTTTTTTACATAGAAATATTATCATATATAAATAATGACTATATTTTTTCATCCTTTCCAATATATATTCCTTTTTAAAAAAAATTATTTTTAAAAATTCTACACCCAACATGGGGCTTGAACTCACAACCCCAACATCAAGAGTTGTATGCTCCACCAAGAGCCAGCCAGGCATACCTCTTTATTTATTCTTGCTTGTCTTACTATGTTAGCTAGGAATGACAGTAAAATGTTGACTAGAAATGGTGATATCTGAAATACTTGTTCCCAATTTAAAATGAATATTTCTAATGCTTCCCAATTAAGCATTAAATTTACATTCAGATTTTGATAGATACTTTTTAATGTTATAAAACTTCCTTTCTATTCCTTATCTGCTAAGAAATTTTATCATAAAGAGGGTTGATTGTATCAAATGCTATCCTTACAGTAATTGAGGTTATGATTTTTCTTCTTAAACCTGTTAATATGATAAATTTCACATTAAATGTTTGTATGTGTTACAGGATTCACTGTTACAATTTCACCTTTGTTGCCTCAAAAGACTGATTCTAGCATGTATAAAAACTGTATACCATATGCTATATGCAGTTGTATTCTTAACTTTTATAGTCTGTCTTGTGCCTATGGTTGGTTTAATTTCCTCATTACTAACCTCTTGATATTTTAATCAAGTTGGGTTTTTTGTGTTTTGTTTTTGTTTGGTTTTGTTTGTTTGTTTTTTGTTTTTGCCTTTTCAAAGGACAGGTTCTTGTTTACTCACAATTTCAAAACTTGGTTGATTTTGAATCTTTTTGCTTCTAGTCGTTTCCAAGTGCCTGTAGCCACATGTAAAGTTCTTTTCTGGACAATATTCTGAAGCCTGGTTATTTCTTTCCTCCTTGCCCTCATGCCTCCCTCTCAATTTAAAGACAACTACTTTGAGGCATTAGGCTTGGATAGGAAGCGTATTGCACCCTTAACCTCGTCTCCACCACAGGGCAGAATCTTTTTTTTTTAATTGAGGTAAAACTCACATAAGGTATAATTAATATTTTTAAAGTATACAATTCAGTGGCATTTAATACATTCACAGTGTTGTATATCCAGCACTTTACTAGTTCCAAAACATTTTCATCACCCCAAAATGAAACCTCATATCCATTAAGGAATTATTCCCCAGGCCCTGGCAACCACTAATCTGCTTTCTGTCTCTCTGGATTTACCTGTTCTGGCTATCTCATATAAATGGAATCATACATACAAACTGGTCTTTTGTGTCTGGCTTCTTTCATTTAGCATGATGTTTTTACAGTTCTCCCATGTTGTAGCATGTATCAGTAATTCATTCCTTTTTGTGGCTGAGTAACATTCCATTGTATAGATACACTACTATTTGTTTATCCATTAATCATCATTTGGTAGACATCTGGGTTGTTTCTGCCTTGGCTACTGTGAATAATGCTATGAACATTATTGTACAAATTTTTATTTGAATACTTGATTTCAATTCCTTTGTGTGTGTACTTAGGAATGGAATTGCTATGTCATATAGTAATTCTGTATTTAACTTTTTGAGGAAATTCCAAACTATTTTCCACAGTGGTTGAACCCAGTAATGTAAGAGGGTACCCACAAGTACCCACCAGTAATGTAAGAGGGTTCAGATTTCTCCATATCCTCTCCAACACTCGTTCTTTTCCATTTTTTTTTTAAATTATAGCCATCCTACTGGGTATGAACTAGCATCTCATTTTTTAAACTAGCATCTCCTTTTGATTTGCATTTCCTCAATGACTAATGATATTGAGCATCTTTTCACATGCTTACTGGCCATTTATAGATCTTCTTTGATGAAAGTCTATTCAAGTCCTTTGCCCATTTTTTTAATAGGTTTGGAGTTTTTCTGTTATTGAGGAAGGGCAGAATCTTAATGGGCATTTGTCATTAAAGACCTTTTCAATCTTACTTTCTATTGTTTGGACCAAGAAAACATCAGCTTTCTAATGTTTCAGTGTTCCACATTTCTTCACCCTATTCCTTTTTCATTTTTTCTTGCAAACCAGCCAGTTGGTACCTTGATAAATGCAGCCAGTAACAAGAACTCACACCATTACCATTCTGTTTTCCAACATTTTCCAAAGTGAAAGACTCAAGAGGCAATTTGTTTGCCTTCCAAGTGTCACAGAAAATAGTAAAACTATCAAATATTTTATTCTGAAGAATATAGGTCTTTATCTTTCCAGCCTCCACTACCAGTTTCTTCACTGCCTACCACCTGATGGTTAAGCCAATGTCACGTTTTAGACTTTTTTAATAACAACATCTCATCCTACTACCAACTGCAATATTAGAGAAACACTAGCTGTTTAACTAAATAGAGATTTATATCTTGGTTGCATAACAATCTAAGACAGGTTTTCCGTGGGCATACTTTCACATGGTAATCCAGGAACCCAAGCTTTTTCCATTTTGTGGCTCTGCCATTGCCTACAGCCTTAGAGTCTTTCAGTTTCAGGTGGCAGTTGGTTAAACAGGGAGTGGAAGAAGCATACTTCAGCCCAAAATTGACACAATAATTTCTACTCACAACCTATTGGTAAGAATTAGTCGTATAGCTTTGCATAGGTAGAGATCACATCTGCACTAAGGAATTGTAAAGGGGGTATTTTAGGTAATTGGAAAATTATCTGAGGAGAAATCTGAGTTTCAGAAAAAAATTAAAGAGAAAGAAAGTGGTAAACGTGTAGGTAACACAAAATATTTAGTTCAGTACGAGTGGTGAGAGGTGGTTGGATTCTGGATACATTTTGAAGGTGGAACAAACTAGAGTTGCTGACAGATTGAATGTGTAGTGAGAGGGAGTTAAGGAAGACTCCAAAGTTTTGAGCCTAGTTAGCAGGAAGAATGAAAATTCAATATAGTTCCATTGTTCTCCTCACGGAGCCCAGAGATTAGTCTGCTGTGCCCGTGGGGAGTGAAATCCCAAGCCCTGGATGACAGAAGCCAACATCCTCACACTCCCAAATCCAGATGAGCTGCACAGGAAGTGCAATTTCTCACTGCTTGCCTAAGTTCCTGCACCAGGCTTTACTCTGACTTTCTTGCCAATTCTGCTATGAATTTAAGTGTGCTTATTATATTTTATCTAGCATTTCTGAGTAGTAATAGTGGCGGGAGGGTTATGGGGTTACTTAATCCACCATACTGCCATATCTATTAATGTTTTATTAGATTCTATGTCTTTTTTATGGGGTAAGTGGCAACATCTAAATCCCACAAAAAATATGGCAAAAAAAGTAAGAGATTTTATTTCACTTTACTGCCTTACCTTCCAAACAAATCCCACTTTTATGCATACATGATTACACGCAGAAAAGAATGACTTCCTCTTTGAGGACAGTTGAGTAGAAGCAGCTCAATAAAACATACTTGACTGAAGTATTTTACAGTTTTTCTCAGGATATTTTTCACACAGATACCACATAATCATTCTCACAAAAACCCATTTTTTGACTTGCAAAATTAGTTATCTCTCTCTCTTTTCCCTTGGTCTTTATATAAAAGATTCTAACTGAATGTCCTTAAGAAGCTGATTTAGGGGGCGCCTGGGTGGCTCAGTTAAGCATCTGACTCTTGATTTCAACTCAGGTCATGACCTCACGGTAATAGACATCAAGCCCTCTCTCTCCTTCTCTGCCCCTCCTCTGCTTGTGCGCGCACACATGCACCAGTGCTCGCTCTCTCTCTCTCTCAAAATAAATAAGTTTTTTTTAAAAAAAAAAAAAAGCACATTTGGCTTTTTAATAAAACATAGGCCAGTAAGCTTTCTCTCAGCCTGCCTACAGATAAATATGGATCATGGATTTTAATTTGACAAATTAAACAGGTACATTTATCTTGGTATACTCTCAAAACGCCAATAAAATGATAGGTAAAGCAATAATTAGGGATTTTAATGTATAAATCACTAGGATAAAAAACAAGAGGAAAGACAACAGGTAAGCGAGGTCAGTAATTTGGGAAGCTAGAAAACTGATTATGAGTAGTTTTTAACCTTTTTAGTAAAGCAAAAAACTCAAAACAGAAGTTTGTGGCAGAAGACATTAGGATGCAAACTGATCCAGCCCATAGATCTTTGAAAAGGATCAGAAATTGGAGATACATCGTACTTGTACAAGTAGACATGCAATGTAAGTCTCGGAAGAAGAGACTGGGTATACAGTCTTTAAAAGGAACACGTTACCTGCGCAGCCTCTTCCCTACATTTTAGAGCCACATCACTTCCTCTCTTTACCCCTAACAAAGGATAATAAACGTTATTATCTAAAGACAACAGACCAGACAGGCTCTAAATTGCATGTGCAGTTGAGGCCAGAGTGATCAGCATATTAAAATCTGAAGAATCAAGTGAAAAGTTTTACCCTGAGTATCTGTATCTTTGAATATGGTGACCACTCCCCAACTTCTGTCTTCAGAGAAATAATAGAAGGTAATACATCCCTGAAACAAGAAAGAAAAGCTATATAAAAGCTTATTCATAGAACAAAAGAAATCTTTTGGAAATTAAAATAATAGTAAAAAATTTAAATTTAATAGAATTATTATAGTATATAAAGTTGAGATAGTCTCTCAGAAAGGAGAGCAAAAAGAGAGGAAAGATAAGGAAGACAGCGAATCAGTCTAAGAGATCCAACATATGAACAATAGGAGTTTCAGAAAAAGAAAATGAAGAAATCAAAGGAGAGAAAATCAGAGTAATACAAGAAAAATTCCTAGAACTAAATAACACGAGTTTCCAGATTGAATGAACAAAACAAGGACCATAGCAGGGCATGTATGTAATCTTGAAATTGTAGAACATTAAAAAGGAAGAGAGATTTTAAATGCTTCCAGAGAGAGAGAAAATACAAAGACTTCGCAATTAGAATAGCATCACATTTCTCAATAGCAATATACGGGTGCTAAAGAAAAGCAGAGGAATGTTCTATGTTAAGCACAGTTGGGAATACAGCAGTGAATGAAACAGATCAAAATCCCTGCCTTCACAGAGCTTACATTCTCAACACACAACAAATAAGATTTATATAATGTTAGATAAGAGATAAATACTTTAAGCATTTTTTTAATTTTTTATGTTTATTTTTGAGAGAGACAGAGACAGAGTGCAAGTGGGTTAGGGGCAGAGCAAGAGGGAGACACAGAATCTGAAGCAGGTGCCAGGCTCTGAGCTGTCAGCACGGAGCCCAATGTGGGGCTCAAACTCACAAACCACGAGATCGTGACAAATCGCGAGCATGACCTGAGCCAGTCAGATGCTTAACCAGCTGAGCCACCCAGGCACCCCAAGAGATAAATACTTTAGAGAAAAATAATGTATCAAAGGGAAATAGGGCTTCTGGGATAGAGATGGGGGTAGCAATTTTAAATAGGGTTGTAAAGGATAGTGGCATTTAAGTAAAGTGACGATGAGGAAACTGGGGTTCAAAGAGTTATTAACTTGGTCAAGGTCAAAGAGTTAATAAAGCTAATAAAAGAACAGCTAAACACAATGAGGAAGGCACCTGGACTCTTGGTACATCATTTTATAAAAGTTGTTCAGACTTAGTGAGACTCTTTGGGATTGCTCAAAACCAAGCTAAATCTGTTCTTTTACATAGCTCTAATAAGTGTGTCCATTAATCCAGATACAGAAAGAACACATTAAATTTGTGGTTATTTTTATTTCAGGCCAAAGATTCCCAAAAAACAAGAAAGATTCTTAGGAGGATATGGTGGAAACACTTCAGAAAGATTATAGTCATCACCGTGGTAATTCTCCTTTCAATCATCATCATTCTTTTAAGTACAAATGTAATACCAACCTGACCCTCTTTCTCCCCAACCCCAGCAGTTACCAATAAATTGTTGTGTGTAAATAGAGAGTTCTACAATCAACAATTATGAAAGCATTCTCCAGTGGTAGGAAGACTGGAGGGAGAAGGGTTTGGAAGTTTCTGCTTGTCCTTTTATTGTGCTTTATTGACTCTTGTACCTCTTCCATTTCTGTAATGCCACCGGTTTTTTCCCACAGCTCCAGCTACTTCCCCTGCCTCTCTTCCCTTTAAAATTAAAAGCACAAACCCTGGAATCAGACCACTGAAGTTTAACTCTCCACCCTGCCACAAACCATCAGGTGACTTTGGATAAGTTATTTAACCCATGCCTGTTTCCTCATCTATAAACGGGAGCTAGTAATAATATTATATAGAATTATGTCTATCACATAATAAATGCAATTTAAGTGTTAACTATTACTTAATAGGAAAAAATGATTATATTTTTGGCATTGATTAAATCCCTATTATCTTACTCCTTACTCAGAAGGAAAATGGCTGTGACTTCATCATTAATTCCCTTAGAAATAGGAATCTTGGGGTGCCTGGGTGGCTCAGTTGGTTGAGTGTGGACTCTTGATTTTGGCTCAGGTCATGATCCCGGGGTCATGGGATCGAGCCCATCAGACTCTGCACTGAGCACGGAACCTGCTTAAGATTCTGTCTCTCCCTCTCTTTGCCCCTCCCCTGCTCTCTCTAAAATTAAATTAAGTTAAAATAAAATAAAGATAAATAAAAATAAATGAGTCTTAACTTGACTACACAGTCCAGAAATAAACATTCACCTCTTCTACAGATTCTTTTTAAATGACTATTCAAACCATTGTTTTATACTAGACATTGCCTTGGGTAAAGATTTTAAAATTAGGAAGCTGTATTGGATCTCTAATAAATCACAGGTCCTGTCCTATTTTACCACCCCAACAGCCTTTTTTTCCCCACATTTCACTCAACCTCAAATCACTAAGATATCTAATAACCAAAACATCCAGCTTCACTTTGCAGTTGGTAACAAGGTTTCAGGAGTTGTATTTCCTAAGTAGGAACTTGAGGTCTAAAGTAGTTTTAAAAATCACTTAGTGGGGTGCCTGGGTGGCTCAGTTGGCTAAGCGTCCAATTTCAGCTCAGGTCATGATCTCACGGTCCGTGGGTTCGAGCCCTGCGTCGGGCTCTGTACTGACAGCTCAGAGCCTGGAGCCTGCTTCAGATTCTGCATCTCCTTCTCTCTCTGCCCCTCCTCTCTCTCTCTCTCTCTCTCTCTCTCTCTCTCTGTAAATAAACATTAAAAAAATCACTTAGTGATCCATGGGGAAGAGTAAAAACAGGGGTTCCTATCTGCTAGATTAACTCATTTTAATTCTAATAATGATCAAGTATCAGCATTTTAAATAGACACCAAGCTTGTTATTCCTCCAGCACAATATCACCTTTCCACGCACAAAATATTTTTTAAAGGATTTTAAATGTTAGCAACTTCAGAGTTTCTGTAATCTATACCCAGGAAAAAATAGGTGATCTATTGAATATGTACTCTGATATAATACACTAAGTGCTTTGGAGGAGGACTGTCTTGTTAATTTTACAATGACATAAAGAGGTAAAAACTATTAAGTAGAATTTAAGACACATAGAGCAGTGGCTGGCACGTAAGTACTGTGTAGTTTGTTCAGATTATCTTTATTTTGCAGATAAGAAAATAGCCAAGTTAAATGATATATTCAAGGCCACAGACCTAGAAAGCTGAGATTTTACTAATTTAAAGTCCTGGCTGTTGTATATATGAAATCTCTTTTTTTTAACTCAAGAGTATATTATCTGACCCCTTAACTGTGGGCCAGATAAGACACACGAGTATTTTTGCTTTTTGTAGGTTGGTAGGTTTTGAGGATGGAGGGGAGACAGGGATTTAAAGAGGAGTATTGTGAGAAGAGAAATTGCCATGTATTTTGCTATTAGTTTTAAGGCCTATATAATGTGTCTCCTAACATTTTTGTAACATAATTATGTAATGATCTATTTGTTTCCTGATTTCCAGTGAATACTAGCATATGTATTGCTGGAAGACATGAACTTACAAGATCACCTAAGCTACCCCCTTCCCCAGTTTTGCATATTAGGATGCCAAGACCCAGGAGCCTAAAAATGAAGAACAAGTCATGACAAGCTCCTCTCCACTTGCAGCACAAATAAGACACAGGCTATCACCCTGGTCCCAGGCGAGAAGTCCCACATAACGCTGGTTTTCCCAGCAGTCTTAGAGCTTAAGAGTTAGGAAGAAAAGCCCTTGTTTAGTAAGGAGTGTTCATCTGCTATTTATGCTACATCTGTCAGAAAATACCTGAGTAAACAGAAACAAATATTAAGGCAATCTTAGACTTTTCAGTGATTTATGCATTCAAACATTTTTGAGCTCCTACTCTGCACCAAAATTTTTGTTCTAAAACATTAGGATATATTTTAAGTTACCACACAAATAGAGGTAATGGATGTTTGAGAAATTAGTGGCTATATATAGAAGTGTAAGAAATGGTCCTAATCCTAATGGAAGCTTACATTCCAGTTGAGGCAGCAAGACCGATAAAAATCATAAGCACATGAAAACAACGTCTACTTAAGTGGCACATTGTGCGGCAGAGAATAAATTCAAGAAAGATAATGATCAACACCAACTCCAGTCACTGAGGGAGATTTTGTGGGTTATAAGTGGGGCTGGTAATTGGATCTTATTAGAAATTGAATTTATCTTGGTGTGCCTGGGTGGCTCACTTGGTTATGTATCTAACTCCTGATCTCAGCTCAGGCCTTGATCTTTGGGTTGTGAGTTCAAGGCTGGATTCCATGCTGGGCGTGAGGCCTACTTTAAAAACAAAAATTATCTCAATAAATCAAGGCAGTCAACAGTAACAGTTAAGTATTGAACACTTCCTATGTGCCAGTAGCTGTTTAAGTACTTTAGATTCTTTTTTAATCCTCATAACCCTGAGGTAGGAACTATTATTTCCATTTTACACATAAGAAAACTGAAGGGCAAGCTATGTCACTTGCCTGACTCCACCAGGCTAGGAAGAGGAAAGAGGATCAGCAAGACATTGCTTGCTGTGGGAGGTGCAGAAGGCGGTGTAGGCCTTGGAGTCCATCGTGCACTCATTCATCAAATGGCCTGCAACAGTGCTCTGCCTTTGGCTCCCACACTCTCTAGGGTGCTTTTATTTACTCCCATGACATTGCCTTCTCCAGCAAGTAACCTCTCTTATGAATTCCAAACCATTTTCCAACTCTCTACTGGATACACCCACTTGGATATCATGCAAACACCTTAAACTTTAAATCCCAAAACAGCTACGTATTCTTCCCCCATTCCCCACAAAAATGCCTCCTTGGCTTTATTTTTTATCTATATAGGCTTTTCACACTATTCTGTAATCCAGAACTTTTTTAGCCAACTTTCTGCTCATTTCAAATTACTCCCCAAACCCAAGGGACTTCTACACCAAATCTGAAGGTTCATAGCCAGGGAAGCCCAGAGATCAGAAGCAGAAGTGGGGAGTCCTAACAGATGCCCGGGCAAACTTTGAAAAGGGCATTCATCCCATCTTGGTAGATAGCTATGTGATCTACTCCCCACAAGCCTGGCCACATTATACTCTTCGTATTCAGACTGTCCAGCACATACAGGCGTTAACATTTGATACCTTTTCACGTGTGTGATTTCCTAGCTCTTAAAAATGGCCATAGCAATAAATATGAATCTTTGGTTTTCAACTCTCAATCATCAGACTCAGGGATCTTAATAATACAGATGCCTGGGCTCAACCCCTTAAGATTCTACTTAAGACTGGGATAGGGCCTTAAAGTATATGTTTAACCTTACGATAAAGTTGAGAACTACTAACCCCAAAGCACATTCACATGCCTATCATCAAACATCCGTATCTGAGAAAGACAGAATTTTCTATTGGAAAACTGATGCTTAGAGAAGTTAAATTTTATTTGTCCAACATCACACGGCAAATGACAGAGCTGGACCTCAGAAACACTCATTTTTAAAAATCTATTCTATTGAATGTATTACGTATTAAACTAGAAATTGTTTTAAGTCTGCTGGACAGATTATCCTACACATTTTAATAATTCTTAGGGCACCTGGTTGGCTCAGTTAAGCGGGGCTTTTTTTGTTTGTTTTGTTTTTAGTGTTTATTTTTGAGAGACAGAACTCGAGCAGGGGAAGGGCAGACAGGGAGACACAGAATCCGAAGCAGACTCCAGGCTGCGAGCTGTCAGCACAGAGCAGGACGTGGGGCTCCAACCCATGAACCGCAAGATCATGACGAGTCGGACGCTCAACCAATTAAGCCACCAGGGCACCCCTATCGTCTGACCCTTGGTATCAGCTCAGGTCCTGATCTCGCAGCTGTGAGATGGAGCCCCAGGTCAGGCTCTGTGCTGGCAGTGTGCTTGGGATTCTCTTTCTCTCTGCCCCTCCCCCACAAATAAATATTTGAGAGATTTCTAAAAAAAAAAATTCATATTCTCATTATAGGCTCGTTGCAGAACCTAAAATAACAACCCATTATTTAATTTGGCCTGATTTTTTAGAACAAAAAGGCAAATCACAAACTGGTCACAGATCATTTGTGGGGTAGCAGACCTTCTCAGCACACCATAAGCTGCCATGTCAGCCTCTCATGGCAGGCCAGCACTAGGAATGACCCAAATGCCTCAGAGTTCTCAAGGAACACAAACCTAGGAAATGGAATAGTGGAACAATGATGTTATGTTAGGTTTCCTCTGTATTCACACTGAGTAGGAGTACCTTGGCAAACAGCATTGCAACTTTACACATCTAATTCAATTTGCCATCCTCTGAGAATTATACGAGAATTATACATCAGTCTGCATACATAGCACATGCCTACCAGCACTTTTAGTGGTCTCACCACATTTGACAGCAAACCCAGTAGAGGCCAGAGACTGAACACTCCCATATGGAATTTTCCTTCTCTCACTATCCTTCCTCATTAATATTCTGGAGAAAAACGGGAAATTACCCTTTTTTCTTCCGTTGAATTCAGTGACTCTTCAAATTTAAAAACTATATGACCATGTTGCATAATCTTTCAAAAGAATCCCATCATTTAAAATTGTTGACTTTTTAAACATGATAGTTGTCTTACCTTTTCAACTAAGAAAATAAGACCTGTTATTTCAAAGTATTCATCCAAGAAGGGAAAGCTTAAATTAAAAAAAAAAAAAAGAAAGAAAAAGAAAAAGACAGTGCAAAAAATACATGACTGCTTTAAGAGTTTAATTGTAAGACAAAAGCACTACATTATAATTTGAACATAAGTAATCTTCCAGAAAAGAAAACTTAGTGCAAATTAAAACCCCACTGAAGCCCACTATAACTTAATATGAACTCTAAAAATAGGCTTCTAGAAATGTAAACACTTGGTTCTAACAATTTGCTGGGGGAGAATAGGTTTTGAAAATGTTAAATGTTACAGAGATCATGTTAGTTTAAAATCAAGTCAACCAGGTACTAAAAAAAAAAACAAAAAAAGACATGCTAATAGGTCTTAATACATAAAACTAATTGACTAGTAGTAGCATGCTTTATATATCAATGATTGTAGAAGCAATGTACAACAAATTTCTGAGCATTTTGAAGTTTTCTTTATTGCCTTAGCCAATTTTTTAACTACACTGTAATAATCAGAGCCATCTTCCAATTTTCATTTTAAAAGGGTTCTACTTCAGTGAGACTGGCAAGTGTCTTCTAAAAATGTGATTAAGCCTTGTGTAATCCAAGGCCATCCATACAACAAAAAAAGGCAATTATATAATTCCTTTTCTCAAGTATTTATTCAAAGCATAGCTTCCATGAAATGTTAAATGTCGCTTCTGGTACTGACATCAACAGACCTCCTAAGTTTCTTCCAGTATTTTATTTTTCAGAGAAAAAAAGAGCCAGGAAAAGTAAACTTGCATTTAAATTCTAAGTGCAAACAGGATATAGTCTATCCAATTACAAAATAAATTGTATACCAATTAACCTTGAAGTAAACGATCTTCCTATCAAGTAACTTAAGTTTCTCAAAATAGAATTCAATAACTTCTATCATTGTTTAATGAGTTAGCACCTCCCCTAACGCCTATCTGTACTTTCTCTGAAGACTAAATTTAAAGAACTCCTCTCCTGACGACTAAAGTAACTGACTTGGACTGTTACAGCAATGAACACCTTGCTCTTACTCAGGATCTAATTCCTATGAAGCATCACCTTTTAAAAGCCGTACAATAATTCTGCAAGATCCTTTGTTCATGCCCTTAAAGCACCCTTCTGTCCCCCCAAATTTACAGGGCTTACTGGGGAAAATTAACTTAGCAGTTACCCACTGCTGTCATCCTAAATTGCATAGTCCCTTGGACACCACAGTTGTTACCTAAGGCTACTACTGTACTACAGCCATTCAAAATGGGAGGCTGCGGGATTACTGGAAAATCTAAGATGCTAAGGACAGTGGGACAGTATGTAACTAGCCCAACCCAAAACTACGGCAAGTCAATTTCAGAGTTACTAATTAATTGCCACTTCATAATGGAATGGATGAGTGACAGTGACAAACTAAAGTGGGGCAATATGCAGGAAAGAAGGAAAGTGTATTGCCTATAGTTAATTTAAAAATCATAAAACGAACTCCCCATGTTCCCAGCCTACTGATACTTCCACATCTCTTCTCCCACTTGGTACACTATTGCTCACTGTCATCTTGCACACTCATCAGAATGCAAAGTCTTTTTTTTTTTTCAAGCTAGACTTAGGGGTCCATGATTAAAATACTTGAGTGGCATTAAGTTTTCTGGAACATGCACCCTTTGTCTTTACCTGAGATTTAAAAAAAAAAAAAAAAAACCTTTACAGCATATTTAACCATCTTAAAGCAACAATACCTAAACTTTAGAGTAGCAAACATCATGGGGTGAGGGGGGCAGTGTGTGAAATTCAAGTTCCCAGTCAACACCCCAAACGATTCTGATTCTGATGTAAATGGACTCAAGCCTCTTTGAAATAAGGATTATAGCCAACACTTCTCCAATTTACCATATTATAGGCAACTGACAGCAATTAGCAGGCCAGGCAGACTCAATTTGCACAACTGGATATTCATCTTGCCAAAATTATTTTAGCCAGGGAAATTTTCAGGCTAGACTCTTCAACATGGCCAGCAGTGAAGAAAGGATAAAAAATGCACTCTCAGCTTGCCCAAAGTAGATAGTAAAAATTAGTTTTTATGACTAATTTGGAGTCATGCTTAAATGTTAAGAGTGCTGATAAATTATACTAATAAATAAATTGCTCCCAAAGGAATTTACTGAGATGTGTCAGTGTTATTATGCATAGACTTAGATTTTGACATTTCAGGTTAATCTAACCCCAAGCCAAATAAAATTATACATTTGAGAAAACGAAATTTGCTGTGGTAAACAGTGGATTCAGTTCTGATTTTCGAAATTCCCAATACCTCAACACCATAAAGTACTTTTAAAGTACAAGATTAACAATTTCAAAGAACTTTTCCAAGCAGTAAAAAACCAAAAGTACATAAAGTATAGAATGCAAAAGGCCTTGTAACTTGGATCCTAAAGTTAATGAAACCACCTTTCAAAATTACCTCAGCATGAAGAACACTTGGACAGATGTCCCCCATAATGTATTCTAATTTGTGCACATCAATAAAGCAGCTGCCATCCCAGTTTGCAAAGAGTAATGTAGTAACAAAACCTGCAACCTTATAAAACTCACTAAAGGTTAAGAAGGGAATAAAAGACAAGCCCAAAACCCCAAGAGAAATTATAACTCACCTGGTAGCACATACCTAGTAAACCAAAGGTATCAAAACTTGAACTAGGCCAGCAGACCAAGAAAGCTCACACATTACTTAAAAAGAAGTGAGATTGATAGCTCTAATCAGTCTAAAGAACTGGGGGAGAATTGAAATAAAAGCTACCGAAAATTGCCCATTAAGAGACATTCTGTAATAAACTAGCAAACTACTTATGAAATTTATTGGCCAAATTCTGGAAAGTATTACTCTAGAATACTATCTAGATTTTAATTTACCTGCCCCTTTATGTTCTCGCAAACCTTTCACCACCAACCACCCCCATGCAAATAAAAAAGGCTGCTAAAAAAATAAGACCCTATCACTTCTAGTCTCTTCTGAAATCCTATTAAAACCTGGTACTTTAAAGGGGGAGAGAGGGGAGAGACAACACTTAAAAACCTTGAGGACAAAGAACGGGAAAGGAGACAACAGCAACAAAATATTGGAAACTGCAAAGCTTATATGAACAAGTGGTAACTTGACAGACGAGAAAAGCGAACGGGGTATCAGCAATGAGGATATCCCAGACTACCACAGAACCCCCACAAAAGCTTAGCAACTGACAGCTCAGGTATCTTTAAAAACAGAGGTAAAAGGACTAAGACGATTGGTTCAAAGTCCGTTAGACAACTTAAGCCCCTAATTTCTCTGTACTGAACAGAACCCCACATTCCTGGAAGAAAACTGGAGATTATCTAAAGTAGGCAAGAAAAGGCGGTCTTTGTACTCAATAGGCATCGAGTGAAGAAAAAAAAGTACTTTACTTGCTCAGAACCCTCAACTGTCTTCCCTCACTGGGATCCCAAACACTGGCAGCCAGGTTTTGTTTTTTTATTTAACCCTTCCAGTAAGAGTGAACAAAGACCTCTGGTGAATCTGACCAGCTTAGGGAAGGCCTGAGGGCTGCAGGAGGGAGGGGGAGTATCAAATCATTCCTCAATAAAATGACAGATCACTTAACAGTGAACCCCAAAGTTAAACAAACCCTAGCCCAATATGCAACATCAAATTAGCTTTTAAATATGAGCCACAGATCACCAAACATTTGAGGAAAATCTGTAATATGAAAGACAGAAGCTCAAGAAATAGCAAAGTAGCTTGGAAACAAACCTTTAAAGTTATTAATAATCTTAGAGATGAGAAAAGATAATGCATCCATTTAAGAACACATTGCTATTTATCATGAAGGTTGAGGGGCAGGGTCCTAGAAATTAGAGATAATTAAAACCTTTAAAAAAAAAAAACCCTGTAAGATAGAAACTCCAAAAAGTCAACACACTGCAACGGAAAACAGAGGTCCAGGGCTCACATTCAAATAAAATTTCCAAAGACAAGGAAGATTGGGGTGGTGGTGAATGAGCAAAGAACCATTTCAACATTTCCCAGAACTGAAGAGCAAGGTTACACAATGCCAAGACCCACTGGGTGCGTGACAGAATGGATGACATAATCCCATCGTAAAATTTGAGAACACTGGTGAATAGAACTAAAACCTTGAGCAGTTTTAGAATAAAAATACTTCATATGAACAATCAAGAACCCAACCGCCATCTGATTTCTTCACTAAACCTAGAATTCTCTATCTAGCAAAACTAGTGATCCAGTCAAGAGGGCAGAATAAAGGTTTTTAAACAGGGAAGGTCTCAGAAGCAGGAAGATGGGCTGCACAAAAATAAGCCCTGAAATTCAGGGAAGTGAGGGATCTAAATGGACAGGCAAAGGGAAGCCCAGAATGATAGCAAAGTCCAAATGCAACATTCATTCAACAATTTCTAAAGGGCAGGGAGTTCAGATTGGAATACAGAAAAAAAAAAAAAAAAAAACCGAAGCTGCTAAATTAATTTACATAAAGGGAGGGATTTTTAAATTCTATCAAGTTTGGAACTAAAATTAGTGGTATAAGAACATACTAGGTCAAGATATTAATGCCCAAAATGGATCAGAGCATAGCACTTCAATGGGACTCAGAATATATGGAAACAAAGAGTATAAAAACCTGAACTCTGTGCAACTTTTATAAAGTCAGAAGTGGGAATGAATCACCCCCCCCCAAATTAAATATTAAATTACTGGGGGTAAAGAATTCAACCTGAGGTCAACTTTAGTCTGTTTTCTAATTAAGTCTGCCAAGTCATGGGCCAGAGTGACATTTTAACATCAGAACAAAAGAATCTAAATCAGATAGCTTTGTTAGCCAATGTAGGCAAACCTTACTTTTTAAAACCTAGTTTTAATCAGTTTTAACACCTTTTTTAAAAAGGTTTTGATGTGGAATATTTACATAGAATAAGCATAGTGCTGCTTAAGATCCCAACACAAATTTTCTCACTTACATCAAGGATCTGTGTGAACTTTTCTATAAAGGGCCAGATAGTAAATGTTGTAGGCTTGTACAGTTTTGTTGTCCTCAACTCTTTTGTGGTGCAAAGAACAGCCATACACAACATGTACACAAGCGTAGCTGTGCTGCAATACAGTTACAAGAACAAGCTGCTGGCCTCCGATTTAGAGATCTATCATAAAACTTTTAACTTACGTTTTTAGTAGCGCTAATTTTTCTTCACGAAGAGGTGTCTAGGGGGGAGGTCTATTAACAGACAATTCAACTCCACAAAGTTATACAATATTGTAATAATCACTTCACTCTACTACATACAAAATTTAGACTGTTACTCATTTACGTTATTTTTCTCTAGCTA
>CM053567.1:128190378-128425378 GCA_028646485.1 Cryptoprocta ferox | reverse complement strand
TTGCAATTATCTAAGAAAAGCTAGATACCCAGATATTTGTAGGAAATACCTCAACCTAAATACTAACAAAACGTCTTCTGTTTAAATCAAGCAAAAGATGTCTGCAGGCTGTATCTGGACGGCAAGGCCACAAATTTCTCATGTTAGCTTTAAGCCATTAATTCACAAAAGGAACTTGTTTCACTAAGTCTGTAATTAGCCTCATAAAAATTGCACATGTACATTTTTAAATTGAGAAGGCACTACACCTTATTCTTAATAATTCATTTCTTTCCTAGTCTCAACTGAACCATTTCCTTCTATTATCTCAGATAATCCAACCTGGATTTCTTCCTCATGTTTATGTTTTTATTTCGTCTACTAATTTGGTTAAATTCCTCAAGGTAGAGGTTAAATTCCTCTATTCCATCTTTTGTGTAATCTATACCTTCAATAAATGAGAAAAATACAATCATCTAACCTTCAAAGATCTGCTAATGAAGTATTTACAATATCCTGCTTCAAAATAAATCAAAATAAATCAGCCCAAACTTCAAAACAACTTTGAAAATATAATGTGACAATTATATTCATACCAATTTTGACAAAAACTGGGTCAATACATTATCACATACCTCACCAAAACCACCAAAGTACTCCCTTATTTTCTCTTCAGGTGTATCTGGAGAAAGGCCACCAACAAAAATTTTTTTAACAGGCTCTTTTGTTTTCATGGCTTTGGCCCTTTTAGGATCAATCACCTTCCCATTCAATTTATGTTCTTTCTGATCCATGACCTAAGGAAATTGAAGTTTTTCATTTTAAGTATGTATCTTAACTGAAGTTCAGATTATTAACTTACTTAATAGTTATAGTTCAATAAATATAGCTAATGCCAGATATATGTTGACTTGCTGATAATTAAAGAAGTCAATTTGTGATGTCACATCAGCTAATATATAACTGTTCAAACCTAATGCCAGTAAGAATGGGGAGGAGGGGAAACACAAATTTAATCAATTACTAGAAAACCACCTCTCCTTTAACTGTCAGCAACATAAACTTGATTGCTACTTCCCCTTAGCCCAAGAAATTCCAAAATCTATACTTCTGTGAACTTGTCACAGATCATCTCTTTAATTAGGTGTCTTTAAGTCTCAGTATTTTTAAACTTAATTTTTTCAATTTAGTAGCGTCTGGCATACAGAAGGCATTCAGTAAACAAAGAGGACTCTTCATAAAATGTATTGGTTAAGAACTATAGCTCTACCTTCATATACTGTAAAAGGGGAAATCACAAATGGGCAAATTAGTGTATCAAACTATCCACATCTTATATTATTAACTGATCAGAACACGTAACACACTACCTTATCTACACTCTCCGACTCTTTAAATAGCACAAAGCCAAAACCCCTTGATCGCCCTGTGATAGGATCTAACTTCAGAGTGCAGTCTACAACTTCACCAAATTTGGAGAAGTAGTCCTTCAGATCTTTCTTTGTAGTGTCCCAGCTAAGGCCTCCTATAAACATTTTCCTGTAAAGACAAAAAGTAATATTAAAATGCTAAAAACAAATAAATTTATCTTCAGTATCCATTAACAGTAATATCTTTTTCCAAACTGCACCAATTTATTGGGCAGTGTATTAAATAATGTCCTTCCTACATAATCATGTATCAAGAACACCCCATTCCAGTTGTTAGGTTTTGCTTATTACTGCTGCCATCTGCCTATTACAAAATAGTGAGCAAGCAGCAAATTCTTTTGACTCGCCAGAAAGATAAACGTAACCCCAAAGTAAAAATACTGTTTAAGTCTTTCTTAAATTACAAGTTAAATATTGGTGAAAGCAAAACACAGAATTTTAGCTTCAAATTTCTCTTTGAATCATCATTAAACTTGTAAAAAGGCTACATAGTTCCCACTGTCACAGCAACCAGCATATTTCTATGCTGAAGCTCCTTTCTATTTAACAGTAATTCTCATTAACAAAACTCTTAGCATATAAAATGGAAAATTCTAAGTCTCACAATTAGGTTGTAAGCTAAGGTTTTGGGAATGTGCTAAGAGTCCTTAATAAAGACAAAAATGACGTAAACAATTTAGTGAACAAGAATTATCCACTGAAGCACAATCCACTAGTTAACTTATAGGATTTATTTACAGTAGAACCTCAGTTAACCAGCAATAAAATATTTAAACCTTGAAGATGCTAAAAGTGACAGGTGGTTAAGTGGAAACCACCAAAACACTTTAAGACCAAAAATACATACTCAAAAAAATTTTCCTCAAGTGAAGTATTTTTCTATTACAGCAAAAATGCCATAATGCTCAGATTTGGCAGCTCTGATTCCTTTTACATCTGCCCCTTTGCCACTCCCTAGCCCGCCCCAAAGAGCTTACACATACCTCCTACCCTTTAAAGAGACAGGACTGGAGATTTTGATTTTTAAGGGTAAACTGTCAGAATTTGTTATGTAAAGGCTAAAACTTTTACGGGAATAAAATCATGCTTGCTCAATGACTTCTCATCTTTCTAATTGGGGTGGGGATGGGGAAGTGTACTAACTTTCAGCTCCGGATAGAAATTAAAGCAGGAAACATCTCCATCTTGTGGGCATTTAGGACACTGCCACTAAAGCCAATTCCTGCAACAAGAGGCCAATTGTGTTCCTGAAAAATCATCTCGGTCAGCTTTTCCCCTAAAGATGCCAGATTAACTGAGGTGTTACTGATCTTACTTTCTTACCATAGACTTGTTTTTAGATCTAACAACCAAATTAACTCTCAGCGCACAAGAAGTCTTACTTTAAGTATTTAGTTTCCCATTTCAGATTAAGTTTTCAACCTAGTACGTGTATTTCTACTAGTTCATGTATTTCAATCTACTAAATTTTCCCTTAGTTTCCCATTTCAGATTAAGTTTTCAAACTAGTACATATATTATAATGTAAATCTGGGTCATTTATATATGCTTAACTTTTAGGACATCCTCTAATAAAATATTCATGAAGTAACCTTTATTAACCCTTTTTGTACTTTATAATCAAACGAACGTAACAAAACACCCATATGTACAGATACTTTTTCATGTTTATTGCCAATTTCACGGGGAAAAAGTTATTTTCTCAATTACATTTTCTTTCATTAAGATAACGCATCTTCTAAAATCCAATCCTCGTCACTTGACTTTATGCCTTAAACACTTTACTTTTAACCTAAAGATCCAGAGTACTTCCTTCAGAGATGAAAGTTCATTAGTAACATTTACCCTTTCAAGGTAAGGACACTGATATATTTTTATAAGTGATAAATAAACTATAATGCAATGACCTCTTGCTCAGGTATCAATGGCAATTCTAGAACAGAAACAACTTCAATTAAGTTGAAATTTAACTAATGAATTACCACCTTCTAGGATTACAGAAATTTTCCATCAATAATTTAACAATTTGAAATTATTTCAGTCTGAAGAGAATAACAAAAGCCTTGTTTTAAAAACCTAAAGTTGAGGGGTCCCTGGGTGGCTCAGACACTTAAGCACCTGACTCTTGATTTTGGCTCAGGGATTCTCTCTCCCTCTGCCCCGTCCCACTCATGCTAGAGCGCTCTCTCTCATAATAGATATTAAAAAAATAAATAAAAAGCTAAAGTTGAAAGGTAAGAATATGTCTCATCTGTCCCTCTGATATTAAGACGGAACTAAGTTTGACTTTAATTTCACCAAGGCAAAGTTTACGTTGGGTTTAGGTGTCTTTGATTTAAAATTATTTAAGGGGGGCCTGGGTGGCTCTGTCAGTTAAGCATCAGACTCCAGATTCCATTCCAGCTCAGGTCATGATCTTATGGTGAGATTAACACCTCCCCCCCAACCCCCGCCAAGTAGGGCTCTGTGATGTTGGCACTGAGCCTGCTTGGGATTCTTTTTCTGTGCCTCCACTGCCTGCATGTTCATGCATGCTCTCTCAAAATAAATAAACATAACGTTCAAAAAAACCAAATTTTAAAAAATCATTAAAAATAGAATTATTTAAGGGGTGCCTGGGTGGCTCAGTTGGTTGAGTGTCTGATTCTTGATTTTGGCTCAGGTCATGATCCCAGGTTCATGGGACAGAGCCCCAAGTCGGGGTTAGCGCGGAGCATGAAGCCTGTTTAAGATTTTCTCTCTCTCTCTCTTTCTCTCGCTCTCGCTCTGTGTCCCCTTCTCCCCAACTCACACTAAGGGGGAAAAAAAAAGAAAATTAAAATTACAAAAAATAATTTATAACCCTATGAATGAGATTGAGGCATGTTCCATTATTACTCACAAGCCCCAAATGTTTTTCACAGCATAGGAAGTCAGTTTTCTTAAAGCATACTAACCCATCAACTGGCCCAATAAAGGGCTTTTTCAAGAAACTTTTCACCTTTAATACAATTGTTAGTACAGAAGTTGTTAAATGTGTCTACCTTAAAGCTAAAAGGTCACTTGGCTGTTTTTCCTAAACAATCAAATCCCATTTGAACAGAATTTTAAAAACTCTGGCCAACTATGATTTAAACATATTCCATAGGATGACTATTATTTCCAAAAAAAACTACAATGAAACACATAGTAAAACTTCAGCTATCCAGCACCTTTAGAGAATGAGCCGAATATTCCACCTTCTTTACACTACCTGCCTTCCAATCTCTCCCCAGTTATTATTTGAGATGAATTTTTTTTCTACAACACACACTTCTGCCTTCTTAAATAACATTAATCATGATTTAACACTGTATGGGTCAGTTACCATTAATTTATATTAGGCTACTGTTAGCACGCCCAAAGGATCGTCTGAAATGAGAGATTAATACACTAAGTACATCTCATTTCTTACTTCTTTTAACAACTTCTATTTCTCATTTTTGGCAGATTAATCACCTGTTGCTGTTAAATCCCACCTCCCCCCCACTTTGTAGGGTGGGTAGCCAGCACTTGAACTTTGCAAATTTTGTGTAAAGTAAAAAAAAAGTAAACAGTCTGAGCAAGAGCCTAAGTGGCTCTTCTTTGAGACAAATACATTACCACTGTGGCAGCCCAAAGCACCTTTTTTTCCTATTCTAAAAAGAAAGGCTGCTATACAACTGATAACCAGACAGGTAAATATACTACAATGAACACAAACTGTTCCAGATGCATTCCATCTTTACTAAATGTAACATGTTAAATATATCACATTCAGTAGGCACAAGATAGTACAGGAAAAAAAATTTTGGATAAATGGGAATTAGCCTCTTAGAACACTAGCATTCTGACAAGCTCTCCCTCAAATTATGAGATGATAGAAGATACAATTTAAATTCTTTTATGTTACTGTATTTTGCTTAAAGCACAACACCTATTGTCAGTCCAGATTACCTGTACTGCTGCCTTGAATACCAAGACTGAGTTTCAAGTTGCTGTCACTCCTGCAAACACTTACAATGAGGTAGACTGAACTTCAGAAAATCCTAAGCAGCCAAGTTAAAACATGACAAGACTTGTTCAAATAAGAACAAAAGTGGGCCCCTAACCCTACAAGTTCAAAATTTGATCCTTAGTTATAAGTGAATCAACAATCCTAATTAAAACAGAACTTCATCTACAGTTTAATGATCGTTTAATTTCTTAATCCTATCTATAAACTACTGAGCACCCCAGAGACAATACAGTATTCAATTTAAAACACCTACTCAATGGGGGACCTGGGTTGCTCAATCAACCAAACGTCCCAACTCTCAATTTTGGCTCAGGTGACAATCTCATGGTTTTGGAGTGAGCCATGAGTTGGGCTCTGAGCTGACAGCACGGAGTCTGCTTGAGATTCTCTCCCCCTCCCCTTCTCCTGCTCATGCTTTTTCTTTCAAAATAAACTTTAAATAATAAATAGAAAGAACACCAACTCAACAACTGAAATCTCCTTTTTACAGATATTGGTATCACACCATATAGTATTAAATAACAGACACAAAGTTCTACAACTCAGTGCAGATGTATTTCCAAATGCTATGCAATGTCATTTAGGAATTAAGACTGATTAGTGGGACGTTCTCTTCTAGAATAAGTAAATTTAGAGGTAGTAAGCCAAAATCGCCTGAGTTTATGTACTACCCCCACCACTTACTAAATGTATGACCCTCAGGAAAACAAATACCCATGATTGTTTCCACATCTGTAAATGAGAGGACTAAAAGCCTATTTCATGAATCTTCAGTAAGGATAAAAAGAGCTAATGCAGGGTTACCTGGCTGGCTCAGTCCACACAGCATGCAACTCCTGATCTCATGGTTCTGACTTCAAGCTCCATGTTGGATATAGAGCTTACTTATAAAGAAAAATAGTACTGGGGCACCTGGGTAGCTCAGTCATTTAAGCAGCCTCCGACTTTGGCTCAGGTAATGATCTCACAGTTTTTGAGTTCAAATCCCGCATCAGGCTCTGTGCTGACAACTCAGAGCCTGGAGCCTGCTTTGGATTCTGTGTCTCCCTCTCTCTCTCTGCCCTTTCCCATTCATGCTCTCTCTCAAAAATAAACATTAACAAAAAAACTTCTAAAAGGAAAAATAGTATTAATAAAGTACACTTCAAGGGCACAGAACGTAGTCTGAAACATCCCAAGTGTTCAATATATAAAGTTGTTATTTAAAAGAAGTAGAGAGCAATTTAAGTAATTTAATAAAGCAATGTTTTCATTTACTCATTGGCTTAATTTTTTTTTAATCTGCATAGGCTAGAATGAGGTTTTATATAAATGGATCCTAAGATTATTTTCAATACTAAATAATACTTAAGAGAATCCAGAAGTGTTTAAATATCCCATGTAAAAAATAAGACTAGAAATTAGATTGTTTTAAAAACTCATAATGTAGTTACAAATTATAAAAAAGGGAATACATATGGAGCAGGCAGGGCTGGCTGATGGAAATGTTGATTTAACACTCCGGTTTTTTTCAGACCCCAAAAAACATTTTCTGTACTACTGAGATCACTAGGTTTAACACTCCAAAGTCAATAGTTCCTTTATTTAAAGATCTGTCTCCTAAGAAGTCTCTACTTTTTCAAGGTAAAATGATAAAACACCATTACACTCCCAATTTTGAAATAGGACCAAAAAAATATTCTCTAACTTTCAAACACTTCCTAACAACTCCTGATTTTCCATATGTGGTTTCATAACAAGTTCTGACAGTTTAAAAACAACAGAATGTCAAGTACATAACATGACTGGCCAATCACTGTCACCTTTCAGAGTAATATTACTCAAGTACACCACTAATCCTTATTTATATTTTCTGGTATTTTATCATTAAAATTATTCATTTAAAAATCCTAAAATGACAACACATAATAAAATCCCACCAACATGTATAAAATCAGTTATTTTTCCTTAGGAAGTACAGATTTAAAGTAGTTACTTATAATCGGGGTGCAGGGGTTACTTTTTACAACTAGATGATACCACATGGTAGGGTAATCATTTTACAATCTGTATTAAAAATACCTTTGGAAACAGACTGACAAACTTTTAACAGGTCAGTAAAGATTAACTCCTCTAGCCTAGTATATTTTATACTTTAAAATAAACTTAAATGACTAAGAAAGACAGGTTGAAAACATGATAGCTTTTGAATAAACTTTAAATGTTTACCCCAAAAATCTCCCCTTTTCCCCTTCATTCTAAGGAAAGAATGACTTCCTGTAATTTTACTTTTAAAATAATCTCTCAATCAGCTTTAGAAGGTAAACTCCCATCTACCTGAAGGTTAAGGAATGGGGTTTCCTTAACCTAGAGGTTAAAATTCTGGTTAACTGAGATTACTACTCATTCACAATTCTGTAGTTTCTATTGGAAATCAATTTAGACATCAACACTAAACTCAGAAAGTGATTTTTGCCTTTCTTGATGAAATTCTAGACTCTTGCAATGCTTTAAAACATTACTTTTCAACAGTAGAAAAGAAAAATTTTCATAGATTGCTTCCATGACAATGCCTATTGGTTGCTTTTTGAGCATATTTGCTAATAATCTTTCATCTGTGTTTCTTACAAGACTAAAGGGGGAGAGGGAGAATTTCCTAGCTTGAACTGTATGGTATTTTCAAGTCTAGATAAGCAAGAGTTTATAGGACATGACCCAATACTTAACATCTATCACCTTGATTATCGGCCAAACACTACCAGTAATAGGAGTCTCCCCACCCCCAAATAGTCTTGAATATCTAGCTCCAATATACAATTTAATACTCCAGAAACTAAAACATGCTTACCTTTACTCCACAGGAGTAAATCACTGGCAGTATCAACTATTAAGGCACCGGATAAACACACACAAGCTATGAAAGCAGGCTATGTGGTCAATCTTCCTGTGGTGAGCATTGTTTCCAACACATAGATCAGCAAACCAAGTAACAAACAGGTTATATTACCTGAAACCACACTGTTTGAAGTGAAATAACAGAAAAAGATCCCACGCTTCCAGCATCCAGTTCAGTGCCCTATCTACTAAAATTTTGAAGCAGAACTAAAGTCAAATAAAACTTGGACTAACAGAAGTTATATTTCACTTCATTTGTCAATCTGCACACACACTTGAGGTGCACAGCTTTAAGTGGAATAGGAAAAAAGTTATTACTCTATTCCTTTTAAAATGCTTTCAAGCATAATACGTATCACTTGAAGCTTAAAACTAATTCTCCATGTTGGCCATAAATCACATATCCCAATAGTGGATTCAAAACTTTCTTACATTAGAGCAGCCTCACAGAGGACAGAAGACCCAGACAATATTAAAAATACACAGTAAAGGGGCGCCTGGGTGGCTCAGTCGGTTGAGCGTCCACTCTTGACAGCGGCACAGGTCTGATCTCACAGTTGTGAGATTGTGAGATGGGGGGCCTGCTTGGGATTCCCTCTCTGCCCTTCCTCCACTCACACACTTTCTCTCGCTCTTAAAATAAATAAAACAGTAAAAAATAAAAAAAACACACAATAAATATACTTATAGAAATGGTCACATGACTTGAGGGAAAAACCCAGGCCTAAGGCCAGGTATTTATCTCTAAAGGCAGCACTGAAAAACCTCAATGATTTTCTCTAAATCCAAACCATAAAGGTCAGGCGCTTCTTAGTATTTTCCATATTAAAGATTTTGCAATGAAAAAAATGTTAACACTCCTCCCTTATATGTTCATCATCTTGAGACCTGGGAGCAACAATTTCTGCAATTTTCACACTAGAAACTTATCAAAGGTTCCAAAGAACACTAAAATTCAGACTATCTACTCAGGGTCTTGACTTTACAGTAAACCCAACTTTACTGAATTAAAGGCCAGTAAATTAGGTTTGAGATTGCTCTAAAAGTAACTGTTTTAGAAAGCAACGTTCAGAATGCCCCAAAACCTCTAGAGTATAGATAATAATCTCAAATATTTAAAACAAAAACATTTATGCACATTTCTTAAAAATTAGAGAGCAGCCAACGCACAGTAAAATTCACAAAATTCTCAAATGAGAAGAAATCACACTTTAGTTTATATGTTAACAGTTATAGGACTAGATCTACTGCCCTCTTATTAGAAAAGTACTTCTGTATTTTGGCTGATAAATGAATGGAACTGCTTCCTACCCAGTTCAATGCAGGCAAGTCAATGTACCTACCTTATAAAACTATCTGAAAGCTAACACAGTCTTAGTTTTCCAGTCATCTTGAAATTTAAAAAATTCTCCTCCAGGTAGCTTGCTATATGGGGTGTATGTTTTGACCAACACAAGATAATTTTGTTACCTACTCTAAAAGAATTGAAGACCTGTAAAGAACATGAGCCCACACCAAAATGGGAAATTCCAGTGCAACTGCTTACAAGTAAAAACTAGGGATGTGAAGTTGTAAAGATTAAAATAGGTGAATTCAGGAAAGCATTTTATTACAGAAATAATTACTCTAAAGGTCTTAAGTATGGAAACATCCACAAGAGATATAATAAGCATGCCCTCCTTAAGAACAGCTGTTTATTCATATACTCAGCATTAAAAAAAAAAACTTTGGGGCATCTGGGTGGCTTAGGGGGTTAAGCATAGGACTCTTGAATTTGGCTCAGGTCATGGTCTCACTGTGGGATCAAGCCTCATGTGGGGCTCCATGCTGACAGGACAGAGCCTGCTTGGGATTCTCTCTCTCCCTCTCTCTGCTTACCCCAGCTCATGCTCTCTCAGAATAAATTAAAAACTTTAAAAAACAAACTTTAAGTCCACAACAAACTCATTTTTAAAATATTTTTTAGGATTGCAATGTAACCAATTTTCAAGTTAAAATTATAAAAACTAATTCACACAAATGTGTTTAAGAAACTAAATGCAGATGGTTTTATATCTAGTAGAGCCAGTCTTATCCTCACTCCTGAGACTATTATGAAACTGCTGCACAATATCCCTCAAATTGGGAGACAGAAAGGAACAGAGAGAGTGGGCAAATGCACACACCAAAAAGAAAAACAAGAGTATCTGCAACAGGATAAGGCTGGCTGATTAGGCAGTAATTTTAAAGTCAAACACTAGACTTTAAAAACAAAGACATTATTTATTAAATGTAAACTTGCTTAACTTAAAATGAACCTCCGTTAAATCCTAATTGCAGAGAATGAAAATAGGTCATAATCCAGAACTTTCACTAGCAATATTTAATTGCCCATTTTCCTAAGAGGTTAGTCAAAAAAACTTGTAAAGTTACACTATTGCGTAGCAGGGCAAGAGTAATTCTCGTAAGAAACATAACAGTGATCTCAAACCTAAGTTTATGGTCCTTTCTAATCATTCAAAATAACTGCTTACATAAGATTTAAAATATGGAATAGAGTAAAAAAGTCAGGTAAAGGACAGTTTAATCTTAGTTTGACACAATTAGCAGTGAAAATAAACTATCACGGTGCCAAATGGATTATTTTCATCAAAAGTACTTTATTTTATATGTCAAACTAACCCCAGTCTTCTTTTTACTTTTCCCTTTTGCCTATTTCCAGTCTGCTTTATCTGTAATATAAAACTGGACAGATTTCAGTGGATGAGAATACAGTAGTAAGTAAAGCTAGTGTAAAATTTAAATGTTATCCCAATTGGATTCTTAAAATAGACCGCAGTTTGTACAGCTCTACATCAACTATCTACACATTACTGGCCCTTGAAACTCCAGTGGTGGTGGATACAAACTCCTGGAAAACTCAAATATAATCAATCCTAAAAGCAGAAAGATTGACATTTAGGAAAAGGTAGGGATAAAAAGAACAATAATCTACTACCCTTCCAAGTAAAAGTCATGCAATTTCGGTTACACATGAACCAACCAACTGTAATTAACATTCCAACCAATTCACACTGAAAATAAAAAATCTGGTAAGAGCTGTATGTAGTGAAAAGCCACATCAGCCCGCCTCTGAATAGTACATATCCAATTGTTATTCAAGTTCTACTTACAAATATGGTTGGAGATAAAAAAGAAAATACATTTTTGCACAATACACACGCTACTTTAAAAACTGTTTTACTTTTCACATATCCAAAATATTTCAGTAGAACATGCAAGACATTTTAAACACAAGATTTTTTATCAAGTAACCTTTACATTTAACAATAAACTTAGAATTCCAAAAGTTTTTCCTAAGAAGAAGAATCAAATTTGAAATTACAGTACTGTATTTTCTTGTTCAAATATAAAAATATTACTAATTATATTCAGTTTTATTTAACCAAACCACAATTACATGCATTACCACAGACCAAAAACCATGTAATGGCATTAATTTTGCCCAAAGATCACACACCATGCCTAAAAAGGTTTTATATCCCAGGCACAAGATATCCTACTGGACTATGTCTAGAATTTCCTGGGGATCAATGGGCAACTAACCAATACACAGCCTCTGCAAGTTATGACTACTGAAACCTTTATAATACAGAAATAAAATTTAAAAGTTTTACCATTCTTCCCGCTGTGCCGTCGCTGCTTCAGAGTGTCGTGGGGAGGAGTTTGAATGGCTAGGGAATTAACAACCGGTACAGCAACCAATCAAAATTCTAGTTTTAGTTTTTGACATTGTTAGGGCTAAACACTTTAATTCATTTACACTTCAGTTCAACAGTAGGTAACTACAAAGGCAGCTGCTTTGTGATTTGAAAAATCAGGGCTAAAGCCTGCCCCAAACAGCACGTTATGCAATTAATCATTTTGTGCCTCTGTCCAAAGAACAGAATTCAGAAATAAAAACCAAAACGTTAAAGATTTAAGTTTCCAAATATTTAACATATTCCTTTCTTAAACTACATGTAATTCAAAATTAAGAAAAGCTAGTTTCCCATCCCACCTCTATTCTCCCAAAGCCAACACAATCAGCCTGACAAGTCTGCCTAGGCCGAGATTATTAAACTCGACATTCTCAAGTGCTTCTCTTTCCCACCCTCCAAATCTAGTGTTCTTTCCCAATAAAGGAAATCATGTTTTCTAACACTGGATCAAAGCGACATCTTATTGATTTTACTTTCCACACCGTTCTCCTTGTTATAGTGAAAAAAAAAAATCACACACATAACCCATTACAAAAAGGAATGGAAGCGTTAACCCAAGAACAGCGGTCGGTAACGGGAGTAAGAAAACCTAACCAAGAACCCCGATTTAGTCCCTCCTGCTAACTCCTGTATTATGCTCCCGCTCCCAAATGCTGCATTCTAATATATCAAACGCAGCTCCAAATAGTATATACAACTTATTCCAAATGGAGGGAGGCAAGTCAGTTACTTAAAAACCTGCAAAAAAAAAAAAAATTCATGCCATAGCACAATAGTTTGTTCATTTTTATGAAAGAAGGCTGGTAGGCCTCCTTTAACAGTGGGTAAGAGAGCGGGAAGGAGAAATCAAGAGAGACCAAAAAAGGATCCTGGGCACGGGGATAGGGAGTAGGGAAAAAAAAAAGGAAACTGCACATAAAAAAAGTAGGGTTACAATACGTAAGAACAGTTAGGGAATCCAATAGCTGAGGCGCGAAAAGGGTGCGCGGTTAGAATAACTCCGCGGGGTGGGGGAAGGGCAGCCAGCTAGCCGAGCTAGAAACAGCTCCAGTCAAGTGCAGGCCCCGCCGGCAAGGAACTTAACCAAAGCCCACAGAGCAAACACCAACGTACCAACAAGCGATTCAGGGAATCTCACCAGGCCCACTATGTTCCGTAAGCTGAAAAGTAGGGCCTATGTACTCAAGCTGCAGTTCATAGCGTATTGTGTAAAAAGGAAGAGACGGAAACCAAACTTACTCAAATACTAAAGAAAACATTCGGCCTGAAGCCGAGGCGGGAGGAGCTGAGTGAGCAGCTTACACGTTCCCCAAAGCATGCGCTTATAAAGAATCACATCGTATGGGGATGCTCAAGCGGACGCACCAAATAAACCTTAGGTCCTGGCATAAAAGCTTCTAGTATACATTTATGCCTGGGACTTTATAAAACAAGGAAGGAATGGGACAGCGGGGCAAGAAAAAAGGTACCCCTCGACAGGCGGGAAAAAATCCTGGCCGCTAAGTCGGTGGGAGGAGACCCATGGCGAGGGAGGGAAAGAGGGCGGGCCAGGGAGCAGCATGGTGACGGCTAAAGGTGGAAACGTGTGTGATGGGGGAGGGGGCAATAAGCAAGCAGGGGGAGAAGGAAATGAAAGCCCCGGGGAACCCCACGTAGAGAAGAGAACTGTGCAAGAAGACTGCACAGGGGGCTGGAGGGCGGGCAGAGAGCGGGAACGAGGCCTAATGGCGGGGGGATAAGGAGGGGGAGGGGGACTAGTTGGGCCTGACTATCCCGGGTCGCCCCTTACTCACCCTTCATCCTCCTCGTTCTTACTGGCATCGATCTTCGCACCTTCCGACTCGGCGCTGCCCCCTTCGGTGCCTCCAGCCGCGGTTCCGCCTCCGGTCCCGGCTCCACTTCCCGCCGCCGTCGCTGCCCCCTGCGCCGCCGCCACCATGGCTCCCTCCTGCTCGCCTGCCGAGCCGCCTACCGCCGCCGTTGCCGCCGCCGCCGCCCCGTCCCCGCCGAACTGCTCCTCCGACATAGTGCTACTGCCTCCGCAGCCGCCGAGACTACACCCGCCGCTGCCGCGAACCGAAACTAGCAGCAAAGTAATCCCCGCCGCTGCCGCGCGCCCGCTCTACCGCGCGAAGCACACAACAAGACAGAGAAGGCGCGCGCGGCTGCAAAGGCTCCTGCGCCTCTCCCTGGCCTGCCCCCCTCGCCTCCCACACTCGCGCAGCGCGCACTCCCGCTCTCTCTAGCTGCACTAAAAAAGAATAAGCAGCAGCGGCGGCCCCTCTTGCCTCCTCCTCGCTTTAATGGCGCCGCCGCGGACCACCTAAAATGGCCGACGGAAGAACGGCGCGTCCCGGTCACGTGACGCGAGAGCGCGCCCTTTGCGCCTCCCCGCCCCCTCTACCGCTAGCTTTTTTCCTCTTCCTCTTCGGTCCCGCCCTCTCGTTCCCTTTTATACCTTCCCCTCACGCGCCGCGCCGCACAACTTGGGGCCTTTAAAAGGAACCGGAAATTGCGTTCCACAAGACCGCCGCGCGGGGACCATCGAGAACAAGGAACGCTGTTTCGAAGGCGCAGCTAGAGGGGCCCCCTCCCTCTCCCCCGCCCTTTCGAGGGTTCCTGGAGTCGGCCCACCCACCCTCGCAGCTGCGAGCAGGAGCCGCGGCGTTGGGCTGGGGTGTGGCAGCACCTCCCAGTAGGCGATTGTGCCCGGTGCGTCTGTGGCGTGGGGGTGGGGGAAGGGAGGCGCACAGCCGGCGGCTCCTGTCTAGTAGTGCCGAGGCGGAGGAAGGAGGCTACCTTGAGGTGGCGGCCCCGTGACTCTGGCTCTGTCCACCGCGGCACCTGGAGACGCTTGCCGTGCGCCAAGCGGCGCGCGTGCACGGACTGCCGCAGCTCCTCCGCCCGGGGTAGTTGCCCGCGACCGGGTGACATTGAAGGTTTCCCCGACTGCCGCCGCCGGGCTTTCCGACCCCAGGCGAGCAGGCTGAAGTTGCTGAGGATTAGGGCTCGTTTTTCTTCTAAGTTTGCTTTCCAAGTAAGATTTTTGCTTGCTTGCTTTTCTCCTGAAATTTTACGTCAGAAGAATAGGGTAACTAGCATATTTCAAAGATCAGGGATTGTTTTGCTTGATTTATTTGAAGATCCTAAAACCTAACACAATTCTTTGAAACACTCGGAGTTGGGAAGTGTGTTAGATCAACCAGGGATTCATTTCATTTAATGTTTTTTAGTCCTTATGCTAATTAGAATATATAAATGCTGTGAATCTCTACAAGGTTTCTGAGCTTGCTGTCTTGTGGGATTTGGTTTTTAAAAG
Organism: Cryptoprocta ferox; assembly: GCA_028646485.1. Classification (NCBI taxonomy): domain Eukaryota; kingdom Metazoa; phylum Chordata; class Mammalia; order Carnivora; family Eupleridae; genus Cryptoprocta; species Cryptoprocta ferox. Next base: position 128,410,021 of record CM053567.1, on the reverse strand, counting down.
AACCGCTAAGCGTTTCTTGCAGGATAACAGTAAAGTTCTTTAATAGACCCATTAAAAACCCCAGATGTCGTGGCTGGAATTATTCGGCTTTGAGATTTGCAGCTTCCTCAATACACCTAGAAGAAAATTAAGTTTTTAGGTACTACTTTAGTCAACAAATAATTATTTGCCGGTTTAGTATGTGTCCAGGCTCTGGGAAACAATGAGTAGTACCAAATATAGCAAAGAACTCGGAAGACAAGTATTTTTTCCACTATGTAATTAAATAAATGTGTATTAATTGGATTAATTGGACACTATCCAAAAATCTCAAGATGATTAAAAATATATATTTTTTATTAATCATGCTAGTTGAATTTGTATTACAGAATAATTAAAATGGAAGAAGACAGATTACATTTTGAAAATATGTTAAAAATGTAATTATGGGGTGCCTGGGTAGTTCAGTCCACTGAGTTTCTGACTCTTGGTTTCAGCCTAGGTCATGATCTCACCGGTTGGTAGGATCGAGCCCTGGGTCAGGCTCTGCATTGACAGCCTGGATCCTGCTTGAGAGATTCTCCCCCTCTCTCTCTCTGTCTCTCTCTCTGCCTTTCTCTCTCCTGTCCATGTGCTCTCTCTCTTAAAATAAATAAACCATATTTTTTTTAAATACTCATTTTTGAGAGACAGAGCATGAGCAGGGGAGTGGCAGAGAGAGAGAGAGAGAGAGAGAAAAACAGACTCCAAAGCAGGCTCCAGGCTCTGAACTGTCAGCACAGAGCCCAAGCAGGGCTGGAACTCATGGACTGAGGGATCATGACCTGAGCCAAAGTCAGAGGCTTAACTGACTAAGCCACCCAGCTCTCCTTTATTAAGCAAATCATACATAGGCAATGTCAAGAACATATCTTAGATCAAGTGGTGGTGACTTCAGATATGTCTCTACCTGTCAAAATAATAGCCTAGGAGAAAGTGGGTATTGAGCTCAAACCAAATATTTAAATTTAGAGACAACTAGGACGTCTCTGGATATTTTCTGTCTTCAAGAGAGGATTCTTTTGCTATTTATTTATTTATTTATTTATTTTTATTTATTTATTTTTAAGATAGAGCTCAAGCAGGGGAGAGAAGCAGAGGGAGAAGCAGAGGCCTTAGCAGGCCCCACACTCAGCATGAAGCCTGATGGAGGGCTCAATCTCAAGACCCTGGGACCTGAGCTGAAATCAAAGAGTTGGATGCTCAACTGACTGGGCCACCAGGCACCCCAGAGGATTCTTTGACTTTTAAGACCGCTTTAGACACGCCCACCTTTTAGTAATAGACTTTCCTAAAAAGGTTCATTTTAATTCACAAGTAGCCCATAGCTTCTGGACTTCCTGGGAATATATATTGAAAAATTCCAGAAAACCTAGGGGTGATTTTAAAGTTAGTACCTTTACCGTATGCTATGTGAGTCTGGATAATGCCATATTAGTTATGTCCCTACTTATGGTCCATATCTCTGTATCCTGTGCTCCTTCACCTACATTCCTCTTAGAACTCACTTCACTCAGCCTTCGTTCTTTTCACGTTCCTCATCTGCCTAGTAAACTTCTATTCCTCTTTTGAAAGCCCAATCAAATATTACTATTTCTGTGAACCCTTTCCAGACTCCCTGAGGCAGATTTAATCAGCCCATCCCACAGCCTTTTAGCCTTGCTTATGTTCTTCTAAATATGCAATTGTACTGAAGCAGGAGTTCCTCGAGAACAAAGATAATGTATTCGGTGTATCCTCCTCACCTCACACATACACATACACACACATAACACGCTCAATAATTGCTAGTAGAATTATTGAATGACAAAATACTAGATTATTTCCAGCTAGCTAGATTCAGGTCCTCTTAGGCAAACTAAGTGTACTTGCGGTGACTTAAAAGTCTTCACTCCCCACCATCCCACTTCATCTCAGGCATAAAACCACTTGCAGACGCATGAAATTCCTTAAAAAGGAAAAACACAAACTTATTCCACATAGTTAAGAATGTAGTGTTAGGGGCACCTAGGTGGCGCAGTTGGTTAAGCGTCCGACTTCGGTTCAGGTCATGATCTCACAGTTCTTGAGTTCAAGCCCCGCATTGGGCTATGTGCTGACAGCTCAGAGCCTGGAGCCTGCTTCGGTTTCTGTGTCACCCTCTCTCTCTGCCCCTGCCCCGCTCATGCTCTGTTTCTCTCTGTCTCAATAATAAATAAAAAAAAAAAAATTTTTTTTTTAAAGAATGTAATGTTTAAGTAGCTAAAGACTGTAGGGGTGATTGTGTTGCTTAAGCGTACAACTCTTTTTTTTTTTTATGTTTACTTATTTTTGAGATAGAGCACATACATGCAAGCAGAGGAGGGGCAGAAAGAGAGGGAGACAGAGGATCCAAAGCAGGCTCTACCCTGAGAGCAGAGCCCGATGTGGGATTTGAACTGTGAGATCGTGACCTGAGGTGAAGTCAGACATTTAACTAACTGAGCCCGCCACCCTGGTGCCCCAGGCGTACAACTCAATCTTAGCTCAGATCTTGATCCTCAGGGTTGTGAGTTCAAGCCCCAGGTTGTGCTCTGCTGGGTGTGATGCCTACTTAAAAAAAAAATAAAAATAAATAAAAAGTAAATAAAACATTAAAGAGCAAAAGAGACTAACAACTATACTAAAGACTGGCCCATACTGCAAGGAAGCAGTATTTCTTCTCAGTGTCCATTACATAAAATATTCCATTGCTTCAGGTTCCCCATTTGTTTCAGATGACACACTGAAATGCTGGATCCTCATTGAATTCTACTTTGTGAAGCAATAACTGTAGGGGAAAAAAAGTACTTGTAAAAGGGCAAAAAAATTGTTTGAGTTTTAAACTGGAATTGCTTTGGAGCACCTGGGTGGCTTAGTTGGTTAGGCATTCGACTTCAGCTCAGGTCATGATTTCAAGGTACGTGGGTTTAAGCCCAACATCGGGCTCTGTGTTGACAACATGGAGCCTGCTTGGGATTCTCTCCCTGTCTCTCTTCCCCTCCCCATCTCACTTTCTCTCTCTCAAAATAAATAAGAATAAACCAGAATCACTTTTATCCAGCACAAGATATATATAAATAGAGGAGCCACCGTTTTAATCTGCTAAATACAATACAAATGGCGCAAGCAAATCCTATGCTCACATTTTTTTAAGTGGACCATGCATTCCACTCAGCAACCTAGAATAAAATGTCCAAAAAAACCCAGGAAGAACCCATTTCCTATACAAGGTACACATACTTGAGCCTCTTTACAACCATGTTAAACAGCCATTTACTCACTTGCAGAACACCCTCAGTAAGATTCAAGCATTTTGGTGAAGAATTAGCTTGTGATTTTAGATGAAGTAACCAATTGCCCAAACTGAACATTCTCATTTATCATCAGTCCTGGTTGTCAAGAAGCTCTTCCTTCACTTAGAAAAAATAGAGGCCCCACCACTGCGAATTTTCAGATTTTCAGCAAATCTATTGTATAATCTTGAGTTATACTTAACCAAAGCAGTGTCAGTAGGTGTCCTTAGACTCAGCTGAAGAAAACCTAGTTCAAAAAGTATTCAAACAGTAAGGAAATTTAAACATCTCACTCCAGGTCTACATATTCAGTTGCCTACATAATGTCTCCACTTGGGATATTACACAGGTATCTCAAGCTTTAGATGTCCAAAACTGAACTCCATCTTACCCACAAATCAGCTTATTCAGTCTTCCTTTTCTCATTAAATGACATCACCCACCTCTGTGCAACTGGTAAATATCAGAGAGTCGTTGGTAGCACCTCCCAAACCACTCACATCCAATCAATTACCAACTCCTTCTTCCAAAATATGTCTTGATTCATCTAAATGCTTCTTAGAACATAAATAGTGGAGAGGCACCTGGGTGGCTCAGTCAGTTGAACGTCCAACTCTTGATTTTGGTTCAGGTCATGATCTCACGGTTTGTGAAATCAAGCCCTGCATTGCCTCTGTGCTGACAGTGTGAAGCCTGCTTGGGACTCTCTCACTTTCCCTGTCACTCCCCTGCTCGGTCTCTCTCTCTCTCTCTCTCTCTCTCTCTCTCTCTCTCACTCAAAATAAACATTGAAAAAATAAATAGTGATGTTATTCCTAGTTAGATTTACTCACATTCAACCATGCAACACATGAAACAGTTACAGTTCTGGTGCTGGGAATATAACTGACCAAAACAGCAAAGACTGATCTCATGGAGCTGACATTGTAGTAGGAGAAAGAAACAACAGACAAATATGTAATAGGTAGTGATTGGAAGGAAGATAATGAGTAAGGTGCTAGGGATAGAGTATGTGCTATTTTAGGTAGGTTAGATTGAGAGGACTTAAAGGAGGTAAGTTTTTTAGTAGAACCCTCAAGGAAGTAAAAGAAAGCCATAAACATAGTTAGGGAAGACTGTACAAGGCAAAGACAGGAGTGTCCTTGACACTTTGAATGAATGATGGAGGCCAGTGTAGCTGAATAAGAGTGAAGGAGAAAAAGTGTAATAAGTCATACCTACGAGTTATCCAGGAATAAGGTCACCCAGGGCCTTATAAGCTGCGGTTAACATTTTATTTTTATTTTAAATGGGATGAGAAATTATGGGAGGTTTTGAGCCAGGGAAGGACATGGCCTGACTTAAATGTTAAGTGCCCAGAATAATCCAGATTATTCCAGTTTTATGAACAGTGGACAGAGGTAGGGTATCAGGAAGATGAATTAGAAGGCCACTGTCATGAGGCCTCTCATGGTTGATTTCTTCTGACAAGAGGCAAATCTACAAATAGGGTGTTATTTATATGTGGTTATATGACTTTATTTTTTTTTTAGAAGAAAAAGATGCTCAATATCACTCATCATCAGGGAAATGCAAATCAAAACCACAAAGATACCATCTCACACCTGTCAAAATGGCTACAATGAAAAACATAAGAGGGACATCTGGGTAGCTTAGTCAGTTGAATGTCTGATTCTTGATTTCAGCTCAGGTCATGGTCTCAGGGTCATGGGATCAAGCCCCGTGGCAGGCTCTGCACTGAGCATGGAGCCTGCTTAAGATTTTTCCTCTCTCTATCTCTGCCCCCTCCCCTGCTGTGTGCTCTCTCTCTCTAAGATATAAACTAATCAATCGATGAAATGTAAGAAACAACAAGTGATGGTGAGGAAGTAGAGAAAAAGGAATCCTTGTGCACTGTTGGTGGAAATGCAAACTAGTACAGCCCCTGTGGGAAACAGTATGGAGCTTCCTCAAAAAGTTAAAAATAGAATTACCATCTGATCCAGTAATTCCACTACTGAGTACCCAAAGAATATGAAAAAAACTAATTTGAAAAGATAAAGTCATCCCTAAGTTTATTGCAGCATTATTTATAATAGCCAAAATATGGAAGCAGCCCAAGTGTCCATCAATAGATGAATGGATAAAGAAGATGTGGTATGTACACACACACACACACACACACACACACACACACCGGAATATTAGCCATAAAAAAGGATGAAATCTTGTCATTTGCAACAACATGGATGTAGCTGGGAAATATGCTAAGCTAAATAAGTCAGAGAAAGAAAAATACCATATGATTTCACTCATGTGGAATATAAGAAACAAATGAACAAAGGGGAAAAAAAGACAAATCAAAAACCAGACTTAACTATAGAGAACAAAGTGATAGAGAGGAAGTGGTTAGGAAGATGATAGGTGAAGAGGATTAAGAGTACACTAATCTTGATGAGCACTGAATAATGCATAAAATTGTGAATCACTGCATTTTATACCTGAAACTAACACTGTACATTAACTATACTGGATTTAAAATAAAATTTAAATTGAAAGAAAAACATGTTCTAATGACAACAGATCATTAAAAATAAGAATTGGATTAATATTATTGATAATATTTGCAATAGAGAATAAGACCAGCATCTTCATTAAATTCAGTACTTTTTCCTTTTTCCCCCCATTCTGCAGCTCTAGGATAAAATCTTGGTTAGATGCTGTAGTTAGGTTTTATCAAGAGCCTTTTCATAATCCTGCCTCAGGCATTGCAATAAGTACAACATTTTTTAACTCTTGTTTCTTTTTCTTTTTTTTTCTTTTTTGTAATCTTTACACCCAACATGGGGCTTGAACTCATTACCCTGAGACCAAGAGTCACATGCTTTTTTGACTGAGCCCACCAGGTACCTCAATAAGTACAATATTTTGACTTGAAGTGAGTTCTGGCATCTTGGATCCTCCAGACTTCTTTCTTTTCCCAGGAACCAAGGCTGAAGCCAAATAGTATCAAGTTTTGCTTCATAACATACTTTTAAGGTTGTTTTAGCTGCTAATTTTAAAACTGTCCTAGTTTGTAGAAGTTACAGTTCAAGAGAATACTTAGTGAAAAAGAACATAATCACAAAAATTGGGGTTTTCAGATTAAGATTCAACTAAGAACTATTTGTAAACCTCTAAAAAAAAAAGATTTAAGACCATGTGTCTTGTCTCGGGACTAATTGGAACCTTTTCTATTGTTGTAGTGGCTCTGAGTTATTCGATATTCCTTATTCCATACACGCTGCAGGAGAATAATCACTTCCTTACACCAGGGCTGAGCACCAGAGTTTTCAGGTGCTCAGATTCAGTACAATTGCTCAAAATTCACACTTTAAAAGTAGTGACACATAATCAAAAGTCCCTCTGGCCACAGTAAGAGGAGTTTATTCTGTTTAACTGGTTCTTGTCCTCCATGTTTTGGCTCCTACAGTAGACTTTTGAGGTTAGAGCCCCATAACATCGGTTTTCCTTTCTCGAGTTGGCTCATCAGGATGATTTCACCATCCCCATCACCCTTGGGCACATTGTTTGGTTTGGGAAGGGGACAGAGCCTAAGTCATCCAATTACATTGAGGAACTTCCTTTTGACATTCGAGTGAAGAAATACTCTCCTACCTCCTGCTCATTCATAAACTGAGAAGTACGTAGCTGAGGGAACCACTGACATCCATTATGCAACAAAAAGATGCCCGTGAAGATAGGAATCAAAGAGCAACGAAGAGTTGTCAAGACTCAGGGGATGAGATACCAGGTCTTGCTCACATTCTTTGAACTACCAGTTCAATTTCCCCCTACAGCTATCTCTGCCTCTAGACTTAGTCACATGACTCAATAAATTCCCTTTATAATTTAAGCCAGTTTAACTTGCCAGTTTATTTCTCAAAATTAAAAGTATTCTAACTGTGCTGAATTGTAGGTTGTCAACTTTGCATTACTACCACCCACTTGTACCGTCTCTGCTTTGCAAAGAAGCTAGAAACATTTTCCCGAATACCCTGTCCTTTATGGTTCTGAGTTAGAGTTTGCCAGTTAGAGGTACTCACAGTAGATGGGAAAGGCAGAGAAAAGAAGCTTTCATTCTCAGGAGGCTGAGGCAGCTTCACAGAGTTCTCTTCTCCCTGGAAACTGGCAGTTTCCAGCTTCTTAGATCTCACCACAAGCTCTTGCTTTGCACTCAGGGCAGCAAAACACAGTGCCTTCTCAAACTTCTGTGCAAACTCCTGCCTTGCGGTCAAGGGGGCCATCAATGGCAGCTTCTTCGAGTCCTCTACAAGTTCTGACCTCTTCTATTTCTCCCTGAATTCTGGTTTCTTCATCTGCTCCGATGCTTCAATCCATCAGTGAATATTCTCCAATCCTTTGACTGCAGCTCCCAGACCTTCACACTTGCAGCTTTTGCTGCTTTCCCCTAACCCTCAGTTCCTACATGAAAGCTCTTTGTGCCAGAATACTTGCAATGGCTTTGCTCTCCTCACTACATCTGGTTATTAGTAATAGACATGGTTCCCAAGAGGTGCAGAACTTTAGGGATCGGAATTGATTCTCAGATCTCATTAGATTTAAAAGACCCCATTGCCAGTAAAAATAGCATTGGTAGTTCACAGCATATAGTAGCAAATGGCTAATTTATTATTGCCTTGGATGACTAAGAAATTGCTGCAACAGGAGACTGTAGTGGGATAAGGGCTACAAGGACTGTGGAGTGGGTTGGCTATATCAAATTATACTGGAGACCTTAGAGAAGGAAAATGATAAGCTCCAGGTTTGAAATTCTCACTTCGAGATCTGGATAAGGAACCAGAAATTTTCTTACCTTCCCTGGGGGAGAAATAATCCTTACTTGATAAAGCTATAGGGTCAGGATTTCTGGGGGAAAAACACAACAATCCAAAATCTGATCATGAAGATGGATGAATTACCAAGCAAACTGAATTAATTTACATGCTCTCTTATGTTAAAGTGTCGGTCAGGAAAGAATGGGACTGAAAATTAGATGGGGACATTTGGACAAGTTTCACTGAAGCTTAAGACCTTGAACCCCAAAATTTTGTGGAGGCTTCCTTGCCAGCAAAAAAAAAAAAAAAAAAAAAAAAGACCAACAGATTTTTCCTCTAATGTGGTAGGCAGCATAATAACCCCCACAGATGTCCATAGCATAATCCTCAAAGCCTGTGAACGTGTTACCTCACATAGCAAAGGGATTGTAGAGATGTGTTTAAGACTCTTGGGGGTGGATTATCCTGGACTATCTGGGAGGGTGCAGTATAAGCACAAGAGTCCTTATAAGAGGGAAGTAGGAGGCCAAAGTCAGAAAGATTTGAAGATGATACATTGCTGGCTTTGGAGATGAAGGAAGGAAGGAGGGTGGAGAGACACATGCCCAGGAATGCATGTGGCCTCCAGAGACTAGAAAAGGCAAGGAAAGAAATTCTTCCCTGATGCCTCTAGAAGGAATGCAGCCGTGCTGATACCTTAATTTAGCCCAATGAGACCTCCAGAACTGTAAGATAATAAATTTGTGTTGTTTTAAGCCTCTAAATTTGTGGTTATTTGTGAAGCAGCAACAAGAATGTGGTCCGTCTCCTGTCTGGAGATTAGCCTCTCTTCTTGCCTAAAGAACTTATAATGACCTATCCTGAAATGGTTGCTTTGCAGAGGAATGCTGATTCTCTTCAAGACACCTTGCATTGCTTGTAGACGAATAACTAGACTCAAATTTGGAAGACCCCAATGGAGCAAGTACATTGCATAATATTCTATTGAGTTGACCATAGTTTAACGAATTTGGAAAGCTATTTGTAAAGTTACTAAAACCTTCCTCAAAGCAGATATAGCATTTGTTCAAAAGGACTAAAACAAAGAGTGTTTTGGTCTGCTGACATTTTATCTATAGCTAACTGTCAGTTTAGGTGACAGAGAGCTCTGTGTGTGGGGGCTGATTTTTTTTCTTTAGCATTCCACCATAGCTGTATGATGATGGTAATTATCTAGTAGAAAGACAAAACCTGGTGATGTGAGGTGGAAGTGGGGAGAAAATTGCAAGAGGCAAGTTCTTTTTTTATTATTATTCCAGTATAGTTAACATACAGTGTTATGTTAGCTTCAGGTGTGCAGTATAGTGAAGTATACTTCACCTATTTCACCCAGCCCCCCACCACCTCCCCTCTGGTAACCATCACTTTGTTCCCTATAGTTAAGAGTGTTTCTTGGTTTGCCTCTCTCTCTTTTTTTTTCCCCTTTGCTAGTTTTTTTTGTTTCTTATATTCCATGTATGAGTGAAATCATATGGTATTTGTCTTTCTCTGTATGACTTACTTTACTTAGCATTATATTCTTAACTCCATCAATGTTGTCACAAATGGCAAGATTTCACTCTTTTTATGGCTGAATAATATTCCAGTGTGTGTGTGTGTGTGTGTGTGTGTGTGTGTGTGTACCACATCTTCTTTATCCATTCATCTATTAATGGACATTTGGGCTGCTTCCATAATTTGGCTATTGTAAATAATGCTGCTATAAACATAGGAGTGCATTTATCCCTTTGAATTAGTGTTTTTGTATTTTGGGGGTAAATACCCAGTGGTGCAATTACTGGATTGTAGGGTAGTTTTATTTTTAATTTTTTGAGGAATCTCCATACTGTTTCCCACAAAGACTGCACCAGTTTGCATTCCCACCAAAGTGCATAAGAGTTCCTTGTTTTCCACATCCTCACCAACACTTGTTGTTTCTTATGTTTTTGATTTTAACCCTTCTGACAGGTGTGAGGTGATATCTCATTGTAGTTTTGATTTGCATTTTCTGATGATGAGTGATGTTGACCATCTTTTCATGTGTCTGTTGGTCATCTGGATATCTTCTCTAGAGAAATGTCTGTTCATTTCTTCTGCCATGTCTTTTGGGGGTTGAACAGCTATCAGTTCTTTATATATTTTGGATACTAACCTTTTATCTGATATGTCATTTGCAAGTATCTTCTCCCATTCAGTAGGTTGTCTTTTCATTTTGTTGATTGTTTTCTTCACTGTGTAGAAGCTTTTTATTTTACTGGAGTCCCAAAAGTTTATTTTTACTTTTATTTCCCTTGCCTCAGGAGACATATCTAGAAAAATGTTGCTATGGCCAATGTCAGAGACATTGCTGGCTATGCTCTCTTCTAGGACTTTTATGGTTTTATGTCTCACATTTAGGTCTTTAATCCATTTTGAACTTATTTTTGTGTATGGTGTCAGAAAATGGTCCAGTTTCATTCATTTGCATGTAGCTGTTCAGTTTTCCCAACACCATTTGTTGAAGAGACTATCTTTTTCCCATTAGTTATTCTTTACTGCTTTGTCAGAGATTAATTGACCATACACTTATAGGCTTATTTCTGGTTTTTCCATTCTGTTCCATTGGTGTATATGCCTGTTTTTGTTCCAGTACCATGCTGTTTTGATTACTATAGCTGTTTACTAGAACTTAAAGTCAGGAATTGTGGTACTTCCAGTTTTGCTTTTCTTTTTCAAGATGGCTTTGACCATCTTTTCGGGTATTTTGTGGTTCCATACAAATTTTAGGATTGTTTGTTCTACTTCTGTGAAAAATGGTGTTGGTATTTTGATAAGGATTGAGTTAAATCTTTAGATTGGTTTGGAAAGTATAAACATTTTGACAATATTTGTTGTTCCATGAGCATGGAATGTCTCTCCATTTCTTTGTGTTGTCAGAAGGCAAGTTCTTAAGTAAATGAGAGGAAATGGGATCTGATGCACAGATAGGTTTGGTGATAAACAGATAATTAGTTCTAAATCTTAATTTTTTTCTCAGGCAGTTAAGATGTCTGTCATTAGCTGAGAGTGTGGATGGGGTGGAAATAGAGAGGACTTAGGACATTAGGGAAATTGGAAGAACAAATTCACTAGGCCCAGAGAAGCCAAGACTGTAATAAAAAGTATTGATCAGGACAGAGCCCCCACAGAGACTTACTGGATGCTACTGGAGATCTACTTGTAAGATCTGAAAGTCACTCCCTCCAGAAACTTCTGGCAGGACATCCCTGATTTATTATCTTCTGTGGTTATGGTCATTTAACCAGTTATAATCTATCTCCTCGTCTATTCAACCAACTCCTGTTTTTCCATCTTGACCCTCGGGACTTATGAGAAACTCAGATAGTAAATACCTTATGAGTTGTTTGCCAAGCCATGGTCACCTTCTCTGAACTCTTCCCCATACCAAGGGTGGCCCTTTTGCAGCCAAATTTACGTGACCCCATCTCCATTGCTGTAGCCAAGTCCAGGGTAGATACCTGACCCAACCCGATCTATTTGATTTTCTCTCCTGGGAATGGAAATTGGAATACTGGGTCTCTGAGAGGTTGGTCAGAGGGCTGGAACTAGGGGGAAATTTGATTATAAGACTGAACAGCTTTTTTGCACCATGTAGATCAGAGAAGATGAGAACATGGATTTGAGTGTGAAGGGGAAGAGAGAGAATGAAGCAGACGTGTAGAAAAAAACAGGGACCAGAGGCCACATGGTCTTGACAAGCTGTAGATGGTATCTGCTTTGGTTCTTGATGACAAAGCAGTTACTGACTTCTGTCCTCAGGTGAAATTCCTCCCTTGGGTTATATGCAGTGCTTCTGGCCTCCCTAGATTCACATTTTACATGAGCAAATCTGTATAGATTTCTGCTACTGTGTAATCCAAACAACCATGATCAAGAGCAAAGTTATGTCAAATGCTCTATCATTTCGCAATAACCAGTTCTGTCAGAAGTGGGGAAAAAAGTGCCATGAGGCTGGATGATTATGTAGTGACTCCATGCAGACTCTTGGAGACTTGGAAAAAGGAAAGCAGTAGTCACTATATAAAATCCAGCTGTATTTTTTTTAAGTCATTACAAAAACTTCTTCAATTTGAAAAGCAATGAAAATAAAGACAAATTACTTATAAGACTATCTTCCTAGTACAATCACTCAGAGCATTTTGATGTGTTTAATTTACATCCATGTCCCCACTTATGTTGTTTGCTTTTTAAACAGTGAAATTAGAGTATAATAAATAATTGCATTTCCTATTTTTTTCATGCCATAATGTTTCCTGTGTTGTATAATCTCCATAGCTTAACTTGTAATGGCTGCCTAATAATCTATTGAATAGATACACTATAAAAATAATGTGGCAGTGATAAGCTAGTGCCCTCCAGTCTGAAATTTCAAAAAAAAAATTCCTAACTTAGTGAATATAGTTATTTTTATCAGGTGAGAAGTTCTCTTTTGTAGGGTTGCAAATAATTAATCAGACTTTACCTCTTCCTGCATACCTCAAGATTAATGTTTACCTTTTTCTTGGACCTATTCTGGATCAATCACACTTTGATTAATAATTCAGCCTCCTAATTACTAATGATAGTTGTATGAGGAAGGTGTTGTCTTTTATGGTAGTCATAAATGTTCAGGCCACTGGAAAGGAAACTTTTCTTTGTTCCTAAAATTTTGTTAGTAAATTAATAGCTTGGTGTTTGGGTTTTTACAGTGGCATTTTATGTGTTTGATTGTACCAGTGGCATAATCTATACCTATAAGCCTGAGAATAGACCTTGGTCTATGGCAGTCATACTTAAGTACTGCCACCCTATGGGCCCTTTTTGGGACATTTGCCAGCCCCCTTCATTCTCACCTCTGTCTTCTGAGCTTTGCCTCATTGACTATGGAAGACCTCAAACCTGAAACCAAAACAACCAGCTAAGGGATTGTAATTTGCAAGAAGCAGCCAAGAAGAGGATAGAGTGATGTCATCTCACTCATAGCTTCAGACACCATCTCATTTTGATCACTTTAAGACTTTGTATTTCTGTTCATTGTTATTTAATGTTAATTTAGGTACTTTCTGTCATATATAGATTTAACATTATCTGGATTTTCACCCCTGTCCTTCAATATTTCACCTAAAGCCCTCTTGATCATTTAGGCATATTTCTGGGAAATTTTGTGTTCCTCAGTCCTTTAAGGATATGCTCTATCCCTAGGCAAGATACCAGTTTTCATTACCCAAAGATATGATTAATTCTATGCACCTAAGCCTCTGCATGCCATATCCTCCTTCTCCTTTCCCATTGCCAACCTTCTATTGAAAACACGGGTGATAATGCTTTGTATTCCTAAGCACTTCATCTTTTGGTCCAGCACTTCAAGATATATATCCTAGGTCTCTTCTGCAAGGGATGGATGACCTTCTCCACAAATAGTAAAAGCAGATAATGACTGTCAAGTCTGATGACACTGTAGACCATATATCACATTCCTGCAAGATACTTCAGGAAGACAGCATACCTCCACATAGACCATGGTAGGGACCAAGGCTGCCTCTGCCCTCTTAGGAAGTTGCCAAACACTATTCAGTTAACAAACAGTTGACTGTGACCTGTTGTGTGGCAAGCAGACTGATGGGCCTAGCACAGAGTCATCTAACAATCTAACAGATCTTTTGGAGTCTAGTAACCATGTTCTTACACTGTCCACCATTTGTGAAGTTTCATTATTTTATTTTGTCCTATATTCTTATTTTTAAAGTAATATTAAAGTGCACAAATAATTAGTAGATACAGGTTTACTAAACATCCAGACAAACAAATTTATAAGGTAAAGAAAAAAAAGTCCTTGGGGCACTTGACTGGCTCGATCTGCAAAACATGCTACTCTTGATCTCTAGGTCTTGAGTTGGTGCCACATGTTGAGCGTGGAGCCAACTTAAAAAAGAAAAAAAGTCCTGGGGTGCCTGGGTGGCTCTGTTGGTTAAGTGACCAATTCTTGATTTTGGCCCAGGTCACAATCCCAGGGTTGTGGGATCAAGCCTTGCCTTGAGCTCCACCCCAAGCATTCAACCTACTTAAGTTTCTCTCTCTCTCTCTCTCTCTCTCTCCCTCTCTCTCTCTCTCTCTCCCCCTCCCTCTCTCTCTCTCTCTCTTTCTCATCTTTGGTCCTCTTCTTACTACAAACTCTTTCTGAGTGACCTCCTCTAGAGATGAAGTATACTCATAAGTTCAAACACTATCTCATTTTGATAACTTAAAAAAATCAAAGTGGTTTTTAGTCACTCAGTGCAGTATATGATCTGAATTTCACAGTGGTTACTAACTGCCAGGCTATTAGTGTCTAGAAGCAAACATCTAAATTGATCAGGAAAGGAATATTGGTTTTAATTTTTAAAAATTACACCCTCCTTTACTTACACTGGAAAAGTTTCTTCACTGACTTCTTAATCTCTTTGACAGAGAATGTTCTAGGATTATTTTGTAAATTTTCCTGTAATCACAACTCTTAAATCAGATGATTGAATGTCTAATATCACATAAATAATTAAAAGCTAAGAGACTGATTGTACAACATAAATTTGTTTGCCATATAAGAATAGTAGATTTTTTTTAGTTTAATAACCAATTTCAAAAAGCTTTGTACCAGGAGAATTGTGATAACAATTCCACCAAATGTTTTTCTTCATTTGAATTTTTCATTGAGATAATTGTAGATTCACACCCAGTTGTAAGAAATAACATAGAGAGATCTCACATTCTCTATGTTCTCTCTCATTTTATCTAGTTTCCCCCAGTGGTAACATTTTGTAAAACTATAGTATAAATCACACACAGGAAATTGACATTAGTATAATCCAAAGATCTTATTCACATTTCCCCAATTTTACTCTGTTTACATTATACAATTTTACCACATATGCAAGTTCATGTACCCACCACCATAGTCCAAACTCTAAACAGTTCCAGAACCTTGTGCTACTCTCTTATAATTTACTCACCTTCCACCCTAACCCCTGCGACTGCTAAGTGGCTCTCCTTTTCTAAAATTTTGTCCTTTCAAAATATTACATAAAGGAATCACATCGCCTATAACCTTTTGGGATTGATGTTTTTCACTCAACATAATTCTCTGGAACTCTATCTCCAGGTTGTTACACGTATCCGTAGTTTGTTCCTTTTTATTTTTATTTTATTTATTTTATTTTACTTAGAGAGACAAAGAGACAGCACGAGCCAGGAGAGGGGCAGAGAGAGAGAAAGAAAGAGAGGGAGAGAAAGACTCCCAAGTAGGCTCTACACCCAGTGTGGAGCCCAGTGAAGGGCTCGATCCCACTATCCTGGGATTATGACCTGAGCTGAAATCAAGAGTCAGAAGCTCAACCGACTGAGGCACCCAAGCACCCCTTTTTTCTCCTTTTTAAAAATGTGTTTTTTTGTTTATTGTCTTGGCATTGTATTTTGACTCTGAAGCATGGAGGTTGGTTTTTGACAACACAACTAGAAAGTCTGAGATCAAAATGGATGCTCTTTCAGAAGCCCCCTATCTAAATTATTTTAGGCAGAAGGATGCCTTGATTTTGGCTCAGGTCATGATCTCATGTTTCATGAGCTCGAGCCCCATGTTGGGTGTTGTGCTCACAGCACAGAGGCTGCTTGGGAGTTTCTCTCCCTCTCCCTCTGCTCCTACCCCACTTACTTACTCTCTCACTCTCTCTCTTTCTTAAAAATGAATACATAAACATTAAAAGAAAAAAAATTCTTCCTGAGCCTGCTAGGCCTTGATTGTCTTCAGCTCAAAATAAATCCACATGCCAAAGTGGCATATTTTGGGGTGACCAGCCCTGAACCTCCTCATATTATTCTTTTTTATCTCCTAAAGCCTACTCTTGTCAGATATAGTGATTATCTGACCATATGTAGTTAACTCAGCTAAATGAAGAAGAAACTTGGACAACAAAAATACATGATTTTTACTAATACAGTTCATATGTCCAAGCATTGGATCAGCTGTTTCTTCCAAGGAATGTGTGTCACAACTGCTAATGGACTGGAGTTACATCTGTCCTAGAGGAGAGAAATGCACATACATATTTGTGCTAATGTGTTTTATGCATGCTTCTCTCCCTTTTTGTCTACATTATGCCACAATCTGAGATCAAAAGGCCTCCTTTAGAATAAAACATTGTACATTTAAAAAGCCCCAGAGACTTCAGTGATGTTAAGTGTCTCACTCTTCTAAATTCAAAATAAAAGCGGAAATTTGAGAGGCTCCTGGCTGGTTCAGTCAGTAGAGGATGTGACTCTTGATCTTGGGGTTGTGAGATCAATTCCCACGTTGGGCATAGAGCCCACTTTAAAAAAAATGGAAATCTGATAATCTGATTTCTGTAAAGATAAAAATCATCAGTTGACATTTCCAGTCCAAAATGCTCACTCTTCACTTCATAAAGAAAGACCTAGCCATCCCTGGTGAGCACAGCTAGTAAAACAGTTGGGTAAGTTGTCTTACACACCAACTTCCAGACATTCTTCTTGTCTTCCCTTGCATGCCAGAAGCACTGTAGCATCCAGTTGCTCTGTGGTGTATCCAGAGCTATTTTTTTCTGATTCATTCGCCTGTCAAAAATTAAGTTTCCCAAGAGTTTTTCCTAACAACCTCTACCTTCCACAGCCCAGAGTCCTCTTTACAACTGCAGATTCCCGCAGCCCCTCCTTGCTCCAGCCATTTCTCCACAATCCAAAAATTATCCCTACTGATTGACTCTCATTTTCTTACTGGGTGTCTCCCAGCTGTTGGCTAACCAACACAGACTCAGACAAAGCAATTTAAGTTAAATATGCATTTGACTCATAGTCTCTTTAACTTTCTAATTGAAAAGGTAATACCTCTTTTAAAATTACTTCTTTTTACAATAAAAATAATATGAAATAAATAAACTTAAAAAAATAAAGCTGAGGGACTCCTGGGTGGCTCAGTCAGTTAAGCCTCCACTTCAGCTCAGGTCATGATCTCATGGTTCACGAGTTCAAGGCCCAAATCGGGCTCTGTGCTGACAGCTCAGAGACTGGAGCCTACTTCGGATTCTATGTCTCCCTCTCTCTCTGCTCCTCCCTCAGTCACACTCTGTCTGTCTGTCTCTCTCTCTAAAAAAAAATGAATAAACATTAAAAAAAACTTTTTAAATAAATAAATAAAGCCCAGGGACTCATGGGTGGCTCAGCTGGTTAAGCGTCTGACTCCTGATTTTGGTTCAAGGTCATGATCTCACAGTTTGTTAGTTCAAGCCCTGTGTTGGGCCCCAAGCTGACAGTGTGGAGCCTGCTTGGGATTCTCTCTCTCCTTCTCTCTTTCTGCCCCTCCCCTGCTTGCACTTGCTCTCTCTCTCTCAAAATAAAATAAATAAATAAACTTAAAAAAATAAAAGTAATATGTACACATTATAGAAAATTGAGAGTATATGGAATATATATGCAATGGAATATTATTCAGCCATAAAAAAGAATGAAGTCTTGTCATTTGTAACAACATGGATGGAACTAGAGAGTATTATACTAAGTGAAATCATTCAGAGAAAGACAAATACCATATGATTTCACTAATATGTGGAATTTAAGAAACAAAACAAATGAGCAAAGGGGAAAAATAAGAGAGAGAGAGGCAAACCAAGAAACAGACTATTAACTGTAGAGAACAAACTGATGGTTACCAGGGGAGGGGGGTGGAGGGATAGGTTAAACAGGTTATGGGGATTAAGGAGTGCACTTGCTGTGATGAGCACTGGGTGTTGTATGGAACCATTATACCATATGCCTGAAAGTAATACTACACTATATGTTAACTAACTGGAATTTATTTTATTTTTTAAAAAATTTTAAGCTTCTTTATTTATTTTGAGAGAGAGAGAGAGAGAGAGCAGGGAGGGGCATAGAGAGAGGGAGAGAGAATCTGAAGCAGGCTCTGGACTGCCAGCACAAAGCCTGACACGGGGCTCAAACCCACCAATCGTGAGATCATGACCTGAGCCAAAATTAAGAGCTGGACACTTAACCGACTGAGCCACTCAGATGCCCCTAATTGACTGGAATTTAAATTAAACTTAGAAAAAAGAAAATTTCAGTTAAAAAAAAAAGAAAATATTGATAAAAAATATAAAGAATATGGATTTTTCCCTTTTTTCCTGTTTTTTTGTTTGTATTAATAGTAGGATTAGTATTTGCTACTTTGTGCAAGGAAAAGCTCTCATGTAGTTTAAAGAAAATTTGAAGAATACAAAACAAACTTAATTACTTCCTATTTTTCTTCCTTTTTGTAAGGTGAAGGAGCAAATTTTTGTGTTACCTGATGAACAGTCCAAGAACCTTCAAAATATTTTAAGCACAAAAGACATCTTAGTATTTTTGCTATTCCTTTTGGGGGGGGAGGGGCAGAGGGAGAAGGAGAGAGAGAATCTTAAGAAGACTGTATGCCCAACTCGGAGCCCAACTTGGGGCTCAATTTCTCGACTGTGATGAGATCATGAGATCATGACCTGAGCCAAAATCAATAGTTGAATGCTTAACCCAGGCACCCCAATATTTTTACTATTCTGAATATACAGTTTAATATGGTAAAGACAAGATCAAAAAGAATTATCAGAGGAGGCAACATATGAACAGAAGTTATAATTTTTAAAACTCAAGATATACTTATTATAAATATTTAAAAGCCACAGCCATAAAGAACAGTGAGTTCTAGGAGCTTAATTTATTTTTTATTATTAAAAAATTTTAATGTTTATTTATTTTTGAGAGAGAGAGGAACAGAGTGTGAGTGGGGAAGGGGCAGAGAGAGAGAGGGAGACACAGAATCTGAGGCAGGCTCCAGGCTCTGAGCTGTCAGCACAGAGCTTGATGTGGGGCTCAAACTCAAGAACTGTGAGATCATGACCTGAGCTGAAGTTGGACGTTTGACAACTGAGACACCCAGGTACCACAGAACTTAATGTAAAAGTAAAGAATTTTTGGTCAAAATTATTCAAGAGTATTCCAGAAGTCCAAAGAATTAGTAGAATATTTTGGTGATTAAAAAGAACACCTGAAAAAAAAAAGTTACAAATAGAGAGGGAGGGAGGCAAACCACAAGAGACTCTTAAATACAGAGAACAAACTGAGGGTGGATGGGGGTGGGAGTGGGGGAGAGGGAAAATGGGTGATGGGCACTGAGGAGGGCACTTGTTGGCATGAGCACTGGGTATTGTATGTAAGCCAATTTGACAATAAATTATATTTAAAAAAGAATTTCTGATATGCTTGCACATATTAACTTAGTCATTTTCCAAAGTAAAAATCCAAATTCTAGTTTACCTCTTTTTTTTTTAAAGAATATATCCATATTTATTGAAGCATTCTTTACAATAGCCAAGATACGGAAGCAATCTAAGTGTCCACTGGTAGATGTAGTGTATATACACAATGAAATATTATTCAGCCATTAAAAGAATGAGATCCTTTTTTCTTTTAATTATTAGTGACTAAATTTGTTTCCTACATACAAAGACAAAATGTATGTGGTGGTTACTTGTTTTTGTTTTGTTTCATTGTGTTTTGTTTTCTTTTGTTTTAAGGAATGAGATCTTGCTATTTGCAAGAACATGGATGGACCTAGAGGGTATTATGCTACATGAACTAAGTAAGACAGAGAAAGACAAATACTGTATGATTTCATTTATATGTGGAATCTAAAAAACAAAACAAATGAACAAACAAAAAAAGCAGAAACAGCCTATAAATACAGAGAACAAACTAATGGTTGCCAGAGAGGAAGAGGGTGGAGGAATAAGCAAAATGGGTGAAGAGGAGTGCGAAATATAGGCTTCCAGTTACGGAACGAAGGAGTCATGGGGATGAAAGACACAGCATAGGAAAAACAGCCAATAGTATTGTAATGTGTTGTATCGTGACAGATGGTAGTTTTACTTGTTGTAAGCATAGTAGAGTATACAGACTTGTCCAATCACTATGTTGTACACCTGAAACTCATGTTTTAACATCGTGTGTCGACTATAATTTCAAAAAAAGATTGGGAAAAAAAAGAAAAACAGAAAGATTATCATCCATGTAACACTTTGTAATAAAGAAATTGTAGCAAGATGGCATCATAGGAAGTTCCTGAATTCACTTCCTCCCGTAGACACACCAAATCTACTGCTACATATGAAATAAGTCCCCCTGAAAAGGACTTGAAGCTAGCTAAATAGCTCCTTTACAACAAACAGTAAAAAGGCCACATTGAGAGGGTGTAGGGAGAGACAAAGATGCAGTCTTCCCCAAAGCTCCACCCCCCACATTAGGGATGGATCTCACAAACCTGGAGCTTCGCCCTGAGAAGCAGGGAGTTTATGTCCCACATCAGGCACCCCAGACCTTGAGACCTGCAACATAGAGACAAATCCCCAAATTTGAGAACCAACACAGTTCATGTCCAGGAAACTCAAAAGTCTATAGGGAACTGAGATACTTCTCTTAAAGGGCTTGTGCACAAACTCACTTGTCCCAAGGATAAGCACTGAAGCAATACTTTGAAAAGCACCTGGACTATATGTGAAGGAGATTCATTTGCTAATCTTAAAACATCTGCCAGAGGGGCAGAATTCTGTTGGGACTCTCTCTGGGGACTTACATGCTGACAGGCACCGTTTTTGTGCTCTCCATCTATCTTGATAGTGCTTGTGGTCATGCCCCAGCCATGTGCTCTTCCAGGCTCCTGTGAAAACTGGCAGGCACATGCAGTCCACACAGGGGATGCTCCTTGATCACCTGGCTCTGGTGGCTGTGGTTGGGGATAGGGCATGCATTCCTGGATCCCACGGGACTATAATAATCAAAGATAATACTTTAAATTTTTTTTAATTTATTCATTTATGAGAGACAGAGAGCAGGAATGGGGTAGGAGCAGAGAGAGAGGGAGACACAGAATTCGAAGAAGATTCCAGGCTTTGAGCTTTCAGCACAGAGCCCGACGCAGGGCTCAAACTGTGAGATCATGACCTGAGCTGAAGTCGGACGCCCAACTAACTGAGCCACCCAGGCACCCCAATCAAAGACAGTTCTTGACAGGATGGTACCCATAGAGTATTACACAGAGAGCAGACTGAAATACATCCCCAGTCTCATTGTAAAAAGGCCTATTTATGGGGTGCCTGGTTGGCTCAATCAGTGGAGCATACAGCTCTTGTTCTTAGCGTTGTAAGTTCAAGCCCCATGTTGGGTATAGAAATTACTTTAAAAAATAAAATCTTAAAAAAAAGGGCCTATTTACTTGACTAGAACTTTAGCTTGAGAGGCAGACTGCAGGTCTGCCACACATCTAGAGGCCAGGGAGAGGTTCTCAGAGAAGATACGCCAAGGGACACCATCTGTGCACTTTCCCTCAGCCCTGGTATCGCTTGCTGGTACCTCCCAGAAAGGAACTTACACACTTGTCTGAAGCCCTGATTTTTGCAACTGTCACCTCCAGATCCCTGGTCTGGGGGCCGACAGGATTTATTATTGTGGTCCCATAGGACTGTACATATTTGCAAGACTTAAAGCTGCTGCTTAAGACTGGTTTCCAAGCAGCTTGAAACTAGATGCTGACTGAAATCCCTTCTTTTGGAACACTGGTAGGTCTTGACACACCCTCATCAACTGGGACCTATCAAGAATAAATCAAGTTTGGGGCACCTGGATGGCTCAGTTGGTTAAGTGTCCGACTCTTGATTTTGGGTCAGGTCATGATCTCACATTTTGTGAGATCAAGCATCGCACTGGGTTCTGTGCTGAAAGCTCAGAGAATCCCTGCTTAGGATTCTCTCTCTCTCTCTCCCTGTCTCTCTCTCTCTCTGCCTCTCCCTTGCTCATGCTCTCTCTCTCTATCTCTCTCTCAAATAAATAAACTTAAAAAAAAAAAAAGAATAAATCAGGTTCAAGGGACAACCAAGAGCCAGGGTGGAGGTTAAACAATAAGGTTCATCTGCTATACAATGCCCTCCTCCTTAAAGACTTGGGGCAGTAGCTGTTTTGCCTAATACATTGAAACAAACACAGAGAGTCATACAAAATGAGGAAACAGAGGAATAGATTCTAAACAAAAGGACAAGATGAAACATCCTAGTGAAATGGAGACAAGTAATTCACCACATAGAGTTCAAAGTAATTGGCATATGGGGGGCACCTGGGTGGCTCAGTTGGTTAAGTGTCTGACTTCGGCTCAGAGCATGATCTTGTGGTTCACGAGTTAAAGCCCCGCATCGGGCTCTGCGCTGATAGCTCAGAGCCTGGACCCCCTTCAGATTCTGTGTCTTCCTCTCTCTCTGCCCCTCCCCTCTTGCTCTCTGTCTCTGTCTCTCTCAAAAATAAACATTAAAAAATGTAAAAAAAATTCAAAGTAATTGTTATAAAGATCCTACTGAACTTAAGAGAAGAATGGATGAACTAGAGATAGCTTCAACAAAGAGTTAGAAAATATAAGAAAGTACCAAACAGAAATCACAGAGTTGAAGAATACAGTAACTGACCTGAAAAATACAATAGAAGGGTTCTACAGCAGACTAGACAAAGCAGAAAAAGTGTTCAGTGATCAGAGCAGTGGAGATTCAGTGCAGTGGAACAGGGCAGTGGAACTCACCTAAACAGAGCAGGGAAAAAAAAGAATTTTAAAAAGTGTAAGATAGCTTAAGGGACCTATGGGACCACATCAAGCAGAATACTGGTCACAGTATAGGGGTCCGAGCAGAAGAGAGAGTGGAAGGAGCAGAAAACTTATTTGAAGAAATAATAGATGTAAAGTATCCTCTCTACCCCCACAAAAAAGCAAAGTTTTCTAATGTGGGGAAGGAAACACATCCAGAAAACCAGAGATTTTCAAAGAAGATGAACAAGATCCACACCAACATACATTATAATGAAAATGTCAAAAGTTAAAGAGAGAACCTTAAAAATGGCAAGAGAAAAACAAATTGTTACATATAAAGAAATCGTTATAAATCTATAAGCAAATTTTTCAGTAGAAACTTTGCAGGCCGAAGAGAGTGGCACAGTATATTCAAAGTGCTGAAAGGGAAAAAAAAATGTCCAGCCAAGAATACCTTATCTAGCAAGGTTATTATTCAGAATTGAAGGAGCAAGGAACAGTTTTCTAGACAAGCAATAGCTAAAGGAGTTCATCACCACCAAATCACCTTTACAAGAAATGTTAAAGGGACTTCTTTTTTTTTTTTTTTTGAAATGTTTATTTATTTTTAAGAGAGAGAGACAGAGACAGCGTGAGTGAGCAGGGGCAGGGCAGAGAGAGAAGGAGGCAGAGAATCTGAAGCAGGCTCTGCACTGTCTACGCAGAGCCCAACGTGGGGCTCAAACTCACAAATTGTGAGATCATGACCTGAGCCAAAGTCAGACGCTTGATCAACTGAGCCACCAACTGTCCCAAAGAGACTTCTTTTTAAAAAAAATATTTATTTAAATAATCTCTACACCCAATGTGGGTCTTGAACTCATGACCTGGAGATCAAGAGTCACATGCTTTTCTGACTAAACCAGCCAGGAACCCCTAAAGGGACTTCTTTAAGCTGAAAAGGAAGGGCATTAAATATAGTTACAAGAAAACTTAGGAAAATATAAATCTCACTGGTAAATGTAAGTATATAGCAAAGATAGCAGATTAATTATTTATAAAGCTAGTTATAAAAGTTAAAAGAAGAAAGTAGGGGTGTCTGGGTGACTCAGTCAGTTAAGCTTCCAACTCTTGATTTTGGCTCAGGTCATGATCTCACAGTTGTGAGATCAAGCCCCATGTTTTGCTTCACACTGGGCATGGAGCCTGCTCTCTCCCTCTCCCACACTTTCTCTCAATGAAATAAAATAAAATAATAAAAATAAAGTAGTAAAAATAACTATAACTACAAAAATCAATTAAGGATACACAAAATAAAAAGATGTAAAATGTGACATCAAAAACATAAAACAGGGAGTGGTGGTAAAAATGCACAGTATTAGAATGCATTCGAACTTAAGTTCCTATCAACCTAAAATAAACATATATATATATATATATATATACACACATGCTGTTATATGTGAGCCTCATGGTAGCCACAAAGCAAAAGCCCATAGTAGATACGCAAAAGATAATAAGAAAGGAATGTAAGCATTACTCTAAAGAAAATCATTAAAACATAAGGGAAGAGAGCAAAAAGAAAGAAACAAAGAGGAACTACAAATGAACTACAAACGAGTGGTAATAAGTACTTAACTATCCATAATTACTTTAAATGTTAAATGTTCTAAATTTCCAATCAAAAAACAGAGTGGTCAAATGGATAAAAAACAAGAACCATCTATATGTTGCCTACCAGGAACTCACTTCAGATGTAAGGATACACAAAGACAGAATGTATAGAGATGGAAAAAAAACTAAAAGAAAGTTGGGGTACTTATAGCAAAGAAAATGGATTTTAAAATAAAGTCTGTAATAAAAGGCAAAGATAGGAATTACATAATGATGAGGTCAATCCGACAAGAGGATATAACATTTGTAAATACATACAATGTATGCACCTAAATATATAAAGTAGACCTAAATATATAAAGCAAATATTAACAGAACTAAAGGAAGAAATTATAAACAATAAAATAATAGTAGGGGACTTCAATACCCCACTTATATCAGTGGATATATCATCCAGAGAGAAAAATCAATAAGGAAATAATGGTTTTTTTGAAAACATATTTTTTAAAAATTATGTGTTTTTAAAATTATTTGAGAGAGAGAGAGAGAGCATGCAAGTGGGGGAAAGGGGCAGAGGGAGAGAGAAAGAGAATCCCATGCAGACTCCATGCTCAGTGCAGAGCCCGACGTGGGGCATGATCCCATGATCCTGGAATAATGTCCCGAGCTGAAATCAAAAGTTGGATGCTCAACATACTGAGCCACTCAGGCACCCCAAGGAAATATCAGCCTTAAAAGACACATTAAACCAAATAGACTTAATAGATACATACAGAACATTCCATCCAAAAGCAATAGAATACACAGTCTTCTCAAATGCACATGAAACATTCTTCAGGGTAGATAATACGTTAGCTCACAAAAACAAGTCCTAATGAATTGAAGAAGACTGAAATCATACTAAGCATCTTTTCCAACCATGATAGTATGAAACTAGAAATCAATTACAAGAGAAAAACTGGAAAATCACAAATATTAAACAACATGCTACTGAACAACGAATGGGTCAATAAAGAACTAAAAGGAGAAATCAAAAAATACTTTGAGACAAACGAAAATGGAAACACATTACAAAGACTCATAAGACGGGCAGCTGAGTGGCTCAGTTGGTTAAGTGTCTGACTTTGGCTCAGGTCATGATCTCACAGCTTGTGAGTTCGAGCCCCGCGTCAGGCTCTGTGCTGACAGCTCAGAGCCTGGAGCCTGCTTCGGGTTCTGTGTCTGCCCTTTCCATGCTCATGATCTGTTTCTTTCTGTCTCTCAATAACAAATAAATGTTAAAAAAATTTTTTTTAATGTGCAAAGGATCAGAATAGACATTTTGCCAAAGAAGACACATAGGTGGCCAACAGACACATGAAAAGATACCCAATGTCACTAATCATCAGAGAAATGTAAATCAAAATTACAATAAGATATCACCTCACACCTGTTAGAATGACTATTAACAAGAAGACAAGAGGGACGCCTGGCTGGCTCAGTCTGTAGAGCATGTGAGACTTGATCTTGGAGTCATGAATTCAAACCCCACGTTGGGTGTAGAGATTACTTTAAAAAATAAAATAAATTAAATAAAAATTAAATTTTAAAAAAGTTGCTATTGAAGCACTAATTTTAAAAAAAGTGGGAGCACCTGGTTGGCCCAGTCAGTGGAATATGTGACTCTTTATCTCCAGGTCATGAGTTCAAGCCCCACATTGGGCACAGAACTTACTAGAAAAGAAAAAGAAAAAAAGAGAGAGAGAAAAGCAAGAAATAACAAGTGTTGGTGAGAATGTGGAGAAAAGGGAACCCTTGTGCACTGTGGGTGGTAATGTAAATTGCTGGAGCTACTATGGAAAACAATATGGAGGTTTCTCAAAAAATTAAAAACAGGCGTACCTGAGTGGCTCAGAATGTTAGGCGTCCAACTTCACCTCAGGCCATGATCTCAGGGTTTGTGAGTTTGAGCCGTGCATGGGGTTCTGTGCTGACAGCTTGGAGCCAGGACCCTGCTTCAGACTCTGTGCTTTCCTCTCTTTTCCCCTCCCGTGCTCAAGCTCTGTCTCTCTCTCTCTCAAAAACAAACAAACATTTTAAAAAACATTTAAAAAACATTAAAAAAAACCTGTATGCTTGAGCAATTCTACTTCTGGGTATTTATCCAGAGAAAATGAAAGCACTAATTTGAAATTATATATGCACCCCTATGTTCATTGCAGCATTATTTATGATAGCCAAGCTATAGAAACAATCTAAGTGTTTGTTAATGGATGAATGGATAAAGAAATGGTGGTGTATACACACACAGACACACAGACACATACACACAATGGAGTACTACTCAGCCATTAAGAAAAAGAATGAAATCTTGTAATTTGGGAAAACATGCATGGTCCTTGAGGGTTGTATGCTAAGTGAAATAAGTCAGACAGAGAAAGACAAATGATATATGATCCCACTCATATATGAAATCTAAAAAAACAACCATCCTGGGCACCTGAGTGGCTCAGTCAGTTAAGCAGCCAACTTCGGCTCAAGTCATGATCACATGGTCCGTGAGTTCAAGCCCTGAGTCACGCTTCAGGCTCTGTGCTGACAGCTCAGAGCCTAGAGCCTGCTTCAAATTCTATGTCTCCCTCTGTCTCTCCACCTCCCCTACTCACACTCTGTCTGTCTCTTTCTCTCTCAAAAATAAGTAAACATTAAAAAATAATAAATACATACATATAAAACCAACCAAACAAACAAAACTCATGGATACAGAGAACAGAGCAGTGGTTGCCAGAGGGGAGGGTGGTTAAGAGGTAAGCAAAAAAGATGAAGGGTGTCAAGAGGAATTTCTAGTTATAAAATAAATAAGTCATGGGGATGTAATGTACACATGTGACAATGTCAATAATTTTGTAGTGTGTATTTGAAAGTTGCCAAGAGAGTAAAACTTTTTTTTTTAATGTTTTATTTATTTTTGAGAGCGAGAGAGAGACAGTGAGAGCAGGGGAGGGTCAGAGAGAGAGGAAGACACAGAATCTGAAGACAGGCTCCAGGCTCTGAGCTAGCTGTCAGCACAGAGCCCGAGGCAGGGCACAAACCCATGAACTGCGAGATCATGAACTGAGCCGAAGTCGGATGCTTAACGGACTGAGCCACCCAGGCACCCCAAGAGAGTAAATCTTAAAAGTTATCATCACAAGAAAAAACTTGAAAAAAAAAAAAAGAAAAAAAAAAGAAAAAAATTCCAACTGTGGTGATGGATAGTAACTAGACTTATTCTGGTGATTGTTTTGTAGCGTATACAAATATCAAATCATTGTTGTATACCTAAAACTAATATAATGTTATATGTCAATTTTACCCCAATTTAAAAATCTCATAATTATTTTCCTTTTTTTTTTGTGGCTACTTTTTCAGGATAAAGCCCTAATCCAATCTTTTTTCCACTGTTTACCCCGAAGTGTTGGTTACCTTTTAAGTTCTCTTCATGTGAGCTTTTCCTAAAAAGAATTTTAAAAGATTTTGTAAGCTTTTTATAAGAATTAAATCTACTGACATTGATTACTCCTTAAATTTGTTTTTTTTACCATTTATAGATGATTCTTATACTAATCTTAGTAATACATTTATATATATGTACTCAGGCATATATAAGTACATGAGTATATAAATATATCATGAAATTAAAGCTTTTAAATTTAGATTAAGATAAAATTAATCTGATCAACATAGTAAATAAATGTACTTATTACTTGAAATTACATTTAAATAAACCAACAATTTATTTAAAAAATATACAAGGTATATCTATTATCTTGTATACATATTCATATTTCTTTGTAATTATTATGAGTAGAGTCTATTATTTTATTTATTACTACCTTTGTTTTTTTATAATCAATGATTTATTTACTTTATTTATTTTTTATTTGTGTTAATTTATTTTGACAGAGAGAGAGTGCTCACACAAGTGGTGGAGGGGTAGAGAGAGAGAAGGAGAGAAAGAATCTTAAGCAGGGCCTGCACTGTCAGTGCAGAGCCCGATGCGGGGCTGGATCCCACTAACCAAGAGGTCACGACCTGAGCCAAAACGAAGAGTTGAACACTTAACCAACTGAGGCCCCTAGCCCCCCTACATTACTACGTTTAACCAAAGTAGCCAACTTTTGTTCTGTCCAGACATAGAGAAGCCTAGAAGACAGTTAACTAAGATATATCTACTTAATTTTTGAGCACACATTTTAGATAATCTTTACAAATTTTAAGCTAATAAAACAAACCCAGGGCTGCCTGGCTGGCTCAGTTGGTGGAGTAAGCGACTCTTCATTTTTGAGTTTGAGCCTCATGTTGGCTATAGAGATTACTTAAAAAATTTATTTTATATTTTAATTTTTTAAAAATGTTTTATTTATTTTTGAGACAGAGAGAGACAGAGCATGAGAGGGGGAGGGGCAGAGAGACAGGGAGACACAGAATCTGAATCAGGCTCCAGGCCCCGAGCTGTCAGCACAGAGCCCTATGCAGGGCCCAAACCCACGAACGTGAGATCATGACCTGAGCCAAAGTTGGAGGCTTAACCGACTGAGCCACCCAGGTGTCCTGAGATTACTTAAAAATTAAAAAAAAAATCTTTTGGGCACATACAGCCCAATGTTTATAGCCAAATTATGGAAAGAGCCCAAATATCCATTGACTGATGAATGGATAAAGAAGATATGGTATATATACACATGGAATACTACTTGGCAATGAAAAAGAATGAAATCTTGCCATTTGCAACAATGTGGATGGAACTAGAGTGTATTATGCTAAGCAAAATAAGTTAGAGAAAAACAAATATCATATGATTTCACTCATATGTGGAATTTAAAAAACACAACAGATGAACATAGGGGAAGAGAAAGAAAAATAAGAGAAAAAGAGTGGGAGGCAACCGTAAAAACTCTTAAATATAGAGAACAAACTGAGGGTTGCTGGAAGGGAGGTGGGTGGGGTAATGGATTAAATGGGTGATGGGCGTTAAGGAATGCACTTTTGGGGATGAGCACTGGGTGTTATATGCAAGTGATGAATCACTAAATTCTACTCCTGAAACCATACACTATATGTTAACTAACTTGAATTTAAATAAAAAACAATCTTTAAAAAAAAATTTTTAATAAAAACCATTTTATATTTTTAATCTTTAACAATTATTGGAAAGGATAATTTACTTGACTCTTAAGGCCAATATAAAAAATTTAGAAAAATTAAAGCATGAGAATTTTAATTTTAGTCCTATAAAAGTTATAATATAGTGTTAGCATTAATTTTGTACAATAAAACACAGATTACTTTTTCTTCCTTTTAAAGATGTTTGATTATTTACATGGACTAGGTATTCCTAGATTGCATAGATGGCAACAGAATAATTTTTTTCTAGTCAATCCACCTTTAAAATTTCTTAAGTGAGGGGAAGAGGGTGAGGACAGAAGGGGGAAAAAAGTGAGTGGGAACAAGCTTTAGACAAATACAAAATTATCGTTGGAAAAAGGCTAATAATCTTTCTGTTGCAAGGTGAGGAAAAAAATTTAGATTTAGATAAACTCATTTCAACACACACACACACACACACACACACACACATGCATGAACACACGAGTGGTTACAACTGGTTTAAATAGTAACTTGGGCTCTTGGCAATTATATCAAATCAAAGAATAAGAATGGAAATGAAGGATGTTTGAGGAAGGAAGGAGTCTTTCTTAAAAGAAATCTCTTTTAGACAGATAAGATAGACAATCCCTGGGTGCCTGGGTGGCTCACTTGGTTGAGCTTCTTGATTTTGGCTCAGGTGACGATCCCAGGGTCATGGAATCGAGCACTGTGTTGGGGTCCATGCTGAGTGTGGAGATTGAGATTCTTGCTCTCTCCCCCACTCTGCCCCTCTCCCTAGCTTGGGATCCTAAAACAAAAAGAAAAAAAGAAAAAAGAAAAGGTAGACAATCTCCTTACAAGAGGTTTTTTCCCTCTTTTCATTCTAAGGCACATCCAAAACGAAAAATATAATTTATGTCAAAATTCTTCAGAGTAGCCACTGCAATTTCAAACCACCCTCTGTGAAGTTATGTCAGCGAGCAGTGCAAATTCATTAGCAGGCAAACCATTAGAAGTTGGTTGACAGCGGTCAAAAATAGAAATATCACAGAGTTTTGGACCCTAACCCCAAGGATAAGTTGCCCTGCCTACTTAACTCAAGAAATCAGCATGACCCTGAAGAGCCATAGAGATCATAAAAACCCAGATATAGCACAAAATCCATGCAATCAAGAACAGACAGTCTTCAAGCAGGGGTAACTCAAATGATCTCAGATATGCATGTTCTTTTTTTTTATTTTTTATTTTTGTTTACTTTATCTATTTTTGAGACAGAGAGAGACAGAGCATGAGCGGGGAAGGGGCAGAGAGAGAAGGAGGCACAGAATCTGAAACAGGCTTCAGGCTCTGAGCTGTCAGCACAGAACCCGATGCGGGGCTCGAGCCCACAAACTGTGAGATCATGACCTGAGCCGAAGTCGGACGCTCAACTGACTGAGCCAGATATGCATGTTCTTACTGAATGGAAGTCTGAGTCGTAGCAGAGAGGGTCTTAGCCATCCATGGTAGTAATTGTTCTGGCCCAATCAGCCAAAGACCATCTGGGACAAACCTGTAGTCAAACAAAGTGAGGTTCGCTCATTTGCTGCAATGAGAGAGACTGCACATGGAGAAATTATGGGATGTCTCACTAAACAAAGGAGAAGATGAGGTATAGGATTTGGGGGAAGAGTGATAATTTAGGTGAAATTTAAATGAAGTAGTATTTTGATAGGATCAAAGCAAAGCAGGGTCATACATAAAGGAGGCAAGGTCAGATCTGGACTGCAAAATTGAACAGGTTCCTGTTTCTTTGAAAACTGCAAAGTTGAAGTAAGGGTGGAATGTCGTCTTCAGAAACCTCTTCTCTGAAGTTCTGCATCTGAACTGGAAATCAAGATTGCTTCTTTGTCCCTTGGATTCTCCAAGAAAGAGTGGGATATTTCGTTCTTCTTCATGTAATTTCAAACAGCCAAGTTTCTAGTCTATGATTTCAAGCATCAGTAGTCACTCAACAAAGGGGTTGTTTTGATGCTTTATCACTGCACCATGTACTTGGGGAGAACACTATTATTCCTTGTTAAATTTGTGCTAACTTTATCTGTATCTGTCCTCCTAAACTGACACATAGCGGGGCATATTTTTACTTTGTTAGATCCAGCCAATTTAATACTTTCTTGCCTTTAAAGCCTGCAGAAAAAGTTATGCTCTTTATAACACTATTCAGAACAGAAAAAAAATAGTATTGAGATACTATAAATCAATTCTTACTGGTTGAACATACTTAAGGGGTATAGACTGGTATATAGATTATTTTTTTAAACGTTTATTTATTTATTTTGAGGGAGAGAGAGAGTGTGTATGTGTGTGTGTGTGTGTGTGTGTGTGTGTGTGTGTGAAAGAGAGATAGACAGAGACACAGAGAGACAGAGAGCAGGGGAGGGGCAGAGAGAGAGGGAAAGAGAGAATCTCAAGCAGACTCCATGCTGTCAGCACAGAGCCTGACATGGTGCTCTATCCCACAAACCGTGAGATCATGGCCTGAACCGAAATCAAGAGTTGGACGCTCAACTGATTGAGCCACCCAAACACCACTAGAGGATCTTGATAAACTTTTCCATGAGGATCCAAGCTAGGGAAAACACCTCTGAATACAAAACTGCAGTGTTGCACACATAAAAGGGCACAGGTTTCTACACATTCATGTTTGATGTAAAAGGATGAGACTTTGGACAAATTAGTTGTCATTGCTGAAGTTTTCATCTACTTGTACTCAAATGGTTACTTCTCACTCTAGACTGGATTTCTCATCAGGGTTAGTAGGAGAATTAAATAGGTTAACAGGTAAATATATTTAGCATTGTTCTTTAAAATGTAAAAGAAAGTCTGGAGGAGGGGACCCTGGAGTTATGGATGTGTTTCTCCTAACATATGGGGGGCGGGAAGAAATAATTGCAGCTTGCACAAGGGGAACAGGGGTCTAAAAAAATAGTCTCTAAGAACCAGAGATACATGGTGTGTTGTCTTTTCTAACATGATCTTTTTCATATTAAAACATTTTTAATGTTTATTCATTTTTGAGAGAGAGACCGAGCGTGAGCACGGGAGGGGCAAACAGAATCCGAAGCAGGCTCCAGCCTCTGAACTGTTAGCACAGAGCCTGACCTGCGGCTTGATATCACAGACCATGAGATCATGACCTGAGCTGAAGTCAGACGCTTAACTGACTGAGCCATCCAGGCACCCTGATCTTTTTCATATTAAAACATTTCTAAAGTTAGTTTACAGCTTAAAATCTGTATGTACATTTAATACAGTATTTCTTAATTTCAACATGTTTGGATCTCTTAATGGCTGTTATTTTCTTTTAATTTAATTGCATTGCCATCAGTGAAAAATTGCCTGATTTCTGTGTTTTGAATTGTGTTGTATTTTGTTTGGTTCATAAAGGTTCAAAACTAGTATTATCTTCCTTGTGTTTTATACTTTTATTAATAGGATTACCTTCTTTGCTTTTTACCTTGAATTCACTTTTCCCTATACCAGTATTGTTAGTATATTGTTGTAATGCTGTATATTTTCTGATGTCAACATATATTTTTTAAGTTTATTTATTTATTTGAGAGAGAGAGTGAGAAAGCACAAGTTAGGGAGGGGCAAAGAGAAAGGGAGAGAGAGAGAGAATCCCAAGCAGGCTCTGCATTGTCAGCCTGAAGCCCACCATGGGGCTGGAACCCACGAACCCGCAAGATCATGACTTGAGCTGAAATAACACTTAGACCCTTAACTGACTGAGCCACCCAAGTGCCCCCCGATGTCAATATTTTTAGCCTTCTAGCATCATTTTCTTTCACATATATCTCTTATAAATAGCATATCTAACATGTGTCTCTATTTTACCCATTCTGTCTTTTATCAGTTGAATTTAACTCATCCACGCTATGGTTTCTGTTATGTTTGGACTTACTCCAGCCACCTGAATTTGTACCTTCAATTTATCATTTTATTCTTCTAAGTATATTATCTTTCTTTTTAACTTTCTTTCTTTCCAACTATGTCAGATAAACTCTAAGGTGGCAGGCACCCGGTTATCCCCTCTTTCTCAATTCATGCCTTTTAATGATCTACTCTTGACTGTGGATGGGATTTCTTAGTTGCTTCTAATGAACAAAATATGGCAAAAGTGGTGAGATAGCACCCTCATGATTACTTTACCTTGCATAAGACTCTGTTTCGCTATCCGACTCACTCCAGAGACTATTTTTGCTGGCTTAATGAATCTGAATGGATCATTTAGACAAAGCTTAACTGGATTGGATATTTAATACTTTTCTTCCCCACTAAAGAATAGAGAGGTCAGAATAATTTTATGTTTAAAAAAAACTTGTGGTAGGGTGCCTGGCTGGCTCAGTTGGAAAAGCATGTGACTCTTGATCTTCAGGTTGTCAGTTCGAGCCCCATGGTGGGTGTGGAGATTAGTTAAGAGTAAAATCTTTAAAACAAACAAACAAACACACACGCACACACTTGTGTTGTGCCCTACAGTGTTGTTTTATTGGTGGGAAATTGGCCAGACTTAAATATACATCAATGGGGTAACAAATGCATTATGGTACAGCCTTATGATGATTAATTACAGAGCCATGAATTCTCATTTGGAAAAAACAAGTCACAGAATCCCAGAATATCAGGATTGACTAGAATGCCAAATTTCCAATGAATAAAAGGTCCAGTGTAAGAGAAAACAAAAACAAAAACAAAAACAAAACTTCTGTTTTGCTCCCTGTACATCTGAATTGTAGTAGGAAATAAAATTTTGAATTTATTTCACAAGGTTGTCATCAGGAAATGAAGACAAAAGAAAAACATTAACAAACAAAATAATATTTTTAACATATCACACCCCAATCTAATATGAAATTAAGAGTTTTTATACTGCTATTTTGAGATTAGAAAAATTTTTATTGTATGTTTTCTATTAACAAAAATATTTCAATAGAATGATAACTTGATCAATTATCAAATCTCTAGGTAAATATAAAGTAATTTAAATGTTTAATTTTATATGTAGAGAAGTAAAACCATTTCTAATGTTTTTCATTTTCTTTTTGTGTCTCTGAAATTATTTAACCAGAATCAATTATTTTCAAGATTTAGTTGTGTTTTCTCCATATCTAATTTTATCATTGAAGATTTTGCTACTTTAATTTCTTTTCTTTTCTTTTGTAAGTAAGCCCTACACCCAATGTTGGATTTGAACTCACGACTCTGAGATCAAAAGTTGCATATTCTATCAACTGAGCTAGCCAGGCACCCCACTATCATTTCTTTTTATGGCCATAATGTCTACCAAATCAAACTTTCCCAGTTCTAATATTCACATCTAAATTTTGTCAAAAAGATTTTGTTCTTCAATTTTAATTAATAAAATTTTTCTTCTTTCAGTTGAAAGTTTTTAAAAAATATTTAAGTTTATTTATTTATTTTGAAGGAGGGAGGGGCAGAGAAAAAGAGAGAGAGAAAATCTCAAGCCGTCTCCCCACTGTCAGCGCAAAGCCCCACGTGGGCCTTGAACCCACAAACCGTGAGATCCTAAACTGAGCCAAAATCAAGAGAAGGACGCTTAACTGACTGAGTCTTGCAGGTACCCTGAGAGTATTTTAGTTCATTATTTCTAAGCTTTCCTGGAACAGTATTTAAAGTTTTCAGTGATATAAAAAGAGATGTGATTTTTAAAAATAAAATTTATATCACTAATTTCACCAAATGCAGTTTTAGGTGAAATTATTTTTATTTTACATCATTCACCCAGTAATATTCATTTTGAATTTAATAAAAGACTGATAGTTTGTATTTCTCTCTTAGAAAATCCATGAGAAAATTACAAACTTTTTGATCATTCAAGCTTCCTCCATTGTACTGGATGGTCTAATATTTGGTCAGTCTAATTTCTCCACATACTTAGGTCAGTTTCTATATGATGTAATAACTTTCCAGACTATGGCTAATACAAAGAATAAATAGTGGTATATGAAAATATTGTCAATGTCCAAAATGACTTAGCAAAGTATCCTGCTTCAGTAAGAAAATTATAAGGTAGATAATAAAATTTCTTTTGCATTTTAGGAAATAACTAGGTTAGTCATATTAAAATATAACAAAAGCAAACTAAAAGAGCTTAAGCTAACATTACATCTCTCTTAAACTAGAAAAAAAAAGTAAAGACCAATGTTGTCATTCACACACAAGAATATAAAATGAATTAGTAGAAAAATGTTGTAAATAGCCCTGTAGATTATTCAGTCTTTTTGGAGAGCACAATAGATATACAGTTATACTACTTTGAGAAACGTACAAGAATTACTGGAATCCAAAGGAATAAAAAATATTACGCAAAGCTATTTATAGCCTTTTTCATACCAACTGAATTCTGAAAACCCCATATTTTAACCATGATCTTATAAAAATAGTGGAATACATACAAGAACATATACTTCTTTATGAACATCTTTAAAAATTTTTTTTAATGTTTATCTTTGACAGAGAGAGAGACAGGGTCTGAGCAGGGGAGGGCAGAGAGAGAGGGAGACACAGAATCTGAAGCAGGCTCCAGGCTCTAAGCTGTCAGCACCGAGCCTGATGAGGGGCTCGGACCCACAAACCGTGAGATCATGACCTAAGCTGAAGTCGGACACTTAGCTCACTGAGCCACCCAGGTGCCCCTATCTTTTTCATAGTAAACATTCACTTACATTTCCCCACACTTACACTACCTTTTTTTCATTTCTTTTTGTATCTCAGGACTTTTCTCTGGGATTCACTTATTTTCTATATTTATTTAGGCTTTAACATTTCCTTTAGTGAAAACTTCCTCGTGGTGAAGTGTTAAATTTTTTTTTTCAGAAAATATCTTAATTTCACCTCCAATCTTGAAAAAGGTTTGGCTGATAGAGAATTCTTGCTCACAGTTAGTCTATTTCAGCATAGTGAATATAACATTCCACTGTTGACTGGCTTCCATATTTTCCACTCAGAAGTCAGCTATAAGCCTTATTGTTGCTCCTTTGGAAATAATACTTCTCTCCCCAGTTGCTTGTTATTTTACTATCTTATTTGTTATTTTTCATATTTTTAAAGGAAATTTCCAAGAATACACTAGACTAGAAATAATCATATAATGGACTCATGTATCTATCACCCATTTAAAAAAATTATGTGTTATTCCTATCTTGTTTTTCTGTTTTTCTTTTTATGCTGTAAATACTATATGCCATACCATGTTAGCATAAATGGTTTTTGTATGTATCTCTAACAGGTAAGAACTTTCTTTAAAAAATAACTAGGTACTATTGTGATGTCTGTATTTTAACTTAATGTGTTTTAAAACTGTCTGGTCATAGTTGATAGTTCAAATCTGTTTCAAATAGAGGCATAATTTGTATTGGATGGATTTGTCTTTTTTTTAGTAATAACTTGAAGGAGATATAACTCATATAGTTAAAAAATTCATTTTTTTAAATGTACAATTTAATGGTTTGTAGTATATTCACAGAGTTATGCAACCATCACCACTTTACAACTTTTTCTTCACCCAAAAAGAATCCCATACACAATAGCAGCCATTCCCCACATCTTCTTCTAGCCCCTGGGCAACTGTTAATCTGTTTTTGATCTTTATGGATTTACATATTTTGGACATTGCATATAAATGGAATCACATAATATGTGATCTTTTATGTCCAGCTACTTTCACTTAGCATGATGTATTCAAGTTTTATCCATGATGTAGTATGTATCAGCGCTATATTATATTTTACAGCCAAATAATATTCTCATATAGATATACCATACTTCGTTTATCTATTCATCAATTGATGAACATTTGGATTGTTTCCACTTTTTGGCTATTATGAATAATGTTACTATGGATACTTAAGTATAAGTTTTTGTGTGGACATGTTTACATTTTGGGGGGGGTTTATATTTAAGAATGAAATTGCCGAATCCTATGATAACTTACATGTAACTTTTTGAGGAAATGTCACATTGTTTTCCAAAGTTGCTCCTATTTCACATTCCAACCAATGATATATGAGGGTTCTAATTTCTCCATATTCTCACCAAAACTTATTGTCTGTCTTTTTGATTTAGTTATCCTAGCGTGTGTGAAGCAGTATCTCATTGTGGTTTTAGTATTTGCATTTCCCTAATGACTAATGATGTTCAAGATCTTTTCATGTACTTTTGGACCATTTGCATATCTTCTCTAGAGAAATGTCTATTTGGATTTTTTTGCACATTTAAATATTGGGTTGTTTTCTGAGTTTTAAGTGTTCCTTGTATATTCTAGATACAAGTCTTTTATCACCTATATATTTTGCAATATGTTCTCCCATTCTATGTGTTGCCTTTTTACTTACTCGATGTTGTCCTTTGAAGCACAAAAGTTTTTAATTTTGATGAAATCCAATTTATCTATTTTTTCTTTTGCATTTTTTCTTTTGGAAAGTGTTGCTTAAACACAAAGATTTACTGCTATGCCTCTACATTTTCTTCTAAGAATATTATAGTTTTAGCTATTATATTTAGATCTTATATCTATTTGCAGTTAATGTTTGTATATGTTATGAGGTATGGGTCCAAATGCATTTCTTTTTGCATGTTGATATCAAATTCCCCCAATACTGTTTGTTTGATTTTTAAAAAATGTTTTATTTACTTTTGAGAGACAGGCAGAGACAGAGACACAGTATGAGCGGGATAGGGGCAGAGAAAGAGGGAGACACAGAATCCAAAGCAGGCTGCAGGCTCTGAGCTGTCAGCACAGAGCCCAACGCAGCGCGTGAACTTGTGAACCTCAAGATCGTGATCTGAGCCAAAGTCAGATGCTTAACCAACTGAGCCACCCAGGTGCTCTAATACTGTTTGTTTAAAATACTATTCTTCCTCCATTGAATTGTGTTGGTAACATTGTCAAAATTCAATTAATTATAAACATAATGATTTATTTCTGGACCCTCGACTCTATCTCATTGATCTATATGTCTATATGCCAGTGTAACACTGTCTTGATTAATATAGTAGGAAGTGTTTGAAGAAAGTTTGGTAGGAAGTTTTGAAATCAGGAAGGATGAGTCCTCCAACTTTGTTCTTTTTTTCCGTAAGATTGTTTGGCTCTTCTGGGTCATTTAAATTTCCATAAGAATTTTAAGATTAGCTTGCCAATATCTGCAGA
Source organism: Cryptoprocta ferox (assembly GCA_028646485.1). Classification (NCBI taxonomy): domain Eukaryota; kingdom Metazoa; phylum Chordata; class Mammalia; order Carnivora; family Eupleridae; genus Cryptoprocta; species Cryptoprocta ferox. The sequence goes on along the minus strand of CM053567.1, from coordinate 128,371,324 downwards.
ATATCCAGCTGAGGTTTTGATAGTGATTGCATTGAATCTGTAGATCAAGTTGGGGAATACTGTCACTTTAACGATATTAAGCCTAATCCATGAGCATGGGATTTCCATTTATCAGTGTCTTCTTTCATTTGTTTCAACAATATTTTATAGTTAGCTATTTACAAGTCTTACACTTATTTTGTTAAATATATTCCTAAGCATTTCACTCTTTTGGATGCTATTATAAAAATAATTGTTTTCTTAATTTCATTTTTGGGTTGTTCATTGCTAATATATAGAAATAAAGCTGATTTTTGTGTGTTTGTCTTGTACCCTACAACCTTGCTGAGCTCATTTATTACTTCTAATATTTTGTGGAGTCTTTAGGATTTTTCCTTGTATATATACAAGATGTCATCTGCAAATAGAGATTGTTTTACTTCTTTTTCAATCTGGACTCCTTTTATTTTTCGATCTTGCCTAACCAGTTTGGTTAGAAACTTCAGTACAATAGAAGCAAAGTTGACATCCTTGTGTAGTTCCTCATTTTAGGGAGAGAGCATTCAGTCTTTGTTTTTGTTTTCTTTTTTGCATTCAGTCTTTCTTAAGCATGATGTTAGCTGTGGGGTTGTCTAGACAGTTTTTATCAGGTTGAGTAAATTCCCTTCTACATGTCTGCTCAGACTGCCATAACGAAATATTACAAACTGCGTGATTTAAACAATAGACATTTATTTTTCTCACAGTTCTGGAGGGAATAAGCCCAAGATCAAGGTGCCAGCAGTGTTGAATTCTGGTGAGGCATTTAAAAAAAATTTTTTTTATGTTCTTTATTTATTTTTGAGAGACAGAGAGAGACAGCGCCAGCAGGGGAGGGTCAGAGAGAGAGGGAGACACAGGATCCAAAAACACAGGATCTAGCTGTCAGCACAGAGCCCGACACGGGGCTCAAACCCACAAACCATGAGATCATGACCTGAGCCAAAGTCAGATGCTTAACTGACTGAGTCACCCAGGCGCCCCTGGTGAGGCATTTTTTATTAGCTTACATTTGTCCTCCTTCTTGCTGTGTCCTGGCATGGTCTTTCTGTGTCTGTGTATTGAGGAAGAGATTGATCTCAGGTGTTTCTTTCTTTTCGTATAAGGATACCAGGTCTATCAGATTAGGATCCTATCCTTATGACTTAATTTAACCTTAGTTGCCTCCTTAAAGGTCCTATTTCCAAATACACTTGGGGGTTAGGGCCTCAACATATGAATTTTAGCGAGGGAACACAATTTAGTTCATAACACTTTGTATTCCTAATTTGTTGAATTTTTTTTTTTATCATGGAAGGGCATTGGATTTTGTCAAGTGCTTTTCTGCAGTTATAGAGGTTATATAGTTTTTGTTCTTTAGTGTATTAATATGGTATGTTATGTGGCATTGATTTTTTTTAAATGTTAAACCAACCTGGCATTCCTAGGATAAATTCAATTTGGTCATAGTGTGAAATTCTTTTTATATGTTGCTGCATTCTTTTTCCTAGAATTTTTCTAGAATTCCTAGAATTTTTTTTTAGAGTTTGGGTGTGTAAATATCCATAAGGGATATTAATCTGTAGCATTCTTGTTATATTTTTGTCAGGTTTTGATATCAGGGTGATACTGTCCTCATAGAGTAAGTCAGGAAGTGTTCTCTTTTGTTTTTTGGAAGAGTTCATGAAGGATTAGCGTTAATTCTTTTGGTGGGGAGGCCTGTCTGTTAGTTCTTTAAGCTATTTTGATAAATAAAGTTCACCAGTGAAGCACTGGGTTCTTCATAGAAAGTTTTTCTTTTAATTTTTATTTTTTAACTTTGTATTTTTTATGTTAAAAATATATTTATTTGGGGGCACCTGGGTGGCTCAGTTGGTTAAGTGTCTGACTCTTAATTTCAGTTCAGATCATGATTCACGGGATCTCATGGTTCACTGGGTCAAATCCCGTGTTGGGATCCACACTGACAGCGGGAAGCCTGCTTGGCTTCTCTCTCTCTCTCCCTCTCTCTCTACCCCTCCCCTGTTTATATGCTCTCTTTCTCTCTCAAAATTAATAAACTTAAAAAATACCTTAATTTGTTTTTTAATTTTAAAATAATCTCTACCCTCGATGTGGGGCTTGAACTCATAACCCCAAGATCGAGTTGCATGCTCCACCAACTGACCAGTCAGACACCCTCTTCATAGAAAGTCTTAGAGAAATTATTAATTCAATCTCTTGTTCAATTTGGCTATTTCTATTTCTTCTTATATAGTTTCAGTGGTTCTTTTTTTTCTTTTTTACGTTTATTTATTTTTGAGAGATAGAGACAGAATGTGAACAAGAGAGGGGCAGAGAGAGAAAGAGACACAGAATCTGAAGCAGGCTCCAGGCTCCGAGCTAGCGGTCTGCACAGAGCCCAACCAGGGGTCGAACCCACGAACCATGAGATCATGACCTGGAGCAGAAGTTGGACGCTCAACCAACTGAGCCACCCAGGCGCCCCTATAGTTTCAGTAGTTCTTGTCTTTCTAGGAATGTGCTCATTTCACCTAGGTAGCTAATTTGTTGGTATACAATTGTACATTGTTTTCCCTTAAAGGGGAGTTACAACATCATAAAGCAATCTGTTCTGAGATTCAGTCATTAAAAAAAAAAAGAACCTTGGATTTTTGCAAGACTTTATTTCCAGAGACCTAAAAAAGTTGATTTTGACAGTTTTTTGCCACTGCTCTCATTGTTTTTACAGTGAAATAAAATTTTGGATGTCCTCACTCTGCTGTTCCATAAGTGCTTCTAGTTAATTAATGTCTGTTGTATATCCACTCCATATTTACATATGTATATATATTTAATATTTACTATTTAATAAATTTAATAATTTAATAATGACCATTTTAGTACCTCACACCCTCTAAGGAGATTTGGAAAGCCACAGTTGGAAACTCTCATCCAGGAACAATTTCCTTTTTTTTTTCTTAATTTTTATCTTTATTTATTTTTAAGAGAGAGTGAGACACAGAGTGCAAATGGAGGAAGGGCAGAGAGAGGGACACAGAATCGAAAGCAGGCTCCAGGCTCTGAGCTGTCAGCACAGAGCCCGAGCAGGACTCAGCCAAAGTAGGATGCTCAACCCACTGAGCCACCCAGGCGCCCATAGGAACAATTTCCAAATCACACTGGCTCCATTAGGATGCCTCTGTTTCTACTGCTGCTCCTGTTGCACACAGATGCTGCCGCTAGAATCTTTAGGAAAGTAGCTCCTTTTAGAAGGTAACTGCAACCGTGGCTGCCACCTGTCCTAGCACTGACTCCACTAAATCAATTCGATTCACTAGCTCCTGTCTCCAAGTCTAATATAGGAGGATTCTGATTGAGATAGGTCAGAAATCTGTGCTCTGGCTGTGAGCCTGGGAAAGTGATTATTAAATTTCTATTTTAGGGGCATCTGGGTGGTTCAGTCAGTTAAGTGTCTGACTCTTGATTTCAGCTCAGGTCATGATCTCACAATTCATGAGGTCAAGCCCCAGTCTAGCTCTGTGCTTACAGCTCAGAACCTGCTTCAGATTCTCTCTCTCTCTCTCTCTCTCTCTCTCCCCCCTCTCAAAATCAACCAACCAACCAAAATCTCTTTTTTTAATTGTTTTTTAAAATGTTTATTTACTTTTGAGAGAGAGAGAGAGAGAGAGCATGAGCAGGGAGGGGCAGAGATAGAGGGAGACACAGAATCTGAAACAGGCTCCAGGCTCTGAGCCATCAGCACAGAGCCTGACATGGGGTTGAAACTCACAAACTGAGATCATGACTTGAGCCAAAGTTGGATGCTTAACCAAATGAGCTACCCAGGCAGGTGCCTCCCCCAAAAATCTTTAAAATTTTATTTTGAGTGTTACTCCCTACTTCTTGCCAGGCCTCCTATGATGAGAATTCTCCAGACATGGGAAAGTTGTCTCCATTTTCCATATAATACATACAATGTCATAATTAAGGCATAATGATTTGTACATTGTTTACTTGCCATAATAATCTTGCTTTCCATAAGTCTTCTTTAACCTTAGAACCACCTCACTCCACACTTTTTTCATATCACTTATTTATTGAAGAAATTGAACATTCTAATTGTTGAATTTTTCCATATTCTAGATTTACATGATTGCGTTCTCGTGGTAATTTAATCTGTGCCTCTATTTCTTGTATTTCCTGCTTACTGGTGGTTGGATCTAGATTTTGCTTTTAAGGTTTTTCTCTTTGTTGCTAAATATTTTGATTTCACCAAGACGTATCTCTGTATAGATTTCACTGTATTTTTCCTACTTGCAATTTGTTGGTATATTGAATCTGTAGATTGTCTTTCATCGCTTCTAGAAAAATTTCAGCTATTTTCTCTTCATATATTGCCTCTTATTCTGTCTTTTTCTTTTTGGGGGGATGGGGCTCCCCCTCCCTGCAGGAGGACCCTACCGCTCCTCTCTCATCCCTCCACCATGGACCTTGCTCACCTTTTCAGTTGGCTGCTATGTCCTTTATGTCATTAGTTCTCCATGGCAATTTTCATGTTTTTGTCTTTCCATGCTACATTTTAGATAGTTTCTTCTCATCTATCCTTCAGTGTACTAATTTTTAAGTTGCCACTACTCTTGTTTTCAAACCCATCCATCCTTGGTTTTTTATTTCATTTATTGTATTGTTTTACTTGTGTAAGTTCTGTTTGATTCTTTATCAGATCTACTATTGCTTTTTTTAAAAATATGTATTTTAAAAAGTTTTGATTTTAAAGACAGCAAGCACAAGTTGGGGAGAGTGGCAGGGGAAGGGAGAGAGAATCCCAAGCAGGCCCCACGCTCAGTATGGAGCCAACACCGGGCTTGATCCCATAACCATGGGATCATGACCTAAGCCAGAATTAAGAGTTGGAAACTCAACCAACTGAGCCACCCAGGTGCCCCTACTATGTTGTTTTAATAGTTTCCTCTTCTTTGGAGATATTTTCAAGCTTATATTTTATTTCAATGTAATAACCATGGGGGCCTAACATCTGCTGGATTTGTTTATTGTATTGATTCTCACTCATGCTAGATTTTATTACATATTGGTTACTATATCTACGAAAACATTCATAGAAACAAACAGAAATCAAGGATGAAATTATTTTCATTTGCTTTTCCAGGCACTTGAGGCCCCTTACGTTACTAGAACTATCTTAATCTAAATTCTGAAATTAAGCCTCCCTTAACTGTCCAGGTAAGGAAACTGGCTTCTCTTGTCTTTTGTAAGCCTTTAGTTTAATGGAATAATTGGGATATCAGAGTCTCCACTTGGGGGTGGCCTAGGCTTTTGACTTCTGTGCCCTTTGATAAAGCCATCAAACACAACTTTGAGTGCTAACGTTATTCTCCTGGTTTTAACATTCTCTTAGATTAGATTTTAGCCAGGTGAATTATTCATGATCCTTTTAGCTCTTTTAAGGATATTTAAAAATATGTTTCAGGGTGCCTGGGTGGCTCAGTCGGTTAAGCGACCAACTTCGGCTCAGGTCATGATCTCATGATTCGTGAGTTTGAGCCCTGTGTCGGGCTCTGTGCTGACAGCTCAGAGCCTGGACCCTGTTTCAGATTCTGTGTCTCCTCTCTCTCTGCCCCTCCCATGCTCATGTTCTGTGTCTCTTTCCTTAAAAATTAAATAAACATTAAAAAACTGTTTCATCCTGCTGGTCTTCCATAGAATTGGTTTGAATTAATTCGGCCATAGTTGCTGAAAACTTAAGTATGGAATACTTTTTTAAAAATTATGTCTGATAATTCTAATATAGTTATAGATGTACACCTGAGTACATATTCTTACCCTATATGTAGGAATGTGCTAATGCGTGGAAATGTGAACATGTAAATACAAAAATAGAATATGATCTTAGGAGTACTTTATGGAATGATTTTAAGAACCTTTGACATCTTCATGTAACGCTTTTTCTTTTCTCATGGCCACAAACATAGTTAATAAATTATGACCATTGTTCTTAAGTTATACTAAGAATTTGCATACCTTTTTCAGAATTGCCAAGAGAATAGTAATTAATGCCTATAGATTCTATAAAAGGCAGAGGAATTTGTCCCCTCGGGTCTCTAAATGAAGAGAGGGATGATTTCATCAAGGGGTAAATATTTATACCCAGCAGAATTTAAATAGAAAGATTTAGATTAAACAACACTAGCCTAGTAGTACTGTGGATCTTGACAATCGGTCAGTGGTAAATCTCTGTACCTGCCACTAACATCAAAACCCTCCTCTCTTAGGGTTTAAGATCAAAAAAAGAAAGAAAAGAATCCCACTGTCAGCAGAGAACTGGAAGTGATACGGTGTGCCTGAATGTTACTGTGTTGGTTGGGGAACAGAAAATAAAAACAAACAAACCCTTTTGTTGATGTGTGTATCTTCGTGTTCTAAAACATCATGCTATGAGCAATTAAAGTAACTTTATGTTTTTTATTTATTTATTTATTTTTGAGAGACAGAGAGAGACAGCGCGAGCAGGGGAGGGTCAGAGAGAGAGGGAGACACAGAATCTGAAGACAGGCTCCAGGCTCTGAGCTGTCAGCACAGAGCCCGACACGGGGCTCGAACCCACGAACCGTGAGATCATGACCCGAGCCGAAGCCGGACGCTTAACCGACTGAGCCACCCAGGCGCCCCTAAAGTAACTTTAATTAAAAGAATAAGGTAAGACCTAAGCCAGGGTGAAGTTATTCTCAGTTTTGACAGGCTAAGTCCTATGTTTACATGGATTATAACTAAAGAATAAATATATGAAAAACATAGAAGTCTATTTACAATTTTTTAATGTTTTTATTTTTGAGAGAGAGAGAGAGAACAAGCGGGGAAGGGAGAGAGAGGGAGAGAGAGAGAGAGAGAGAGAGAGGGAGAGAGACAGAATCTGAAACAGGCTCCAGGCTCTGAGCTGTCAGCACAGAGTCTGACATGGTGCTAAAACTCATGGATGGTGAGATCATGACCTGAGCCGAAGTCAGACGCTTAGCCAACTGAGCCACCCAGGTGCCCCAGAAGAGTATATTTTAAATGAGATCAAAAGTAAAATTTGGGGGTCTTTTTGTTTCTGATGCAGTCGTTCAAATGCATGTTAAAATAATTTGAATTGTATCCATACTGCATGTATTTTAAAATCACTTTTCCACCAGAATATAAAGTAATGCATACTTGAAAATGCCTTTTCTTTATCCTCATTTCCAATGATATGGTAAGTGCAGTGCTAAAGTCCTAGAAAGTGGTAATGAAAATTCTTAGACTTATTTTTAATATTTTAAAAGTCTGGTAGAAATCACATTTTTAAATTTCTGCACAAGCTAATGAAAATATTGTTTCTTTGATTTTGGTTGGCATTACATTTGGTGGTATGATGCTGATTATCACACTATGGAAACTCTGATTGGCTCAGTTAAGCATCTGACTTTTGATTTTGGCTCAGGTCATGATTTCACAAGTTCATGGGATTGAGTCCTGCATCAGGCTTGAGCTCTGCCCTGACAGCACGGAGCCTACTTAGGATTCTCTCTCTGCCCCTCTCCAGCTTGTGCATGCACTCCTTAAATATTTTTTTAAGAAATCACATGAGAACAATATACTTGATAACAACAGCTATTCAAAACATACAGTCCATGGAAGAATTTATTTAAGAGCTGTCCTGGTAATGGAAAATGTCGGAACTGCCCTAAAGTACCACTTAGCCCCCATTACTACATCATTCTTTCATCCCTCTGCTTACACGGTCAATGAGAAACTTATGTCCCAAATAGTCTCATGGTTCAAGAGACAACCTAAATAATCAATCAATCCCATTGGATAGATCCCTCATGAGAACGAGGAGTTTGCTACAGATTATCAAGGCTCCAGTGTCATCAGAGGAAAAAGAATCAATCGTTATTAAAATCTTACTTTCCTACAAAAGATCTCAGTACTTACAAATTGTATTAAAGACTGCTGACTAATCTTAATGCTTACAGGCCATTCCTGGAGGTGACAAAATCTCCTGTTCCAAATCTAGGACTCAGATGCTTAAGGGGATAGAAATCTAAGATTCCAAAATGTAGTGTATTTTTAAAGTTTTGAGAGCGTGCGCATGCACACACAAGCAGGGAAAGGGGAGAGGGGGAGTGGGGGGAGAGAGGTAGGGAGAGCGAGCGCGCACCAAGAGAGCGAGAGCGAGAGAGCGTGAGAAAGCGAGAGCGAGCGAGCGAGCACATGAGCGAATTCCAAGCAGGCTCTGTGCTGTCAGCCCAGAGCCCCACACAGGGCTTGAACTATGAGATCATGACCTGAGCCCAAACCAAGAGTTGGACGCTTAACTGAGACACTCAGGCGCACTGGGAGTTGGTATTTTTAATTAGCTAACTTCTACAATTTTAAAATTAGGGGATTAATCAAAATTTTGCATAGGGCCTTTTGTGGGTTTGACAACTGTTGACCACCCTATGTAAGTGCTGACAAGACAGAAATACCCAAGTAGAGAACATCTGAAGAAACCCTTGTGCAACCTCAATGATAGCAAATTAATTCAGTAAATTTTAGTCAATTACCATAAAAGTCACCAACTGCAAGAGCCTTTTAAAGCAGATAGGTTTCAAAGATAGAATTTTTCTGAAAGCAATCTTTAAAATATTTATGTACGGATAGGCATTTTTTCTGTCAGAAGAGAATTCATTTTTGGTCAGATTCTCAAGAGGAGATAGCCACTGGAACAGTGTAAGGAAACTAATCTGCAGGATAGTCTTTTTTTTTTTGTTAGTTAGAAAGAGAGGAGAGCGAGCGAGCAAGCGAGAGGGAGCGAGCTCAAGCAAGCATGAGCAGGGGAGGGCCAGAGAGAGGGAGGGATAGAATCCCAAGCAGGCTCCACAGTGAGCGCAGAGCCCTGAAGGGACTCCATCTCACGAACCATGACATGTCCTGAGCCGAAATTGATAGGAGGCTTAACCAACTGAGCCACCCAAGCACCCCCGCCAAGATACCGTTTCTTACATATTTCTAATTCGTGTTGGCCTTTAATAAACTCAAACCTTAGTCATTCTGTTAAACATTTTTAGGTTTTAAGTAAATCAGAAGTTACACTGCATATCCTTTTTAAAACTACAACTCCAGGCACCTGGATGGCTCAGTTGGTTGAGTGTCTGACTCTGGATTTTGGTTCAGGTCACAATCTCAGTTTGTGGGACTCTTCCTCTCTCTCAAAACAAATTTAGGAGTAACAAAAAAACCCACAACTTACTCCCAACACCCTCTGATACTATACCTCCCCCCAAGGGGGGTACACCTCTTTTTTAAAAAAGATTTTTTCTCTACATCCAACGTGGCACTTGAACTTACAACCCTGAGATCAACACGCATGCTCCTCTGCCTAAACCAGACAGGCAATCCAAGGGGGTACACCTCTTAAATGACTACCAGAAGAATAAAATCAGGGATCAAACTGCCACATAAACACAAATCGTCTTCAGAATGTTCATTTTCCTGTAATCCCCAGGCCAGCACTATATTCTATACTAGTTTATAAAAAGCAGTGGAACGTCAAAGGTGGTTTCTTACTTCAACCAAAATTATTTGGATATGGAATTTCAGCAATTTCAAGACAAAAATATGAAACCCCAACTAATCATCAAAAGACCATTATTTTACTTTATGGAAAAGGTAACAAAAAAAAGTTGTTTACACTAGTGTCCTTAAATGTGATTCAATGAAATTTAGCATCCTGTGGTTGACATCTTATCAATTAATGGGTAATTTTTAATTATTGAAGTTTAAGATTAGCAAGAAAGTCCAGTCCCTGTCACCCATTTGAATGATGCATCAGAGAATGGAATAAAAGCTGCCTATCCACATTAGTACCCCAAAACACCTTAATTCTTAATATCCCTAATTATATAAGGGGAACTCAAACTAGACTAATGAAATCAAGTTTCTGTTAGGATAAGGAACACCACGCCGAACTTAGTCAAAACCATTCAGATGGCATAATTAAAATACAGGCTACTTGAGTATGTTTTTGTCACAGGTATTAAAAATTTCCATCCTCACCCCTTTAACTTGTCAAACGACTTAGTCCTAAATGAGTACTTTAGAATGGTACCTTGATAACTCCTTCATCAAAATGAAGTGCCTAGAGCACTTTTCTTGGCTGACTTAAAATTTACATCATTTGGTATTTATAGAGCCTAAATTCTGAATTTAGAGTCCAAAGCCTCCTGAGGGGGATAAGACCAAGTGTATTCTCACCGTTCTTGTAAACCTCAAAAAATAATCCCTAGATGTAGTGTATTTCTTCAAAGCCATATATACCAAGACTTGATTGAAGAGTTTGGATTTTGTTTAAAAAGCCTTTATTCATTTTTGATCAGGGAAAGGACAATCTCAATGTCAACTTGTCACCTAATCATAAATTTGAACTTAACAGGATGCGCTGCCCTAGACACTGCACCTACAGACTTTGACAACATAACTTAAAATGAGTATCTCCCTTGTTCCCTAAGGTTGCATGTTGAAAGAATAAACAGTCCCTTGCAATAACCAACATTGGTACTTGGCCTAGATTTAGGGTCAAATAGCAAAACAGCGCAAAATGAGGCCAAGTGAATTGTAACTTGATAGCCAGCAAGTACAAACATCATTAAACAAAGAAAGTTGCAGGCACCAAATAAAACAAAAGGCAGGTTCATCAGCATAAAAAATTTACATTAGGTTGAAGGTGAGGTCAACTACTCCGCACATGAACACGTATGACAATCCTAATGTAGAACCACAGAAACAAAACTTAAAAAAACCTTAAATCCAACTACACTGAATGTAAAAATCAAAGCTTAAATTTACCCAGGAAATTCTCCAAAATCTAGAACTAAAACTGCTTTCTGATTCACCAGGAAAATCTGTTGTAATGACTTGGGTCACTTCAGATTTGCATTGACATACATTAAATTTATATTTTTCCTCACTACTCCTTCCTATGTCTGAAAATGGAATGCTTAACTATGCAGCTCATGCACTAATGCATTAAAAATGATGACATCTACTAGCATGACTTTTCTAAGAACTCACATCACATTAACAGTTAACACCCAATATAGCTTCCTAAAAACGCCCCAAAAGAAAACATTTTGTTCAGTTTGGTGCTTGCTATGACAATACCAATAGAATACAACTGACTTCCTCAGTCACTACTTCAAATATCTGCACCTACCTTTTACTCACATTTTAACCATCTCGCACCTATCTGCCAAAACCCTTGTAACGATTTCTGATACTCTTGAACTGCAGCTCCTACACACAGTTTAACAGTGGTTTTCCCTGGGTTTATCTGGATGTTTTAATCAAGAAAACAAAGTCATGGTATTATGATTAGCCAAAGCCCTAACAGACCAGATTCTGATTTAACGTATCATAACCAATGGCTTTCCAGAGACCGGAACAAAGCACAAATGCTTCTACTTATGGAAAGGAGCTACCAACATGCTTTGTGCTAAAAAGATGCACTTCTTCAAAATATAATCCAGAAGATTCATGGTCTGCTAGAAAACTTCTACTAATGACAAAACTATGACAAGGTCTCCAAATACGTTAAACATGTGGTGGAAACCTCAGTTAACAGGGAAATGAAGCCTTAGAGCATAGAATACATCTAACAAAAATGGGGAACAGGGGACACTGTAGCTGGCTCTTCAATAAAGGACCACAGTTTCTCCCTATGGACCAATATTCCCTACAAAATAAACTGTGCTTTAATTATTGCTTATTTTAAATTACACTTTTACAGAGCTATTTAGTACCTGACGCAGAAAAACAATCACATAAGGAAGCATTTATTTGAGGTTTAACATGAAATCATACAAATAAAATTTGTATAAACACAAATCCACATTGAGTCATAACACAGATAGCAAAAGACAAAGTAAAAACAAAGAAAACTAATTGGCGGCTATATACAGTTGGACACAGTTGTGTCTTGTACACTAGAAAGTCTTTTACAAAATAATCATCTTAGATCAACAGAAGACCAATCTTCAATGTCGTCCTGCAAGATGGGTTAACTTTAGCAATCTCTTCCTAAAAACAAAAACAAAATAGCAATTAGATGTGTGCAACTCTGAAAGCTTTCAAAGGTCCACTTTCATGAATTGTTTTAAGTCCTCAATTTATTCTTTTCTTCAATAATTAAAGATCATATGCATATTCAATTACAAAATATAGTTTGGATTATGAATATATTCACCCTGGAGTTCCCAAATGATAGTAAATTTAAATTTAGTAAGGAATCGGGGAATGCAACCTTCCCATATTCACAGATTAAACTGTGCTAGATTTAGGTCTACTAGAAGTATCTCTAGTAAGCCAAAAAATGCTCTTACAAAAATTAGGAATTCCTAATAAGACTATATTATAAGAAAACGAATTGCTTCGTGCATATGATCTTTAATTTATATCCCAGATTTTAAAGTTCTTGTTTTGGTTTGTAGATTTCACTATTAGCTATAAAAAGAAAAAGCAAGCATTAAATCTTAAAGAATGAACACTTAAAATGAGGCTCCACAATTGAAATACAACACTAAACAGAAGACCAAAATGATTAAGCTGTAAAAAGGCATTTATGTACTTTAACTCCTGTAAAAAACCATTTAAGTTAAGTTTAGACACTTAATCTTCAAAAAGATTAAAAAAGAAGCCAAAGTCTGAAGTTTTCCACTTTAATCTTTACGCTGGTACATGAAGTTGGAAGAGACCATACCACAGGACAGCGTTTTCTGGTGTATGCCTTGCGCTCTGCCCGCAACGTGCGACCCCCAGAGATAGACGTGGTCAGGGTGACACACGGCCTGCAATGAAGTTCCCGCTGGCGGGTACAAACAAGGTATAATGTCAGAGTTAGAAGACAACATTCTTGTTTTCCTTAAGTTGTACCCATTTCAGTACTTTACCTGTTAATAGTTCTAAAAAAGTTTAATTATTCCTCTAGACCACCTGGTACACAAAGCAAACAGAAAAACTCTTAAGTTTTTCTGTAATACTAAAGAGAGATAAAACTTTAAAGTTAAAGATCTATAGACACTTCAGGCAAAACAGGCTCATAAAGCAATTAAAAAATTAACAATTTAGTAAAAACAGACTACATAATATTTTGTTTTTACTTATTTTTCATTTTGTCTATTGATCTTTAAATTAAATTAGACATTTCCACTCGTTTCTTGTACTCTTATACACACCTGTTTTCTCCAACGTCCTCCTTTAGTATGGCTGGTAATTGTTTTGGTGATTGCCACCCCCTCGAGATGCCTTGCCGTAAGTGCTCTGTTGGCCTATTTTAAAAACACAAAAAAATTACATTAGGGATATTTTCTATAAAATGGTTTTATTATAAATACTTCAGAAAACTATTAAACGTGTAATACTCTGCATGCCAAATATCAAAATAATCACGTATTTTAAATAGCTATTATAAACTAGTCATGTATCACTAATTCCAGAACATTTCTAACCCAAGTCTTTGTTAGTAACCATCCTATGACTATCAAATGTTTCAAAAACTCCAAACGCTTCAAAAAACGGAAAACCCACACACAATTGCAGAATGGGATTGCACTTTAACACTGAATTTAATACCATTGGTTTATGAAATTAAGTTAAATATTCTTACCACTGTAGTCTGCATATCCCTGTCCATATCCATAGTTCCCATAGTTATACCCAGTATAATCATAGCCGCCATAGCCACTATAGTTTTGATCACCACCATAGGCACTATTGTAATTTCCATATCCTTGATCATAATAGTTATTAAATCCTTGGTTCCAGTTTTGGCCCTGACCTGAAACAATGCACAATGATTGTTAGGAAACAACTTCTGACCCCCAATTGTAACATAAAATGTCGTGTTCCTGTCCCTCACTCCACAAATCTTAAATAGGCAGAATGGACATCTGTATTATCTGATTGAAGAAAGTTATTATTTTAGTTGTCATAAAAGGGGGCAGAAAGTCCAATTGTGCCAAGTTATCAAGCTTCCTAAATCAGAACAGGGGCACCTGACCTGGGTGGCTCAGTTGGTTAAGCAACAGACTTGATTTGAGCTCAGGTCATGATCTTAAGGTCTGTGATTCAAGCAGAGCCTGCCTTTGATTCTCTCTCCCTTTCTGCTCCTCCCCCCACATAAGCTCTCAAAATAAATAAACTTTAACAAAAAGGAAAATCAGGACAAGGTGAAGACAGGTAGACCGTTTAGCTTTAAAACAAGGACTCCTGCCCAAAAAAACCTATCATGTCATAGTGCACCATGTAATCTTAACCACATTAAGTGATATTATCTTTCTATGAATAATGGCCCTGTCAGTCAGATTGGTCATTCTTTGAAGAGGTTTGAAACCAGTAAACTAACAAAACCCACCCACTAACCTGAGAATTTTTCATGTTGGAACAGTTTAAACCTAGCTTTACTTTCTTATGGGCTTATTCCTATTTAGCAGTTTACAGCTTAAACCACTGAGCCATCTTCAAAGAATTAACTTTCAAAAAATTAAGTCTCACCTCGTCCGCGACCCCTAGTACCACCTCGTCCACCAGCCGCAGCACCTCTTCCTCCTTTTTGTTGTTGCTGTTGCTGCCTATAGACCTCTTTGGGTTGTGCAACTTTGATTTCACACTATAAACACATTTAAAAACAAAAACAGAATTTTTACTATAATGTCAAGCCCTTTTATTCTTTTCAAAACAAATTGAGAAATTTCACTAAAAGAAACAAAACAAAAACTACACTCAAAATTTTCATTTAATAGAATCAAAATAGCTTTACCTTCCCAGAACCAATTTGATGATATCTGCTTTCTAACAATTTCTTTACTGGCTCTTCGTCTGTGTATGTGATAAAGCAAAATCCTCTTCTTTCATTTGTTTTTGTATCCATGGGAAGTTCAATATTTTCAATCTGAAATCAAGAAGCACACTCAAGATGATCCAGTAAGGATAAAAGCTACCAAAACGTTGTAGAATACCACACACAGGTCCTTTTCAAGCTTCAGTACGTGTTGCATTATATGTTACTTCTGTATAGAACTCCTACTTTATTATCAACCCAAACCGCAAAGATTTATCTGTGAACCATTTAGAAAGGAGAACAAAACTTCATTTAATATCATTTTGTACCCAACAGATGCCACTGATTAGTAAGTCCAAACACTGACCACACCAAAGCACCTGTGTTTTGGCCAAAACCAATTCGGTATGGGTTTCCATCACAGCACAGAAAACAGCAATTAAGGTAGTGACTAGAAAGGACCTGAATAGTTAATCTCTTCATCATTGGGTATGTTAATGTTTTTTTTTTTCCTGTAAAAAGCTGCGGAGTCTTATATAAACACACATAAACATACTCCTATATCGCACCTCTCCAAAGGCTCCAAAATATTCTTTAATTTGTTCTTCAGAAGTATCTGGGCTCAATCCACCCACAAAAACCTTTTTGGGAGGTTCTTTCCCTTTTAAAGCTTTGGCCCTTTTGGGGTCTATCAATTTGCCATCCAGTTTGTGTTCTTTCAGTTCCAAAACCTAGAAGACAAATTTATTTAATCTGTCAACAATATACAACGAAACCCCCAAAAGATTTGCAAAAAGTACACAGAAGGAGCACAAAGCAAAACCTGCTCCTACCTTATCAACACTAGCAGCATCTTTGAAAAGCACAAATCCAAATCCTCTTGATCTTCCAGTCACTGGATCTGTTTTTATTGTACAGTCTACAACTTCCCCAAATCGAGACAAATATTCAGTCAGATCTTTCTTGCTTGTATCCCAGCTCAAGCCTCCAATAAACATTTTACTAGAAATAAAGTTATTTTTTTAAAAAGGATTAGCAGCACCTCACAGGATTACTTCTGTTCCAGAGTTACGTTAACTACGAAACAAGTACGGGGAAGTTTAACCGTATATGCAAGGAATTCAATCCGGGACTACAGATCAAATACGAAACAAAACAACAAAAAAAAAGTACAAAATCCCAATTCCATCGAGGTTGCTTATTCGAAACAGTGGACAGCTTGCTCACCATACTTCATGATACGAAGTTTAAACGACACCAATAAAGTATGTTCGATTGTTTTAGATTTACAAATTCCAACTTCCTAAACGGATTCCTCACAACTTAGGTTCACGCTTTTCCACAGCTGTCAAGCCAACATTCCACCTAAAGAACTCATAACACGTTCTGGGGATCCAGCTACCAGTCACAAACTGATTCCCAACCCAGTATTCGTAACTCTCCCGAGGAAAACTGCGCGGGGCCCTAACAGAGACACAATGAAAAGGCGGCAGCAGCTGCAGCATGTGGCGCAGCGAAGCCGGCCCCTCCCCCTTGGGCCCCACGCGGCGCCTGCGCACTCGGGACACAGACTCCGCCGCCGCCCTCCTCCTCCAACTCCACCGCCCTTCCCCCACCCTTAGCTGGAGTCACCCCTCCGTCTCCTACTTTCCTCTTTTCTCTAAGCTTGTGGGGCCCAGCGGGCACGCGGGGAATCGACTCGGGGCAAGAACCGGGGTAGCGCGCGGCTCCTGAGGGATGAAGGGCGCGAGCGGCGCGCTGGGGGAGGGGGAAAAAACGAGAAGCATGCGGTACCCGTCATCCTGCTGATTCTTGCTCGCGTTGATCTTGGATCCCTCTGCGAATTCCTCTATGTTGCTGTACTCGTTCATGTCCTCCATGGTGGCGGAGCTGTCGGCCGGGGGGTGCTGGCGCGCAGTCCGGGTCGCGGCAGCAGCGGCGGCAGAGCGTTGTATGGAACTGGATTTAAAATGGCGGCGGAAGAGATCCGGGCGCCGCCTGCGCCCTCCCTTTATAGCCGCCCCGCCCGCCAATCGGGAGGGCTGCTGGGCGGTGACGTGGCGCTGGGCCCGGCGCGCCCCCTGCCGGGCAGAGCTGGGAGCGAGCGAAGGGAGGAGCGGGGCGAGCTGCCGAGGCGCCCGCGGCCGCCAATGGGAAAGGCTGCGGGAGGCTAAAGTAGCGGGAGCGGAGGGGAACAATGGCGGCGGCACATGGGAGAGCCGGGGCGGGACCTCCATCGCGGCCCTCCCGGTGAGGAGCGAGGTCGCGGGTGAGGGGACGCGGGCTTAAGATGAGAAGCGTCAGAAGAGAAAAACGAAGGGGCGAAAAGTCCTGGGGTCAAAAATCCCGAGCAGCGCCGTCGCAGGGCCACAGTCCCTCTGGTCTTGAGAGCCTTTGTCTCTGGCGTCCGGTCCAGCCCACTCCTAGTAAAGAGCCGTCAACCCCGCCTTTTTCCAAAGCCCTCGGTCCCCCTGTGCGGACTGCTGCGGTGGCGGCTGCTGCTATCGATTAGCACCGTGGCCGGGTTGCTCCAAAAAAGGCGGACTGCGCCCGGCGCCGGCGGCTGAGACAGCGAGCGCGCTCCGCCGCGCGCACGCGTGTTTTGTCCTCGAGCTGGCTGGAACCAGCCGAACAGGAAGCGGGCACGCGGTGGCCCCTCCGGACAGCAGCGCGGTGCGGAAGCCTCTTCCGCTACCTCCACAGGCGCGCGGGCCGAGGAGGCGCGGCGGGCCTCCCTAACCGATTGGCCGGAGCCCGGGCCGACGCAGTCAGACAAACCAGTCCCCGCACGGCCTCTTTTGCTGGCTGAGGACGGGAGGAGGGGCGCGAGCCCGGTCAGGTTACTGTAAATATGCAAAAGTGGAGGCAGTGGGCGGGGAGGGGGCTAGGTGCCGTAGAGGGCAAGGGGCACTCACATCCCCGGCGCGCCACTCGCGGGGCTCCCGTCTGCACGTGCCCCGGGCCTCTCCCGCTCGCTCAACCAGTCTGCGGAGAGCGCGCGCGCGCTCGCGGACCCGGCTCCCGCGTTCGCTTCTTTGTTCCCGCCCACGCGAGGCCCATTTTGACGGATCGGGTTCGAGGCCCTCTGGCGGCCAATCGGCATCGACGCCTTTTCCTCCCCCCACCCCTGCGGAACCCTCGGAGGGCCGCCCCCTTTCCCTGCCCACGTGGTCTCGTCCTCCGGCCCTGGGTAGCTCTGTAGTTCTGGGACCCAGTACCGCCGTGTGATCCACCTTTAGGGGCGTGGAGGTGGTCCTCTACCTCGCGCTTCCGGCTACACGCCGTTGCCGCGTGGGAGATTCTTGCGGGGCTGTCGGAAGCCCAGGACGGTGCTGGGGGCGCAGCCGGCGCCGCCCTCTGCGCTTCCTACCCGTAGGCCGATTCCGGTAGTTGCATCCGGTAGGGAAATGGTCGTGCTTTCCGTGCCCGCCGAAGTCACTGTGATCCTGTTAGATATCGAAGGTACCACAACCCCGATTGCTTTCGTGAAGGTGAGGGGCGGAAGGGAGCGGGGAAGTGACTTCTGGTTAAAAGCAATTAAAAACATTTTTTTCTATTAAAGTATTGCAGACCTTGTACCACAGACACGAGGCGTAGGGGAGACGGTGTGGTTTTGCACCGCTCTGGGATGGGAGGAAGTAGAAAGGCTGCGGCAGGTTGCGGGGATCTTTTCGTCACCGCACCCTGTTCATCCTCGCCATACCCTGTTCTTGGTTAGATGGGTGGGAAAGGGATGGAGATGGTGGCGAAAAAAGGCGGAGGAGGGCAGTTGCGCCCCGACTGGGAGAGGCGAGGTGGGCGCCCCCCGCCGGCCAGGTGAGCGCCTGCTTGGCTCTAGGTTGGGCCTGGGTAGGTGGCGGCTGCGATTGAGTGATCCTGGAGCCGTCTAGTCTCGCGAAACGTGGAGTTAAGTGTCGAGATAACTTTTCAGGTAGCCCTGGTATCTTGGGCTGTGGTGGTTATTCTTCGCCTCTTCCCAATCTTGCAATATTAGTGGCCAGCTGCACGCTTCATATTATTGGATTAGGCACTGTGGAATGTAGCGCTGATATATTAAGCTATAAAACAAACATGTCTAGATTCTGTTAATTTTTCTCTGAAAACCATGGAAGCTTGAAGCTCTTAACCAAAGCCTTTCTCCTAGGGTGTCACTATTAACCAAACACTTGTCTACACCTAATTTTTAAGCGTATAGCTTTGCATTTAGCAGAGTTTAAAAAAATACATAGATTCTATCAGAGTAAGTATCAAATATTAGTATAATTTTTAAAAGAATTCTTTGGGCTTAGTCTACCCTGTATTTGATTTCTGGAGGTTTAAGGTGAAAGCATTAACCAGAAGGGTTTACATATAGTAATAGGTTATTTACAACTTGGGAAAAAACCCATCTTTCAACAAACTGAGCAATCTGAGTTTTAAATTTTTTTTAAGTTTGTTTATTTTGAGAGAGAGAGAGTAGGGAAGGGGTGGGGGGAGAATCCCAGCAGGCTCAATGCTGTCAGTGCAGAGCCTGTCAGTGCAGAGCCTGCCAGTGCAGAGCCCAGCTCTATCCCACCAACTGTGAGATCATGACCTGAGCCAAAATCGTCAGTCACTTAACTGACTGAGCCACCCAGGCACCCTGAGTTAAAATGTTATTTTATTTTTTTATTTTTGAAAGAGAGAGAGAAAGAGCAAGGGGGTGGGGGTTGGACAGAGAGAAAGACACAGAATCTGAAGCAGGCTTCAGGCTCCCAGGTGTCAGCATAGAGCCCTAACCGGGCTTGAACTCATGAACAAGAGCTGAAGTTGGACACTTAACTGACTAAGCCACCCAGGTGCTTTGTGAGTTTAAAATTTTTTTGTTAGTTTTACTTATTTATTTGTTTGTTTATTTAAAAATGTTTATTGGAGCTGCCTGGGTGGCTCAGTCGTTTAAGCGGCTGACTTTTGAGCTCTGCGTCGGGCTCTGTGCTTACCGCTTAGAGCCTGGAGCCTGCTTTGGATTCTGTGTCTCTTGTCTCTCTGCCTCTCACCCACTCGTACTCTCTCTCGCTCTCTGTCTCAAACATTAAAAAAAACCACATTTTTAAAAAATGTTTATTTATTTTGAGAGAGAAAGGGGAGCAAAGGGAGAGGGAGAGGGAATCCTCAGCAGGCTCCACGTTCAGCACAGAGCTGGAAATGGGATGTCATCTCACGACCTTGAGATCATACATGACCTGAGCCAAACAGGAGTCCCACACTCAACCGACTGAGCCATCCAGGCTCCCAAGTTAGTTTTATTTTGAAAATTACCTGTGAGGAATGATTTTCTTGAAGTCAATTAAATGTAAAAATTTTAGGACTCTAATATAACAACCATTTACAAATTTTTAGAAGAATCACAGTACCATCTTAGCACATGTTCCTAAGAAATCTAATTTGACATTTTCTCTCAGTTTTTAACCACATCGGAGGCCTCTGCAGAAATATTCAGGATTGACCAAATGCTGATAATGGAGTTGACTTTCTTTTTCTTAGTGATTGGGATAGAACCATTGCTTTCTTAGGGTTTTCAGAGAAAAAAAATGATTCCTCATCTTTGGGTTTATAGTTCACAGCTTACTATCTCCACAAAGGGTAATCACAGGAGAGGTAGTGATGTGGCATAAGGTATGTACCATTCTTGGAAAGTTGATTAGGGAATAGGATACTTCATGCAAATCATTTTTTTTAAATGTTTATTTTGAGAGAGAGAGCGCATGAGCAGGGAAGAGGCATAGAGTGAGGGAGAAAGAGAATACCAAGCAGGTTCCGTGCTGCCAGCACAGAGCCCGATGTGGGGCTTGAACCCACGAACTGTGAGTTCATGGCCTGAGCTGAAACCAGGAGTCAGATGCTTAACCTACTGAGCCACTCAGGTACCCCCATGCAAATCAGTTTTGTAACAAAATATAGGTGCCTCTCCCACCTCTCTCCCCGGCCCCCCAATCCTGTCTTCTGCCAGATGACATTATGAACCACTTCTTGAAATCTTTGTTTATGGTAGACTTATTCTCACATCTTTCTGAGAGTTAAAAATGCCTTCATGGCCTAAATAGATTTTTTTTTTTAATTTGACACTGATTTATATATAAAGGCAGGCTCCAAAAGATGATTTGGGGATTTTATTTAAAGGGTAGTTTCTTATGCTGTGTCCTGTGATCTATTATTATTTTATTCACAATAATTATTGATCTATTATAGTCTAATAACATTATTAATTTATTACACATTACTTTATCAAAACTGGTGTTTCTAAAAGTATGTTCATTGATCGCTTCTCAGCCTTTTGGCTAAGATCAAGTGCAAAAGTATGTTAAGAGCATTAAGTCTGTGTGGATATTTATAATAATGCAAAAAGGATTCCATTATTAAATGCACTTTTGGGAAATGTTAGGCTATACATACTCAACTAGGTTTCTTCATTGCACAACTTCTCAGAGCCTTTCTATTATACTTATACACACACATATATGCAAGTCTTCAAGAGAGTGGTATTTCACAAATTTACTTGAACAAAAAAACTTTGCAGACTATGTCAGACTAATCTTTTGAACATCTTTTTTTTTTTTTTTTGGTTTTGTTTTTTGTTTTGAACACCTTTTAAAGAGATACAAAATTATATTCTTCTTGAATCTCTGAGGATGGAGGTGGGAATTGGGAGGTGTTTTTTTCTGCTTTGGACTTTATTAGTCACATTAGGGGTGTGAACGTGTAGCCCTACTTCCTGTGGAAACAAACACTGAGTACTGTATACAGGTGACTTGTATACTTGACTCATCCTCAGAAACTCTGGGAGGTGTGTGCACTGTCTACATTTTACTGTTGGGAAACTAAGGATCTTAAAAATTGAACCACTACTATACCTAGGATATGAACCTAGATTGTCTGTCTCAAAAACTTTTACTCTTTATTGCACTTATCTCTAAAATGGAAACCACAGTGCTTGTTTCATGTCTTTGCTTGGCTTCTGTGTATGTTAAATGACATAGTTGATATGAGAGCACTTTTATCAACACACAGTATTATAAAAGGATATGGTAACAAATTTCAATTTATACTATCTCTTGGTGATAGGTTTAGGAGTGAACCCTTGAACCATAATAACTATACTTGAGTCTTTTATTTGGAGATTTGGTTCTTTAGTTGTATATACTTGACAGTTGAGTATTGTCAAAAATTGCTCTTGAAAGACCCTTAGAAGTCATTCCTCTTTAGAGTGATTTCCATTTTCAGTAAGTCATACATTCATTTTTCCTTTAGGGTGGAAATACATGCCTCCGTCTTCCCTTTAGCATCAGAGGACGTAGTTGGTTTGGGATTAGGTGATATAAATGAAAAATATGTTGTGTCAAACATTGGTCTCATAATGAGCCACTCACACTGTAAGAGACATTGGGGAACTGAGACTGTTTCACTGGACAATAGAACACCCCCATTAAGTGGAATAACAGACAGATTGCCAGCACTGCCTCTGGTTATTTTTTCCTTTCCTCCCTTTTTTTTTTTTTTTTTTTTTTTTTTTTTTTTTTTTGGCTGAGCACTTAAGAGTTAAATGTGTATATGATGTACCTTAACTATTTAAGATAACACTTAACCGTTTGGGATAGCTTATGGGATTCCCTAAACTCCTCCCAGTCTGGGAAGTGGTGTTCTCTGGACAGCCTGCTGCTCTGCTGCTCTGTCACGGCAGGCATGCCTCAGCCCGTAGGCGTCAGATGAAAAACAATGGTTTTATTTACCAGCTAGTATATCTTATTTTCGCTCAAATATCTAGAACAGGAGGGGCTCCTAGATGGGATCGTGCAGTGAATGTTGAAACCAGCTAATTAATTTCTCATAAGTTGATGCCTGGAGGGATATCCTGTGTGAGGATCATTACAACTTGGGGGCAGTGGTAGAGCCCAGCTTTCCTTAGATCTTCACAGAGCATCTGAATCCCGAAAACCTCCAGGCCTGCCCCTCACTGTGGGGCACATGCCTGTGGATTTTGTTTTCTTTTCAAGTACTGGTTTCTGATCCTTTACAGTGCTTATCTCCCAACATTTTTTGGTAATGTATACTATCAGCAGAATTGGAACAGGCATGGCCAATAGAATTTATAAATTGTGTACACATAATTAGGGTATAATTATGAAGTTATAGAACACATTTGAAGATGAGATTAAAATAAAAAATGTAGGGGCACCTGGGTGGCTTAGTCAGTTAGGAGCCCAACTTCAGCTCAGGTCATAATCTCGCGGTTCGTGAGTTCGAGCCCCGCATCGGGCTCTGTGCTGATGGCTCAGAGCCTGGAGCTTGCTTTGGATTCTGTCCCCCACCTCTCTCTTTCTCTCTCAAAAATAAAATAAACATTAAAATTTTTTTAAAATAATAAATGTAAACAAAGGTTGTTATACTCTCTTCCCTTACCCCATTGAATCATCTTGTATGCCCATGGAGCCATCACTTGATTTTTGTCTATGGTACTGTAATATGCATTTTCTGACTTTGCACAGTATTATTCCAGTGTTTTTAGTCTAGAAGCCTATGAAATAACACTATCACCTGTCTCTGGTTATCCTGTCAGGAACCTTCAACAATTATTTCTGGGTTTGGAGAAAATTATTCTCTTGTTTCTGAAAATGCTCTTTAATTTGGTGGCTTTCCTGTTGTTACATGTTGAATCTGTACAGGTAACAACAGTTGACATAGTTATGTTCTATAAAGTCACTGAGAATCTCATATTAGCAATTAATGAATCATTGCCCTTAGAGAAAATACAGGGTTAGGTTCCTGTGAGCCTCTGGTCACAGCATTTCTGTGAACTGATCAATAGTAACCTTGTCTTATGTGTGTTTCTGTTTCCCTTACATAATATATATTATTGATAGATTAACATTGAACTCCCAGCCAGTGGCACTATAATTCATGCTTTAGTGAAGCCTGTCTAAATACATGTATTTTCTCCCCTAAGGCACATCACAGTTTCTTGTGCTTAGGAACACTAGGCAGCACTTCGGTACTTTGCTTGGGGGCCATTTTTAATTGCAAGATCACCAACAAAAAGCACAAAATGCGAAAAATATGGCTGTGAATGGACCCTGAAGGACACTTGTTTAAATTATGAGAGGTGAAACAAGGCACATTGTCACTTTGTGCAGAGAATGTGTACATCAAGTGTTTACACATTTTTGCCACTTTGCACATTTACCTGTTTCTGAATGATCAGGAAAGTGCAGCAAGTATTGATTTTGGGGTTACAAATAAACTGCAGCAAGTATTGATTTTGGGGTTACAAATAAACTTCAGTGAGTAGGAGCATTTGTAAGTACAGAATCAACAAATGAGGATTGACAATGTAGAGTAGTATTTACAAGGATGGGTTTGGAAACGATACAGGTCTGGATTAGCATTCTGGCTTCTCCCAAATGTTTTATGACAAGTTAGTTAATGTCTCTGAGTCTAGGTACGTATTTCCTCAGCTGTATTGTGTGGATCTCTACTTCATAAGGCTACTGTGGACATTTAATGAATGCTTAGCCCTTGAAAAAACTTTGTGAAATAAATGAATATATATATATATATATCTCAGTATTTCATCCTGCCATCCCAACAAATCTTATTAGGGAATAGTGAGCAGAGAGCATGTTTTTCATTTATGCCTTAGGAAAACTTTGTGCTTGAAAATAAAATCTGGGTAATTAAGAAAATTCCATTAACTGAAAATAAGAACCTGATTGGGATTTTTGTCCCTAAAATATATTAAGTGGGGCATGGTGGGTGCCCTTGCCACAGACTCTTTTTATCTGCTTCTCAGACTTGAATGTGTATACAAATAATTCAGGGACCTTGCTAAAATGTAGTTGCTCTTTTTTTTCTGTTTTTAAATTATTCATTTATTAAAAAAACTTTTTTTAAATTTATTTATTTTGAGAGAGAGAGCACACAAGCAGGAGAGGGGCAGAGAGAGAGGGAGGGAGAGAATCCCAAGCTGGCTTCATGCTGTTCGTGCAGAGCCCGATGCGGGGCTTGAACTCAAACCGTGAGATCATGACCTCAGCCGACAAGAGTTGGACACTTAACTGACTGAGCCACCCAGGTGCCCCTAAAATGGAGTTTCTGGTTCAGAATATCTGAAATGGGACTCGATGCTGAATTTCTCACAGGTGCCCAGGTGATGCTGCTCCTGCCGCTCCACATACCACACTTCAAGTATTTAGGTGTCATACAAATTTGCAAGTTATGCTTATGTGTAGTCCTGTTAGCACTGCTCTTTTCTAATGGCTCATTTGATATGGTAAAGCAGACCAGGCAAGAGTATAGATGAATTAGAGGAGGTCTTTCACCATTAACAGAATCACAAACTCTTAGAGGGTAAGCAAATTGATTATGGATCAGTAAGGCTGTATACCAGAGAACAAGGTCAGTTCGATAAGCCTGGTAGACACCAAAGGATTAAATGGGTAGCCACTTCCCCAGCTTTTTTTGCAAATTGTCCTCCAGAATTGAACTGTAAAGCAAAAGCCCCTCTCTTAAAGGACAAATAGAATTATTAGCAAGGAGTTACGTGTACTTACAGGAGTAACTAGATAGTACACTTAAATATTTAGTTGAATGTGTATATATAATAGGGACCTGCGTATAATAAGCCTTCAGGTATCCTGGCAGATGGGCAGGTATATAGTGCCTTCCTATGGTTGGTTTAACAAAATTACCAGAAACTTAGTGGTTTACAACAATACAGATGTTTCACTTCTAGAGGGTCAACTCTGAAATGGATCTCACTGAGTTAGAAAAGGTATTGGCAGGATTGTGTCCCTTCTGAAGATTTTAGAAAAATTTCCCTGCCATTCCCAGTTTCTAGAGGCTGCCCACATTTCCTGGTTCATGGGCCTCTCCTCTGTCTTCAGAGTCCCCAGTATGGCATCTTCAGACCAGTCTTTCTCTCTCTTTGACTTTCCTGTTTCCTTTTGCCTATAAGGACCCTTGTGATTGCATCAGGCCCAACTACATAATCCAAAGATAATCTTGCCATCTTGAGAATCTTAGTTATACCTACAGTCCCTTTGCCATATGAAGTAACATACTCACAGGTTTTGAGGTTTAGGATATGGACATCTGAGGGTGAGAGAATTTTCCCCTCCCATGCTTGGTTAGCACAAACATCTCTAATAGATGCCTTTAGAGGTTCTAGGCTACAAAGGAATTAGAATCTATATTGGTTCCACTTTTGTTTTCAAATTTATCATTAATGGTGTTGGATACTATGTGTAATATTTTCTTTAAGATTGACAGTTTTTTTCTTATTTTTTTTAATGTTTATATTTGAGAGAGAGAGAGCGCGTGTGAGCAGGGGAGGGGCAGAGAGACAGAGACAGAATCGGAAGCAGGTTCCAGGCTCTGAGTTATCCTCACGGAGCCCAATGTGGGGCTCAAACTCATGCGCCGTGAGATCATGACTTGAGCTGAAGTCACAGGCTCAACTGACTGAGCCACCCAGGCGCCCCTGACAGTTTTTGTTTTAAAGATTGTGTTGGTGTTTAAGGATTGTGCTGGTATGGAGGTTGGTAAAGACATTGCTTAAGGGCTGGAGTTTTACCTTAGAGAGTGAGATATTTGGCAAGGTTTTGAATTAGACTAAGGGAAAGAAAAGATTTCAAACTAAACCTATGTGTTAGAAAATATGAATTAAACAGAGAAATCCTTGATCCTATAAATAATATTTATTTGAAGTATTGGGTACCCTTTTTTTTTTTAAGTTTATTTTTGAGAAAGTGTGTGCACACATGCATGCTAGCAGGGGGCGGGGGAGGAGAGGAAGAGAGAGAGAGAGGGAGAAAGAATCCCAAGCAGGCTCTGTACTGTCAGTGCAGAGCCTGACTCGGGGCTTACCCCATGAGCTGTGAGATCATGGTGTGAGCCAAAATAAAAAGACATTCAACTGACTGAGCCGCCCAGGTGCCCCAGCAGATACCCATTGAGAGCAAATGATTGAGATGAAAATGATACAGATTTTGATTCTATTTACTTACTTATTTATTTTTAAAGATTTCATTTATTTTTTAAAAATATTTTTTAATGTTTATTTTCTTTTGAGAGAGAGACAGAGAGACAGAGTGTGAGTGGAGGAGGGGCAGAGAAAGAGAGGGAGATGCAGAATCTGAGGCAGGCTACAGGCTCTGAACTGTCAGCCAGAGCCCAACGCGGGCCTTGAACCCACGGACCATGAGATCATGACCTGAGCCAAAGTCGGACGCTTAACCGACTGAGCCACCCAGGCACCCCTTAAGCAATCTCAACACCCA
This sequence comes from Cryptoprocta ferox, assembly GCA_028646485.1. Taxonomy (NCBI): domain Eukaryota; kingdom Metazoa; phylum Chordata; class Mammalia; order Carnivora; family Eupleridae; genus Cryptoprocta; species Cryptoprocta ferox. The sequence goes on along the minus strand of CM053567.1, from coordinate 128,344,201 downwards.
ATGTGGGGCTTGAACTCACAACCCCAAGATCAAGAATTGAATGCTCCACTGACTGAGCCAGCCAGTTGCTCCTTGATTCCCTTTAAAAACATAATGCTGCTTGTATACTTTTCCTAGTGTTAGTTTAATATATTTTTTTGAAATATATTTTAGGTTAAGACACTTTTAGAAATGGCTAATGTATTCTTGATTGTTTACTGATGCTTGTAATTTACTCTTATACGTTCTTTTATATTTCAGCAATGTATTTTAAAAGATAATTGAGAAATGTTGAAGTTGATATTTCTCATGAAAACTGCTATGTTAATTTTTTTATTTTTCTGGGAAGAGAGCTTGTGTTGTCTGATGGTATATCCCAACTTTGGTTAAATATCCAAATGATAAGTATTATCACTTCCAGTGTTTTTAGCACTGAGAAGTATATGAGACCCATTCTGCCCTCAATATGAAACCGGCAAGAAGACGGCCTTCAAGGGACTGCAAACTAGAAATTTCCTTCAACCTGTGCTGTTTATTATTGACACCAGTAACAGCAGTTGAGTCATGTTCCCGGCTTTCATTCAATTTCTGAATTTAGGCTTTTTCACCTGCAAGGATGAGGTAGTAGGATCTGGTATGCTTATAAGGTGGTGAAGAAGACTGAATGAAATGGAATGCAGAAGACTTTGAAAATTATAAAGCTCTGTAGAAACACTGATGATTATGCAAGAAGTATCAGACTAAGGGATACAGAAAGTGCTTGTGAAGATTCAATAAGGAAAAGGGGCAACTAACATTACTGAAACCCATCTGCTCCACAAATTTTCTCCACCATGATTACCTCCACCTCTGCTCCTTATGGCTCTAGTCAAAAATAGAGTAAGAACGAGACCCAGTATGTCTAATCTCAAAGAATTTGTGGAAGCACTGGAATGGCAGGACTGTCTTGATAAGTAGCTGTGTGTGGTTTACTTAACATTCCCCCAAACCTTCTCCATTGCTTCATTCTGTTTCCAAAAGGGAGATATACCCATGTTTGGTATGTGAGAGGATTTTTGTTGATTCAACCAGAAACAAAGGGAAGAGCTTTTGGAGAATCACTGTATTGGGTCTGAGTATATCAAGAAGTGGATGGAAAGCACCACTGGCTTGAGTTTCTGGTCTCTTACTCTAGAACCTTTTGTGTCACTGCACTTGTATGATCTTTCCTTCCTTTTTCTCACATTTATTTAAATACCCATCATGTGCCAGGCTTTGCTAGGATCCAACATCCTTAAGACCCAGCCGTCACCCTCATGGAACCTGGTAAGGAGGACAGGTACATAAATAGGTTGTCTTTGCACCATGGAAATCCTTTCTGGTTTCCTGTTGGCTAAGAAAGTTTCAGCTCCTGCACTTCAGTCAACAAGGTTTTCCAATTTCCTATCCCTCTATTCCCTTACACGTTTTATAGCTGAACATGCCCATTCAGGTCATGCCCTTTCATGCCACCACTGTTCCTCCAGCTTAGAATGTAATACTTTTTCCTCTCCAAGTGCAGGTTGGTTCCATGTACTCATTAACTTAAAAAAAATTTTTATTGTCCTAGGCTGTCATAATACAGAGGTAAGATCTGCTGCTGCTCTCAAAGGACTTAGTTTGAGCAGGAATTTCAGAGTCCTCTCCCTCTTTCGCAGGGCCATATATTTGCCACTGCAGCACACGCTGCCTTTGGTGCTGTATTTATTCTGTCTCCCAGCAATGCTGAGACCTCCTGGACAGAGACTGACGCCTTTCTTTTCTTTTTTCTTTTCTTTTCTTTTTTTTTTTAATTTTAATAGCAACTGTTTAATTTACTTATTTCTTAGATGGAAAGCCTGGTAGGTTATTTGGGTCTACAATTATATAGCATAACTTTGTACGTATGAATTGAGTGGGGCCCGCTACAATCTAAAACATAGAAATTAAAAAACACACATAAGGCATTCAGTAAATGCTCTGCGATGGTAGTATGATGCATTCCTGGTCATGGGTAGGGCTGGGGCTGAGTTTTTCCCCCCCTTGGCTGTCCTAGGTATTTCATATTTCCTCAAGGTGGTACTTTATCTCATTGAACAACATGTAACTTATCTGAAGTGTTTCTAGAGTGACATTAGAATTTTCATTGATCCAACATTTCTAAAACCTAGAAGTCCAAAGGAAGAAGTCAGCAAAAAATGGACATTAAATATTATGAAAGAGGGGCGCCTGGCAGGCTCAGTCAGAGGAGCATGTGACTCTTGATCTCAGTGTTCTGACTTGGTGTCATGAGTTCAAGCCCCATGTTGGGGGTGGAGTTTGCTTAATTTTTTTTTACAATCATGAAAGGTAGAAATTTTATTAGCAATTAAAATTAAGTTAAAAGGCTGTGGGGTTGGGGCGCCTGGGTGGCTCAGTCAATTAAGCATTGGACTTCGGCTCAGGTCATGATTTCATGGTTCCTGTGTTCAAGCCCTGCAGTGGGCTCACTGCTGTCAGCACAGAGCCTGCTTCAGATTCTCTGTCTCCCTCTCTGTCTGCCCCTTCCCCACTGGTTCTTTCTCCCTCTCTCAAAATAAATAAATAAACTTAAAAATTTTTCGTAAAAAAAAGCTATGGGGCACCTGGGTGGCTCACTTAGTTAAAGCATCCTATTCTTGATCTCGGCTCAGGTCATGATCTCATGGTTCATGAGTTAGAGCCCCACGTCTGCACTGGTGGTGTGGAGCCTGCTTAGGATTCTCTCTCTCTCTGCCCCTCCTCAACTCTTGCTCTCTCTCAAAATAAATAAATAAACATTAAAAAATTAAAAAGTTAAATATATTATGCTATGGAAACTTGTATCTGTTATTGTGAGGATAGAGGAAAGTGTGTTTTTCTTCCCCCACGTTTTCCTCAAAATAATTCATGCTTGTTATAAATTGCAAATATTACAGGAGAGTATAATATAGTGATACAGGGAGTGAATGTCTCCTTTTGCTCCTGCCACCCAGAGATGACCATTAAGAATTTATTGAATATTCCTTCTGATTTTTTTCCTATGCATACAGCAATTGAGATTATTGAAATAAATGTAGTCTGATCTATGCCAAAAAAGGCACCAATTATAATATATAACTCCCACTTTGTAAATATTGTAGGTAGGCCTCTATCTTGCTCAGATAAACTTTTTAAGGATATCCTGTATTCAGCTCTGAGAAGTCCTTCCCTGTTTGATGGTTCTTAAAATTTTCCATTCTTACAGCTTACCCCCGTTACCCCTTCACTAAAGAAAAAAAGGCATTTTTTATAGTAAAAGCTTATTTTTGTATAATACTTTTGATTTTCATAATTAATAAGTCATTTAATTTTCAAAATTGGCTTTGGTGTAGGTATGGGTTAGAGGGGGGTGGCAGGCAACCCCTGGTGAGCCTGTTGTACCCAGTTTCCCATCACCCCTCTAAAGAATGTGTGCATAGTCAGTGGCCCTGTCCTTAGAGGCCCTCCTGGAACCTCCTGGGACCTCTTCCCAGGGGATTCTATTTCAGAAACATGGATTTCTTTTCAAAGACTTTAATACAAAAAAAGATTCCTTGTCTTCTGGGTGTGTATATGAGGGGTTCATTAACTTGATTTTTTTTTTCAATGATTCATTATGTGACCTTCTAACAAATTCCTTTCCTTAAGTCCAAAAACTGTGGAGCTAACACCCTTCACTGAGGAAAGAGACTAAGACACGTAGTTTGGAAACTAGTGGTAATCCAGCAGTGGGACCTGGGTGGGACTTTGGAGAGGAGCCATGGGCAGGCCAGTGTTTGGCAGTTCTCTCCGTATGCTCCAAGAGGCTGGCTGACTCCTGGGCTGGACCTGGTGTGGCTCTAAGTCACTGCAGATTCAGTTAAGCTCATTAGATCCCTGCAGCCAGGACGATGAAGCTCTGGGATCTAGTTCTTCAAACAAAACATAACAAGACCTGATTGATAAACTGTTATCATAGTCTATTAATTTGTACTTAACCTTTATGTGCTTGTGTAAAATGGGAGAAATAATAACATTTGTTTCAAATAGGGTTATTAAGAGAATTGAAATGAGATCATTCAGACCATTAATCCATTGAATAAATTTGTAGTGTTTGGTAGTTAAGGGAGAGGTCTGTGCTAAAGCTATGGATTTGAGGGTCAATAGCAAGAGCTGGTATTTGAAATCACGAAATTAGATGAGGTCACTAAAGATTGACTACAGATAGACAGTGCCTGGAATAGTTAAGTAAGGGCTTAGAAAATGTTGGCAGTTACTCCCACTATTGTAACTACTTATTACTACTCTTTATTAGAAATGTTATAGAACTGCCAGGTGAACTCAAATCTCTCATTTTCTTTTTCTTTTCTTTTTATTTTTTAAATGTTTATTTCTTTTTGAGAGAGAGAAAGAGCGCAAGCAGGGGAGGGCAGAGGGAGAGAGACAGAGTCTGAAGTGGGCTCCGGGCTCTGAGCTGTCCACACAGAGCTCAATGCGGCGCTTGAACTCACATGATCTTGATCTGCAAGATCGTGACCTGGGCCGAAGTCAGACACTCAACCGACTGAGCCACCCAGGCGCCCCTCAAATCTCTCATTTTCTTTGTACAGATGTCTTTGAGAAACCAAAGTATATTAGAAATATCTGTAGAGAATATCATGATCCCCAGGGAGGTGAGTGACCCAGAGAGTACTGCTCCCCAATGTCATCTACCCACAGAGCTGGATAGACTCAGACATTGGGATTTCATAGGCCTGGGTTTGAATTATGCCTTTGCTTTGTACCAGCAATGAAACCTTTTTGAACGTAAGCTTCATCATGTATTCAGAGGGGTCACCATCAGGGATGGTAGGTGGATTCGAAAAGCTAAGTGTCAGTTCCTTTCCCTTCCCTTCTACTGTTTCGGGCTAGGACTCCAGGCCAATCAGGTTTCCTTCTCTGAAATTCATGAGTTACTGATAATTCTGTCTCTGTGACTCTTTTTTAAACCTTATCCCAGCTACTAGCCCTTTGTAATGATAACCTTCTCTTGTGTGATATGATTCATTCAATTAATTAGATTATAGTTTATCTTTCTTTAATTACAGTTTAATCTCCTTAATGGGATTTAGAAGACACTTTTTTAAAAAAAATCAACACATTTAATCATTTTGAATGCAGATAATGAAATCTAATGTTCATTCCTAAAGGCTTCTGCTTTCAAAGGGGAATGGTTGTATCCCTTCCTACCCCACTGACAATAGAGACACCAAAGTTAAAATTTCTGAGGTCCTGTGGCCCCATGTAGCAGCCAGAGCACCGAACTTTTGGTAGTTCCTAGTATGGTCTTCAGGAAGGATATTGAACAAGCAATTTTAATACCACTACTGCTGAAGCTGTTAGCAGGTAGCATGGACCACTCCCAAGAAGTGGTAAATTCCCAGCGTTGGCAGTGTTCAAGCAGTACAGACTTCCAGTTATAAAATAAGTAAGTTCTGGAATATAATGTACAGCATGGTGACTATATTGTATATTTGAAAGTTGCTGAGAAAGTAGATCTAAAAGTTCTTACCACAAGATAAAATTTATAACTGTGTGGTGATGGGTGTTAACTAGGCTTATCGTGGTGACCATTTTGCAGTATTATATACATATATCAAATCACTGTGTTGAACACCCCAAATTAATATATGTCAATTATATCTCAATTAAAAAAAAAGATTATACACTGTCATTGCAAAAAATAGATATGCAAAAAAAAAATCAGTTTTTTTTTCCTTGTCATCTGACCCAGTGAGAACCTTTGTAAATATCCATGTTCCCCTCAATTTTGTTCTGAGCATTAGCTATTCCCCAGAATGGGATTATGCTCTGTATTTGTAACCTGTTTTCTTTCTTATTTAGAGAATGTGATTTGTTTCTAAGATCCATCAAGCCACTTAATTTTCCTTTGCTTCTTATCTTCTGAGATTAATAGAAAAATAGTAGCCTACAAGTATTGCCTTTATGTTGTTTAATTTTCTGGCCGAAAAAGTTCTAAGTTCTCAAATACTTTAAATCATTTGTTGTACTATGTGGTTCATTGGAAGGCTTTTAAAATAGTTTCTTTAAATAGCTGTACTCTAAGTATTATCCATTACCTTTTTATTACCCATTTTCCTCAGAGACTTGAGTAAACATTATAGCAACTTTTTTATTTTTATTGATTCTATGACCTTTTTATTAAAACAACCGCTTGACCATAAAGCAAATCCATATTTGAACTTCTAAACATTAATGAGGGAACTTCTTTAATTAGATGTTCAGAAATTTTGTGGCCTTTAAGGAGCCCTAATGGAGCTCTTTCAGAAAGCTACCATTGAGCTGTGTAGAGTAATGTAAATTGCTGCTTGCATAGTATCCCCTCCAGCATTTAGTGGAATTTAATCATAGTCGCCTGAAAGACAAATACTCTCATTTGGTTCTATGGCCTTTTGTTATATGTACTACTAAAGCATAACAGCCCCTTGGTGCCTGGTGAACTAAAAATATTCACACATTTGTAGAATCCTGAGTTTACTGCAGCATTGTTTTCATGCTACAATATTCTGAAATTACCCACAAATGGATTATGGCTGAAGTTAAAACATTTATCATTACAATTCTTTCTGGAATTACTTTTAAAGCCTGAAAATGTTCAATGGCCAGGGTTGGGCAAGAAGCACTAGCTCTACAAAGTCTGTTTTTAGAGCTTTCTTATATGTTATCACAGCATATATTATCGATATAATTACTGACTATTTAAAAATAAGCAACTTGGAATGCATTTGTCTCACAGAATAGATTGCTCAAAAAGTATGTTGAAAGAACAGGATAAAATCTTCACAGTTATTTGCCCCATGTACTTTGATACGACACAGTAACACTTTTGCACTAAAATAGAAGTCTGCTAACATGTCAACCCAGGTGGTCTTGATGTTCCACATGTCATACTAAGTTCTGCCTTCACTGCCTACCTTTGTGTGTGTACGTAGTGCAGAGGGGAGTTTTATGTCTAGAGGAAAGGGGTAAATTGGATGAACAGGAATTCCAGAGTAATCTTTAACTTTTAAAGCTTTTCTAAAAGTTCAAAATTGTTTGAAACCTTACACCTTTTCTTTCTGTGAGTTCGCTGAGGAGAAGCTGTGGTTCATAACTCTGTTATCAGAGGTGTCTGGCACTCAGGTCCTCAGTAAAAGTTGAATGTATGAGTTGATTGTACTTGTGATTTATTCTGTGAGAACTTCTCTGCTATTACTTATCACTCAATTTGGGTCAAAGGTGATCCTTGCCCAGTTTAAATGTTTGTCTGTGCTGGAGAATATGATAAGTGGTAAGGTCTAGGTGCTTACTATCTATCTAATTATCTCTAATTACTGCCGCAACCTTGCTTGGTATTATCATTCCATTTAGCAGGTGAGAAAACTGAGGTTCAGAGAGGTAAGTTGCATGTGGCAGTAAAAAGCAGAGGTAGGACCCTGTCCTGGCATACTGCCCAGAGTCTATACTCTTCTCTTCTCCCAAAGAGGATAAAGACCTAGGCTCTCAGGATCCACAGGCTCTCCATAGATTGTTCTTGGGATCAGTAAAGCTGGATATAGGAAATTGGGCTTTGTGAAGCACAAAGTAATATGGCATTGTATCTGTTTCTATACCTAGATACTTCAACTTTTCAGTTACTGGGAGGCCCTGAATCCAACCCAATAGTTTCCCCCCAGGAGTGTTTCCAGTTGCTTGGGAGTTGAGGAATAATGGAGACAGGACATTGGAGGAGGATGACAAAGTGAGAAAGAAGCAAGCAGAGGATGAGGGATCAAAGTTGGCTTTGTAATTGTGAAACATTTTAAATAAGCAAGAATAAGGATTAATGTAATGACCATGCACCCACCACAAAGCTTATTAAATTTTGATGCTATTTTGTTTTAGATCCTAAAGAAATAAAACGTTATAAATACAAGTGAAATTCTTGAGTACGTCTCATTTTTTATGAATTTTATTTATACATTAGAGTTTATATTCATGTCCATTGATTTTCTTTTTAAGTATTTTATTTTTTTATTTAAGTAATCTCTACATCCAGCATAGGGCTCAAACTTACCCGAGATCAAGAGTCACGTGCTTTTCTAACTGAGCCAGCCAGGTGCCCCTCAGTACATTGAGTTTTTAACTGCTATCTGTTGTCTTATTTTTTAATTTTACTTATTTATTTATTTATTTTATATGTTGTTTTGGAGTATGAAAGAATATACTGGAGTTTATTCTCTAGCTAATAAAGATTTAGATTGTTGCCATTGATTTTGTTATTACACCCAGTACTACAATAAACATTTTTTTAACTTTCCTTTTTGTGCACCTGTGTTGGAGTTTGTCTATGATATATGCTTAGGAGAGGACTGGCTGTGTGTGTACCTCCAATTTTCTGTATCGTCTCAGCATTCTTGAGTAGGGGGCCGGCCTGCAGACCTGCTATAGTGCATGAGTGTGGGAGAAATAAGTAGGTGAAAGGAAGGATGAGGTGGGGCACAATGTAGGGCATGATGGGAAAACCAAGTATTTAAAGAAAAGAAGTATATCAGAATGGTAAAAGGAGTCTCTTGTGGAAAAAGGAAGCTGTCAATCTCAGCTTTTCATTTTCCTTCTTTTAGATCAGGAATGAGGTTTTATTGAGCTTAACAAGGCTGTTCCGTCAAGTATGCTGAGCAATTTGCTTGATTGCACTATATGCTTTTGAATCTGCTGAATGATCCATTACTTAACTGGAATGCCATGTGAGAACAAGCAAAATTGAACGACTTCTTTATTTTTACTAGGCCAGGTGAAATTTGAATAATGTGTTATGAAGAGAGGTACACACATTAGCCCTACTATTTATTTAATTATTTTTCTTTTTTTGTTGAAATGCAGTTGACATGCAATATTATATTAGTTTCAGGTGTGCAACATAGTGATTGGACTTTTTTTACATTAGGAAACAATCACCATAATAAGTTTAATTACCATCCATAACCATACAAAGTTACTACAGTATTATTGAATGTATTCCCCATGCTGTACTTTATATCCCTGTGACTTATTTATTTTGTAACTGGGAGTTATAAGGGACATTCTGTAAATATTTGAGTAAAGAAATAAGTGAATGAGGGACACCTGGGGGGCTCAGTCAGTTGAGGGTCCAACTTCGGGTCAGGTTATGATCTCATGGTTCATAAGTTTGAGCTCCACATAGGACTCTCTGCTGTTGGTGCAGAACACCCTTCAGATCATCTGTCCCCCTCTCTCTTTGCCCCTCCCCCACTGGTGCTCCCTCAAAAATAATCAAAACATTAAAAAAAATAAATGAATGAGTTTAAATAAAGACTTCTTTTTTAAAAAATTATTTTTTTTAGAGAGAGAGCATGCGAGCAGTGGAGAGGAGCACAGAGAGAGAACCTCAATCAGTCTGCACAGAGCCTGATGTGGGGCTTGATTTCACAACCCTGGGAATGTGACTTGAGCCAAAATCAAGAGTTGGATGCTCAAACAACTGAGCCACCCAGGTGTCCCTAAATAAACTTTTTTTTTTTTTTTTAATGTTCATCCACTTTTGAGAGAAAGAGACAGAGAGTGAGCAGGGGAGGGGCAGAGAGAGAGGCAGAGAGGGAGAGAGGGAGACACAGAATCTGAAGCAGGCTTCAGGCTCCGAGCTGTCAGCACAAAGCCCGATACAGGTCTTGAACTCACAAACTGCAAGATCATGACCTGAGCTGAAGTTGGATGCTTAACTGACTGAGCCCCCCAGGCACCCCCCCTTTTTTTTAATGTTTATTTAATTTTGAGAGAGAGCGAGACAGGCAGCATGAGCAGGGGAGGGACAGAGAGAGGGAGACACAGAATCCGAAGCAGGCTCCAGGCTCTGAGCTGTCAGGACAGAGCCTGATGTGGGGCTCAAACCCATGGACCTCCAGATCATCACCTGAGCTGAAGTCGGATGCTTAACCGACTGAGCCACCCAGGTGCCCCAAAAAACTGACTTAGTGAGTTCAACTTGATTATACAGTTTTCCTTAAAATATAAGACCTTCTATGAATTGTATACTTGGGGTCTACACTCATAGTGTGTATTAATTTTTCTGTATTTTATAGAAAAATACAGTATTTAGAAAATCTTGGTAATTGCTAAGACTGTTGCAGGTCATCACACTCTGGATTTGTACAGCATTCTTCTCATACTTTGCTTGTCTCACCCTTTGCCCCATATCACAAGTTTTTGTTTGCTTGCCATCCTCCTGTCCCCTGACTAGATTGTTAAGCTTATGGAGAAAAGGGACTCTGATTTATTTTATCTTTTCAATTCCCTTTTCCGTGCCCCACTAGTAGACACTAAAAAAAAACTTATTTGAATGTACCGCATTTACTTTGAAAAGATACATAGGCTCGGAGCGCCTGGGTGGCTTGGTCCATTGAAAGTCGGCTCTTGATTCAGGTCATGATCTCGCGGTTTGTGGGTTCAGGCCCCGAGTCGGGCTCTGTGCTGACAGCTTGGAGCCTGCTTAGGATTCTCTGTCTCCCTTTCTCTCTGCCATCCTCCCACTTGTTCACTCTCTTTCTCAAAGTAAATAAACATTAAAAAAAGAAAAGATATATAGGCTCAGTGGTAAGTAAGTAAAAATTTTGACCTAAGAGAAATCATGGTTCCAATGTATAGATTACCGACAGGGTATTTATTATTGAATTATTTTGCACATCACTGTCTTACAGGGTATTCTATAGGTAGTCTGATTACCAAGAAAAAATCATGTTGATCAAAATCTTTTTTTTTTTTTGATATTTGCCATGCATGGACATGTGCCAAATATTGTGTCTGTACTGATGATACAGCTGTGAGCAAAGTGTATTTGATACCTGCCCTCAAGGACCTATGGTCAACAATCTAGGAGTCAGTGGCCCTTTTCTGTAAAGGGCTGAACAGTAAATGTTTAGACCTTGTGGACCATATGGTCTTAGTTAAAAGATATTCAACTCTGCCATTGTGGCCCCTAAGTAGTCGCTGACAATGCAAGCAAGTGACAGTGGCTGTGTTCCAATAAAACTTAATTTACAGGAGTGGCTGGTTGGCTCAGTTGGTAGAACATGACTGTTGATCTCGGGATTGTGAGTTCAAGCCCCATGTGGACATAGAGCATACTTAAAAACAACAACAACAACAACAACAAAAACCCCACTTCATTTACCAAAACAGGAGGTAGACTGGATTTGGCCTGTGAGCTATAGTTTGCTGACTCAATCCCAATTCATTTGTTTCTTGGTCTCTGTTTCTGTTTCACTACTATATCCACAGCAGTCATTTTCATATTTTCAGTGTAGTTCTCAGTGGCTTACATGCCACAACTAGCAAAGTGAGATTGTTGAAGAACTTGATCTCATGCAAGTGACTAAAGCTAATTCTTTTTGTTTTTTTTAACTCGTTTACCCAGGACATTTTATTTCCTTACATCAAAGAAAATGTTAAAGAGTATCTGCAGACACATTGGGAAGAAGAGGAGTGCCAGCAGGATGTCAGTCTTCTGAGGAAACAGGTTGGGACACTTCTTCCATTGCTTCCACATTCCCAAGTGTCTGAGAACAGAGGATGCCGGGAGACTTAGAATACGCTCTGAGCATATTGAAAAAGAAGTGCTCTGGATTCACAGAGCAAATTGCAGTTGCAGTGATTTGCCTGCTTAGCAATTCACAATCAACCGAAGATCATGGCAGTTCATTGTCTCTACAGTTGCTTCTCTCTGGAGCCATTTCAAAAGCATAAAAACGTCATGTATTTGTAAAACTAAGCTTTTTCTGGGTAATGTGCAAAAAATGTTCTGTGCTGTCTTATCACATTTTTCATTAATGTCACCTCAGCACCTCGTTCTCCACTCTCTTCTGCCTCCTGGTGGGAGCCGTGCGGCCCCCTGCACAGTGCTCCTGGGGCCTCACATCCCACAGCCCTCTAGACCTGTCTCCCCGCTCACACCTGGGGCACAGTCCATCCCTTGTGCTGCTCTGCTGTCTTCTCTCCCCAGCTTATAGTCTGTTTTTCCCTTCTACATTGTGGAGTTGAAAGAACTCCTGTTTTTTTCTTCCTTTCTTTTTTAAATGTTTATTTATTTGAGAGAGAGAGGGAACGCACACACGAGTGGGGTAGGGGCAGAGAGAGAGAGAGAGACCGATGATCCAAAGTGGGCTTTGCATTTAGAGTAGAGAGCCTGATGTGGGACTTGAACCCACGAAGTGTAAGATCATGACCTGAGCCGAAATCAAATGTTTAACGTTTAACCTACTGAGCCACCAAGGCACCCCTCTGTTGCTTTTTTTTTTTCTTTTCTCCTTATTAAAATTGGCTCAGTGGCAAAGATCTTACATGCTGTGCAGGGTGAATTCTGGCAGTTATTTTATAGTTGGTTTTCTACATCGGACAATGTGGAACGCTCTGGAAATGTTTTAATGGTTGGAGTTGGGATTGGACATATAGTCCCTTCCTTTGGGCCATGGAGTATTGGGTTTGTTAAATAGATAACTCAGGGTTAGTCTGAAACACTCCCCTCCCTCAGCTTTCTCTTGTCTCACAACCGTTGTTGTTGAAATATACATACTTATTAACCCCACTGTAGTGTATAAATCACTGGACATATGCTTACTCACAGAGTCATTGTTCTAAATAGCTGTTAGGGGTTTTTTTGTTTTTTTGTTTTTTTAAAAAAAAGAGTCCTTCAGTATTGACAGATACTGAAAAAGAACCAGCCCCAGACATTGCTTTACTAGTTTCCTTTCATTGAATTACAGGCAGGAACTGATTTTGTTGAGATTTTCTTTGTTTCTTCTCAGTTCATTATAGTGCAGAGAAAATGATCAGATTTAGGTAAAGTCCTGGTTTGTTGATCCCAATAAGTGAATGACCACACTGGGGTCTTACTATATCATTTTATCGTTAGATGCTGTCTCTCTTCTCATGTACGACATGCCTCATGATTTAAATTTCAGCTTTAGCAATATAGGAAAGGTAGTATAAATTTATTAATTATAATCCACTTTCCTTTAGGAATCATTTGTATTCTCCCCCAAAGTGTAAGACACTTAAATTTGTCACAGTGCTAGGTGCTAATGATAGTTGGAGAAAATTGGTTAGCGTGGTTTTCAGGTCTCATTTTAAGTCATCTTTTTGAAAATAAGTAGGAACCAAACTTGATGTTGTTTATGACTTCCAGGCTGAAGAGGATTCCCACCTGGATGGGGCTGTTCCCATCCCTGCTGCATCTGGGGCTGGAGCAGATGACCTGCAGCAGATGATCCAGGCCGTGGTAGATAACGTGTGCTGGCAGATGTCTCTGGACCGAAAGACCACGGCACTGAAACAGTTGCAGGGCCACATGTGGAGGGTGGCTTTCGCAGCTGGGCGTATGAAAGCAGAGTATGTAACTCGAAACATTTCACCACCCTGAAACCGAATACGTTCTCCACTAGTCCTCTCTGTTCAGTGTTTGTTGTGTGTGTCCAATTTTCTCCAACTATCATTAGCACCTAGCACTGTGACAAATTTAAGTAAAGTAAAGTATATAAAGTCAACATTCTTTTTATTTTAACAAGTGAAGGTTTGTTTTGTTTGTTTCAAAGCCGGGTAAAGCATTCCATCCAGCTAAATTCCCCAGACCAGCTTGCCTGGCTTTGTGGGATGGCCGAAGGATTTTTTATCCCAGGTTAAAATAGCTCCCTAGAAGATGGTGACTTCCTTGAACTAAGTCCTACTCGGTCCTTAGCATATGAGTGGTGGCACTGTCAGGCTGTGTCTCAGGACCATTTGATCACCTACTTTATGCTCCGTTAGAAGAGAAAGAATGGGTGCCATTTTTTTTTTTTTTGATATTTTATTTTTAAGTAATGTCTACACCCAATGTGGGGCTGAAACTGCCAGCCTTGAGAACAAGAGTCTCATGCTCTACTGACTGAACCAGCCAGGCACCCTGCTAAGAAATCTTCTTTAAGTTTATTTATTTTGAGAAACAGAGAGCAAGAGCAGGGTAGGGGCAGAGAGAGAGGGAGAGAGAATCCCAAGCAGGCTCCACGCTGTCACCGCGGAGCTGGAGTTGGGGCTCGAACCCACGAACCATGAGATCATGACCTGAACTGAAATCAAGAGTCAGACGCTCAACCAACTGAGCTACCCAGATGCCCCAAGAAATTCTTAATAAGACACTGCCAACCAAGGATTTTAGCCCGTTGCCTAATGTAAACCCTAAGATCCAAGTCTACTTGTAGCTGTCATATTTCTTTTGCTTTTCTTCAAATGCAGTACCATTCCTTTATGTACTTTAAAAGGGGCTTCCACTTTTTAAAGGCTGCATTAGAATTTCAGGATAGGCCAATGATTTGGGAATGTCTGCTAGTTCACTTTGTAAAACAGAAAAGAGTAGAGGCAGGAAAGAATGTTTGAGGTAGTTAGTCCTTCCTTCTCTTGGTCTGGTTTCCCTAATTATGGAACCAGGGACTTGAAATAAGTTCTCTTAGACTTCTAAGCCCTGCATTGGCAACGTGGAAAAAATCCTGTCTCTAGGAGTGTAAAATAACGTACAGAGTAACTCACAATTGTGTACACTGGTTTTCAACTACTTGATCTCTTTCCTTCAATTAGTATAACATATGAACTGTTTTATCCAGTAGACTTCTGACATTTTCTAGTTAATCTTTTAAAGATGATTGGTTCCACGTTCCAAGTTCCTTTTGCTTCCCTTTTCACCTACTTCCTGAGATATTATTTCCACCACCGAATATGGAAGACCCTGTGGAACAGGTAAGCAGGACTTAGTATCAGGAATCAGAAAAGCTAGGCACTGCTGATCTGCTGATGTGAGATGGTACAAGTCTCTTCGTAATTTTTTTTCTATAGAGTAAAACTTTAGGTTTTCTTAGTTCTCAAGAAATGAAGTTCCATTTTCTAGCTGATTGGATATTAATAGCTTTGAACCCCCAAATGTTTTTCTTTTAATTGTTTGGAAGCAAATCTTTTTAAAGGCATTTCCATGCTTTTTGAAGGCACATAATTTAAACTTTTCTTGTCATGAATTACATCAAAGATTACATAATTGTTACTTGCTTTTTTTGAGTTCCTTGGGAGCTTAAAGAAAAAAAAAAAAACACTTTCTTATTTCATCCCTTATTTGTAATCGTTTTTTACTGTCATTAGTGTGGCTGTCTGTCCAAAACTGTTCTCCTCTCCACCTAAGTTGTTGCTTCTAATTCGCTGTGATCCTGCATCTCCAGTGACAAGCTTATCAGATTGGCAGGAGCTCAAAGTCTCTTTGAGGTGCTTCTCATGGCCACCCTTTGGGCACAAACAGAGGAACTTGTTAAAACTATTTTGCCTGGTTTTCGTCTGGCTGGATAATGTGTTCCTGCACTTGAACTTGGTGGTCTTCCCTCCAGGTTCTTTGAAGATGTAGTTCCGGCAGTCAGGAAATGGAGAGAGGCTGGAATGAAGGTGTATATCTATTCTTCAGGGAGCGTAGAGGCCCAGAAGCTATTATTTGGGCATTCTACAGAAGGAGATATTCTTGAGGTAGGTTACCTGATTACTTTGTTTTTTGATACTATCAAAGCATGAAATAATGAATCTGAAAGGAATATTCTACAGTTATAAGCTAAATCTTATAACTGAAAACATTCAGATCATTGCACGTATATATGCTAAGCAGGTGGTAAAGGGACATGGATAAACTGGAGAATATGTTTGAGGGAAGGGTAAACTGTTTCTGTGGAACCAGTCTTGGCATTGGAGGTTCTTAGGCTATTGTAAATACACTCACCTGGGAGTTTGTTCAAAGTGTAGATCTCTGGGCCATGTTTCCTAGCAGATCTGAATTGGTAGGTCTGGGATGGGGGATCAGAAATATACAAATATATATGTAATACAGCTAATAAGATAGGA
Source organism: Cryptoprocta ferox (assembly GCA_028646485.1). NCBI lineage: Eukaryota > Metazoa > Chordata > Mammalia > Carnivora > Eupleridae > Cryptoprocta > Cryptoprocta ferox. The sequence goes on along the minus strand of CM053567.1, from coordinate 128,328,298 downwards.
GCTGGCTTATATAAATCAGCTACCTTGCCAACATTAGAAAATTGTCAATTCAGAGGAAACTAATGGCCTGCTTCTTTTGGTTGTTTAAAGTATCAGGTAAGCGGTTCAATAGTGGCACATACCCCATGCAAACACATGCACACACAAACCTCTCATGGAGCAGAGTGCATGGCGGGTTCCTTTATTTCTGGCGCTTTGGAGAGATAGCAGATTTTGTTCTAGCAGAAATCTCATGCTCTGTAAGAGAGCTGGGCGTTATTAAACAGTGATACGTTAAGGCCATCTATTACATTTCTTGTAGATGAGAAAATTCCTGCCTGTTCCGCTACGCCCTCTGGAGGATAGGGTGTCATTGGAAGAAGGCAAGGCGGTCTAGGACTTGAAAAAGAAATGCCAGCTAACCAAATACAGGCTGAACTAAGTGATATACAGTAGGTCACTCAGTCAGCTATCTTTTAAATAAATATTCATTGAGCCTCTACTGTGCACAGAGAATACTTTGGCTTTGGAGATTATCATATTCTCATTTTAGTACTTCACTGTTTTATCTTAGTTTAAATCAAATACTAAGTCAGGAATAAAACTCTTCAGTTATTGGTATACAGATATCTGTATCTCCTCTGAATACAGATGTAAACTACTGTTTTGTTCTAATGGAACAGACATTAAGGTGATAGTAGATAAGACACAATAATTACCGAATTCAATGATAAAAACGTACTAAGTGAGGCAGACTTGAGAAAGAAAGAAAATCTATAAAACCGATCTTAGCTTTTTCAAAGTTAAAAAAATCATAGTATTAATATTACCTTAATTTGTCTTTGAGTGATTGTTAGACTTGTTTTTAGTTTGTAAAAAGTTCTGAAAATATTTAAAATATCACATTATAATGGCTGATCCTAAATGGGGACTTATTTTGGTTAGTGTTAGTTAAATAAGAAAGTTACATATTTTGATCCCAGTTATCTTTAAGATGGCAAGGATGTATCCTAGCTCTTGGGTAGAATTTCAAAATGTAAAAAATGAAAGTTTCTTGAAAGTTAAGTAACAGCTTACTAATGAGATAGGTTAGAGAGATCTATTCATTCTGGGATGAAAGGACAATGTTCAAGACCTGTCATCAGGAGTAGAAGCCAGCAATAAGTAGTTTTTGAGTATAAATAAGGTTTTAAGGATAGAAAGTAGGGCATGGATGTTTTAAAAGATTTTTGATATGAAATTAATGTTTCTCAAAGAAAACTAAGTAAATTAAAACATGATCTTATACACACTGAATTGTTTACTTCTTCCAAATGTTTATTTCTATAAAATCTTACTTTATACTTCGTTTTTGTAGCCTCCATAAGGCTTTCCGGGATTATTTACTGAGGGGATGAAATCACTATGATTGTCACGTGTCTCGGAGAAAATGAAGGAGAGACAAAGGGGTCGGGTAGCAAGTGTGTTTATGACGTCAGTCTTTTCTTTCCCTTTGTGCAGCTTGTTGATGGTCACTTTGATACCAAGATTGGACACAAAGTGGAGAGTGAGAGTTACCGAAAGATTGCAAACAGCATTGGGTGTTCAACCAACAACATCTTGTTTCTGACAGACGTTACTCTAGGTGAGTAGTCGGACTTCTTTTTTTTTTTTCCGAGAGGAGAGCACATGCATGCATGAAGTGGTGGTGGGGGAGGGGTGGTTATTGAGAGAGGGAGAGAGGGAGAATCCCAAGCAGGCTCCTCACTGTCAGCGCAGAGCCTGATGTGGGGCTCGAACTCTTAAACCGTGAGATCATGACCTGAGCCGAAATCAAGAGTCTAGACGCTTAACTGACTGAACTCCCCAGGCACCCTGAGTAATCTGACTTCTTATATCATACGGTGCAGGGTAAGTGCTGGGCCCGGCACTGCAAACACATGGCCTCTGTAAAGAAAGTTTGTGCGGACCCTCGAAAAATGAAACAGGTTTATAAAAGGAAGCAGTGACTCATGACCCATGTTTCTCTCCATTTACTCTTCCTTGGGGGTGTGCGTGGGCAAGTGGCACTGGAAAGACTAGATCTTCTCACTATAACTCTTATCCATGGTTTCCCACCCATCCTTCTGTACACACACACACACACACACACACACGGACGAAATGGTAAAATAACAAAGGACAACTTAAGGAGTGCCATTGGAGGATGGGGCATGCAGACGTGAGTATGAGGGTAGGTGCATGGTTAGGGACATCAACTTACAGTAGACCTGATCATATGTATTTAACAGCAGTGAGACGAGCTATATACACTTAGCAAGAAAAGAAAAAAGAAACAAAAAGCTAGAGGGGAGGAGAACTCTAAATGGTTTGGGAGCTTTTGCGTCATTGTTGTTCCAGTTGATAAGCACTGCCCCCCTGGTGACTAGGAGCCTCCTCTCTACCTTCTCTCAGGTGACCCCAGTCCCCAGGCACCCCTCATGCTCTGAACCTCAGGACTTTCTCGGCATGATCCACTTGTTTAAAGATACACATCTTTTTTACCGATTATAATAGTACTTTATTAGATGGGTACGTTAGCCAGATGCATTATTATTTTAGGGATTGAATCCACGTAACATTATATACTGTACTGTATTGATAATATAGGTGACTTCAAGAGCACTTTGGGCCAGATAGAAAGCTCACACTTCAGTTTCTGTGTACGAACATAGATACTCTAGAGAATTAACAGAAGGAAACAGTAGTGAATGAGGAAACAAGCAGCGTCAGGTGAAGAGATGGTGGGTACAGGGGAAGGTTGGTTTCTGGTTCTTCTGAGAAAGCCTCTGCTTGGTAAGACTTTCCCAGATTCCCTTGGTGCCAGCTACTGATTGTATGCTCACTGTGCTTACAGTTTGTGCATCTTCCAGGGGACCTCCTTTTGGTGCGTTTATAATTGCACTTGAATTTGAGGGCAGTTTTTTTTTTTTTTAAGATTTATTTATTTTTGAGAGAGAGAGTGCAAGCGGGGAAGGGCAAAGAGAGAGGGGGGACACAGGATCTGAAGCGAGCTCTGCACTGACAGCAGTGAGCCCCATGCAGAGCTTGAACTCATGAGCTGCAAGATCACGACCTGAGGCGAAGTCGGACCCTCTACTGGCTGAGCCACCCAGGCGCCCCAACGGCAGTTCTTTATAGTTGGGTCTTTTGTTCACCTTGGATTGGAAGTTTCACCTTCCATTTACCCCTAGAGCAGGACTTTGTGTATTGTGTGGCTGCCCTGACACACTGTTTCCGGGCTGGCAGGCTGGGGAAGGGCATTAGGGAGAAGAGGTGGCAGGCTGGGTGCTCTCTTGCCCAGTTGGCTCCTTGTGACCCTGGGCCCCTCGGAGGCAGCTACAACAGTCTGCAGGCCACATCCCTCTCCTTCGTCCTTCAAGAAACCCCCTCCCACTAGGACTTTCCGAGAGAGGGCCCAAAGGCAAACCCAGCCAGTTGACAAAGGCATCTTACCAGAAGTAGGGTGTATGAACTGTATTCTCTGTCTGCTGCTGACCCTTGAGCTTTTGGTCTGTTGTGTTAGGCAAAAGTTACAGATATCTAAGCAAGTACCGATTTGCTAAGTGGTTTAAGAAAAGCCTTAACCAGCACAGATCACATGTAATGTCTTCCAAAAGTTATAATAATATTTTCTAGAGAAAGAGGGACTTAATTTTACCTGCCATGCAGTAGACATTCAGTAGATGTTAATATCTTTGTTAAATTTCAAGCCTTGGTGAATGAAGACTGACATTTTTGATCCAGGTGGATGGTACCAGATCACAGCCATTTGTTATCTCGAGTTTGAAAACTCAGCAGAGGTAGTGGGGATCAGCCCCTGTCTTGCATGTCCTGGCTTGGGTCAGTTCAGAGTCCAAGCATTTCTGTAAACTGTTGTCTTATTTTTCTCTGACGTGGAAAACTTTACATTTACTGTTTGCACTGAGAGGAAAGACAGATGTATGGATATACCGCTTCAGGGTTTGCTGTGTAACTAGGTAGCCAGGCCGCAAAAAGGTACCATCGACCAGCATCAACCTTGACAACAGCCATTTCACCTGGTCTCTCCCCTGAACTGTAAATATACTGTAAATATTCACCTATCTCATTTCTGAATAGAAACTTCTACCCATTCAAAGCTATGATGTACCTTCTTTTGTGAATGGCTTTCGGTGGCTTGGAGTGCTGGGGTGGGGATGTCGCCCTACTGTCTACACAGGATAAGGGTATGAAACACAGCAGTTTCTGTGAGGAATGATAATTTGAATACCTTTTACTTTGTTTTGTTCCTTATGGAAAGGAGATAGGCCTTGCTCTGCTGAGGTTAGCTGGTTTAATCTGTGAATTGCTTTTCAGTCATTCATATAAATGAATGGTTTGCCCTCTGTTTAATTTCCTAGCACTTTGGATGATAAGTTTCTGCAGGCTTAGCATCAGAGATCTGCTTTGTGGCTAGAGTTCCCCACATAGCCTGTCCCGAGCATTCTGAGACTGAATGTACTAATGATCCCCAGACTTCCCCCCTACCAACTTTATGCTTACTATTATTATTTATAATCCCTGCTCTAGTAAGATCGTGTACAGATTCTTCATAGTGTTGTCTTTAGCCACATTTTTTTCTAGTTGTTATCATAGTACATCTATAATTTTATGTCTTTTCTTTTCACTTAAGCAATTTTCTCAGGCTGCAGTCCCAGAAACTATTCTTAACTTTAGCGAATAGAGATAATCCCCAAGTTGGCCTCAAAACAAAATTGGCTTTCTCCAAGGCCTCCACACGGAGGTTTTGTTCCTGCCCCTCATCTTCTGCCAGCTCCACACCCAGTGAGCCAGTGGGGCCAGAACCAGGCTCACGTGTAGCTGGGATGGGGCCAGGCGGCTGGCTCCTTGCCTTGTTCTTTTCTGTGATTTCTGATCCTGTGTTTTTCGTACCACATGCCCAGACTCCACTGCCAAGACAGAATGGAAGACTAACTACTTGGTATCCCAAATAACATCCAAGTTGAAAGAGAGCCCCTGAAAGGCTTTTTTTTCTTGGAGAAAAGGAAGGAGGTCCAGGGTTTTAAGTCAGAATTATGCCAACAGAGCAGATTGATGCTTAGGGACATTTGCCCCATGGTGATGCAGGTTAAGAGGCTGAATGTGCAAAAACTACTGGCTAGTGTCAGGTCCCACGTGGATCGTGGATTGTGATGGCCCGACTCATGAGATCCTGGGTTGCTAGTCAAGAGGAAAGCTTTGCTTGAGGCAGTCAGGCTGGGAATTTGGGGTGAAGGGGTCTGCAGAGTTTGCCTGAGGATGGGATTTCCACACGAAGAAGGGATTGTTTGCTCTGGGAAGCGACAGCCCCTACACAGGAAGAGCAGAAGCTGGACATTTGAGGTGGGAACATGGAAGAGGCAGCTGTGCCCCATTTAGTCCCTCTGGGAGCTTCATATCTCTCAGCACTGCTGCCCTCTAACCCATTCGGATGGTGCGACTGTTTCCCACAGGATAGGAAATGACTGCAGTTTCGTATTACACTAAACCTAAACTCTGTAAAATGTGTTTCAGATTTGTCACCAGTGTTGCTATGTCTGACCTGTGTGCTGTCTCCCACACTCACTCGCTCTGTTTTTCCAATATTTATACATGACTTTATGTCTGCCCAGAGTGCCTCTTGCCAGTTTTCTTTCCTTGGAACTTCTGATCAAAATTTACTCTCTGTGCTCAGAAGTCATTTGTTAAATTGCAGATCCTAATTCAGTAGTTCCATGTAGGGGACTTGAGATTCTCCATTTCTAGCAAGCTTCTGGGTGGTTCCCCCCATAGGCTATAGCCCACACTTGGAGTAGTACTGCTCTAGAGCAGGAGTTGGCAGGCTTGTTCTGTTAAAGGGCCAGATAGTGTATTTTAGGCTTTGCAGGCCCTGCAGTCTCTGTTTCTACTCTTAAAACTCTGTCCTGGTAGTGGAAAAGCAGCCATAGTGCACCAATGAATGGACATGGCTATGTTCTAATAAAACTTTATTTACAAAAGTGGGTGGTAGGTTCCTAATTTTTTCACCCTTGGTCTAGAGCACAGACTATAGAGTCAAGTTGACACTTTCAAACTTTAGCTCTACCACTTGCTAGCTCTCCCTTTATTAGTATTGTGGAGATAATACTAACTACCTCAGGGTTGTTGTGAAGATTTAAATGAGAAGGGGAGCTCCGTGAAGACAGGACCTTTGTTTTGTTCATATGTGTCTATTCCTAGAATAGTACCTGGCACATAGTAGGTACTAAGCTAATATAAGGTATTAGTTGTTACCATTTACATGGAAACAATGGAGAGAGGACTGTAACCCAAAGCATATTAGAGATGTCCCCTGCTATACCTAGTTTACCTAGTTTCATTTTACTAGTCCTATTTTCACTTTTGTCCACACGCAGTCACTGGTCTTAAGGTACTCACCAAATCTAATGAGGAGAGACAACAGATAATAACATGTCAATTCATATAGTCATGATAGAGCTAAATACAAGGTGTTATAGGACCACATAGGATGCTCTAATACACATGGTAGGAGTTCTGGAAGAGAAGATGTTTGAGCTGAATTTTGAAGAGTAGGAATTTTCCAGGCAAGTGACAGCAGGAATTTTGGCCTGATTGGATCATGGGCTTCCATTTGTCCCATCTCTGCTTAACTGGTATTATTACAGACAGCCTGCCTTTTGGGAAACGTTCAAATTTTCAGTGGGACTGATGAGAGGGAATGGAGGAAAGTCATGGACAGAACATGGCTTTTTCTTTCTGCATTCATAAGTACTTAATAAAAGCTCGGAAGTCTAGGGTACACTATGTAGTATATACTGGGACAGGGAAGTCTACACCGTTCTAGTCTGTCAGGTACAGTTTTATATTAAAAAAAAAAACTGTATTATGGAAACATTAAAAGTTACATGAAAGAGAATAATGTGGCCAGACTCCCATGTTGCCATCTTCTAGCTTCAACAGTGATCACATCAGGGCCAAACTTGTTTCCTGGTTTTCCACATCCCCCTGATTACTTTGAAGCAAATCTCAGACATCATATTGTGATGTCTCTGACACGTACTTTGATTTTCACAGAGGCCAGTGCTGCTGAGGAAGCGGATGTTCATGTCGCCGTGGTGGTGAGACCCGGCAATGCGGGACTGACGGATGATGAAAAGACTTACTACAGCCTCATCACATCCTTCAGCGACCTGTACCTGCCTTCCTCAACCTAGAGGAGGACTCGTAGGAAAGACCTGCGTGTCCTTACAGAGTGGTCCCTGTAGTCTAGTTGTACTCCAATGGTAAAAGTAACTTACTTAAAAAAGACGTATATACACACACACAGGTACGCACGTGTACATATGTGTATGTTTAAATTGCCTTCCACAGGCACATAAGTGAAAAAAGAAAAACTCAGTTCAGTGAAAAAGAAACTTATTTAAAGATGCTTTCTATGTAGAAATTGTTTGAAACCACAACCCTAACCCCGTCTAAGGGGGAACTATAGCTGGTAGAAGAATTATTGCAGTGTAGATCACACCTGTTAGGTTTATCGAGTTGTGTACCAAAATGGAAAGGTAGGGTTGAGAAGTTACTCAGAAGCCTTTTTGTTTTAAAAACTGGAAGTATTTCACAGACTTACTCCTAATAATAATTCATTCCCCTTTCGAATTATGAGCTAGAAGATTGCGACAGCCGAATTTCAAAATGTTAGCCTCCCTCTCTACAGAAGTCAAAGCCATTTATTTCTGCTCCAAAAGAGAGCAAACCTGAGAAAGGAAACTCATTCGAGTCTTGATGACGCAAGCATCTATTACCGAGGACACTTGCTCATCATCGTGGCGGCCCCAGCGAACGGCTGCCTTACCAATGAAAAAGGTGCATTGATGTAACAGCTAAAATAGGTATGTGGTTCTTAATGTTTAACACAATAGCCCTAATCCTGCCAGTTGTTATCATCATACATTTATAGTTGTCTTTCTACTTTTTAGCAGTTTGAGAATATATGTTGCTATTTCTGTTGAAAAACAAAAGGTTTACTGAAATCATTCCATAAGACCCTTCTAGAAGAGCTCGAATAATGTAATAATATTTTCCTCTGAAATGGATATGAAGAGTGTAAATTTTATAACCGCATTATTTATCCTGGTTCAGTCCTAATGGGATGTGATCATGTCAGTTTCATGTTGTGATTAATAAAAACATTTTCCTCTTCACTCAGTTTTGTGTAGGTTCCTGAGCCATGCCACCTATTCCCGTAAGCAAGAGAAACAGAGGAGAGATTGAAAAAATAAGAACTTTTAGTTTTTGCCTGAATCTTGTGGATGTGGGGTGTGTGTGTGTTTTAATGCATTGTCTGTGAAAAGTCATTGAGTATTGAATTATACACATATATGACCTCATTGATTTTTATTTCATTTGGATAGGAAGCATTCCTGTTATGAGTGGGGTTTGTTAAATTTTTGAGAATCTTACATTGAGATATATAAAATAATGAGGCAAGTGTTCCCTTCATTAAGAAAAGCTGTAATGAATTCTGGAGGGATAATTTTGGAAATGCTTTGAATAAGAAAAAGGTTGCAAATATGAGAGGACAGGGAATATAAAAGATTTCATATTGATAATTTTTATCTTCTAGTAACTAATTAAGAAGTCTAACGACTATGAAAATATAGAAGGGTAGTAAAAGGGACATGAATTTAAGTAAATCTTAGAAATGGTAGTAATTTGTAAACGATAAAGCCACAAATGGCAATAAAAGGATGAACTTCCTACAGTTTTTGAAAAAACTCATGAGAAGATGACAGAAAAGATGTCTCTTAATGCCAGTGAAGGAATAATTGGAAAAGTAAGGAAGATACGAGAGAAAATTATGCACCAGAGTCTAGATTACAAAGGAATTAAAGGAAAAGGGGGCTCAATATGTAGCTGACAGAGAATTGGGGTGGAGAGGTGTAGTCTGTTTGTGCTGCTCTAGCAAAATCCCAGGACTTGGGTGGCTTATAAACAACAAAATTTTACTTCTCACAGTTCTGGAAGCTGGGAAGTCTAAGATACCAGTGCTGGCAAATTCATTGTCTAGTGAGAGCCCATTTCCTCACAGACCAAAGTCGTTTTTCTGTAACCTCATGTGGTGGAAGGGGCAAAGGAGCATTCTTGGGCTACTTTTTTTTTTAATGTTTACTTATTTATTTTGAGAGACAGAGAGAGTGTAATCAGGGGAGGGGCAGAGAGAGAGGGGGAGAAAGGATCCCAAACAGGCTTCAAGCTGTCAGTACAGACCCTGATGTGGTCTCCATCCTACAAATCAGGAGATCATGACTTGAGCTGGAGTCAAGAGTTGGACGCTTAACTGACTGAGCCATGCAGTTGCCCCTTGGGGAACTTTTAAAAGGGCACTAATCTGGGCTGCTACTCTGGCTCAGTTGGTAGAGCATGCGATTCTTGATCTCAGGGTCGTGTGTTGGAGCCCCACATTGGGCATAGAGATTACTTTAAAATATATACATACATAAGGGCACAAATTCTATTCTTTGGTTCCACCAAAGACCCCACCTCCAAATACCATCAATTTGGGGGCTAGATTTCAACATACGGATTTTGAGGGGGACACAGATAATTCAGTCTACAGTAAGAGGCATTTCCTGTCCATGATGAAAAGGGTATCAGAAAAGCTGTGATTCGTTTTGAGTAATTAAGGATGGAAATAGATTGAGGAATAAAGAGAAAGTTCCAATATTAGATTGAGTTTGTCAAAGGGGGATATGAAAGGAAGGGAAAAAGAAGATGAGTGGAATATTTCTTAGACCCTAAGAAACTCATTATCACAATTAAATGTGATGGAAAAGGATCTTAGGAAGAACTTGAGGTATAAAGTAGATTGGTCATGAGGGAGGAAAAATGCCTACGAAGCAGGTAGTGAGATAGATGGTGAATCCGGAAAAATTCATGGTCCTTAGTAAGAGAAGGAGGAAGAATCTCACCTCTGGAATTTCCAAAAAGAGAACAAAGGCACAAATTTTTTCTCAGCATTCTGTTTGCAGAGAATATAAGGAACAAAGACCTCTTAAAACTGTGGCCCTTTTTATTCCTGTTTGTTAATCCACATCTTCTACCTCAGTTGTGCTCTTTCTCATAATGCCACTGATTTCCAGTCTTGGATCAAAACTCAAGTTGATTTCCTTAAGTGTTTTTTGGTTTTTTTTTAAGAATTTGTTTTCAAAGTTTATTTATTTTGCGAGAGAGTGAGAGAACAAGAGAGTGCAAGTGGAGGAGGAGCAGAGAGAGAGAAAGAATCCCCAAGCAGGCTCTGCACTGTCAGCGCAGAGCCTGACGGGGCTCGAAGTGTGAGATCATGACCTGGGCCAAAATCAAGAGTCTGATGCTTCATTGAGCCACCCAGGTACCCCTAAAGATTTTATTTTTGAGTAATCTGTAGCCAGTGTGGGGCTCGAACTAAACCTAGAGATGGAGTCGCAAATTCTACCAACTTAGCCAACCAGGCATCCCAAAAATCTAAATTGATTTCTTAGAAGGGAATCCTCAGACAAAGGGGCTTCTCTAATCTTATCAGCATTTCTGGAGTATCAGGGCTACTTGTTTAGCCTTCTGGAAGACTAGCCTTAGCTGCTAACCATAACTGATGTCCAGCTTAGAGTTGCACACAGAATGAGAGCCACTGGCGTATCTCAGGAACAGGTGCACAGCAGCCTTTGCCCAGCAGATGGTGCTGTTGACCCAGAGACCTGATCAAGTGTGAGGCCACCAGACAGATACAGCAGATGGAGCTAAGAAGCGGCATTTAGGAAAAATGAGTATAATTCATTACCCTTAAAAGCCTGTAGCATGATGTTGCAAGAGTCAGAATAGTTTGGGAAAAATGGCAATAATCCTGAATGAAATCCACCTACTAATATTCCTCTTCCCCCTGTTATTCCCTAAGGCACATAAAAAAACAAACAAAAGCCCAAAATGGTCACTTTTGGGTAGCCAGTTTTTCCAGTGGCAGTGTTAAAAAGGACTTGATTTCAGGTTTTTAAAATTCACATCAGAGTATAAGGTTGCATATAATATGTGCCCAATTTATTATCCCACCACTTGAGCCCCAGATGGGGAAGAATAATTTGCAGTTTTTGTTAATGCATCGGGGTATCCAAGAGGAGTAGAATTCACCTTCTTTGCCCAAGTTATTCAGATTTAGCCCAAGTTATTCATTCAGATATTGATGGTGAGGTGTATGTTAAAAATATATATATGGGGGGGTGAGTGCATGCATAAAAAATCCTAGGGGAGAAATACACAAACTGTTAACATTTGTTCAATTTAAGGGCACCTGTAATGCCTGGATCTGCTGTCAGTGGTCAAAGTCCTGTCCTACTCTCCAGGTGTGTCCATTCTTGGGGAGAAGCAGTCCAAAAACAGTGAACGAGAAAAGCCACGAGATGTGGCCACATAAGTGTCTGTTGATAGAGAGCCTGGATGAAGCTCTTAGTTCTGGCATTAGGGGACAGGCTAAGGGGAGAAGCCAGCAAAGGAGATAGAAAAGGATTGGGCATCAAGGAACGGAAACCAAGAGAGTGGCAGGACAGCCCAATGAAGAAGGGGGCACTCAGGGGCTCAAGTGCCAGTAAGAATTCAAGTGAGCTGCGAACGGCAGTGGTCCTTGGATGAGACAGGTGCAGTCTCTGGAGCGGTGGAAACAAAAATTGAGTTGAGAAGGGAATGTGAGGCCAAAGGTTTATCAATTTTGTTTGTATCAGTTTTGTTTTCAAAGGACCAACTTCCAGTTTTACGGAGTCTCTATTTTATTTATCTCCACTCTGATCTTTATTTCCTTCCTTCTGCTTGTTTTGCATTTAGTTTCCTCTTGTGGCTAGTTCCTTAAGTTTGGAGATTAGGTTATAGCTTTGAGATCTTTCTTCTTTTTCAGTGTAGTCATAGCTTTATATTTGTCTCCCAGCACTGCTTTCACCTGCATCCCGTCAGTTTGGTATGTTGTGTTTTTGTTTTCGTTGTCTCAAAAGTGTTCTCTAGTTTTTATAAGTTTATTTATTTGAGAGAGCAAGAGAGTGCGTGTGCACAGTGTGTGTAGGGTAGGGGCAGAGAGAGAGAGAATCCTAAGCAAGCTCTGCATTGTCAGTGCAGAGCCAGACACTGGGGTCCATCTTACAAACCATGAAATCATGACCTGAGCCAAGATCAGAAGTTGGACATGTACCTGACTGAGCCACCCAGGTATCCCTCAAAGTGGGTTTTTTTTGTTTTTTGTTTTTAATGTATATACACTTGACAGAGAGGGAGACACAGAATCCAAAGCAGGCTCCAGGCTCTGAGCTGTCAGCACAGAGCCCGACCTGGGGCTTGAACTCACCACCATGAGATCATGACCTGAGCCAAAGTTAGATGCTTAACCTATTGAGACACCCAGGCATCCCCCTCAAAGTGTTTTCTAATTTCCCTTGTGATTTTGTCTTTGACCCATTGGTTACTGAAGAGTGTATTATCTAAGTTCCACATATTTATGAATTTTCTAAATTTCCTTGTTATTGATTTCTCATTTCATACTTAGTGACCATAATTTGTGTGATTTTGATCGTTTAAAATGTATCAAGATTTGTTTTGTGGCCTAACATATGGTCTGTACTGGAGAATGTTCTTTGTGCACTGAAGAAAAATGTGTGTTGTGCTGCTATTGGGTAGAGTGTTCTCTAGGTGCTTGTCAGATCTGGTTGGTTTATAGTGTAGCTTCAGTCTTTGGTTTCCTTACCGATCTTCTATGGAGCTTTTTTGTCCACCATTGAGTGTAGACTACTGGATTCTCCATCTATTATTGTTGACATCTTTCTCCCTTCCGTATTGCATGGTAAAAAGATACAGAAGTTTGCTCCCATCCAACTTTATTCTCCCCCTGCTTATGTGGTGGTCCAGGTGACATCTTTGAAATTTTTTAAGCTTTATTTATCTTAGAGAGAGAGACAGAGAGAGAGACAGAGAGAAAGAACATGAGCAGGGGAGGGGCAGAGAGAGGGAGAGAGAGAATCCCAAGCAGGCTCTGTGCTGCCAGTGACACAGGGCTCAAACTCAAGAACCGTGGGATCATGACCTGAGCCAAAATCGAGAGTTGGATGCTTATCCGAATGAGCCATCCAGGGGACCCCGTGACATCTTTGTACATTGTGTGCCATTGCCAGATTTATAATTACTCTTCCACGTAGTATCTTAAATCAGGAGAAAAAAGGGAGTTACAAGCAACAAATACAGTTACACTTTCTTTTAATAATGACCTATTAGTTTCCTGGGACTTCAAAATACTACTAATAGGGTGGCTTAAAGAGACAGAAATGTATTCTCTCACAGTTCTGGATGCCAGAAGTCTAAAATAAAGGTGATGGCAGGGTTGGTTCCTTCTGGAAGCACTGAAGGGGAATCTGTGCCACGCCTCTGAGCTTCTGATGACAGCTGAGAATCCTTAGTGATACTTGGCTCTTAGAGGCATTGCTCCTGTCTCCACCTCCATCGCTGTGAGGCATTCTCCCTGTTTCTCTGCATCTTCCGTTCGCACGGCTGTCTCCGTAAACACCTGGGTAGTATTGGAGTAGGGGCTCACCCTAACACTCCAGCATGATCTCATCTTAACTAATTACATCTGCGATGATTCTGTTTCCAAATAAGGACACATTCGGAAGTATTGGGGGTTAGGACGCCAGCTTGTCTTTTTGGGGCGACACCATTCAACTCATAACCCCAAGGGCTATGTCAAGGCTTTCCAAAGCCATTACTTGCCAAAGCATCTCATTCTCTGCTCTTTTCTCTCAGGCTTTTTGGTTAGTCCTTTGTTTGCCCCAACTGTTACTTGTTGTTCCGGGTAGCTGTGACTAACACATCTGCCTTTAAATGTTTTCGACAAATGTCTATGGGTAGCTGCCTCAGCACTGGCAGAAGTCTTAGTTACCCAAGGTGAAGGTAAACCCTTTGAGCCAGCCCTCCAAGGACCCACCAAATGGGCTGCTATGGACTGAATTGGGTTTCTCATGCGCCCCACCTCCACCCCTCTCAAATTTGTACGATGGGAAGCCCTAACCTCCAGTGCGACTATTTGGAGATAGGGCTTTTAGAAGGTAATTTAAGTTACCTTCTAAAGCGCAGTTATAAGGGTGGGGCCCGAGCTGAATGGACTGATGTCTTTATAAGAGGAAGACGAGACCCAGGGAGCCCTCAGCAAAAATGGAATCAGCCAGGACTTTGATCCTGGACTCCTCAGCCTCCAGAAGTGTGAGATAACAAACTTCCATTGTTTAAAACACCCTGTTTGTGTTATTTTGTTATAGCAGCCCAACCTAACACACAGTTCAAAACCACAGTTCCTAGCGAATGAGGTCCATTGTTCTCCTGGTACTCTTTTCTGTGCTAGAAATACAGGCTGTTACTTTCAAGGCCACCACCAGGATGGGGGCCTGGAATGGGACCAGGGTAAGTTAAAACACCACAAAGCTCGATATTTTTACTGAGATTCAGCTAGGTTTTCTTTTTTTTTTTTTAAGTTTATTTATTTTGAGGGAGAGAGAGAATGCATAAGTGGGGAAGGAGTAGGGAGAGAGAGAGAGAGAGAGAGAGAATCCCAAGCAGGCTCTGCACCACCAGCAAGCACAGAGCCCGATGTGGGGCTTGAACTCAAAAACCGCAAGATCATTACCTGAGCCGAAGTTGGATGCTCAACCGACTGAGCCACCCAGGTGCCCCCAGGTAGCTTTTCTTGATTAAGCATCCCCCTGGTTCCTGCGAGCTTTTACTTAGTTTTCAGAATTCTGAATGCATTGATTTTGGTGGGTTTTGCCAGTGTATTTATTGGTGTTTTGGAGGGAAGGACTTTGGAGTTCCTTATTCCTCCATGTTCACTGCTGTCCTCCCACATGCTCTTCTCACGCTGACTTTGACACTCCTCCCACCAAGAGATGGGGGCGAATATTCTGCTGCCGTGAGTCTGGGTGGGGGTTTAGGACTGCTCCAACCAAAGGAAGACAACAGAGGTGATGCTAGGGTATAAAAAGGCTCCAGCTCCCATATCCCTTTTTCAGGAGCTGGGGTTGGGACACTTGCTCTGGGAAGCCAGCTACCACACTGTGAGAGAGCCCAAATTCACTCACGTGGAGAGACCAGGTCAATAAGAACCAGGGCCCCAAGCTGACGGCCGACCTCAGTCTTCAGACACAGGAATAAATTAGCCTTCAGACACTTCCAGCCTCCAGTCCTCAAGTCTTCTAGCTGAGACCCAGACATGATGGGACAGAAATGAGCTGTCCCTGCTGTGCCCTGTGTGAATTTCTGACCCACAGCATCTGTGAGCATAATAAATAGTTATTTTATGCTGTTGCATTTTCTGGTCATTTGTTCAGCAATCAGCAGTAACTGGAACAGAGTCACCGAGTGAATTAAATGGTGCCAGGCGGCGGACGGCCTTTTTCATCCCTTTCAGTATAGCTGGGCTGTGAAAGGGCTGTGTGCAAGTTGTGGTTAGGAGCATCGAGATGATCTCATTAGTCACCCTTCCCTCCCTCCACACAGTGGCATCTCTTGTTCTAGATTTTGCAAGGGCCGCCATCTTCCCAATCATCCAGGGCTGGAACTGCAGAGTGTTTGGTTTTTCCTTTTCTTCCCCCTCCTGACATAGGCAACAAGTGATGCCCATTGTCTTTTTCCTAGTGCCTCACAAATGGGTTCCTTCCGTCCCATCCCTAACAGAATTATAGACATGGTATAGACATCCCCAGTATTTAGAGACCCGCTGTCTCCTACCAGAGCAATGCGAAATGCGAATCGCCCAGTCTCCGTCTCTGGAGTACCGCTAGTCCATCAATCGACTTTGTTCCCGTGTTCCGTCCAAGCCCTTTCCCTCCAGCTCCTCTTAATTGTCCCTGGCTGCAAATCAAAATTTGGCTTACAGAAATCAAGTCATCAATTGTGACTGTCAAATAAATCCCTCTGTTCTGCTTTCTATGGAAACACTCATTCAACACCTTATAGTTTTTTCTTTGCCCTGATTCACACAGCATTTGGAGGGAGAGTTTTTGATGAGTTAAATTAAAAAATCTGGGAGTAGCCTCCAGGGTCAGCTCAGCTTCTTGTCTTAAAAACATGAAATACATGCAGTTTTCACCAGGCAAGGACCTAGCTAGCCCCACTATTTTATTTTTGAAGGTGCACGAGAGGAAGTCCGGTACTCAGAGTTTGTGTAAGGATTATTTCAGGCCCTAATAAGAACATGGGTAATTAACATGTACTGGTAACTGCAGACATTATAAGAAATAACCCTTTTTATAATCTAAAACTTCCTCCTTATGACACAGATAAGCTGTTTGCTATGAGAAGCCAGAGGATAATTACATCCTCTGAAATCTGACCACATTACCATTGTCTCCTAAATGCCTTGTGGAGGAGCCCATATTTAAGATATTAAATCTTTAAAAAAGAGAGAGAGAAAAGGAAAGGAGGGGGGCAGCTACCGTCATTCATTTATTTTGAAAGTATTTATTAAGCACTTAACTTTGTGTCGGGCACTGTTTTAGTTGCCAGGTATGTGACAGACCCGGGTCCTGGGGCTCTACAGCAGCACAAATTGACAAGAGGCCAAAAGGGAATTCCAGCAAGGCCTTCATTAGGGCTCACGCACAAGGGAGACAGCATAGAGGGAAAGTGTCCTTCAGGCTGACTCTCAGAACAAAGGCCTGGGAAAGTTTTCCAAGGGGTGGGAAAGGGGTGGGAAAGGGGTGACATCAAAGCATGCTGGGGTGGGGAGGTACAGGAGATTGGGTGTGCAGGCACATGGACAGAACATGTTTCATCTACATGCATCGCATATCTCATGAGCGTGTTAGATCTGGGCACGATTTTTAGTATTCTAATGAGGGAGAAAGTGGGTAGAAGTTGAGTACTGGGGTCCATCTTGGCACAGACTGGTTTGGTCCAGTCTTTTGTTTAATTTTTTTTAATGTTTATTTTTGAGAGACAGAGCTTGAGTGAGGGAGGGGCAGAGAGAGCCAGAGACACAGAATTGGAAGCAGGCTCCAGGCTTTGAGCTGTCAGCACAGAGCCTGACGCACAAGCCTGCAGGGCTTGAACTCACAAACTGTGACACCATGACACAGTCGGATGCTCAATTGACTGAGTCACCCAGGTGCCCCTGGTTTGGTCCAGTCTTGACGAGTCTTCATAGTGAGCGAAATTCCCGCAAGATATTACTATTCAAGGGGCATCACTATGCAGGAACGCTGGATTTGGGCTGGATTTTGGCCCTGCTCTGCCTCAGGTACATTACAGGAAAAAATCTGCCCTCAAAACAAACAAAATCCCTGCCCTCATGGAGCTTACATTTTAGGGGTAGAGCAAATGAGATAAAAAAAATAAGTAAAATGTGTTAGTGTTAACGCATGTTAGAATTTTAGCTAATTCCAGGACTATGTTTAGAAAATGCTAGTGAGCAAAATTAGCTAGAAAGAGCAGTAGTGCCGGGCTGGGCTTGAGTTTTAGAGGTCAGGTTAGGCCTCCGTGAGAGGGTAACATTGGAAGAGATGAAGAGGGTGAGAGATTTCAGCAAGTGCAAAAGTCCTGAGGTCACAGCATGCCTGGCTGTTGTAGGGACTTAAGAAGGCTGATGGATCAGAGGGAATGAAAGGTGGAAAGGCGGGTCTTACTGGCCCTTGCAGGGCATTTTAGTGGTTGGGGTTTTTAGTCTAAGCACAAGAGAAGCCATTGGAGGGTTTTAAGCAGGGGAATGACGATCTAACTTAGCTTTTAAGAAGACCACTTTGCCGTGTTGAAGACAGTCGGAAAGGAGCAAATGATGAAGACCAGTTTTTGTGGGCTATTATTAAAGCCCATGAGAGATGGAAGGTGCCTGGACCACAGGATACCAATGCATGGATACTAGAATAATGTGAAGATCGACCAGACTGGATTTGCTGACAGATGGGTGTGAGAGAACAAAGAGCTACTTTAAGATTACCTATTTAAGTCTTCACTCCAAGCAGCTAAAAGATGAATTGTCCTTAACTTAGATGGGAAGACTCTGGGAGGAATGAGTTTCAAGGGTTAAGATCAGGGCTTACTAAACTCGAGATGACAAGTGGAGATGTCACAAAGGTACGTGAATATACAGGAGAGAAGTCTGAGCTGGTGAAGTTGGGAGAGGTCAGCATCTGGCGATATTTATTTATTTTTTAAATTCGTTTTTAATGTTTTTTATTTATTTTTGAGAGACAGAGAGAGATAGCCCGAGCAGGGGAGGGTCAGAGAGAGAGGGACACACAGAATCCGAAGCAGGCTCCAGGCTCTGAGCTGTCAGCACAGAGCCTGACGTGGGGCTCGAACCCACAAACCGTGAGATCATGACCTGAGCCAAAACCGGATGCTTAACCAACTGAGCCACCCAGGCGCCCCAGCATCTGGCGATATTTAAAACAAGAGGACTGGATGAAGTCACCAGCACAGTGAATGTAGAAAGAAAGGAAGAGTTCCAAGGACGGGGGCATGGGGCACTCCAGTGTGAGGCTGTCAGGTCAGGGAGAAGGTCCAGCAAAGAAGGAGTTGGTGTGGACAGTGAAGCAAGAGGCAAATTAAGAGGGAACAATTTTAGGAAGCCAAGTGAAGAACATGTTTTAAGCAGAGAAGGGGGCTAGGGATTGATCAAATTCTGAAGTATTGCTTATGGGTCTAGATAAAGTAGTAAAAGAAGTAACCATTGTATGTAACATCACAAGGTCTCTGAGTAAAGCAGTTCCATGAAATGGCAGGAGCAAGAGCTCCAATGATTGGAGTGGGTTCAAGAGAATTGGGACACGGGGCCTACAGACAGCAAATGGGACTTTTTTTAAAATCTCTCTCTTTTTTTTTAAGTAATCTCTATGCCCAAAGTGGGGCTCAAACTCATGACCCTGAGATCAAGAGTTAAATGGTCTACAGCCAGCCAGGCGCCCCGGGACTTTTTTTGTTGTTGTTGTTTTATTATTTAAGTAATCTCTACACACAACGTGGGACTTGAACTCATGACCCCGAGATTAAGATCGCATGCTCCACCAACTGAGCCAGCCAAGCACCCCAGGGTTTCTTTTTATTTTTAAAGATAGGAGAAATAAAAGCATATTTTATGCTGAGGAAAAGATCTTTGCTTTTCCGGTGAGGGACCTAGCCTTCTCACCCACACTCCCTTCTTTGGACTTCATATATGGATATTTGCTATTTCTTGGAGGAGTGTAATTGGAATCTAAACTGATATGAAGCTGAGGATTGTGAAATCCAACTTTTTCATATGCAGAATTCTTCTCTCCCCTCAAACTCTTGATTTCCATTGCTTGGGGGAAACACAATGTATATGGGGTCCAGATTGTCCTTAGTTTCAGTGGAATTGCTCTTCTCTCATTTATTATTTGGATGGTTCTTCATATTTGTAATTTGGTGCTTGGTTTCAACTCCATAGATAGCACTTTCCCGCTATTTCTGTATGATGATGGTTCTTTACTGATTCTTTATTACTCCTGCTTCCAGGCAATGACAATGGCCAAAGAAGTCTTAAATACTTGAGGTGAACCCTGTGGCAGTCATAGGGTGTTCATAGAAATGTTCCTCCCATCTCGACACACAGGAGAGCGGCTCTCAGATATGACTGCGCAATTTGCCCTCACCAATGAAATGAAAGCTAAGTGACGTCACTTCCTAGCAGAATCTTTAAGAACTAGTGAGCAGTCTGCCACATTTTCTTGGCTGTCAGCAGTTGTGGCAGAAGCACATGTTGAGATACAGCCCCTATAAGGCAGAGTCTGAGTCCTAGCCCTAAGCATGGCCCCCTTGCTAATCCTGGAAACACATCACTAGAGAAACACATCACTAGGAGAAATGAAGCTTAGTTTTATTCATTTTATTTTGGACAGCAAAACCCAACCTATCCTGACTGACACAATGCCTAAGCAAAAATAAACACTGGTGTTCCACCCTCCAACCAACAGACCACAAAATCCAAGATATGAAGGTTTTACTCTCCCATCCCAGCAGCAAAGAAAACCAAGTAAATAACACAGGTGGTAAAACTTCATCTCACTGTCAGTTCTCCATTAAATAAAAAAACCACTGAACGTTTAAAACATTAACATCGTTTCAAAAATATTTCTCTCCCGGGGCACCTGGGTGGCTCAGTCAGTTAAGCTATCTGACTCTTCGTTTCCGCTCAGGTCATGATCTCATGGTTTGTGAGATCGAGCCCCCGAGCTGGGCTCTGCACTGACAGCATGGAGCTTGCTTGGGATTCTCTCTCTCTCTCTCTCTCTCTCTCTCTCTCTCCCTTTCCTGCTCATGTTCTCTCTCAAGTTAATTAATTAAAAAATAAATAAAAATATTTAGTTAGGAGGGAACTTTTCTTCAAGAGGCCTAGTCGGACTACCAAAACCAAGTTCAGTATATTTCAAACTTTGTTCTCTGGGCCATCTGTATTAGATCCTCCGGGGGTGCTCATTCCAAATGCAGATTCCCTGGTCTTGGCCTCTGAGAAGAGTCTTGTGGTTCTTAATTCCTAGAAGGTTCTGTAATCTTGATCTGTATTTATATGTGTGGTATAACACAAAAATATATTTGGTCTTTGTCCTAGGTTCCTGCCACAGAGCTGGTAAAACTTGGAATCTCCTGAGTGATATGAGTGACTTTTGTTTCATAAGGAGCCTGAGTTTATGCTAATGAGATCACTTATGGTGGGGTTCCCTCCCCACCCCCAGGCTCAGGATTGAGCTGGTCACCAGAAAGACCAAATGATTAGACCTCCTGACCGGCCTATGGAAGCAAATGGAAGGAAGGTGTTGGAAATAGAGCTCTACAAATTGGTTTTATTTTTTTTCAAGATTTTTCAATGTTTATTTATTTTTAAGAGAGAGAGACAGAGCGTAAACGGGGGAGGGGCAGAGAGAGAGGGAGACACAAAATCCAAAGCAGGGTCCAGGCTCCGAGCTGTCAGCACAGAGCCCAACGCAGGGCTCCAACCCAGGAACTGCGAAATTATTGTCTCAGTTCAAGTCGGACGCTCAACCAACTGAGCCACCCAGGCGTCCCGAGCTCTATAAACTCTTGAACAGGGAGATTCAGAAGGCTTCTGAGTCGGTGAACACTTCCTAATGCTGGGAAGATGGCATGCCCCCATATCCCTCCCCTTCCTTGCCCTATCTGTCTCTTTGTTTTGGTCATTGTTGGGTTATATCCTTTATAATAAGCAGGCAAATGGACGTAGTGTTTTCTGGAGTTCTGGGAGCCATTGTGGCAAATTATCCAACGTAAAAGGGAAGGGAGTAATGGGAACCTTCTCTAATTTTATAGTCAAGTTGGACAGAAGTGTGGGTAGCCTGGGACCCAAGACTTGTGACTGGCATCTGAAGTGAATGAGGGCAGTCTTGGACGGAGACCTTAACCCTGAGGGGTCTGACAATAACTGGGTTGTGCCAGAATTGAACTGAATTGTAGGACATCCAGTTGGTGTCCAAAGAATCAGAGAATTGGTTTTTGGTGTTGGAAAACACCTTAGAAATAGGCTACCAACGTAACACTGAAGTGTATTTTCAACAGAATGTCTGATGGAGTTTACACATGCTTCAATATTACAGAAGAAATGTTAGTGTACAAGACAAATCATACTTCTGCATAAAAGAATTTTATTTAGTGGTCAGATCCCGATGAAATGCCAGTCATTGCTTGATTCTGCTAAAATGTGCTATTAGATATACTCTTAAGAAAGTGTACAGTGCATCACCAAAAGCTGTTTAATTTGGATTGTGTAGAGTAAAAGAAAACTTCATAAATCTTTGTTTTCTGATAAAATCTTTAAAATATAAAAATGAAAAAACAAACCCAAAAGCAGTATTCCAAAATAATAAATGTCACCTTGGACTATTTACAGTATGATGCCTTTTTCCTAGGAGAATGCTCTCTGCTTGATTCTTTTCCTCACGTGTTACCTGTCTCTTGTAGGTTTTCTTACCCCCACCTGACCGTTCTCGAGGACTTCTTCCATTCCTGTCTCACTTGAAACAGTCATCTGTTCTTTCATCTTTGAATCTTTCTCTGATACTCCTCTTTCCTACACTTAAATGACCAGTAATTCTATTGAACAGACATTTGTTGAGCACCTGTATGTGCCCAGCACAGGGCTAGGAGGCAGAGAGAAATACAGAGATGAAAAGTCATGGACCCCTTCCTCAAGAGTTTGAGTTTGGGTTGAATTAAAAAACAACGTTGTTTGTTTGTTTGTTTTTCACATTATAGTCCATGAGATCCCAGCCCCCTGTGAAGTAAATGTGAGGACTTCTTGAAACAAAGTGCACTCGTGGAGGACCCGCCAACTTGGCCCACCCCAAGACATTTTGAACTAAGAATTCTGCTCTTTATGAAGCACAGCCTCCAAAAGCCCAGGCCTAGAGTTGGCATTCAAAACTCTACGCAGGTGGAAAGGATTTGTTGGGCAGTAGGGCATCAAGTATGCCAGTTTGTTTATGGGGGAAAGGGTCATCTTTTAATTGGTTTCTACAAATTCCAAGTATGAAAAAGCCCTTAACTTCCCACCTCCCCCTCCCCCCCCCCTGCCAAAATACTAAATCGGAGCTATAGATACATATGAAGAAGCTCTCCCTTGATCTGGACTTGTAACAAGATGTTCTAAGATTCTTTTTATAAATGTCCAGCAGGAGCTCTTTTTATTACCTCCACAAATATTTCTTTGGGCTTTTCTGTGAACATTTTCTTAGCTTCAAACATAAAAGCAGCAAATTAAGCCTTCAGGTCACCTTTTTTTTTTTTTTTCCTTTTATCATGGTTAACTAAAACAAGTTCAGCTCTTGCATTTGGCCTACATCTTCTTTGTCCATGAGGCATTGAGAGACCCACGGTAGTTACTTAAAAAAAGAAGGCAAACCATTAAGTATAAAACAAAAGCTGTGTCTACTGGCATATCACAGAAGCAAAAACAAAAGTATATCCTCACTGCCCCCATCTCGTTCCGTGCCTGGCAGACCATGTCCCTACAAATATTCACATTTGGAAGTATTTCTCAGTCACAATAAAGTCCAAATCGTGGTAGTGGGCTTGTAGCGTATTCCTTTCATTGATTCCGCACAGCCAACCACTGAATAATGATGAAGGGAGTTTTTGTGGGGAAGTTCTTGACCCCACGCCATTCCACAGGTCACACAGGGTCACATCTCTGTACAGTTTCCATCCAGTTAGATGAAGTGCCAGATTCAGAACTTCCTCATGAGCTGGTTCCAAGCCCTTTGGATCTGAAGGCAACTTTGGGAGTTGGCATTATTCCCATGTTACATTTGGCCTGCCCTACTCTGTGGTAGGGTGAACACGATGTCTGAAATATGTGAAGAGAATGAGAAGAGCAGGGAGAATTGGGAGAGAGGGGGAAAAGAGAAGTGATCATGCACAAGCTTCTTGCTCTGTCGTGCATATATTTTCAGTGTAACAGCGTGTATTTCGACACATAAGGGCTTGTGCTTTTTCGTTAAAGAAATAACTTGCCCTGAAAAGCTCATTTGGCAAATGTGGCCAAGAACGTGTGTGTAAAATGTGTTAGGAGGTTCTGTACCAAGTCCTGTGGGTGTGTCCTTCTGGCCCCTCCCCCCACCACACCCACCTCACTGGCAAGGAAAAACTGATAGGTTACACCTGGTCGGTTTGATATTCAGAAGCTTCAGACAGGCTTTCTGAGAAGCTTAGGAAATTCTCCTGGTATTCAGAGCAAACAATCTCATAGCGGTAATGCCGGAACTCCACAGCAAAGGTGCCAAAATAAGACAGGAAGCACATGACCAGACCCCACTGGACCCTGGCTGCATACATGTGGATCCCTTGAGCCATGAGGATGAAATCTGGGGCGGAGCAGTCAAGGAAAACACCCCCATAAACCACATTAAAACTGGGCTCTTTTCTGGACAAGGACAGGTTACAAGAAAAGTCTCACTCTTCCCCCTCATCAGCAAAACTTAGCTTGATGGCTTGCTGAATGCAACACTTGCATGAATAATACCAAATAGCATTGTTGAGCTCTTCATTTGTGCCGGACATGCTTCTGGTGCTTTCATGGAAAGTCTAACTTAATCCTCACAACAATCCTATTATTATCAGTTCATTTAAAACTAGGGAAACTGAGGCCAAATGGTTAAGTAACTTGCCTGAGGTCACATAGGTGTTAACTGGTTGAGCTGGGATTCAAATACAAGGACTCTGGCTCCCAGGCCAGGCATTCAACTCTATGGCTGCCTAATAAACTCTGAGATTAGCAGGAGGATTAAAATTCCAAAGAAATTAGTTGGCCAGAAAAAGAAATTTATCTTTTTAAAAAATCACTGCAAATGACTATGGATTTATAGTCCTCATTTTATCTGCAGAAACAATTTTGAACATATCAAATCACCAAGTACCTACATATAAGCTTTGTCTCTGCAGTGCTACTAATGTGTAAGTGGGTCTTCTTCCTCTTCTGTCTAGTGTTCACTATTAAAACAAACAAATGAGAGTCCCATGCCTGCAAATGTATGGAGTGTACACACACACACACACACACACACACACACACACACACACACACCAGTATTCATGAGGTAGGAGCTAGGAAGGAAGATGTTTCAAAGCATAGTGAAAAGCCAAGAGGCCAAGGACTAAATACATCTTTAAAGAAAAATCAGAAATGCTCCCTTAGAATTAATCTTCAGACTTAAAATCTTGGGAAATTTTCAGAGAGCAAAAGAATACGGTGAAACTACTTCAGCCAAACTTTGCTCTCCTGACCAGGCCGGATCCATTCACCTGGGAACCTAGACAGGGTTCCGAGTGTTCAGAAACAACATGGATCAGAATATTTTGGTATAAGCTAAAAACTCAAAATAATTCCAAGTCTCTACATACACTTATGGCTGAGGGCTCAAAATATGGCAAAGCAGTATTACTTAATGAGGAAGGAATAAATTTTCAAATCTCATACTGGTAGAATTCTGACCTTTTTACTCATAAGATATTCATCAGGTGGCTAGCAGTCAGCAAGATTTTTGGCTTGATTTTCCAGCCCTTAAATGTTCTCTAATGTGCTGAAGAACTTGAAAACAAATAATTAAATGTTTGGCAGTTAGTGAGGGAAGAAGAAATAAAGACCCCAAAAAACCCCAGTAACTACAGGATGTCTCTGAACGATAAATATTTTCATATTTTAAAGCCATTTTCTCTAAGGTGAGAGGGTATGCTGGTTGAGTTCATGAACTGTGCCTGAGTTTTAAGTGGAGATCACCACATACAAAGTGTGATCTTGGATAAATTAATCTCTGTCCTTACTGTTTGTACTTGTTAAATGAGCATTAAAGGAGTTGATACGTTTAAAGTGCTTAGAACAATGCCTAGCACATTACAGGTGCCCAATAATGTTGGCTATTAGTGACTGAAGATGTGTAATTAGATTAGCTATACATTCTACCACCTAGGAACCTTATTCCCTTCCTCTCTGGTTTTCTGAGGAGAACCTATTGGAGTGAACACTTGAGATCACTCCGCCCCACAGAATGAGTGGCTGATCTGATTGGTCGCACTGGAATTGGCCAGCTTCTATTGGGCCACGCCACCAGTAGGTGGGGTCACTGAGCTCCCTCCTGGACTAGTCTCTCTTGGGATCTGTTTGTGGTTAAGCAGAAGCGCGCTCTGCCTTTTCCTGGTTTCTCTCCTTGTTACTTAATGGATAAATTGAATTACAGGGTGTGAGATCAGAGGCCTGCCACATTCTCCTTCACAAATTAAACGAAATAACAGGGTCATTAATAAAGTGATAAATTAACTTTTTAAAAGACGGAATGGGAAGAAATCACAATTTTCATTATGCATTCTGTGTTTTTCAGAAAGGGAATCTTTTCCATCACTAATAATAAGGAGAATGCATGACACCATTCCTACAGACAGCCACAATTTTGAGAAGGCAGAGCTTGTTTTAATTTTAGTTCTCTATCTCCTCAGGCCTGAGAGGATTTTTATATCCATTTACTTATCTCTTTTGCCTAAGATTCTGAGATAATCTGACAGTTATATCCTCACCAATCAGAAATGGCAGTTTTCTCATCTACATATGTGTTTTAATCTCCCTAAGAACCTTTTCACATTCAAAGGATACAGAGGACCACGCACAGAGTGATAGATGCTGAGAGAATAACTCGTGGAATCCCAACTTTCCGTCCCTCATTCTTGATGTTGACTTTGAGTGTCAATGCAGCCTGGATCCAGCAGGTCAATGTGCCAAATCCAAAGGTCAAGGAAGTTCCAACATTATGGATTTCTTCATCATTCGTGAGCTAAGGGATGAACAGATAATGACAAGGAGGCCCATTTAGAAAAGACACGATGGGAGAAAAAACAGGTAAAGTGGTACCTCAATAATAGGATGATAGATTTTGAAAAGAGTAGAATTCTTCATCTCCACTGGCTCTTTGTTCTCAAATGATTTGAAGTCTGAGGGGGAAAAGGGAGATAAATAGTACCTCCAAACCTCAAAACATTTGTTTAGAATAACCACTCAGACAGTGGTAATGTATTCCCTGAATTTAATTTCTAGAAAAGAGTGGAGAAGTAAAAGAAAAAAGCAGGAGAGTTACACAAAAAAGAGAAATGTCAGTTTCTACAAACATACACCACAAAATTTGTTTTCCAGACTAAGAAATGAGACCTGGGATCTGGCTGTGTATTTACCAATTGAAGAGGACCAATTCTAAGCAGGTCAAGATTTTACTGACCTAGACAGCCAATAACACTTACACCTACAACACTGGCCTGTGTAATGTGACCCATTCGTTGTTAATGGGATTTTGTCTTATTTTCCTTTTATAATAAGAAAATCACCACCTAATAGGTTTTGCCATATTTGTAGGCACATTAAAGGACATTAATGTTTGAAGATTCCTGGGCAAGGCTTTTATAGAGTTAATAGGTTAAAGGAGACCCATTCAGGCTATTTCATTTGAGGGTTAAAGATGTAAACTCTCCATTGCCTACTGATTTAAAAAAATATATTGGTCACTGGGGCGCCTGGGTGGCTCAGTCGGTTAACAACCTGACTTTGGCTTGGGTCATGCATGATCTCACAGGTCGTGGGTTTGAGCCCTGCTGTGCTGACAGCTCAGCCTGGAGCCTGCTCCAGCTCTCTCTCTCCGCCTGTTCTCTCTCTCTCTCTCAAAAAAAAAAAACATTAAAAAAATATATTTGTTACTTAAAACGCCTTTAGCAATGATCTGTATCTATCTATGTATCATCTATCTATTTTTTTCAACGCAGGACTTGAACTCGTGACCCTGAGATCATGACCTGAGCTGAGATTAAGAGTCAGACACTTAACTGACTGAGCCACCCAGGCACCTTGTTTTATATATATATTTTTTTTAATTACACATGGGAAAATAAAATCTACAGTTGAAGAGATGGCTCTTACAACATGGTATAATATTGTTTTGAATTGCCATTGCCTTCAGATGTTTTATTGTTTGACATTGCTGTGAATAATGGTTGCCTCAAATCAATATTGCTTTCCTTTGACAACATTTTCTATTGTTTATGGCTGTAGTCCTTTTTCCTCTTCTTTGGAAGAAGCCACTTTTTTTCTCTCTTAGTTCGAAAGGCATATTTTCAAAACTCATTTTAAATAACAATTCCTCAGATTAAATTTTACTTCTAGGAAATTGGTTTTCCACGCTACACACAGTCTATTCATTTATTAGTTTTAACTTAATTTTAAAATAGTACTATAATTACATGGTTCAAACTTTAAAAAATTATAAAAAGAGTACGGATGGAAAAGTCTGTCACCTATCCCATAAACTAGCCACCTGTTTCTTCACAGGCAACTCATTTGTGGTGTCCTATGTATTCTCTGTAAATATTCCAGAAAGTGTTCTTCATGCATGGTGTGATCATTCATGGTTTTGAGCATTTGTGGTTCACCAAAACAACCCAATCTCTGGACTTTAGGAAAGAACAAAACATCTACTCAGTAACTTCCATCCAAACCCTGGTTGAGAGAATTGATAGTGAGCACTTTACAACATCAGCACTGGCAGCACAGAGCATCGCAGCAGCTCAGTAAGTCTGGCTTGGGATGAGACCTAGAACAGAAGAATTTGTGGGATGGCCTGTCAAAGAAGCCATCAATTCAAAAATACTTATTCAGTTGCTACTGTGTGCCAGGGGAAGTGCTGGGAATGAGCTTTCCTGGTTTAATCAGTTATCAGGACTGGGGTTATCAGACTTCTAAGAGACAGTTTTAGAAAATCCACTAGCGTATTTTCTTGAATGCCTGTGCCATCTGTATTTCAGTCCACAGGAGAAGTGTCAGGATTCGTGTTTGACTGCAGGGTAGAGGTTTCTAACTGCAGCATAAAGCATAGGTTGGAGGACTTCGGGAAGGAAATGGAGGTAGGGAAACCAGACAAGTACTTTTCCAGTTGGGCAGTGGGGGCGGGGAGGGTCTCCTTGTCTATCTCACAAGTGGAGTCATTTGAGTAAAGAGTTGGATGATGGTATTGGCGAGGGAAATTATTCTTAAATTTTGTGACCTTGGGCTTCTAAATTTCTGGGAAGAAGAGTTAGTGTATCTTTACACAAGTCATAGATGTTCTAGAGAAATTCTGGGTTTTCTTTTATTTTTTTATGTGTATGTATTTTTGAGAGAGAGAGAGAGAGAGCAAGCACGGGAGGGACAGAGAGAAAGGGAGACACAGAATCAAAGCAGGCTCCAGGCTCTGAGCTGTCAGCACATAGCCCAATGCGGGCCTCGAACCCAAGAACCACAAAATCATGACTTGAGCTGAAGTCAGAAGCCCAACTGACTGAGCCACTCACACAACCCAAAATTCTGGGTTTTCAAACTTGATTCCCACGTGAGCTTGCTAATATGAGATACAAGCTTTCATCCAAAAAGGATGTTCAGTGTTTAATTTTAGAAAGGTAATGATCCTATTCGTTTTCTAGAAAGTTACATTAGGAGACAATTTGTTATTAAAAAAAGCATAAAGCACTTTAAATCCTTTGTATAAAATATACAGCTATTAAAAAATATTTTTAAATGTTTATTTTTGAGACACACACACACACACACACACACACACAGAGTGTGAGTGAGGGAGGGGCAGAAAGAGACTGAGACACAGAATCCAAAGCAGGCTCCAGGCTCTGAGCTGTCAGCACAGAGCCCGACACGGGGTTTGAACCCACAAACCCCGAGATCATGACCTGAGCTGAAGTCAGACGCTTAACCGACTGAGCCACCCAGGCGCCCCTGCACAGCTATTTTAGTAGCTCCTCGTCCAGTAGCAGTGCTCTAACTTCCAGTACAAGCAAGCATCTTCACATATGCGATGTAAATGTAGGTAGACCAGGCTGAAGACCAGAAGGGCTGACTGCTGGAGAACATGTGCTTATCAGGAACCACTATTAGTACTTTAAAAAAATTTTTTCTTTTTACATTTATTTATTTTTGAGATAGTGAGACAGAGCGTGAGCGGGGGAGGGGCAGAGAGAGAGGGAGACACAGAATCTGAAGCAGGATCAAGACTCTGAGCTGTCAGCACAGAACCCGACGTGGGGCTCAAACCCAAGAACCGTGAGATCATGACCTGAGCCAAAGTCGGACACTTAACCGACTGAGCCACCCTGGCGCCCCCTACTATTAGCACTTTTGAAAAGATTTGTGCAGAATCAGCAGCTATGATAACCATACAGATGAAGGGTGAGAAAGAGGTGAAAAAGGCCAAATGAAGTACCTGAAAATTACCAAGTAAGGTCATTCCAAAGGAAGCCAGACACAGCGCCACCAATCCACTAATATTCAGCCATGGATTTAAAACCTTTGGTTTCAGCTGTATGAAGCGCAGAACAGCTACCACAAGTGCTGGGGATAAAACAAAATGTTAAAGTTTAAAAGTCTCAATCATACAGCGAGACTGTGAGGCAGAGTTCTTCTAAAGCCACCCTGTGCAAGATTAAAGTTTTTGTCATGGTACATTTTTTATTTTGTATTTAGTTTTTAAAATGTTTATTTATTTTGAGAGAGAGAGAGAAAGCACTAGCAGGGGAGAGGCAGAGAGAGAGGAGAGAGAGGATCCCAAGCAGGCTCCATGCTCCATGCAGAGCCTGATGTGGGGCTCTGTCCCATGAACTGTGAGATCATGACCTGAACTGAAACCAAGAGTTGGATGCTTAACCGACTGAGCCACCCAGTCGCCTCTCATGAAGGTACATTTTTAAATCTCTGAAATGACAGACGATTTTTAAAAGAAATTTTTCATGCGATGCTTATGATTACTTGGATGTTTTATCGTGCCTAACGAGAGGGAAACAAACAGAGAACAGCTGAAGCAGCAGGGGCTATGTGTCAGCGGGTGGTGTGAGGGTGACAGAGCTGCTATGAGTGTTGTCGTCAGGGTTTCAAAACCAAGGTAGCACGGGACTCACTGGCTTAGAAGAACATCACAGAGTTAAGTGTGGGATACAACAAGTAAGACAGGGATAAGGACAGCCACCGGCATGAGAATCCACTAATTCAACCACCCTTCAGTTTAGCCTTTTCGCAACAGACACAGCAGGAAAACACCGGGAAGAAGACAGGCATCCACATCTAGACAAACCTGCTGGTCCCTGCGCCACAAATCATTCCTGGGGAGAGGAAGGAAGACAAGGCAAGCGTACAAATCCCTTCATTACTGCTGTATCCCTTCTTCCCTCTAATTCCACTGGACGTATCCATTGTCAAAGGACAAAAATAGTTGATCTAAATTAGAGCAGTTACAGTAACCAAATTATGAAATCTGAATTTTAACACAGCAGATTTGGGAGTCTGGTATGTACGAAAAATCACACTGATTATATTAAGAAAGCTCAATTCTTCTATGATGTTAATTACTCATTTAAAAAGACTACTCCATCTTTTGAAGCATATTGTTATGAGAGAATCTGAGAGAGAATGAAGGAAGTTTCCTAAATTTCAAAGCTGACTTCTAATAGTAACCTTGAGGGCAGCCCATACTCAAGTCACTAATATAAGCATCCCCTTCTATTAATTGCTTACTGCAGGGATATTTTCATGTTTATATAAAAAGCTGGAAGAGGTTAGTCTACAAACAAGAGAAAAAAATACTTGCGGTTAAGATAAATTATATCTACATATAAGGAAATGCACTTCCTACTTCCTAAGAAAATTTATTTTGACATTAAGGTTGAGCAGGGAAGACCATTAGAAATTCAAGAATTACCCTATTTATACAGCAATTAAGTAGGTAATTATTTGCTAAAGGTTTTGTCTTCATTATAGGCTCTCATAGTCATTAATAAAGAAAACCCATCCATAAATTTGCATTTCCTAAATTACTGAATTTCATAGTTTCAAGCTACAAAGTTAAGCTCAGCAAGTTGAATTTCAGTTCCAGGTACCTTGATCAAAGAGTGGTATGCAACTTGGTTAATATTTGGATTTTAGTGGGGCGCCTGGGTGGCTCAGTTAGTTCAGCGTCTGACTCTTGATTTCAGCTCAGGTCATGATCTCATGTTTCATAAGACAGAGCTCTGCATCGGGCTCTGTGCTGACAGCGTGGTGCCCGCTTGGGATTTTCTCTCCCTCTCTGCCCCTCCCTTGCTCACTCTTTTTCTCTCAAAATAAATAAATAAATAAACAAATAAACATTTTTAAAGATACTTGGATTTTAGAAACAAAATAACTTAAACCATAATTTATTAAATGTCAATTGTTCAGTTCTGATTTAGCTTTTAGTATATTCACATTTTATCTAATTCCCACTAGTGGTCATAGAATCAATAAATGATACACTTGAGTTGACAATAGTCCAAACCTAATGGCTTGAGTGACTTAGTTAGAAGTTACATCTGAAGTCTATTAATAATGACAAGTACCTAGAGGATGAAAAAAATCAGCACAACGTCTTACTACTTTTGAGGATGGCAATAGGAGAAGGAAGGAGAGGAGAAATTCCATGTAAGAAATTCCATGACACAAAGTGATCATCAGATAAAGAGGTCACTAGATTAAGACCAGAAGCCTCAACACAGGGCACCATGGGAGACACTTGCTGTTAACTGTGTATGGATATTAGGGCAAAATGACAAAATACCAAGGCAGTACATTTTATTTCTTTTAAAAATGACTAGTGAAAAGTTTTGCTTTGGCAACCATCTGGATGTCATTCAGTTTGGGGGAATAGGACTGTACTAGAATTTGGCTTAAGCCCTAAAACCATGGCTGAAGCAGGCACAGAAGGCTCTTCGTGTTGACGCATCCACTCAGTTTGGTCCACCGTGCCCAGAGGAAGAGGGTCAATGGCCATTCTCTGTGTTACTCGTTTCTCCCCAGTAAACACAGGACATATGTCATCCTCTGGTCCCAGCATTGCTAGCCTTCCCATTTGTAATATGATGATAAATCATTTATCATGAAGAGATGATGAAATTAAGCAGGAAACAGAAACCTACTCGGAGACATGAATTCGACTCAACACTCCTAACTTCCAGAGCAGCAGTCCAAACACCACACTCTGCCCTCTTTACCTATTAACCCCATTATTAATCACCTAGGACTAGCCAACATTTCCTTTAAAAATAGATTCTGTGGGCGCCTGGCTGGCTCAGTCAGGAGAGCATGCGACTCTTAATCTCAGGATCATGAGTTCCAGCCCCACATTGGGCATAGAGGTTACATTAAAGAAAGGAAGAAAGAAAGAAAGGAAGAAAGAAAGAAAGAAAGAAAGAAAGAAAGATTCTAGTTGAAGGTTTAAGGTGTTGGAAATAGTAAGATTCTGGTCCTTTAGCAGTTTTATCAACAGGTTTAATGGAGGCAGATTCAGATTATTGGTTACAAAGTCTTTTTTTCAACCAAGTAGTGATTTAATTATACATCCTTGAAAAAGATTTCTGGGCAGTGGGGTGATTTCAAAGCCGTCTTTATATATGCTAATTTTTTTACTACATTAATGTTCTGATCAAAAGATATATCTTTTAGTTTCATGAAAAATTTTAGATTTCATGAACAGTTTTAGAAAAGACCTTTTAAATATTTTAAAAAGTTTTTTAGTTTTTATTTTTTTACTTTGAGAGAGACGAGTACTAGCAGGAGAGGGGTAGAGAGAGAGGAAATCCCACGCAGGCTCTACACGGTTGGTGCAGAGCCCGATGTGGGGCTCGAACTCACGAACCGTGAGATCATGACCTGAGCTGAAATCAAGAGTCTGATGCTTAATTGAATGAGCCACCCAGGCACCCGGAAAAGATTTTTTAAACCCACCCTTCTGTTGTTTATGGTATTTAGAACAGTCCTTTGCTATATATGTCCCCTCTTTATTTTAAAAGAAGACAGATAGTAGAATAATTGCTTATTTTCTTACTAAACTTTTTCTTTTGAAGTTAACTGGGCATTTATTTATTTATTTATTAGGCTCCACACCCAATGTGGGGCTTGAACTCACAACCCTAAGATCAAGAGTTGCATGATTTACCAAACTGAGCCAGCCAGGCCCCCCTGGTTGGGCTTTTAAAGTTCAAACTCAAAATAGCAGCTCTTCATTGCAGTTCTAAACTGGTGCCTGGCCAAATTTTTTTCTGATTTGTTTAGTTTTATTGTTTATGCATCCATAATTCCAATTTATGACCGCAACAGAACTCGGGAATCAATGTGCTTTGGCTGAGGGAGGGGAATAGCTGCTGTTAGGTGACCGAAATCATTCAGCTCTCAGCTTTATCCTCACAACCTCTCCAGGGCAGAAAAGAATATTCCTGTCAAGAACTTTGTCTCAGGTCTCTTTTCTCCCCAGGAGAGATTGAAAGCGTGGATTCAGGACAAAGTGCAAACCTAATTGTGTAAAGAAAACAATTGAGTTCGATCTTTGATTAGTACATCAAAAAGACCGAAGATCTTTGCTAACTGATTTTAGTAAATGCCACACTGGCTCATTTGTAGACTGTAAATTATAATCCATATGGCTGCCAAAAAAGCAGTGATTTATAGGCAGTCCAGGTTGTTCCTTAAAGTCAGCTATGCCGTCTAAAGTAATAGTCTGACGTCTAGCAGGGACTGGCCTGGTGAGATGGAAGCCTCCGCCATTTTGAGCAAGAATCATTCGTAAACGGATTCCTCCTTACTCCCAGAGTTGATAAATAAATAATTGTTGGTTTCCTCCCACTGCACACTAATCTTCATCAGTTTTGTGTCTACCAGATGGCACTAAAAATGATGGAAGATAATAAAGAATAAACCCTGGATACTCCCAATACCTCAGAGCAAGAGCTAGGCACGGCTTATTAAGTGCTTCTTGCTGGAACAGGGGACGACCAGGGAATGAGATGATGATGAATGTCATCTGGAAGAGGGGAGCTTGTTTTCACTACTCTGTTTGTGGAAATGCTTTTATAATTAGTTAATCATACATAAGCTTTATAACGGGATAAATGTGTGAGCTGTGCAAATTGACATTTTTGAGATTACACACTAAAGACAACTGGGAAGTATCAGTTTGTCTTAAGAATATGAGGGAAGCAATATGTGGCTTCCAACATGTTCATGGGTTTCTTTAAAACCCAAATGGAGGACAAACAGCTTGTGACAGCTTTTTAATAAGGGCAGTCTCCTGTGTACTGTGATTAGATGAGGTAGTATTTGCAGAGCACTTAGCACTGTTCCTGGAATATAAATGACTGCTATTAATTACTGTTATTATTGCACCCCGTGGGGAAGACCCTATGAGTAGGTACCAACCTGCAGGCCTATGCGGTGTGACCGCAGACAGGCCAGGAAAGGTCCCTGACCCTGCAATTCAAGATTCTCTCTTGGGGCTTTGTGTTCTGCTAAATGCAGAGATCTCCTGAGCAGTCACTTATGCCTCAGTATGATTAGGTCTTTTCAGAAAAGTGGTGTCAAGAGTAGAAAAAAAAGGAGTGAATATTAAAGCTCGTGGTACCTGAGGCTGAAGGCAGCGAAGACAAAACCTGACTGCCTGGGGCAGGATGCAGGCACCTGCTGCAGTAAGTACCGCCTTTCGAAGAATTGAGGAATAGCTGGGACTTGAAAATCCTGCCTGTCTAGGGCATGAAGAGAGGAGCTTCTTCAAAGACTCAGCAATGTCAGCATCAGGGCTCTATCCAACCTTCTCCTTAGTGGTGGTGTAGCAGTCCATGCCTTATAGACACTTCCTGCTTAGGCGAACGGGCTATGTTTTGAAGAAGCCTGGGTGGTAAAAGGCTTTGACCCAAATAGAGTCAGCTCCAGGGGGGAGTCTTATTAACTGCAGACAAGCCCCGCAGTGTGCTTCTCATGGAACTCTGCAGGTTCCAGAGAGGCCTCTTGGGTCTCACCGGGAACATTCTCCATGTGTCTCAGGTTTTGAGCCTTCTAAACTAAGATTGTGACTGTGTTGCATGTTGGACCACTGTCTCCCTTGATTTTCCAATGAGTTCGATACGTCTTTCCTTTCCCAAAGCAAACACTTAAAAATAGTATCTTAAGGGGGTGCCTGGGTGGCTTAGTCAGTTAAGCGTCCAACTTCAGCTCAGGTCATGATCTCGCAGTCCGTGGGTTCAAGCCCTGCATCGGGCTCTGTGCTGACAGCTCAGAGCCTGGAGCCTGCTTCGGATTCTGTGTCTCCCTCTCTCTCTCTCCCCCTCCCTTGCTTGTGCTCTGTCTCTCTCTCAAAAATGAATAAACATTTAAAAAAATTAAAAAATAAAAATAGCTTCTTAAGAATGAGTAGAACCCTTTGGGGGTGGAGTTCTACATAGATGAAATAACAGGTCACCTTTTGGGGGACAGGTGCCACAAAGGCTGATGATTCCCTCAGTAATAACATCATCTTTCTTACTTGGAGTGAAATTTTCACCATCCAAAAGAACCATTTCCAGAAAACTGCTGTTGAAAGATTTAGCTGTCACTGGCCCATCCTCCATAGCATGCCAACGGTAATAGTTAGCTGACCCTTTGAAAGACCCTGAGGAGACTGGCCTTGGAGAGATGGTATATAGAAGGTCAACGTGGACAAGGACAGAGAGCATGGCTGGTTCCCTCGATCCTGAGGGAAGTACTCACAGAACAAAGGGGACATGAAATGATGGTCTCGGGCCCGGAAGAAAAAGTGTGGGGACCAGACAAAAGTACCAAAGGTTTCTTCCTTTTTTTTTTAAACCTATGTCTCCATTTGCTAGCGTAATATGCGTATGTGTATGGGAGACTGAGTCACCCATGTTAATGCTGACCTTTAGATGTAAAGACCGTATCTACACATCAGTATTTATCACAAAGCCTATGCATTTGTCATCCTTGCTAGTGAAGAAATAAATATAGCATTCTTTTTTAATGCAAATTATTGTACAATATTATATTCTCATGTGGATTTTATGGCACGTGAAATATATTATCTCATGCAGCAAAAGAAATAAAGTCAGGAATACACTGAAATGAAAAAGATAGTGAAGGGAAGAGAAGATGTAAGGTAAAACAGAAAGCCGGTGAAACAAAAAGAAATGTACAGAAGCACAGAAAGCATTCTTTATGTTCTTCTTACCTAGGAACGCTGCCATGTTCATAACTTGACTAAACACACAGCTTGCAGGAGGTTCATCACCTGCAATACTTAAAAATTATGACATGTTTTATTATTACTGTATTAAAATCTGTCACCTACAATGTACTGAATGTGTGTCCCTTCAAAATTCATATGCTGAAATCCTAACCCCCAATGTGATACTATTAGGAGGTGAGGACCTTCGGAGTTACTTAGGTCATGAGGGTAGAAGCCCTTCCAAGCGGGATTAGTGCCCTTATAAAAGAGATTCCAGGGGCGCCTGGGTGGCTCAGTTGGTTAAGCGTCTGACTTCAGGTCGGGTCATGATCTCACAGCTTGTGAGTTTGAGCCCCATGTCGGGCTCTGTGCTGACAGTTTAGACCTTGGAGCCTGGTTCAGATTCTGTGTCTCCCTCTCTCTCTGCCCCTCCCCTGCTCATGCTCTGTCTCTCAGTCTCTTGAAAATAAATAAATGTTTAAAAAAATTTTTAAAGACATTCCAGAGGACTGTCTCATCCTCCTTCTGCTGTGTGAGGACAGGATGAGACGATGGCCATCTGCAAACTGGAAGAGGGCCCTCGTCGACACCTGACTGGGGCACCCTGATGGGCCTCCAGTCTCTAGAGCTAGGAGAAATAAACTCTTGTTGATAAGCCTCCCAGTCTGTGCTACTATGTTACAATAGCCCAAACTAAGACACTCTCCCAACTTCTAAGATCCAACAATGGGAGCAAAGCTATCAAGTTACCTTATATATGGTGCATGCTTCACACCAGGTTTCCTGGAAAACAAAAAACACAAGTTAAAGTATAGTCGCTTGTGCAAAGTTTAACCTCACCAGCGGCAAAATTTATGTTAAGTCTATTAATAAACAATCAGTTACCCAGAGATCAACTTTACCTTTCAGCTGAATTTAATGGGAAAATTTTGTCATCTTCCACAGCTATAAAGTATCTATGAAGAAAAAAACAACTGAAGTTTATAAAACAGAGACATTTTTTAAAAAGACTTGTTTCCCAGAATGACTAGATGAACCACATTAAATCGTATTCATTGTTTTTTTAACTGGGAAAATCTCTTTTACTATGTTTACCTATAGACCACTTAGCTCTTTAAAGTTCAAATGTGACTACTAACGCTATTTCTTTAATTTTTAAAATACTCCCCAAATCAATGGTAATCATTATAATCTGGAAACTGGAAACTGGAAAACAAAGAAATGAGACCTTATAACTTTGGGCAAATTAAAATAAAATTAGAATTCAAATTTTCTAATTTCTCAGGAGTATGTGTTCACCTCTATTTGGGAATAAGCAAGTGTAGGAGTGTTCTATGATAAGCCAAGACTTCCAATGTCATGATACCCATTTTATAAACATACCAAGCCCAGTCACACACAAAAACTGGACTATGAACTAAACTGTGAGTGGAACCCTTGGCATGTTAGTATAATGAGTGAATCTTGAAAATAATGAATCTGTGTCATCAGTTTATAGAATGTTCATTACTGAAAGAACACAGGAACACAAAAGAAGACCAGTAGTCTTCACTACCTGCTTTGCAGTAATTTATTACTCACTCTAGCTATTTACTTTGGGTAATAGAAGAAGGGAAGAGAAATGGGGACTTCAGCAAGGTTGAATTAGTAAACTTATTTTAAAGTATTTCTAAACACATTTCTACATCAAAACTACATTCTTATCTACACTGTACCCAAGTCCTTAAATAATTAACTAAGAGAATACTCACACTATCCATAATCCGGCTGAAGTAAACAAAGTAAATACAAGAGGTAAAAACATCCATACGCTGCATTTCTTCCCATCCATGCCTGTACTACTGAAATAAAATCAACAGGTGTTAATAACCAAGGCAAAAATGTATCTCAATCTTTCAGGACTGAAAGGAAGTTTACTCTAACTGAAAAAGAAATTATGAATAAAAACTGAAAGTACTTTATTTATGAAATCAGGATCCAAATCAATTACTGCCACTTACTCATGTGGAAATCCCTTGAGCAAATAACATGGATGATTGTTATCTAGAATTAGCTTAAATATTCCAGAGTTGAGAACCAAAGGGGAAATTTCTCACAAAAACATTTATCCTTATACGAGCATCAGTGTTTTTTAAAAAGGACAAAAGGGTTTGGGGTTAGGACTTTCGGAAGAGCTAGGTACCAAAGGCTTATTCCAATCTACTTTTAGTGCGATTATTAACATTTATGGATCTATGGCTCTGTGGATCTGGTATGTACATGTCTACAGCTTGGCAGACAAGAGTGCTGCAAACAAATGGTTACTAAATAAATTAGCAATGCAGGAGGAAATGACAAATGCTTTGCAAATCTGAACTTTTCTCATGACATGTTGTTGAGAAACTATCTCAGAAGACGATAAAGATGAATGTTCTGGAAAACAATGCATTGTGTACAATTTTGAACCAACTCCAACGAACACAAGGGGGGAAAAAAGCAGATGCCAGGCATTCTGGATGTTGTATCTGAAAGCAAAAATAAATGAATAAATTGTTACAAGTTTGAACTAGCACTGCCACATATCTGAGCGCCTCCCTGATATCTGCTTTTGCATGCTGACACTCCATGGCCCTCCCTTGAGGATGGTGACCTATAAGGCGTCAGGAAGGTCTTGGTGACCAGAACTGACCTACCTGATAAGGTAGATCTTTCAGGCAAGAGGACACTTGACCCTAATAATGTGTCTTTGAACAGTCATGCTGTCGTCTAAACAGCTATCTGTGTAGGGATGTTAAATAAATGACAGAATCTAGGAGTTGAAAGACATTAGAGCCCAATCAGTTTAATCCAGTCTAGTCCAATCCAATCCAATTCATGAGTATTGACATTCTTTTTATGCCAGGTACGAAACCAGGCAGGCGGTGGACATAATAACTGAGGTGAAGTCTAATGAATACAACTATTTATACGTAACAGTCGATACAATGTATAAAAGCTATTGTATGAACCGGCAGTGCATGGCTACCCAGTTTATATAATGTAGAAGGACGATGAACATTTTAAGTATACTCACTATGGCTAGTCAGGTCAATGTCTATTTATTTATGTCCAGAAACTCGTGGGTTTATAATAAACCTATCAATTTTGCCAACAAAAAAATAATTTCATCATTAGTCAACAGAGTGAGTACAGAAAATGGGAATGTTGACTGAGCATGTAAATCAGTTATTCTAGATCTGCCCCTAATAGTATGCTCTGACAGGATGAGGCGGATGAAATGGTTACACTGGAATAAGGGTTAAGAGACCTAGCTTTGAACGTTAGCTTTGCCCATAATCAACTCTATGGGCCTGGATCTGTAACATCATCTCCCCATCTTGCTGCATGAAGACTGAATTTTGCCTCACAGGGTGGTGGTAGTACTCTGGTGGTTAACCCAAGCCCAATATCTTATATTTTTGCAGTAACAGAATGCTCCAATGTTCCCAGAATCATCAGCCCGCAAGGAACTCACGCCTCTTAACCATTTTTACAACAGACTGGTAAATAAATCAAAGCCAACTTGTTAATGTACAGTGAAAAATACAACTGCCAAATGGACAGATACACTGGTTCCCCTTATTGGAGGGTCTATTATATGGGAAATCAAAGTTTGGAAGCAGTAGAATGAAGAGAGTTAACGAGTTAATTCTAAGACCATGACATCAAGCTACAATAGTTTTATGTGCTCATTTCCTTAAAAGAGAGCAGTTTAGTGGAATGGAAATGGTGTGGCAGTACAAAGGACTGAAATCCACCTCTGTTGCTCACTATGTGTGTTTCATCTCTTAAGCCTTTGTAATTATGATGATAACTTCTATTTGGTAGGGTTGTGCTGAGGATTAGTGGCTATGCAAGTAGAGCACCTCACACATAATACATGCTCTGTAAGGGGCAGCCCTGCCAACTAGAACTGCCAAGCAGATCAATGCCTGTGTTAGGACAAGGCATCCTCCCTCCAAGGCAGGGCTCAGGACAGCTTAACGCTATCTTCCTCTCTGGGCTCCTGCATTTCTACAAGAATGCAGTCACCCTTCCTGATTGATATCTTTCAATATGCATTGCTCTTCTTATTTTATTGTGAAAGCATCTAAGGTGGCTAATGGCTACTCTCCTAAATTATTTTATCTTTACTAGTTTAATTCTCATCTGGCAAACTTATATCCA
Organism: Cryptoprocta ferox; assembly: GCA_028646485.1. Taxonomy (NCBI): domain Eukaryota; kingdom Metazoa; phylum Chordata; class Mammalia; order Carnivora; family Eupleridae; genus Cryptoprocta; species Cryptoprocta ferox. The sequence continues at coordinate 128,287,538 of CM053567.1, read as the reverse complement.
AATCCTGGGAAAACCATACTATATCTATACTTGCCTAATGATAGATGAAATTGTCCTTTCTTAACTTAAAGGAGTGCCTTGGGAGGTGAAAAGAGTAACTGGATGGATAATTATATTATTACCTTCCAGTGGAACTACTTAGGAGCTTTTTCAGAATTTTTACATTAGTTATGGCTTTTCAGGGGACAGGTGGTGGTAATGGCAAATTCACATGCTATTGTAAGAAATATCCTTCACTCTATCTCCCCAATGGTAACATCCGGAATAACTACAGTACAGTACCAACAACCAAGATACTGACATTGATACAATCCTTGACTTCGTCCAGATTTCACCAGTTTTATATGTACTCCTTTCTGTGTGTTATTTAGTTTTATGCAATTTTACCACATGAGTAGATGTGTATGATCACCACCACAGTCAACTTACAGAACATATAGTTGTTCCTAAAAGGGGAGCCGATATGACATGAGTTACATCTACTCAAAATTCCTCTTATTGCCCTTTTATAACCACACCCACTTTCCTCTCCCACACCCTTCTTTCTAATCTCTGGCAACCACTAATCCTTTCTCCATTTCTATGGTTTTATCATTTCAAAATGTTATACAAATGGAATTATATAATACACAACCTTTGGGATTGACTTTTTTGCACTCAACATAATTCCCTGGAGAGTCATCTAAGGTTTGTGTTCATTAGTAGTTTGGTACCTTTTACCATTGGGTAGTATTCTATGGTATGAATTTACAAATTTGTTTATTCATCCATTACAGGACATCTGGATTGTTTCAAGTTTTTTGGTTCTTTTGTTTTTGTTTTTGTTTTTTATTTGAGAGGGAGAGAGAGAGAGAGCAAGTGAGCATGCTTGAGTGGGGGAGATGAACAGAAGGAAAGAGAATCCCAAGCAGCCTCCATGCTCAGCATGAAGCCCGATGTGGGGCTGGAACCCACGACCCTGGTATCATGATCTGAGCCAAAATCAAGAGTCAGACGCTCAACTGACTGCGCCACCCAGGCAACGCTCAAGTTTTTGGTTATTGCAAACACAGAAGCTATAGAACATGAGTGTATGGGTGTTTGTGCCAATGTAAGTTATTATTTCTCTGGACTAAATGCCCACAACTGCCAAGTCCTGGGTTGTATAACTGCATGTTTAGTTTTAAAGAATCTGTCAAACTTTTTCCAGAGTTGTGTATTATTTTACAGTGCAAATGGGACTCCAATTTCTCCACATCCTCAGCAAAATTTTATTTTCTGTTTATTTAATAGTAGCCATCCCAGTGGGTATGAAGGGGTATCTCACTGTGAATTTGATTTACATTTCCCTAATGATTAGTGATGCTGAGTATTTTTTCATGGGCTTATTGGTCATTTATATTTCTTCTTTGGAGAAATGTCTACTCATATCTTTTGCACATTTTTATTTAAAAAATTTTTAATGTTTATATATTTTTGAGAGAGAGAGAGAGAGAGAGAGAGCAAGCTGAAGAGAGGCATAGGGGCAGAGAGAGAGGAAGACACAGAATCGGAAGCAGGCTCGAGGCTCTGAGCTGTCAGCATAGAGTGCGACGCAGGGCTCAAACTCAAAAGCCATGAGATCATGACCTGAGCTGAAGTCAGACACTTAACCAACTGAGCCACCCAGGCACCCCTGTGCATTTTTAAATTGGGTTGTTTGGTTTTACTGCTGTTGAGTGGTAGGAGTTCTTTATATATTAATATATATATTAATTAATTCCTGGATATTAATCCCTTATCAGATGGATGATTTACAAATTTTTCTCCCATTATGTGAGTTGCCTTTTCACTCTGGTGATAGTGTCCCTTGATCTATTGTATCTATTTTTTCTTTTGTTGTCTGTGCTTTTGGCATTCTATCCAAGAAATTATTGTCAAATCCAAAATAATGAGGCTTCCCCCTATGTTCTATTCTGAGCACTTAGATCTTCGATCCATTCTTTTAATTTTTGCATATGGTGCAAGGTAACTTCATTCATTTGCCTTTCCAGAACGTTTGTTTAAAAGACTCTTTTCCCACACTGAATGATCTTAGCACTTAACAGGGTGTTTTGCAGAACAAAAGTTAAAAAAAATTTTTTTTTAAGTAAGCTCTATGCCCAACGTGGGGCTTGAATTCACAGAGCCACATGCTCTATTGACTGAGCCAGCCAGGCACCCCTGGCTATATCTTTTTAAACTATAAGATCTCTATTCTCTTACTGAAGTGGGTTAGACCCTAGAAAGTTTATAAATGACTTTGACAAGGATCAGGAGATATGTGACGATCTAAGTCAGTTTTGTGAAATAGTAAAGGAAGATTCTTATAATGGAGAACATATGTTTTAGTCATATATACCCTACTCTGCCAGGTTTTTTTGGAAACTGACAAGTATGAGCTTATGAACAGAACAATGAAATGCGTATCTGCAGGTGGGGAAAGTCTTCTTCCCCCTATCTCCTCCCTATCCATCTTTGGGTTATCGTGGAGACCAGAAGATGAGACTAAAAAGCTTTCTGGACCAGTTTCCGGTATTGTTAACCCATCTGATATATCTTGGTCCTGTTACTTCTTTCTCCCTCCCTGGTGAGGCTGTATTCACCGAAGAAGAGGACTCTGCTACATATATTTTTCCTTTCTTGCCCAAAATGATTTATTTGTCCTTCCTTAGCCCATACGCAGCTTATAATGTGACCAAAGAAACCTCAGTAGAGAAACAACACCGACGCATTCTCTACTCTCAGTGCTGGCGGCAGAGTCTTGAGATACCAGGAAATAACGTTGGATTTGGTTAGGTTTCCTAATACTGGGTGAGCTGTTCCAGATTGATACGTTTCAATATCTGACTGGAAGTACCTCTGCTAAGAATAAATGAATAGATCTATTAAATTAACTCTCTTCACTGCCTGAATGTTATCTGAGGATTAAAAGTTAAAACTGGTATGATTCTCTTTCTTCTCTCCTTCCAGACACCATTAAAATAAACTGGTCCATTGCTTCTAGTCCCATTAAAAAGTGTCACCAAACTTCACTTACATTTTCTAGCAAGGACACATTCCACCTTTCTCCTGAGCTATAGCAACACAGTACCTACCAGCTAAGAGAGTACGTTTTCCCTTGCCTTGTTAAGGAAAGAGGGGGAGTGTGGAAGGAATACTCCATACTCCTAAGATAGTTTCATCTTTGCATTCTGAATTATACTTTTTTATTCTGTGTAGTATTTACTCCATTGCTATTAATCTTCCAATAATACCTCAGAGTAAAAAATTTAGGATTGTTCCCATGTCCCAAATGGTAAGCTATATCTGGAACAATGGCACCTAATGAGTTTCTGACAAAAGGAGGAAAAGAGCCAAAATTGCACAAACCTTCTTGAAAGGGTTCTGGCATTTAGATTTGGTTTGGAAGCCTCTCCTCCAAATGGCATCATTTATCCAAATGATTTGCAAAGCTGTTATCCAGATGGTCAAAGCTTTCTAGAGAGCCAAAACTAGCTCTCTGTACTCTCTGTACATTTCTATTGTGTGTTCTTCTCTTCCAATAAATATTCCCAAAGTTGGAGTGATCTTCACTTTCTTTCACCCCCTCCGTGGCAGGAGAGTGAGACTGCGTGGTGGAGACTCTTCAACACGGAGTCAGAAGCTGAAAGTCCCGATCTGCCCCCGGCTCCCCTGCAACTTTCATTCTTCCTCAGAGAGAACCTGAACTGCGTCAAACATTTGTGGTGGCTCCCACTGCTGACATTTCTGTTCTTCTGTAAGTCTTTCAGCTGGAAACTCTCAAGAGAATACCTGGCCATTTGAAAATTTACAATTTACAATCTCGTGGAAGCAAACCAAGTGTTACTTTAAGCACACTTTATCTCGGCGCCTAAGACTCCAACTACTTTAACTGATTCGAAAAAGGGGTCTTGATAAAGTTGAGGTCATATAATTATTATATATTTTTATCATCAAATTCCAAACAGATGGTTCTTACCAGCTTCAGTAGGTTCATGAAACCACTCAACTGAAAGAATATAGCATCCCGTTCCAGGGATAACCTGTGAAGACAAACTTCCTATTCTTTCAGGCGATGGTGAAATTCCTCCAATCTACAAATGGAAAAGTAAAGCCCAATAGGATCATCTTCATTTATACATTTTGAAACTTTATTGGTGTGAAACCACTTATAATAAAATGTCCCCAAAGTTGGAATAGTATTTTCTAGAGCTGGAAAGGATTTGTCTGTTATGATTTAGAAGGATTTTGCATAACCTCGGATAATAGTGAGGAGGTGGCTATTAGCTCGTGGACTCTGGAGCCAGATTCACCAACTCTGAATTCCAGCCCCACCACCTACTGGTTGTGTGAGCTTTGCTGTCAAGCCCTCTCTCTCAGTTTCTTCATCAGTCAAGTGGGAATAATAATGGTACTTCCACATTGGGCTTCTATGAGGGTTGGAGATACACTTAAAGCACAGATAACTACCTAGCATTTGACGGCTTTTCAATAAACTTTGACTATATTCTGTTGCAAGTGATGTTTGGGATGTTCAGTTATCTTTTTTTTTCATTTTGTAATTTATCAGGAAATGAGCTCCCTGCTGAAGCAATTTTTCTTTCTGCTCTCAGGGCCAGCTGGAATGGAACAGGAAAGATTAACGAGTCACCCACTAATAACTGGGATTATCAGTGTCTATGAACCAGGAGCATCCCTGCCTTTTTTTTTTTTTTTTAACCTTCTGGGAATCTTAAGTTATTTTCCAGTTGTATCATGGGCAAACGTGTTATTTTGCAATTCATTTACAATTATAAGGGGTAATGACAAGAACTACTTGTTTTGTTTTGCTCAAATGTTTACAGGCTCTCAGATAGAAATCACATGGGCAACCCGCTCGTTATGCTGACAGTAAATTTTGCTTTCACTGAGTCCTAAGTTTGGGAGAGCATGATTTGAATGACCTGGTGTCACCCTAAGGTATGTGACTTTCCTTAATTGGAGGTACACAATATTTTGCAATCTATGAGGTAAATTTTGTCCCAAAATAGTTTTCATGAGTGCTGGCAAGAGATGATATATGAATTAGTAAAAGATTTCTACAAAATATTACCATCTCCAAAAGAATATGATTTCTTTTTAATTTTTTTTCATGTTGATTTATTTTTGAAAGAGAGACAGAGCATGAGTGGGGGAGGGGCAGAGAAAGAGAGGAAGACACAGAATCTGAAGCAGGCTCCAGGGTCCAAGCTGTCAGCACAGAGCCCAACACAGGGCTTGAACCCACAAACCATGAGATCACGACCTGAGGCAAAGTCAGACGCTCAACAGACTGAGCCCCCCAGATGCCCCAAGAATATGATGATTTCTAAGTAGAATGAACCATGGTGACTGGTTTTTCCCCAATCTCTCTTGATTTCTAGAAGCAATCACCATCATTCAACTGACAGATCACTATAGGGATCCTCTCATGCTAATGGCCCAAAGAACTCTTTCACTCAGAATAGATTGTAGACACTGTCCCCACACCATTTATAGAGAAATCCCAGAAAGAATCCCCTCCTACCAGTATTTCAACTTGATAATATCTTCTTAGAATTTCTATGCCAAGATTCTCCCCAGAGTTCACGTATGTCTTTAACAGTATTTTAAAATATTGCCCATGTGGCAGATTTATTGCCAACCCACCAGTCATTTCTCCTCTTTTTCTTAGCTAACAGAGTCTACTTTTATTCAGGACTGCAGTGTGTTCAGCCCTGACTAGTGTAAGTCATAACTGGTGTAAGCCAACCATAGAAATCTCACTCCTTTCATGAGTATCTTTCCAGATCCCTTGAACCTGACCAGTAAGAGTCAAGGGGAAGTCTACTTACTGAAGAGCAAGTGGGAAGGCTTTGCATCCCTGATAATGAAAAGCTTCTTTTCTTCCACTCTTCTCCTTTCCTACTTGGGACGTTGGTGTTAAAATATACCATATAGCCATTAGCCATAAGGCAACAAACATGAGGATCCAAAGACGACACACTGAGGATGGCAGAAGGGAAGATGAAAAGAACTGACTCCCTGATAACAACATCGAGACACTGCCCCAAACTCTCAATATCACCAGACACCAAAATTCTTATAATGTGAATCAATTAAGCCTTTATTACATTATTAGTGTAGGTTAGTAAGCACCAGAATCCATTCTCCCTTCTTCCATTGTAAGAAGGGCAAGTGGCTGCTCAGCTACACTCTAATTATCAGCCTCCCTCTCAAGTAAGGGGGGCCCTATGTGTAGGTTCTCTCCAATGGAATATGACTGAATAGTATTCATATGATAATAGTATAGTATCATATGATTATAGTATTATACAGAAAAAGGTCTCTATTTTCTAGAGACACAAACTGAAGCATTTAGGGGTGAACTGTCATAATGTCTAAAATTTACTTTGAAAACTTCACCAACAGGGTGATGAAAAACTTCTGATTATAGAGTGGTGATGGTTGTACAACTTTATGAATGTAATTAATGCTACTGAGTTGTGTTCTTAAAAATGGTTAAAATGGCAAATTTTACGTTATACATATTTCACCATAATAAAAAAAGTAAAAAAAAATAGCATATCAAAAAAAAATAAGCCCATTAGGATATATTATCCGAAAAAGAAAAAACAACAGAAAATAACAAGCGCTGGCCACGATGTAGAGAAAGTGGAATTCTTGTGCACCATTGCTGGGAATATAAAGTGGTGCCACTACTGTGAAAAACAGTGTGGAAGTTCCTCAAAAAATTAAACATTACATTAACATATGATCCAGTAATTTTGTTGCTGGCTATATACCCATAAGGATATAAGGATTGAAGGCAGAGACCTGAAGAGCTATTTCCACACCCATGTTCACAGCAGCATGTTTCACAACACCAAAAGATGGAAGCCATCGAAATGCCCATCGATGGGCAAATGGCTAAACAAAATATGGCCTATACATACAGTGTAATATTCCTCAGTCTTAGAGAGTAAGGAAATTATGCCACATGCTACAACATGGATGACCCTTGAGGACATTATATGAAATGAAATAAGCCAGTCATAAGAGGACAAAGAGTGTATGACTGCACTTCTAGGACAGTCAAATTCATAGAGGCAGAAAGAAGAATGGGTTGCCAGGGCTGGGGAGAAAGGGGAATGAAGAGTTAATGTTGAATGGGCACAGAGCTTCCGGTTTTGCAAGACGAAAAGAGGTCTGAAGATAGATAGTGATTATGGCTGCACAACAGTGTGAATTTATTTAATGCCACTGAATTACACACTTAAAATGGTTAAATTGGTAAAATATTTGTTATGATATTTTACCACAATTTAAAAAAATAGACACAAGGAAAATGTCTTGCAAAAATCTGGTCTTGGGGGTGCCTGGGTGGCTCAGTCTGTTAAGCAGCTGATTCTTGATTTTGGCTCAGGTCATGATCTCACAGTTTGTGAGATAGAGCCCTGTGTAAGGCTCTGGGCTGACAGCATGGAGCCTGCTTGGGATTCTCTCTCTCTCTCTCTCTCTCTCTCTCCCCTCTCTCTCTCTGCCCCTTCCCTGCTCGCAACTCCTTCTCTCTCTCAAAAATAAATAAACAAACATTAAAAAAAAACCTGGTCTGTGCCAACAAAATTTCTTGATTCTTGAAGAAGAAGAAGAAGAAGAAGAAAAAGAAAGAAAGGAAGGAAGGAAGGAAGGAAGGAAGGAAGGAAGGAAGGAAGGAAGGAAAGAAAAGAAAAGAAAAGAAAAGAAAAGAAAAGAAAAGAAAAGAAAGAAAAGAAAAAAAGAAAGGAAAAGAAAAGAAAAAAAAAGAAAGGAAAAGAAAAGAAAGAACAGAAGGAAGGAAGGAAGGAAGGAAGGAAGGGAAACAGAACTGTCACCTGATATGTCTGACTTGGAAAGTAGATCACATTCTCATTGTGCTTATAACTTTATGAGAAATGGCTGAAAAGAGCCTGCATATTAGTGTGAATTAGCTGTTCTTGTTCTTAATATGAATAATAAGAAAGAGACTAGCCTAGGGCAGAAGAGACTGCTTTGCAAAGAGAGACAGATGCAAAGGAAGGGAAAGAGTTTAGAAATTTGGGGCTTTGAAGGGTTGGAAAAGCCAGTGGCTTCTACATCACAAATAGCATGAGTTAGAGATGAGAAAAAGCATGTTGCCTTCTTTCCAAAGTCTTTTGTCTCAGAGACCCCAGTACAGCTGCCATTAAATTGAGGGAGGGAAGCATGGAAGCAAAGAAATAAAGCAAGCATGAGATCCATGACTTGGAAAGAACTTTGGGAGACACTGCTGGGATGTGAACTGCCTGAAAATTAACAGATCAGAAGCCAGTGGAGTTTCTGAGGGAATTGTGGTATTCGTGAAGGTACAACAGCCAAGCCAATAAAACCTTGTGACCGCTATACTCTCAGACCTCCAAATTTGTACCAGCAGGCAATTAAAGCATTGCAAAAGCTGTACAGCCACCAAAGATGGCATATCCCAATGCCGACTTCAAATGTGGCTAAAGAGGATAGCAGATGCTCCCCCAAGGGCAAGGCCCAGGGGCACCCAGAGCCATGACAAAGGAGGGCCCCCTGAAGGGCAGAATCAGGGTCCCATCAGGAACATCCTCCTCTGCCAGGGCGGGAAGCCTTCCCATCACCTGTTCCAGGGTTTCAGCACTGCTATGGGCTTGGGGCTGCTGTGTGCATTCCTTTCTCCGCTTTTTTGAATGGCAATTTTGATCGTGGTTTTCTACCCCCTGTTCTACCATTGGGCACGGAGTGTGAGTGTGAGTGTAGAGGGGAGATAATTTGCCTTTCAGTTCACAGGTTGACAGACCATTAGGAACCACACCCAAACCTGATGGAAAGGACAGTGCATTACCCAGAGACCATGTCTCCCTGGGGATGAAGTGAGTGAGTTCTATATTGGGAAATAGGGTGTTCACTGATATTTGGTGGCCAGAGGGACCAACTGGGCCCAGACTGTCAGCTGTCTAGGAAGATCTATTCTCCCCTTCTTCCACTGTTCGAAGAATGGTAAGGCCTTTGACTGTCCCGAGCCCGCTGCTCTGTGAGGTAACTATGCGACTACATTCATGCCAATGGGAAGGGAACAGAAGAGATGTGTGCCACTTCCTGGTACGGCACACACACCTCCCAAACCCTCATTTCCCACGGCTGTGATGGTGATGACCGCAAGAAAGAAGCTATGTTGAGCACCGCCCGGCGGTCATGAACCTCTCGTCTCTGGTGATAGAGGAGATCCTCACCCTGGACTGTTACACGAGAAAAAAACAAACTTCATTTTTAAGCCACATTATTGTTGTTCAGCTTGTTACAGCGGCTGAATCTTTTACTCAGCTGACATTCAGATACTCTGAACACATTCAGAGATGCTCTGTTTACAGGCCAAATACCTTACCCAATACCTCACATTATTCCATATAAAAATGACAAAGTCGCTCTGTCCACGAGAAATTTGAGAGGTACATGGATTCTTAGGCAAGAATAATTTACTAGAATTTTGCCCTGGTGAATCAGGTGTTCTGAGCAAACAGGTGGATTTTCTGTCCGTGGAAGAATTAAGGCAGAGAATGGCTTCCTTATGTAGCAGTGACCAATCTTTCATATATAATTATTACAAAAGTTTTATAAATACACGCCTTCCACCTAAAGAGCTAGCCGCATTTTATAGATCTGGAATCAAATGAACAGTCCCGGTATCCTGGGACGTATAAAAAAGACTGGGTAACGTTATTAATTTTACTTTATAGATGACAATGAGGAGTTCACTCTCAATATGCCTGATGCAGCAGCTCTAAAGAATCCTTTCTAGATCCTCTGCCATATGCAATTACTTCATGTGCCTTCCTACCCCTAAGGCAAAATACAAACACACAAAAACTCTGTAAAGCCGTCTGACCACAGCTAATTGAAAATGAAATCCTCGTGCCTAAAAGTCCCTAGCCTACAGCTTTGAAAGAGTATCACAGCCAACTTTTCTGGCCCATAGTCCCAGCTCCAAGTGCCAAAAAAATGATGACTCCTCATGATGCTGACTGTCTCTTGCTACGCTTTGACACCAGCACCTCAGGCCTGGTTCAAGGAAGAGACACAACCAAGCACTAAACAAATCAGAGCAAACAAGAAATCCCCAAAGGACACATGAGTCCACTAAGTTCAAGAGATGGGGTCCTGAGAGGGAAATTCAGGCAGAATCCTATATGGCTAGTGGTCCAATGCTAAGGCTGAGAAAGGCTAGGCTACTGCACATGACCATCAAACCCCAAACCCTGAACTTGGATGTCCTCGCCCAGCAAACTGGCAGTTGCTCAGTGGATGCTTTATACCAACAGTGACGGCCCTAACGATAACCACTCTCCAACAGAGTGGAAATGCAGGACGCAGCCAGAACCGTGAACCCAGGATCCAGATTCTCTGGTTTAAAATTCAGGCTCTGTCACTTAGTTGCAGGGTGACACTGTGCTAATTGCTTACCCTCCCTAAGCCTCAATTTTCTCCTCTACAGAATGGGATCATAATAGTACCTATTTCCTAGGGCTGTCTGCCATGAGGATTAAGGGCATTAATACAAGTAAGTTTCTTTGATAAGCCTATGGCGGGCACTCAATAATTGGAAGTCTATTATTAAAAACAGCTGTCTTAATATCACTGATGCCCAACCCTGTTTGTGATCCAAGAGAAACAAGTAGAACTACAGATTTATTCGAGCTTCATGGTGACCAGAAATTCAGTGAGGAACTCGAAAGAGAATGTAGGATAGGCTTTTCATGTTCTGTCGGTGAAGCAGGGCACGACCTTGTACAAAAATCCTCCAAACAGGGGGCGCCTGGGTGGCTCAGTCAGTTAAACGTCTGACTTCAGCTCAGGTCATGATCTCACAGTTCATGGGTTCGAGCCCCACATCAGGCTCTATGCTGACAGCTCAGAGCCTGGAGCCTGCTTCGGATTCTGTGTCTCCCTCACTCTCTGCCCCTCCCCCACTCATACTTTGTCTCTCTCTCAAGAATAAACATTAAAAAATATATTTTAAAAATCCTCCAAACAGTCCCTTAGAGATTATGCTGAAGACTTCATTGGAAAGACAAAAGCCACATGAAACTTGAGGGGCCAGAGGCTACTGGCATAGTTTGGACTGGTACTGAACAAGTCCGTACATCGTCCTGCAGCCTTCCCACGGCCAGATGCACAAATCAACAACTCAGAGCCCAGACCCCCCAAACACTCAGAACCACTACATCACCAGAATGAAAACCAGGGAAACTGGGAACTCATAAAATGTAGTTAACTGCCTGATGTCTGTTCTTCCGCAGCCTGGCTGCCTTCCATGCACCTTGTACAAGGTGACCTAATGTGGTTTCTCATTTCATACAGTTCCCTGTCCAAAAAACCACCTGGAGCAGACCTCGTAAAGTATCAACCTTCTTGGTCTTCCTCGACCCCTCATGCCCATAGATGAGATCCCTTGACATTAACTGTAAGGCTACAGGGTATAAATGAGGATGCGCCTGTAGGATTAGGAGCAAAATGACGAAAATGACCAATAAAGGTGGCTTTTCAGTTAAGCAACGAAGTGAGGCATGTAGAGCCGTAACACAAGCCAGCAAGGGCTTGCCAGTGTGCCGCTGAGAAGACCGGCATGTTTCTCAACTCTCCACGGCTGGTGTGTCCCTCAGTGGCTCTCCAGTGTCCCATCACCAGACTGACGATACCGTGGCTTTGGTCCTGCATTACTTGTTCAGGACAGCATTCGCCCACTGTCGCTTTGGCCGTTCGCATGCCAGGTCCCTTCTGTGGCGCATCTCTACCTCCCCGTGCAGACGGATCACAGACGAAGCACCCCTCTCTCCCAGGACAGGAAGTGGCGAGACACACATGCAGTCTCCCCCAAGTTCCTCCCTCTGGTCTTCACTGCACCTGGACCAAAGAGTCTCTTCCCCACTGTGGCCTGGCCGCCCGGCTACGGACAACTAGCACCGAGCACCCTTCTACCTTTCGGCACTCGCCCCCTGCCTATGCTACTTCTCTCTTTCAGCTCTGCAATCTGTCGTTCACCTTCACCAGCTCTACAGTCCTCAGTCCCCTTGCAAAGGACGGCCTGAGCAAACAGTCTGCTTTTAGAGATAGCTCATCAGGAAATAGCCCGTTCTCTTTCTGTAGAGAAGGAATTTATAGCATATTATTCAGATTTTCAAATCAGCCACACACACCCTAATATCGTGAATTGTTCCTTGCTTGTGTGACTGAGCCCCGTTAACTCTCACTGGGAAAGTTTGAACCATTAGAATTCTTAGTGTGTCTGAACACAGCTGGACAGGGGGAAAGCTGCTTTGATTCTGCGGATGATAAACAACCTGACAGTAAAGAATAGCAATTTGCCAAACTAGTCTTGCTTGATAGAGATGTCCTCACTTGCAAATCCGAATTTATCAAGTTGGCTATGGGCCTACAATATGGTTTTCTAAATGGAGTTACTGCCAAGAAAGGATTTTCCTAAGCAAATAACGTTACTTTAACCCCATGTTGAATACATTCCTATTCCAGTGGTTCTTGTCAGTTGAACTCCAGGGTTTGAGCTTTCAGGTGAATGAAGAAGGAAACATACAAAGCTGGGAACTGAGGCCCAGGACAGGGGCAGACTTACGGGGTTCTATCACCCTACTCATCCTCACCTGCTCTGCTCTCTGCCCTCTTCCTACACACACCGAGGGCCAGGCCACGTCTTACGCATCTTGTTCCCCTGAAATCACCTGGACTTGGGGATTGCATGCATGTGGAAATAAGAATCAGAAGACGGGAAGTGAAAGTTCCCAGCAATGCCATGCCCGAAACAGTTAACTGTTAACAGTTAAACATACACCCACCCAGCCTTTTCCCCCATACGTGTACATGTGAAATCTTGTACTTGACAAACTGTGGGCACTTTTAAGCATCGGTAGACGCAGATGCCCTTTTGATCTTGTTCCCCAAACTTGTCATCTCTACATCTCCTATTTCTCATACCAAAAGACTCAGGGTCACCTTAGACACTTCAATTTCTCCAACACCCACATTCAGTGTGCCAGGAAATCTTGATCTAAAAATGATCCTGAACTTGGCTACTTCTCACCACAGTGGCCAAGGAGATGCTTTTAAAACACAGATCAGATAGATTACAACATTCTTTAGCTCAACTCCCTGCTAAGGGTAAACACCCAGGTCCCAACCTCAGAGTGCACTCCCCTCTGACTTCGTCCACTACTTTCTCCTGGTCTGATCACTCTGGCCTCCATGAGAACCTTGGATATCTCTGGCACCTGTCTACACTGCCCCCCACAAATGCATAAGGCTGATCTCTTACCCCCACAAATCTTCATCAAGGTGGTACATTTTGGGGGAGGGCTTCCCTGAAAACCCACTTTATTTATTTTTTTAAGTTTATTTTTTAAATTTATTTTGAGAGAGAACCAGAGAGCAGGGAGGGGAAAGGCAGAGAGAGGGAGGCAAAATCCCAAGTAGGCTCCACGATGCCAGTGCAGAGCCTGATGAAGGACTTGAACTCATAAATCATGAGCTCATGACCTGAGCCTAAACCAAGAGTCGGATGCTGAACTGACTGAGCCACCTAGGCGTTCCTGAAAACTCATTAAATTTTGTTTTAATGTTTATTTATTTTTGAGAGAGAGAGAGAAAGAGAGAGAGAGAGAGAGAGACAGAGAGAGAGGGAGACACAGAATCCAAAGCAGGCTCCAGGCTCTGAGCTGTCAACACAGAGCCCGACACAGGGCTTGAACTCACAAGCCATGAGATCATGATCTGAAGTTGGATGCTTAACCGACTGAGCCGCCCCCTGAAAACCCATTTTAAATCACCCTTACCCCTCACCTCCTGAATTTCCTGCATCAGCCTGCTATCTATCTTTTTCTCCACGGCACCTGGTACTATAATTTTATCTATTTATTTTATTAACAAACCTTCTTCTTTCACTAAATGTAAGCTCTGTGAGGGTGGAAATTTTATCTTCTGTTTCCTGTTTTATCCCCAGTGTCTAGAGTGAGGCCTGGCTTGTAGTAGAGTGCTCGATGAATATATGGTGGAGAATGAATGAAAGGCGCTATGCTTGGAAATAGGAAATATAAGAATTAAAAGAGCAAAACAAAAGCAGGAATCTTGGCTCAGGAGAACATAAATTCGGACACAAATAACTACAGGATAAGGAGTAACCTGATAATTGTTATGCATATGTTGAAAACAAAGATCTATGTCTACACTTCGGTAAGGGTGATTAATTCTGACTATGGGGATTAGGACAGCGTCTGTGGAGAAAGTGGCATCTGAGCTGGGTCTTGGATGACGAACAGAACTGCAACAAACTGAGAGGGAACGGAAGGCTATTAGCAGAGAAACTGCCTGAAAAGGGAATAGAAAGTATTTGTGAAGAAGAGTTTGTGGGCAGCAGGACTGACGTGAGGAGCATCTGGTTGAGGGGATGTGAGGTGGGAGGCAAGGCTTGGGAGGCGTCTGCGGCCAGGCTGTGTGGAGCCCAGCACCCTCGCTTGGGAAGTGGGTTGAGGGGGAATACATTCTTAGGTAAGGGGGGAGGATGGGCATCACTGCATTGAGCAATAAGGTGAAGACAGTGCTTCAGGAGCATTAAATTCACTGTACATTTACAGTATTCTCCAGAAACATAAAGACATGGCGGGTAGAGAAAGAGGCAAGGAGGCCTCAGGAAGGACTCCCATGCCCATGTGCTAACACATTTCTCGTTGGGAGTTCTCTATTTGGGAATGGTGAGCTAGCCAGGGTGTGCCCAGTCCTTGTTACCTCACCCAAATCCACAACTGACCAAAGGTGAGACAAGGTGAGAGACCTCAATATTGAAGATTCTTGGAATGGCTGACATGATGGGAGCAAGCTCCAATAAAACTCCACAGAACATGTTCTGGAAATTAGTTAGGCGTCTCTAACACGCACAATTTATTTCTTGATGAGTATTAAATGAAAGATTTACAAAGATAAAGAGATGCTTTACATTGATTTGGGGTACAAAGAAATGTTGGCATCTTAATGCATAGAATCAAAATGTGTACTGTGTTGAGAGGCCATTGGATCCCCAACTGCTCGGTCCTGAAGCATTCTATATGATGTTAAAAGAATGAGGGGAAAGGGGAACCTAGATGGCGCAGTTGGTTAAGCAGCCAACTCCTGATTTCGGCTTAGGTCACAATCTCACAGTTTGTGAGTTCGAGCCCTACATCAGGCTCTGCGCTGTAAGCACGGAGCCTGCTTGGAATTCTCTCTCTCCCTCTCTGCTTCTCCTCCATTTGTGCTCTCTCTTAAAAATAAAAAAATAAACTTAAAAAGATGAGGTGGAAGAGAGTGTGGCAGTGCGGAAACTGCTTGGGATTCTCTCTGCTCCTCCCCCACTCATGCTCTCTCTCTCTTAAAAAAAAAAAAACTAAAAAAAAAAAAAAAGAATGAGGGCAAGGAGTGTGTTGGGACCTGCTTTATTAAAACACAATAACTAAACCATGGCAGTAATTTAAAATTAGGTTGCAGAAGCTAAGATTTTCTCCAAAGTACCATTTTATTGTTTGATTTTCTTTTTTGGGGACAGAAAAAAAATTAAAACATTTTTTTTGTTTTTTACTTTCTCCAAGACATTCATTGTACATTTAGGTAGGCAGTATACATCCCCAAAGAGAGAAGTGTGTCTTGGGAGCCCTGAATTTCATCCTCCAGCTGTGTATGAATAGCTCATTTCTTTTAAATTGCAAACAAATTACTTGCAGCTTTCTCTAGTTCCTTCAGAAAAATATCCAAGTCATTGTCTTCTTTATTATGTCTTTCCTTCTTATTTATATACCTCCCTAAAAAAAAAGGAGATTGTATTTACATCCACCCAACAAGTATTTACCAAGTGCCTCCCTGTCAGGTAAGGCCCCAGGTAGTGAGTGGAGAAGGTACAATTATGAAGGCATGGATTCTGCCCCTCAAGGCATCGAGAGAAGACAGACACAACTAAATAATTACAAATGCAAATGTAACAATTTCTGTACCCAAACAAGCTCTAGCAGGGCGCAAAGTAAGGCATGCATACTCCCAACTGAGGAAGCTGGGAAGAGATTAGAGGAGGAGGTGACATTTAAGATGGTCTTCGAGGAATTCACCAAGCAGACAAAGCTGAAAGGGCATTCTGGGCAAAGGGAGAGCTTAAACAAAGCCATGGAAACACAATTCAGTTATGAACCAACTTGGCCAGTAATGAGGATTTCAGTAATACTTCAGGATTTCAGAAATACTTCGGGGGGTCCAGAGGCAAAATCAGAAAGAATACTTGATGCGTTTCATTCCTAAACACACATCCGAGGTAGGATGAACAGAAACCCTTCAATTCATTTCCACTGAGGGAATTTTTGTATTTGGAGTAAAGTCAGTTTGGGCTTGGTAAAGAAGAAAAAGTTATGGCATTGACAGGATCCATAGATTTTGTTCTAAAAGAGAGGTATATAAATCAGAGTACGTTCTGGGGATCTAATCAATATTGAAATTGAGTCATAAAACCAGAAGGGACTATCATTTCCAAATTATACTTCAGTGATTTCTCTCCAATTAAAATAGCCACTAACCAGAAAACCTAATTAAGATGGGGGTGGGGGAAGAAAATGAGACTGTAGATTTGTAGGAGATAAAGATTTATGGAGACTCAGTGATAATCAGGATAAGGAAAGAGGTTAGGATAGCTCTTTAATTAAAGGATAACATTCCATTCTTTATTCTTTATTGTCAACAAAGATAAAGAGCTATCCAGTTCTCTCTCAGGCAGAAAAGTGCTTAACAGCTCCTGTTTATGGTTATAAAATGACACCTAGGGCTGTGGGCAGACACCAGTCTGTTTTTCTGTGTAGTCACAAGTCCCCAAACTCTGCTACAGGGAGGCCATCGATCCTCACTTTAACTTCATCTCATTCTTTCCAGCTGAGACCCGAAAGGGGGTCAGGTGATTGCAGCAACTGCGCATATCGCTGCCCACTGGTCATGAGCCAGCAGGGCAGCTGTGGCGCCAGCCATTGCACCCTGGGTCCTGAAACCATCCTTGCTCAAGACCTGGTAAAGCAGGTGGTACAGAAAAGCTTCAAAGCCCATTTCTTAGTTAAGGGAAAGAGAACTTATACAGGAAAGTGGAGGAATGCATTTTGGGGTTGGGGCTGAGGAGACAAGGGCGACCATATTTGAATCTAAAGGAAACATAAAAATAACTAGAGCGAATTTCTTCTGACAGTCCTATCTGCTAATTTGGCCTGCCACTTTTGAGTGGTCAAAGGTATTAGCGAGCCTTTGGAATCAACCTGCCTGAGAAGTATTTCCTAAGTAAATAATAAAATAACAAAAGCAACAATGATGATGGTAAGATATCGGCAGCAGTTAATAAACTATGCACCTAATATTCTAAGCCTTTTATATAAATTCTCAAGTCTTCATAAGAACTCTATGAGGTAGAGACCATTACTAGTACCAGTTTACAAATGAGAATACACAGCCAGTAACTAGTTGAGTCCCAGCGCTTGCCCACCACATTCTACTAAACTCACTCACCACTTACCGAAAACACTCAGTGAACTATAATGTGTGGATGATGTTCTAATTAATTTAGATGGCTTTGCTTTTAAATCTTACTGATAATCTTTCAAAAATCTATCTTACCTCAGGAAAGACAACACACTCAGCAAAATAATGCCTTTCACTGGTGACTGAGGGTCTTCTGTTGACAATCATGATTTGTTTCCCCTGGGATGTCTTAGCCTTCCTCCATGTGATTCTTAACCCATCTTTCAGGAACCAGTTTCATTGCCAGCCAATCGACAATGGTTTTCTCTCACCACCAGCCCACAGTGGGTTTTTGGGAAAATATTGCCCATATTTCAGATTTTTCAGTTCAGGGAGCAAAGCTCAGGTATTTCAGAATCAGACAGGTGGATATTGTGGTGGCTTTGTTAAGTTTCCCAGAATTCCCTTCCCTGCAGTTTTCTGGTTAAGAGTGGGCCACGAGAGAGATTTTCACAAGATTTGGAGGTGAAACTTAAGCATTAGCCATCAAAAAAAAAAAACCAACCAAACTTTATTTTGAGATTAATTTTAGATGCACAGAGACTTTCTGCTTTTATGTTGGAAGGCTGGGGCAGGTGTGTTTGTGGCTCCCACATATGGTTGTTCATCTGCTGGCTCCCTTCTCACTGCAGGACAGCCGCTGGGCCTGCAGCTACTCCCCTTTGCCCAGATCCCCCTTCAACTCTTCCAACTGCTGGGTCAGGAGTGTGTTAGTTCCATGATGGAGTCACTGGCTTCTCTGGTGGTACATACACTTCATCAAGGTGGGCATCAGGAGAAGTGACCCGGTCTCCAGCCTGTCCTCGTGAGTTCCACGGTGCGCCTCTGGGATCTAGTTTTCCTTCAACTTCCCCCACACCCCCTCTTTGCGCATCTGTCCCTCCCAGTGTCTACCCAGTGGACGTCACACTCCAGCACGGAAGTGAAGACAATAGCTTTGCACAGACAGTTCAACCAGTTCTACCAGTTTCTGCAAGTTCAAATCCCTGTGATCGATCTTAATATATCTATACACCCATTCATCTCCATTTCTGGTTTTGCTTCTCTCTTCGAACCCTGCCTGACAGACACGAAGGGGTTGAAACCTTGAATGCAACGAAAACATTGTTTCTGGATGGCAAGATCTCATGCTGATGATTTATTTATACCCAGAAGCCAAGATCAAGGAAGAGAAAGAAAGGATAAGAGAGAGTGAAAAGGGGTCATGGAAGTAGAAAAAAATAAAAGTTACTGGTGATACTATAACATATGTCTACTTCATGCCAGGCACTGTGCCTGGTGTTGGAAAATAAAAAGATCAGTAATAACCCTAGACCTTATAACCTATGGAGGAGGAGACACTCTTAGCTAACTATAATGAAATAAGTGCTATATAATTGGCATGAATAAAGTACTATGGGCAAAGAGAAGAGGAAGTCATTAATTTTGTCTGAGAGGATCAGGGAGGGTTCTGCATATGAGGTAACACTGACTGACACTGGGCCATGAAGAATGAATAAGAAATTCACTAGTTCAGGAATTCTCAAATTTTAGCAGGCATCAGAATCAAATGGACGAAATTCAGGAAGAAATTGAAAAGTTACTTGGCACTAGATACACGCACAAACTTTTGTTGGATGAATGATTTCTTTAGCTTCGCTAATGTGTCATTTTTGTAGGAAAGCAAGTTGTATTCAGGGGAAAACTATGCATCATCTAGAGAAAAGCCCCCTGCCCCACGCCATGTTATCTGATTCTACGGGAGCTATTTTACAACTATAAATTCTAAGTAACTCATAGCAAGGCAAAATAATTCTTATCTATAGACATGCAGATTCTGTTCTTTCTGTAGGAGTTCAATTGATTCCCCTGTGAAAAAAACCACTTTTGTGTCCATTTGCACATTTATTCATTCATTTCAATATTGGCTTATCTATAATTCAACATGGTTGGTCTATATGAATTTTGAAAAATTCTCTTTGAACTGGTTATAACATCTGCTGGTTCCATCACTGATTAATGACTACAATGAAGTCTGGTAACACGTGTTCATTTTTATATCTGTAAGAGAGTCATGAATTTACCAAATTCTAAATATAACCCTTTAACAGCTTCAAACTTTTACAGAAAAAGCCAATTTTAAAGCTAAATATATTATACTAGAACATGGAGAAATATGAGAAGCTACCCAAATTTTTTTGAAAATAGAATACTTCTGATACCAAAAACTGTGAGTGTATCTCCAAAAAAAACTACAGACTAATTTTATTTCTGCATAAGACATCAACTCTCATATTTTTGAATAAGTATTTGAATATCTGAATAAGTATTTTTGATATAAAACTTCATAAAGTTTTATAATTCTTTACTAAAAATGACAAATTTTTTATTTTTATTTTTTTACATATCCACAGCTTATGCCCTTAAACAAAAATAACTAGACAACAATAATTACTGTCTTTTAGATCTTACAGGTATGTCTATTGAGTGGATCAAAAAGATCTCTTGGCTCCATCTTCTCTATACATGGATCAATCATCAGGCAGTCTCTGCAAAATATGCCAGTAAGTTTTTCACTAATTTTCTTAAATGGCCATAGTTTAAGGAATATTTAGCTAAATTTTTAAAAACAAGGGAGATTTCAAAGCATGTGCAGTTTCTCAGTGAGTTATAAAATGACAAAAATGTTTTTTTCTGATCAACTAGAGAACATGAATCAGGAAAAGAGTTACCTATCAGCACAGGTTTTATTTATTCATTATATTAATTAATTAATTTTTATTTTTTAAATTTTATTTGCTTGTTTTTAATTTACATCCAAGTTAGTTAGCATATAGTGCAATAATGATTTCAGGAGTAGGTTCCAGTGATTCATTCCCTACGAATAACACCCAGTGCTCATCCTAACAAGTGCCCTCCTTAACGCCTAGCATCCATTTAGCCCATCCCCCCAACCACACCCCTCCAGCAACCCTCAGTTTTTTCTCTGTATTTAAGAGTCTCATGTTTGGTCCTCCTCCTTGTTTTTATATTATTTTTGCTTCCCTTCACTTCTGTTCATCTGTTTTGTATCTTAAATTCCACATATGAGTGAAGTCATATGATATTTGTCTTTCTCTAACTAATTTCACTTAGCACGATACCCTCTAGTTCCATCCACGTAGCTGCAAATGGCAAGATTTCATTCTTTTTGATTTCTTAGTAATACTCCATTGTAAATATATACTACATCCTCTTTATCCATTCATCCATTGATGGACATTTGGGCTCTTTCCATACTTTTGCTATTGTCAATAGTGCTGCTATAAATATTGGGGTGCATGTGTCCCTTCAAAACAGCACTCCTGTATCCTTTGGATATATACCTAGTAGTGCAATTGCTGGGTCATAGGGTAGTTCTATTTTTAATTTTTTGAGGAACCTCCATACTGTTTTCCAGAGTGGCTGCACCAGTTTGCATTCCCACCAGCAGTGGGCGCATCCTCACCAACATCTGTTGTTGCCAGAGTTGTTAATTTTAGCCATTCTATGAGCATAGGTTTTAATATCAACAAATTTGGTTGGGAAGAGCTTGCCACCTAGAACTTTCCCTCTACTGAATTTAGTTCATATTCAAAACTGAAGCCAGTGCCTTACTCTAATCTTTAAAACCTTGGTTTTGACAACTGTAGTTTGGCAGGCAAGCTACTTTTTAGAATGAAAATACCTCACAGTTACAGACTGCAACTGTAGGAAATAAAACTCATAAGAAATGAAAAGAATGCGCCGCACTAAGTATGAGTTATTTCAGGAGGGTGAAGATGGGTTAGGATTTTATTAATATCCTTCCAAAAAAAGAAAAACAGTATTATTCCTTAGACACTGAAAGGCACTAAGTAAGACTTAAAGGGAATCAGGATTTGCCACCTCTTTTACAGAAGAATTGTTTCAAGGTGAAGGCGCTGGAATTCCTGAAACCCTATCTGCCTACAAGAAGAGTCTCCCCAAAGAACTCAATTGTCATATAAATCCCCCACCAGGAGGGACTCTGCACCCAGACACTGTCACACACTAGCATGTCTCCTGCCTATTCTCCCAAGGACCCCCTGGTCTTCCCAAAAAGTTGTCTGCTTTTCTGGAAATGCCCCTTCTTCCCCTCCTCTAGGAGGTTAGATATATAGACCCCTAATTTGTTTTTTTTATGGAGGAATAAATGACATACAACATTATATTAGACGTCAAGCTCTCACTACCCTTTCAAGTTACTTATCTGTGCTCCCAAGGGTAAGTGGGATGCACATGCTAATAAACTTGTTTGTTTTCTTTGTCATCCCGATTTATAGGGCCCCAGGGAAAGAACCTAAGAAGGGAGAAGGAGAAGAAGGAAAAGGAGAAGAAGGAGGAGAAGGAGGAGGAGAAGCAGCAGCAGCATCAAGAAGATCAGGAATAGTAAAGCTATTTCCTTAACATATTTTTTTTTCCTTTTAGTTTATTGTCAAGTTGGTTTCCATGTAACACCCAGTGCTCATCCCAACAAGTGCCCTCCTCCATGCCCATCACCCCCCTTCCTCTCTCCCCCACTCCCATCACCCCTCAGTTTGTTCTCAGTATTTAAGAGTCTCTTATGGTTTGCCTCCCTCCCTCTCCGTAACTATTTTCCCCCTTCCCCACCCCCATGATCCTCTGTTAAGTTTCTCCTGTTCCACATGAGTGAAAACATGGTAACTGTTCTCTGTCTGACTTATTTCACATAGCATAATACCCTCGAGTTCCATCCACGTTGCTACAAATGACCAGATTTCATTCTTTCTCATGGCCATGTAGTATTCCATTGTATACATAAACCACATCTTCTTTATCCATTCATCAGTTGATGGATATTTAGGCTCTTTCCATGATTTGGCTATTGTTGAAAGTGCTGCTATGAACATTGGGGTACATGTGCCCCTATGCATCAGCTCTCCTGTATCCCCTGGGTATATCCCTAGAAGTGCTATTGCTGGGTCATAGGGGAGTTCTACTGTTAATTTTTTGAGGAACCTCCACACTCCTTAACATAAATTTTAAAAGATCTTTCTAAAACCAATAGCCAGAGCCACTGTTAACCATGAAACCATAATAAGGTATTTCCTTAAAATCAGGAACAAATTAAGGGTGGACTCATTGAGTGTTTATTTAGCAATGTTCTGGAAGCTCTGGACAATGCAGTGACACATAAACTAGATATAATAGGTATAATGTTATAAAGGAGGGGCAAAATCCCTGATGCTGAGCTGGTTTACCAATCTCACCCTCACCTCACCCATGCAAAAGGGATAACTGAAAAGCTATTAGATTTAACAAGAGAAGTGAGCAAAGTGGCTAGATAAAAAAAAACATCTAAAAATCAATAGCTTTCCTGTGTACTAGCCATAACAATTACAAGAGATAATAGGAAAAAAAAAAAACACCACATTCACAGTGTGCAAGACGTTAACACTTGAAAGAAAAACTTTGCGGGGCACCTGGGTGGCTCAGTTGGTTGAGTGTCCAGCTTCAGCTCAGTTCAAGATCTCACGGTTCGTGGGTTCGAGCCCCGTGTGGGGCTCTGTGCTGACAGCTAGCTCGGAGCCTGGAGGCTGTTTTCAGATTCTGTGTCTTCCTCTCTCTCTGACCCTCCCCTGCTCTCACTCTCTCTCTCTCTCTCTCTCTCAAAAATAAATAAAACATTAAAAAAATTTTAAAAAAGGAAAGAAAAACTTTGCTAAAAGGTAAAAAGAAGACCCAAATAAATGAACAGACAGTAAAAAGTTGTCAATTCTGTGCAAATTACAGCAGTGTGTCTCTAAATGGGGTCTAGGAATGACTGTTTTAAAATCCCTTGATGCTTATTAAAATGCAGATTCTTGGGCCAAACTCAGACTTAACAGAATCGCAAGAGGAGGAAGCATAGGGTTTCAAGAAAACTGTCATCTTATCAAGCTCCCCAAGTGATTCTAATACACATTAAAGCTTAGCAACCACAGCTTTATGTAGGTTTCATAAAATTTCAATAAGATTCAAACTTCATCTAGAATGAGAGCCAATAAGGGGGCTGCCCTAACATATGTCAAAGTAGATCATAAACAAAGTACATACATAAGGTATATCATAAACCCCAGTAATAAAAATAATGTGGTCTTTTGCAAAAAACAACAAACCAACTTAACAGAAGAATCCCAAGACAGATTTCTGCATTAAGTTACAGAACTAAAATTGTTTCCATGTGTCAGTTACTGCATCACCAGAAAGTGGCTGCATCTTTTTAAACCCAATACGGAGGATATGTTTGGAATAATCTGATGCTACATGAAATAAAAACAACTCGGCTGGGGAGATGACAGATACATGTGTGTAAGGAGTAATTATATCACTTACATGGTTTTGTTTTGTTTTGATCAGTCAAGTGCGGACCTAGAACAATACCATGAAGAGAAGAACAGAAATGAAAGAAATTGATTATACTCACAGGTCTCAGAAAAGGGAGGTATGGCATTCCACTCAGGGGGCCACATGGCAGGATGCCCAGGGAGTTGACTGAACCAAGCAGGTGGGGAGCAGAGAGAAGGGCGGAGAGGGAGAACCCATAAGCAAGTGTCCTAATCAGGGGTCAGAGAGGCAAGCACAAGCAAAATGAGTGAGGGGATTTGACTGGTGCATTTGAACATCACTAGGTGACAGTCAGGGGAGGATGAAGAAGGGACTAGCTTTATCACACATGTGTACTTGGCTGCCTGGGCGCGGTACTCATAGCTTGTTGGTAGGGATGTTGAGGCATCAGGAAAATATGAAGTTTTTAAAAGTTATGATGCAATCGATCTTATGATGCCTTAACATCATTAATAGTAATTGGGATGGATAACACTTGCATCTGGGTTGTGGGGATGTTAAGTGAGTGGGACAGCCTGACTTAGCCACGGAAGGCAAACTTTGGTAAAGGGGACAACTGGGAAAAGTCCTATTAAGCATATGATGAGAATATGTGCAACCAGGTACCCCACTCTATGGGCAATAGCCAAGAAAACAGTCATCTCTAGTTTTAAGGGAATCTCTTGGAAGATGTTGGTTACATTATGAGGGGTCTTAACCTCTTGGCCCATTTCTTGTAGTTTGGCCTGTACTTCCCACCAGAGTT
The DNA here is from genome assembly GCA_028646485.1 of Cryptoprocta ferox. Classification (NCBI taxonomy): domain Eukaryota; kingdom Metazoa; phylum Chordata; class Mammalia; order Carnivora; family Eupleridae; genus Cryptoprocta; species Cryptoprocta ferox. The sequence goes on along the minus strand of CM053567.1, from coordinate 128,262,835 downwards.
AATCATATCCTATAGCAAGAGGTACCCAGAATGAACAAAGTCCTCCTTCCCTAGCTAGTAAATAGTCTAGGGCCAGTCTGTATAAGGGACAGTGTTTTGTGTAGCCTTTGAAGGGTCTGCAAGGGCTGCTGAAAGGTGCTGGTTGGCAGTTACAATCTGATTTTGTTTGAGAAAGGATGCTATGCTGGTGCCAATGCTGGATGCTCCTGTGGTTATGACAAATCCTGTTACAATGGGAATAAATATCATGTGTTTTGCCTGGCATTCTTGGGTTGATGAAAATAGGGAAGTACCTGGTAGTTAAAGAACTATGGGAATCCCCAGTGTAACCACTGCACCCGGGGGTATGGTTTAATTAGGGAAAACTTGCAGGGGAGTCAACAAGGAAAAATACGTAAGGTGCTATGCCTATGAATCTGGACAATAGTATTGGAAGATGCCATTATTTAGGGCATAATGTACCTGTGAGCAAGAGATGTTGTGCTTAACCCAGGAGAAAGAGCGCTTGCGGTGGTCATGGTTGGAGACACAAGGCAAGGGATTGTGGTGGAAAGCTAGGGTGGGGGTGGGTAGAAAAGGAAAAGGTATCAGGAAGTGGGTGATCCTCTCCCCAGGGAGTGGGGCGGGGGAGGTAACTGATATCTCGCAGGTGCCTTCTGAGGAAAGTAATGATCTCCATCAATTTTAGTAACCTCTGCCAAATTTTCCTTTAGGCATGGAAATGTAGGGTGTACATTTTAGCAGAGAGGAAGGTGTATACTAGAATCATGGGCTAAAGCAGACAGCAAACTTAGGAAGAAGAGCAAAAAATATCCTGTGTCCACATTGTGCCACAGGAGAGGTGGGCCATGGGTGTCCCTGGGGTAGAGATTTTAGTGTAAGAAGTGAAGTCACCTCCAATGGTGAGGTCTTGGATTGGAGCAATGTCATCTGGGGCCATGTCGTCTCCAGCTGTGAGATTCTGGGCCATGGCAATGTTGTCTGCCATGTGGGATTGGGCTCTCTTTTCCAAGAAGGTATTCATTTGAGTCACTGTGAGTCTCCAGACTGTAAACCACTGAAAGCACCCAGACTAGCAGTAATCAGACCAACAGTCAACAGAATGGGGGTACAGCTGCACTTGAAAGGGTTTCTGTTTTAGTTTTCGGTGGAAGTTTAGGTTCAAATGGGTCCCATAGGAGAGGAGCCAGCTGTCTGGCCAGTGGGACAATCTATGGTTAATGAGTCCCAGGAGAGTATGTGCCCTTGATCTGGCCTCCAGCCCTACAAGGTGGGCCTGAGAGTAAACATTTATAAAAATAAATTAAGGTCTGGGGCAAGATAGAGAACTTTATAGAGTTATGTGTTGTACTTGCATTTGAGAAGGAGTTGTTTGAGAAGACCATATGTCTCTCAATTAAACCAATTATCTGGGACCTATCATGGAAATTCTATTGACTACCCTCTTTCAAGAGTCCAGTATTATGTGTTTTGATAAGTGAAAATATGTGTCTTAGTTACTGCCAGTAACGTCTGTAACTCTGAAGGGAACAAGGAGTGTCCTGGCCAACCTGTGTACTGTGGCCTTAATGTATGCAGAGACATGTGTGATTTAGGTTTATATTTTGGCTATCTGTGAGGCAAGAGATTTCTAAAATATTTTCCTTGAAGGAGATAATTTTTAGGCAATGGCCCAACAGTTCATAATAAATGTGAAGATGGGGCCATAATCAGACAGGGCATTTGGCGCTAAGATGGCGGCCTGAAGTTTGGCTAAGTATGTTGTTCCTTGGGTCCCATTCTTCATCAGGGACATTCTGGCTAAGGGACAGAAAGCATCAACACTCTCCTGACGTCCAACACGTGTGACGGCTGGCGGTGCCATTTGCACAGGACATGAACTCTCACTGCTGTTCAGTTAATCCCAAGAGGCTTTGCAGGAAGGCAACGGGTCTGGGGAGGGGTGCCCTCCTCTAGCACCCTGGCATCTGGCACAAAACTGAGGACAAGGGAAGCCACCCCCTCCTGCAGGTGGAATATGCCAGAGGGTCTAGGTTTGGCTCCATCTTGTCTTAAGGATGCCGAAGGAGACAGAGCAAGCTTGTGGAGTGTTGTTTTAATCCAAAGCATAAGGTGCAGCTGAGTACAGTGGGGCACAGGCTCAGGGGCTGTGACAGTCTCTATTTCCAGGAGACCCCAGTAGGTAGCCAGTCATTTGTGTATAACATGAGACTGACAGTGTCTTTCATCAGAAACCCTGGGGCAAGCAGCGGCCATCATAAATGGTCCAGAGACTCCAGGAGGCATGAAAAGAGGATGCCAAAACCTCTGCAGTGAAGGAGTTTTTGAAGCCACTAACAGGAATGCCTGTTTTTTTTTTTTAAGTTTTTAAAGTTTATTTATTTATTTAAATAATCTCTGCACCCAACATGGGGCTCAAACTCATGTCTTCCAGATCAAGAGTCACATGCTTTTCTGACTGAGCCAGCCAGGCATCCCCCTGTTGTAAAACGTGTAAATGAGGAATATGTTGTTACCAGAACCCCAAAAGTACTAAATAACATTAGACTTAAGTGTCATTAATATTTGTATCTAATGAATGAATCTTTTTTAAAAAGTATGTTATCTGGGGCACTTGGGTGGCTCAGTTGGTTAAGCGTCCTACTTCAGCTCAGGTCATGATCTCACGGTTTGTGACTTCCAGCCCCAAGTCGGGCTCTTTGCTGACAGCTCAGAGCCTGGAGCCTGCTTCAGATTCTGTGTCTTCCTCTCTCTCTGCCCCTCCCCTGCTCATGCTCTGTCTCTCTCTGTCTCAAAAATAAATATTTAAAGTAAATAAATACAAGAAAAAAAGAAAAAAAAGAAAAAGGATGTTATTGATTTAATGTCCTAGAGAAAGGTGGATATAGTCAATGTCTGCAAAGACTCTGTGATATAGCAAAGCTGTTAAATTACCCTATGGGCAGCCCAGGAAAGGTATATAGTGTCCCTTCTGAGGTGGAGCAAACTACCGCTGAGAGACTGTTGAATAGGCACTGAATAGAACATGTTAGCCCATCTATAAGAGCAAAGTGTTTACCAATTGTTGATTAAATAGAATCAGTAATTTATTTTTTCTTTTTTCTTCTTTTATTTGAGAGAGAGAGAGAGAGAGAGAGAGAGACTGAAAGAGAATCTCAAGCAGGCTCCACACAGAGCTCAATCCCATTACCCTGGGATCATGACTTGAGCTGAAATCAAGAGTTGGATGGTCAACCCACAGAGCCACCCAGGCACCCCTAGAATCAGTAATTTCAATAATATTGTGTAATACTGGCTTTGGTGGATGGGACCATAGCACTAAGGTTATAGTAATTCATCAGGAGGCACCATTAGTCATTTGTCAGATTTAAGAACAGGCAAAAATAGATTGTCAAATGCAGAAACAGTGGGGATAATCACTCCTTTATTTATTAAGATTTATATAATAAGTTTTAATCTTTGAAGGTCCTATTTTAATTTACTTTGGGCATATTAACTCTCTTTTTTTTTTTTTTTAATTTTCAATGCTTTTATTTATTATTGAGAGACAGAGAGAGACAGAGCATGAACACCGGAGGGGCAGAGAGAGGGTGAGACACAGAATCTGAATGAAGAAGGCTCCAGGCTCTGAGCTGTCAGCACAGAGCCCAATGCGGGGCTCGAACTCACAAACCACAAGATCATGACCTGAGCCGAAGTCAGACACTTAACCAACTGAGCCACCCAGGCATCCCCATATTAACTCTCTTAATTGGGATCCATGGAGTTCCATTTATCAAGCCAATTTGTAAAGGGATGAAAACTTATGTTAATTTTAATTTGTTATTCATTCTATTAGAGCATCTATGTCTAACATGGAATATTTTAGGGCACTGAGTACTACGACTATGGGAAATTTAGGCAAGGCTAAGTTAAAGTGCTGTTTACTTGTTTTTTCCTCTATTTTATATTTAGTTACCTATTTTATTTATTTTATTACCTTTTTAAAATTATCAGGGCATATGTTTAAATTGAGTAGGATGCCCAGGTATAACTCTAACTTGAACCCCAGTATTAAGCCCAAGAAGTCTGTCAATTGGTGCATTATAGTAAATGTGAAGTTAATGAAGAATGTAGGTTATAGATACACGAAAGCCAATCACCATCCTTTTTATCTTTCTGTTACAGAAATTTTTCTGTATATAAAACTTATATATAAATTTTGGATTTCCAGTTGCATCAAATTATAGAAACTTGTTTTAAGTTAGTTATACATGCACATATACACAATTTATTTAATTACTTCAAACTTATTTTCCCACTGTATTCAGGGTTTTTTGGTGTTGGTCTTTTTTTTTTTTTTTTTCCATCCAGGACTAGCACTATGTTTGCTGGACCTGGCATTTGCTCAGTACAAAAGGTTTAAAGTTCCTGTTTTTCTCTTCTTTTTTCTCCCTTTGGGCTTGGAGGCTTAAGGGGGCCATTTCTTCCCCTCCCACACCACCCCAGCCCCCACCCCCACCCCAGTTTTAGGCTTTTAGCCACCTGAAAGCCTAGGTCTTTAGTTTCTATCTCTGGCTGATAAGAATAAGAGGAAAGAGAGAGGAAGGGAAGTGGTGTCTCCAGGCAGTACCCTCTCCCTAGGACAGCCCACCACCAACCACAGGATAATCAGTCCTTGTATGCCACCCCCTCCTTCTCTGTTTTGTTAAACAAAATCTCCTTATCTCTAGGTAGCTCAAACTTTTTACTCTATTTTTGGTCGTTCACTTGACAAGCTCCTGGTGATCCCCAGTGTACCCTGCTGTGAGGGGTCTCCCTCAGGGGGTCCCAATCAATTTCTGAGGGGCTAGGATCTACATGTAAGAGAGTAATCAAGGCCTCAACTTTGTCTTTTAAATGTTTTTTTTTTTTTTTTGTGATCATTCTAAGGACACTCTCAGCATGTCAATAGGTAGCAGCACTTGAAAGTGCCCACTGAGCTGAGACACCTCCTCCTCTGGTGTTTCTGGGGAGCAGGATCAAAGCACTCCTTCCCCTCCTCCACCCCCTCTTTCTTTTTTCACATTGAGCCACCAGTTTGCTGGATGGGATTCCTGATACCCCATGCGGCCCAGATCAGAAAGGGCCAGCTGCGTGGGATGCAGCAGAGAAGGAGTTGCCAACTACAGCAGCATAGACTCTCCCAGGGGGGTCGTCGACACCCAATGGGAAGGGAGCAGCACTCTCCCTTCACGAGTGTCACTCAAAGACACACTGGACAGTGTGGAGGAGGTCACCTGCTCACACTCTAGGACACACTAACACTCCGCACTCCCACCCCTCCACAGTGGCCTAACCAAGACTCCTGCAGGGGCTCTTTCCCAATAAGTTCAAGCTCGGGAACTGCGAGCCATCTGCTCGGTGGCTCTGGGTCCGGGTGCCGCAAGATGATTTTCTCCCTCTTGCCGGGCTCAGGCTGGAAAGCGGACTCCTGGGATGTTGCGCTGGGGCTGGGGCAGGATCCGCACCTTAGGACGGGGGCAGCGAGCAGCACTGCACTGGGCGACACCAGGCAGCGCACAGGAGCTCAACACCACCCCACAGTCTTCCCAAAAGGTGCGGCCCAGTCGTCGTTAGCCCTCTCCCTGGGGTTTTCCGTCCTTACTTAGAGAGGCCCATCCTCCTCGACAACTGTGTTGTAAGGAATTATTGTCACTGAAATCTTTTTTTTTTTTTTTTCCGGGGCGGGGGACGATCAGTCTGGTACTGACGTGGAATAACACCACGAAGAGGCGAATGAAAGTGAGAGATTGATAACTTGCGCAAATCCTAGCAGAGGGAGGCAGCAGGTCCTGCGGGTGACCGCGTGGGAGGGGAGCCCAGTGAGCGGCTCCACCACTCAGGGGGTGCAGAGGCAGCGAGGTGCCGCTAATGGGGGTTGGAGGGAAGGGCACAAGCAAAAGGCGGGAGGGAACTTCATTGTGCGTCCGATTGTGCTAGGTCACAGTCAGGGGAGGCAGAGAGAGGAACGTGTGGCAGGGACCCCGCCTACCGCACTAAGCCGGTAGCCTCTGCAGAGTTCCTAATGCCTGTCTGTGGGAATGCTGGGTACCAGGAAAACCGGAAGGTTAAAACATTTACAATACAGTACACATTAAAACCAGAATGCAGAGGGAGGCCATGACATTTCCAGGCAGGAGATGCATTGTATATGTAAAAAGATGGCCTGAAACATCAAAAAGGGCCTCCCATTTGGAAAAAAGAAACAAAGGCCAGAGGAAATGTAGGCACTGACCTGGGACTGACTTGTTTCTCACATGGTCAACTCTGTGTAGTAGGTTCTGGAGTGAGTAGCAGCAGTGGTTTATATATTTAACATCTATTAACTGTTTTTATTTATTTTGGAGAGAAAGAGAGAGAGAGAGATCTCAAGCAGTGGAGGGACAGAGCGAGAGAGGGAGAAAGAGAATCCTAGGCAGGCTCCACTCTGTCACTGGAGAGTGCCACGCGGGGCTCCATCCCATGAACAGTGAGATGATGATGACATGAGCAGAAATCAAAAGTCAGATGCTTAATCGACTGAGCTACCCAGGTACCCCAACATCTAATATCTAATATGGTGAAGGCCTGCTATTCTAAGATAAACTTTAAAATAGGGGTTTCTTGGGGCACTTGGGTGGCTCAGTCAGTGAAGCGTAGGATTTCGGCTCCAGTCACTATCTCGCAGTTTGTGAGTTGGAGCCCTGCCTGTGGGCTCTGGGCTGACAGTTTGGAACCTACTTCGGATGTCGTGTCTCCCCCTCTCTGCCCCTCTCCCACTCGCTCTCCCTCCCTCTCTCTCTCAAAAATAAATAAAAATAAATAAACGTATTGACATTTTGAGCTGGACAATTCTTTGTCGTGGGGGGTGGATGGATGCATTTGTAAGATGTTCAGCATCACCCCTGCGTCTAGTTGTTAAATGCTCACAGCACACCTATCCCTGTTACAACAACCAGGAAGGTCTCCCAACATCATCAAATGTCCCTGCGAGGCAAAAATCACTTCTGCTTGAGAAGCACTGTTTTAAAGGATTAGTGAGGAATATGGGCATTATTTTATAAATGTGCTGGGAAAAATCAATTTTTAAATGGGGCAAAGAGGGGCACCTGGATGGCTCAATCCGCAGCATCCAACTTTGGCTCAGGTCATGATCTCACAGTTCATGCATTCAGGGCCTGCTTCAGATCCTCTATCTCCCTCTCTCTCTGCACCTCCCCTGCTTGTGCTCTCAATCTCTCTCAAAAACAAACATTAAAAATAAAAATAAAATTTTTTTCTAAACCTATTTAGATCCTTATACACATAAATCAATCCCAGGTGAAATATAGAGTAAAATATAAAACTTGAAACTATAGCGTGACTAGGAAACTTAGGTAAATATTTAGCCAACGTCTGGATAGAGAAACATTTTGGTTTTCTTTTTATTTTTTTAATGTTTATTCATTTTTGAGAGAGAGACAGACTGTAAGTGGAGGAGGGGCAGTGAGAGAGGAAAACACAGAATCTGAAGCAGGCTGCAGGCTCTGAGCTGTCAGCACAGAGCCCAACGAGAGGCATGATCCCAAGAGGGGTGAGATCATGACCTGAGCCGAAGTCGGTTGCTCAACTGATTGAGCTATCCAGGTGCCCCAGCATTTTCTGAAGTTTAGAAACAAAGGAAGAAATCATAAGAGAAATAATGATATCCTTGACCACATAAGGCTAAACTTTTGGTAAATGACAAACTGGGAAAATATTTATAAGCAATATGACAAAGGACTAATACTCTTCATATGTAATGACAGTATCAATAAGAAAACAACTAATGTGTCAAAAGAAAAATGGGCAAAAGGCTTGAAGAAACATTTTATAGAAGAATAATGACAATGTCCATATTAATTACATAAAAATTTTGTCAACTTCCCCAACAATTAATGTAACAAAAACTTAAAAGCAGTGAGTTTCCATTTTTACCATATCCTAGAGGCAATTTAAAAAAATGGTATTACTTAATGCAGGTAAAGATGTAGATAAATGGATACTCCCTATACCACTGATGATAAATGAACAAAGCCCTCTTACACATTCTGGAAAACAATTGGTCATAAGTATTAAGAGGCTTAAGAAGGTTCCTATCCTTTCACTTCGTATTTCTATTCACGGAATGTATACGGAGTTAAAATGTGTCCCCCTCAAAAAAGACATATCCAAGTCCTAACCCGTGACCTTATTTGGAAATAGGGCCTTTGTAGATGTAATTAAGTACCTTGAAAAGAAATCATCATGGATTTAGGGTGGGCCCTAAGTCCAATGACTGGTGTCCTTATAAGAAAAGGAGAAGACACAGAGAGACACACACAGGAAAGAAGGCCACATGAAGACAAAGGCAGAGAATGGAGTGATCCTACCACAGACCAAGGAACGCCAGGAGCCACCAGAAGCTGGAAGAGGCAAGGAGAGATTCTCTCCCTAAGGGCCTTCAAAGGGAGCATGACCTTGCTGACACCTTGGTTTTGGTTTTTTGGCCTCCGGAACTATGAGAGAATATATTTCTGCTGTTCTAAGCCACTAAGATTGTGGTGGCACTTGGAAACAAATACACTATGGAAACAATCATTGATATGAATGAAGGCTTATATATAAAGATCTTCATCTCTGATTATTTATAACAGTAAAAATTAGGAAAAACTTGAATGAAAAATAGAGAAAGGGTTAAATAAGCCATAATATATCTATAATATAGTGTGCAGGCATTAAAATATGTTTTGAAGAATTTTTTTTTAAGACTACAGTATTTTATTTTAATTTTGAGAGAGAGAGAGAGAGCACACACACATGAGCAGGGGAGAGGGGCAGAGGGAAAGAGAGAGAGAATCCCAAGCAAGCTCCATGCTCAGCATAGAGTCCCACACGGGGCTCGGTCCCACGACCCCAGGATCATAACTTGAGCCAAAATCAAGAGTCAGACTCTCAACTGACCGAGACACCCAGTCACCCTGTTTTGAAAAATTTCTAATGCCACAGGAAAATGGTTACGGTACATAAATAGAAAATTAAGTATACAAAAAGTATATATACAATGTGACTCGAAAATACATATGTATTATAATATGCAATAATCTTTAGATTATTAGGTGTATGAATAATCCTGATGGATAACATAAGTAAAAAGTCCCAAATGGAAAATAGCACATAAAATCCACAATATACTAAAAGAAAAGTAAACCATAACTTAGGAGAGCCTATCCCAGGATATATAATTATTATTATTGATGTAATGCAATATGTTAATAAATCAAATAAGAAAACCCTAAGAGGATACTGAAAAGATATCTGATAAAATCTGGTGCCCATCCCTTACAAGATATCTAGGAAAATTAGGAATAGAAGGATTCTATAAGGAGTATCTCTCACATACCATCAGCCAATATCATTCTTTGGTGTGAAAAGAAAGCCTTCCTATTAAGCAAAATTAACGTTACCATGATTATTAACACTGTTTTGGCAGTTCTTACCAATTCAGTAAGAGAATAAAGAGAAATAAGGGGTCTAGTTATAAGAAATATAGAAAGTTATTTCTGCAATAATAGGATCAGAGAATTAATTAAAATATTATTGGAATTAATGAGCGTTCATATAAAGGGTTGGATAAAAGATGAAAATTCAAACAGCTTTTAATTATACAGAAACATGGAAACAATAGATTTATAATAGCATTAAAAAACCATTAAATATCTAACACTATCTATAATAAGAGATGTACATGAAAAACCCCCACAAAACTGAGACACACAAAAACTTAAATAAATGTTCCTGGAGGGTTAATTAGAAAACTGTGAAGAAAGTCACTCTTGCCACATTAATTTAGAGATACCCAGAATTCAATTAAAAAGGAAAACTCAAGGGGATTAATTTGGAATTTGACAGTGTTTCTAAAGTTCATCTGGAATAGCTGTTGAAACACAACTACGTATAAAAATTTGTGTCTATGTCTCTCTTTAAAATCTACTTAATAATCCTGAAGAAATTAGTTTTATTTGGAAATTCACAAAATAAGTCATTCAAAGTCTCTGCCTGCTCTTTCAGCTATTAAATTAATAAAGAATAGATTAGCATTCATTACTTTGGAAGCTTCCAAACTGAAGGATATTTTCTTTAAAAAAAAGTTGTTTTTTCTGCCTGTTATTTCTTTGCATTTTATTCCTTTTTATCCTGGCTAATTTCCCCTAGGGGAATGTGAGCCCCTGCAAAGCTTTGTGGCTATGTAAAAGTACCCCTTGAAAGCTTTCAATTTACTAGAATTCAATCCCAGCTGTGCCTCTTTTGCAGTCTGTTCCAGTTTATTTTTGAAAAGTAGATTAATATACTTACCTCCAATATTTGCTGTGAGGATACAGCCACACAATTATTACCTAGCACAGAGCTTGGCGCAGACCACAAACTTAGTAAGTATGATTTGTTGTAAATTATATACTTTCCAAGCTTCCCTTTCTCTCTTTTTTCCCTCGTTTGTTTATGTAACTGTTTACTTGTATTTCACTCAACCTCATATTCCAGTTAGAACACAGTTGTTCACATGTGTGTCTCCTGCGCTAGGCTGTGGTTTCTTAGAGAGAGAAGGCACTGTTTTACTCCTCCACACATCCACACAGCTCCTAGCCCAAAACTCTCTGCATTTCAGATGCCCATCGATGAGAAAGAGAGGAAGAAAAAGAAGAGACCAGGGTGAGAGGGTGCAGGGGTAGAAAGGAAAAAGATGTTGATTTTCATGATTCATGAATATGTTTGTAATACAATTTTTTTAATGTTTATTTTGAGAGGTAGAGAGAGCGCGTGCACACACGCAATGAGGGGGCAGAGAGAGAATCCCAAGCAGCCTCTGCACTGTTACTGCAGAGCCCTACTTAGGGGCTCAAAGTCACAAACCGTGAGATCACGACCTGAGCCGAAATCAAGAGTGAGATGCTTTAACCGGCTCAGTCACCCAGGCGCTCCTCCAGCAATACAATTTTATTTCATTATATCTTAAGTTTAATAAAATCTCAGTATTGTGGAAATGTACTGTATTAGTACAGACAAGTGAACGGACATGTATAAATCAGACCCCATCAGCGAGGACCCAAAAATAAACCACAGACTAATATGTTCACAACATTTACTGAATTCCCACTATGTACTTAAATGATTTCAGGGTTCTGGCTCTTAATTCTATACTCTATCCATGGTTTAATAGAGATGAAATGTTGATATACTGAAGCAGCCATAGTCTCATGTATTATAAAAGTCAAGTAGTAGTGACTTATGAGTCCCATAATAGCAATAGTAGCCCTGCTTGCTCTACAATATTATTTTGTTTTACTGCATATGGTCTGGGCTCCAGGGCTTTATTTATGTGCAATGGGGTGGAGTTATAGCTTCCAAAAAGAAAATGTTAATTTATTATTTTTTTTTACTTATACATATAAAATAAGTAAAATTTTCCTCAATGCTTAACTGGTAAGCTTATAATATTATCAAGTTAATAATCTGGGTCTAAAATGAGAATTTTTAAATAGCACCTAATAAAGTTCTAAATTAAATATAAGCAAATGCAAAAATATAGGAAGAAGCTAATCAATGTTCAAGAAGAGGTAGGATTGGGGCGCCTGGGTGGCTCAGATGGTTAAGTGCCTGACTCTTGATTTCAGCTCAGGTCATGATTTCATGGTTTGTGAGATCCGGGCTCCATGTAGGGTTCTGCAAGGACAGTGTGGAGCCTGCCTGGGATTCTCCCTCTCTCTCTCTCTGCCCCTCCCCTGCTTGTACTCACTCTCTCACTAAATAAATAAATAAATAAATAAATAAATAAATAAATAAATAAATAAGAGGTAGGATTGACAAAGCAGGTGGACCCTAAAGCAGTGGGCAAATATAAATAAATAGAACAGGCCAGGCAGGGCATTTTGGTGTGAGAACCAGGAAAATGAACATAAGAAGCCAAGATTGTGTTCAGGTGAGTGGGCAGAAAAAGTCTACAGTAGAGAGGAATGGGAAGAAAAATAATAGATAAAACAATAGATAGCATGGGTTCCGATTATGCATGGCCTTGAATGTCAACACCAGTACTTGGGTTTGGTCCTAAAAATAACATACTTTCTCAGGAAGATCCCTGGGTGGGGGAGACCTTTATGAAAGTGAAATGCTGGGAAGATGAGCAGACAGCACTGTGCACAAGAGACTCAAGGAAGCAGGGAAACCAGTGTGGATAGTACTGCAGTGTTTTCACATATAAAATCATTGTTATTTAACATAATCTTAAAAATCTGTAATGCCTGGGAATTGACCAGAGTTATTTCTGTACAGCAGACAATGGAAAAGGAGAGCAGACAGCAGTTCTAGGCCAGGGCAGCTTTTCTTTGAACCTTATATTTTATGTTAGAGTGATCATGGGTGTCATTAAAAGGGTCCAGGTGAGGGGTGCTTGGGTGGCTCAGTCAGTTAAGCTTCCAACTCATGGTTTTGACTCAGGTCATGATCTCATGGTTCATAAGTTTGAGCTCCATGTCAGGCTCTGCACTGAGCATGGAGCCTGCTTAAGATTCTCTCTCTCCCTCTGCCCCTCTCCCCTGCTCAAGTGTGCTCTCTCTCTCAAAATAAATAAATGAATTAAAAAAAAGAAGGGTCCACATGAAAGACACCCTACCTGGGATATAGAAAATGTGAAATAGGGGCGCCTGGGTGGCTCAGTCGGTTAAGCATCTGACTTTGGCTCAGGTCATGATCTCACTGTTCGTGAGTTCGAGCCATGCATTGGGCTCTGGGCTGACAGCTCAGAGCCTGGAGCCTGCTTCAAATTCTGTGTTCTCTCTCTCTTTCTGCCCCTCCCCTGCTCGCGCTCTGTCTCTCTCTCTCTCAAAAATAAATAAGTGTTAAAAAAAAAAAAAAAAGAAAATGTGAAATGTAATGGAATTACCAGTAGATAAGAAAGGGAAAGACACACTACTGAAAGTATTTCAGAGCATCCAATACTTGGCAAGACCTCACTGAATAAATATCACCGTTATATGAACAGCAATTTGAAAAGACTTTCACATGTCCTATCAATAGCTGGTATGTATGGAGCGTTTACTTGGTGCCTGCCAGGCAGAGCTAATACCCATAACGCTAGGAGGCAGGTACCATCACACGCTCTCACAGATGCACAGAGGACAGTAACCCGCCCAACGTCATGTTGCTGGGAATGCTGCAGCCAGGACAGAGACCCAGGGGACTAGTTCCAGAGCCTGTGCTGTCAACACTACACTCTCCTGCTGTTGATCCCACCTGCTCTTCAAAACAACCTATGAAGGAAGGAAGATGAGTCTGATTTGCTCGACAAATTTTGCAGAATTCTTACCTGCTAGGCCTCGTCCCATGTACTGAGTTGCTAAAGGATGGATAAGCCACAACTCCTACTGTGAAGAAGCTTACAGTCTATTCAGCAAGGCAGACAAAAAAATCCACATTTTACTGATGAACAACAGAAACTCTAAGCTTCCACAAATTAAATAACTTATCCAAGCATGCAACTGGTATAGAGGGTGGTTAGGCTTGGATTTGAAGGCTGCCACTAACATCTCCAAGTCTAACACTTCATCTGAGTAACGTCATTACTTCCTTTAGTTGCCTACTGGGCAAAAAGAAAAGAGAACAAAACAACAATATCATAACCAGGGTTATCTAGTCTGGCCAAGCTTCTAGCAGAGAGCCTGATTTGGGTAAGATGGAAACACTAAAGGACCCTATTGTGATTCTGATGCAAACAGCACAGGCCAGTGAGCTACATATTGGTTCAACAGCTGAAAAATTATCATTTCAAACACTAAATGTCCTACCATTAATAATTTCTGCTAAAATGATTTCAGATGGCCCACTCACATTGGGCCACTTTCCTTAAGAAAACCCAATATAAACCCTTGTGGGTTGAGAAGCTGAAGGTGGCCCCAACTGATTAAGTTCCCCAGTAATTAAAACTATTTTTCATTTTCCCTTCTGCCCCTTTCACGCCCCCAAAAGAGGCCTACAATGCTCCTTTTACATGTAAGAGAACTATCCGAAACTCCGTAACTGTACCAGTCTGTGAAATGTGTTTTACCAAATTTGTGTGGCCCATTAAGGCTTCTTAGTGTGAACAGCTGCTGCTCACAATATGCTGTTAGCGGCCAGTCCGGTGTAGCTGGCAGGATCAAGGGCAGCAAGCATTCATTAGCTGTCTCTACTCACCAGGGTGCTCAAAGCCATGCCAGGAGTACATCTTTTTACTTCTTTATGTCTCCTAAGGGTCCTAATCGGGATCAATCATACACGTAGTGTAGGCAGCTAGTCACTATTATATGACATGGCGGATGCTGATAAAGGGCTCCCATGCCCCTAAATAACTCCTGTCCCAGCCTGTCAAAGTAGCTGAATTTAAGGAAGAGAGGTTTGATCCTAGGGAGCTAGTAGGGTTATCAGGAGGTTAACAGGTATTTACTGAACACACGTTTATAAGCCCAACACAACAGGAGGTCGGGCATGGTCGATATGACCAAGGACAGGGGCCAGAGTTCACCAGTATCGTTAAGATAAAAATGTAGTGTTTTTCAATGATATCAAAATCAAATGTATTTTTAGGAAAATGTAAAGTATTTAAAAATCTTTACATTGTTCATGCAAGGGGCAGCAGTGTGTACTGGAGAAAGGGCTAGTCTTCCATCTACTTTTCCAACCTCACTTCTGAGCATCCTGTGATCTAGCCCCTCTGAATGACAGTAGCCCCCTAAGCTGCTAGGCTTGTTTGCCAGGCTCTGTGCTAACTACTGAGCATACACAGATAAAGGCAGAGTCCCTGCCCCTAAGCAGCTCCCAGTTAATCAGGAAAGAACCACAGCACCAGAGATTGGTACAGGGAATTGGGGGCTCCAAAGGGGTACGTGACCTGGCCCTGAGGGCAGGGGGTGGGCAAGCAAGGAGGAAAATGACCCTGGGCTGAGTCTTCAGGGAGGTGGAAGCCTCCTATGCAGCTGCAGGGAGTGGCATGGGCAGGTCCCCAGGCATCCAACCACTGGGTATGCAGGAAGCAGGGGTGTGTGGTGCTCAGATCCCAGAGTGGTGGAAGATGAGCTGGGGAGCAGGGCAGGTACCCATCACGGGGGTGACTCCACTGTAGCTGATGAAGAGCCACTGAAAGTCTGTCTCCTTTGGCTTTTACAACAGGGAAGTGTGCTCACTATAAATACTTTAGAAGGTACAGATCAAGGAAAAGATGACAAGTATTCAAAATTCCACAATTTAGGGTTAACCACTATTAACATTTTGATAAAGTCACTCTTCCCAACCCCAGTGCAGCTCTTTCTGCCCTTGGGTCCTGTCTCCATGTTTTAATAAAAATCACTTTTTTGTACCAAAAAAAATTGATATGTAATCTTTTATATATGTGTGTGTTTATACTACTACTAATTCCAAAAGTGGAATCATTTAAAAGTGTGGCATATATACAATGTAATACTATTCAACCTTAAAAAAGGGAATTCTAACACATCTAACAACATGGAGAAACCTTCAGAACATCATGCTAAGTGAAATAAGTCACTCATAAAAAGACAAATACTGCGTGATTCTACTTACATTAGGTACCTTGACTAGTCAAATTCGCAGAGAAAGCAGAATGGTGGATGCCAAGGACTAGGGAAGGAAGGGGAAGGAGGAAGTTGTTTGATGGGTACAGAGTTCCAATTTTGCAAGATAAAAAGAGCTTTGGAGACTGGGTGTGCAACAGTGTGAATACCCTTAACACCACTGACTGTATACTTAAAATTGGTTAAGACAGTAATTTTATTATTTGTTTGTTTGTTTATATTTTATTTTGAGAGAGAGAGAGCAGGGGAGCATCAGAGAGAGAGGGAAAGAGAATCCCAAGCAGGCTCTGGTCTGTCAGTGCAGAGTCCGACAGAGGGCTCGATCTCACGAACCGTGAGATGATGACCTGAGCTGAAATCAGGAGTTAGATGCTCAACCAACTGAGCCACCCAGGTGCCCCGGTAATTTTATATTACGCGTATTTTACTACAAAAATAAAAAAAATAAATGTTAAAAACAAAATCAATAAATCTGTCTTAATACTTTTTAAACTTATTTTTGTGATCATTTTTCCGTGTGAGATATACATATATATACCTCCAACAATATTTCAAGAGACTATATAGTGTTCTTGTAGAGATCTATCTTAATTTACTTAATGTAAGAGAATTATTTTTATCAAAGTAACCTGCGATTGCTTGGCTAACAGGAGGGGCCCGTAAAGGGAAGAGATACAAGGGCACAGAAGAGAGGGGAATATTAACAGAGCAAAGGTCTTGGAGGAAGCATAGGGAGATGGCATTCAGGGTTCAGGCAATGTGCCGGCCTTAAACAAGGGGGGAAATGAATACAACATCCTCGAAGACACATATGACTATATTTGCATTTATAAGGAAGAGTTAGGGCAGCTGAAGGAAGTCAAGAGACTGGATGCCTCAGTGATGTTAAAGAGGTGGAGGGAGTAGGGTATGGAACAGCCAGAAGGATGTATAATGATGTTCAGAGAGAATGGGACACTGAGGTTAAGAATTCTGAGGGGGTGCCTGGGTGGCTCAGTTGGTTAAGCCTCCAACTCTTGGTTTTGGCTCAGGTCATGATCTCAGGGTTCGTGGGCTCAAGCCCTACACGGGGCTCTGTACTGACAGCAAGGGGCCTATTTGGGATTCTCTCCTCCCTTTCTCTGCCCCCCCCTCCACTCACGCTCTCTCTGTAAATAAACAAACATTAAAAAAATATTTCTGAGGTGAAAAAGTATTCTGAACAAGAATTTGTGTGGAGGGTTGAGGGTGAGCAGCTATGGTTTAGTTGGAGGTGAACTTATCAAAATGGTCCCATGGATTTTGAGGCCAGATTTATGGTCAGATGATTCAGGATGGTGCCATTGCCAAAGGTTATGACAAGAGTTGGAGAGGCAGGGGGGCAGAGGAGACATGGAACCAGGTCCTCAATTCCTCAAGGAATGAATGACGTGACTGGGAGCTGGATGGACAATAGTGCTGAAAAAGGGTGGAAGAAGGTCTACCACGTTTGCATGACACACCTTTTCACGCAGTGGCCCATTATAGAAGAGTGAGAGAGCAGTCAGCCAAAAGGTCAAGGTCATTATTAGACTTGGATTCTCTTGGGGCAGAGGAAAAGAATAGGAAGAATCAACAGAGGACCAGAAAACATTAAGAGGGAGTGAAAACATAAGATATGATATGTGGGGGTAGGGGAGATGGGTGTGAAAGGTCTTGCTGACACAGTTAGGTGGTGGAAGAGGTAGGAGGTCATGGGGTTATGGACACAGGTGGATGGCCGGCCAGGCTTGAACAAAGGAAAATGACTGCAGGACCAGGTCTGGTTTCAAAAAAGTGGTAAGAAATGCTAGTAAGTTTGTAGAGAGATAGCATACTACGAGACTTCTGGTCCTCAGAGCACTTTCTTGGGTATTTCCAAACTCTTTACCACGATTTCTTTTTCTCCATAACACATTTGTCACACACTATACTATTTCCTTATTTATCTATTTCTGGTTGGTCTTCTCCAATAGACAATAAAGCTCCTTGAGGGCAGGAATGCTGTCTTTTGTTCACTGTTCCATCACCAGCACCTAGAGGATGTCTGCACACAGTAACACCTCAATGAACCATACTTGTTGAATGAATGAATAAATGAATGAGTGAATGAATAAATGATAAAGCCCAGTTAGAATAAGGATATCCCATGGGGTTTGGAGAACTGCAGGGAGGGTCTTCTCTATGAGGAAGCTCTCTTACGGGATTCAGTCTTAGAGGGACAGAAATTGTTTAAAAAAATTTTTTTTAATGTTTCATTTATTTTTGAGAGAGAGACAAAGCATGAGTTGGGGAGGGGCAGAGAGAGAGGGAGACACAGAATCTGAAGCGGGCTCCAGGCTCTGAGTTGTCAGCACAGAGCCTGATGTGGGGTTCAAACCCATGAACTATGAGATCATGACCTGAGCCTATGTTGGGCACTTAACCAACTGAGCCATCCAGGCACCCCTTAGAGAAAATTTAAGCCCGGCCTCCTTCCAGGCTGTATCTGCTCTTTTGTTCATTTTCCCCCTTCTTCATGGGACTACTCCTTTTGATCCTGTAAGACTCAGCTTGGGTGTCACTATCTCTTAGTAGCACCCTGGGTGCTCTTGGGTGCTCTCAAGGCACAGTCATTCTTCTCTCCGTGCTATGCTTTCCCTGCTGTAGGATAACTATTTACATGTTGGTCTCCCCCACTAGACTGAGCAAACACAGCGTATCTCAAACACACAGTAGGGCCTCTATAAATGTTTGCTGGATATATAAATGGAAAGCACTGCACATGTGAATCGGTCAATAAGAGCCTATATTTTTCCTTCCTTGAAGCTCAATTCTGTCAAGCACAAATCTGCACTTTGGTCCCACTGAGCAAGGGGACTTATGTTGCAAGGGCAACCGGGTGGGAAACAGCTTAGCAATCAACACCAAAGATAAGTTGGAGTCTTTCTGTTTAAGATAAGGGAGGAGTCCACTGTCTTTTGTGTGCCCATTTTCCTGCCCATATGACCACACGCAAGCCTGTGATAGCATGATGGAGCACTGAAGTGCGACAGCTGCCCAGCTGACAGAATGAAAGCGCACCCAGAGAACTTCTTAAAAATGTCCGATTTGGTCTGAAATGCAGCCTGCATTTTTACAGCTCTTCAGATGATTCTATTGCTTGGCCTGGCCAGGGTTGAGAATCTCTACCTCCAGCTCCTTGACATGTTCTCCTGGTGTGTGGCGCTGTCCAAGGTAGCAACCCCTCAAGCACTTCTTCACCCCAGTGACAGCCCAAGCCTGCCACGGGCAAGGGTCAATGGTTGTTTGAACAACCCAGTGGAAGGGTGCTGCACCCTAGGGCAGTTCCAGAAACCAAACCACACGGTTAATTGTACTGGAGGAAACCACAACCTTGTGTTCAATCTAAATAAAACTGTGTTGTCCAATAGACCCATGTGGCTATTTAAAGTTAAATTAATCCAAATTAAAAATTTCAGTTGGGGCACCTGCATGGCTCAATTGGTTAAACATCTGATTCTTGAGTTCGGCTCAGGTCATGATCTCATGGTTCGTGAGTTTGAGCCCCACATCAGGCTCTGTGCTGATATGGAGCCTGCTTGGGATTCTCTCTGTCTCGCTCTCTCTCTCTACCCCTCCCCTACTCGTGCTCTCGTTCTCACTCTCTCTCTCAAAAATAAATTTTTTTAACTTAAAAAAATTTAAAAATTCTTAGTTAAAAATTCAGTTCTTTAGCTGCACATTTAAGTGCACAACAGATAGTGTATTGCACAGTGCAGAAACAGAACATTTTCACTGGCATGGAAAGTTCTATTGGATAATGCTAACGCAACAACAAAAAAATCCCTTTCTTCTGAAAATAACCTGTGGCTATATTCATTTTCTGCTATCATGGGCAAAATGAACCACACGGTTTGCAGAGGGTAAACAAACTGAATTTCAGGTCATTCCTCTCAGCAGTCACACCTAGATGGGTGAGAGTGGCCCTTTATGCCCCTTTTCCAGAATGAGAACAAACGCAGGAATTCTACGCTCTCATGAACAAAAGATTTTCTTTTTTTCTTTTTTTAATTTTTTAAAAAATGTTTTATTTATTTTTGAGAGAGAGACAGAGACAGAGACAGCGTGAGCAGGGGAAGGTCAGAGAAAGAGGGAGACGCAGAATCCAAAGACAGGCTCCAGGCTCTGAGCTAGCTGTCAGCACAGAACCTGACGCAGGGCTCGAACCCACGAACTGTGAGATAATGACCTGAGCCAAAGTCAGAAGCTTATCCGGCTGAGCCTCCCAGGCGCCCCAAACAATAGATTTTCTGAATAGTTCCATATATGTATTAGGGCAGCAGTGACTTTCCAAATTCTTTGACCATGATTGACAGTAAACAAAAATATTTTATATCACGGCCCAAATACAGATATATATGTATATAACTGAAACTAAATGTTTTACAAATCAATATTTATCTTTACTACATATTTTGCCCTTGCATATTTTCTTTAACATTCTATTATATTGTATTTTCTGTTTTATTACAAAAATTAATCTACTTCACTATTTTCACAGCCCTATCGACCTACAGTTTGAAAAACCACTATCTTAAGATATAAGTTGTCCACACAAAACTGGGACTCAACTTCATACCTCAGAGTTAATAACCAGCTAGATAATAATAGCTAACATTTATCGGACACTTACTACCTGCCAGGCACTGTGTTAAATGTCTAATATTCATTACCTTATTCAAGTCTCATAATAACCCACAGAATAGGTGTCTGAGCATTGGAAAGGTCTGGGATTTTATGCTATTTGCATAAGTTTCCTGCCACAGTTTCATGGATGCTGGCAGAAGACCCAAGACTCCCGAGTTAGGGACAAAAGACTTTATTACTCTCAGCAAAAGCAGTAGCTGGAGTACCTGCATTTTCTTGTAACCATTTGTCAGCTCCAATTCCTGCAGGGTGTCACAAAGAGGGTCATGTGACAAATGCACACACAGTGAGCAGCATTCCTGGAGAGGAACTCTGACCTGGGGAAACTCAAATCTATTATACTAGATGTAAGCATGCCTGCCCCTTACTTCTGAGGACAACCCTACCTCTATATCCAAGACTGTTCACTACACAAACATCCTTGAAAAGACAACCCAGGACAAAAGCACAGTCAGTGCCTTTCTTTGTAAAGACCTGTCAAAATGCATGGGACGCTCGGAGAACTGTCTCCCAACAGTACGTGCCATAGTACATATAATAGCTTAAAAAGGATTAGGTAACTTATTCAAGGTTACACAGCTAGTGACCCAGGTCTACATGATACCTAAGCCTATGCTGATGACACCTTCTTGCTCAGGTAATGGGCAGTGCAACAGGAGGAGAGAAGTATTTGTCACTCATTTAGTCATTCACATGTGAAATCTGCTTCTATAGGAAGCAATTAACTATATATATATTTGTAATAGGCCATTTTTTTCACATTTTCTTCAAGGATTCCATAAGAAGAGTATCTTATGAACAGGGGTTGATAAACTTTTCCTATAAAGGGCCAGATAGTAGACTTTTCAGCTTTATGGGCCAGATGGGCTGTTTCAACCACTTGACTCTGCGGTGGTAGTACAGAAACAGTCACAGGTAATATGCAACCAGTGGGCATGGCAGTGTTCCAATAAAACTTTATTTACAAAATAGTTCGCCAAACTCCATCCTCAGACAACTGGGTGGGATACAAAAAGATTACATGATACAATTTCTACATGCAAAGAAACAATGATTAAATTGGAAAGTCAAGGCAAACATGCCACAAGCAAGGAAGCCAGGAGATATGTGAAACTGAAGTCAGCCTAGGTTCAACATCAGAGTCTTGTTAAGTCAGCCTGAAGAGACAGTATGTCAAGAACTGATGTAAAATATTCACAGGCCAAAAGTAGAATGGAGTCCACACATCATCTCTCTGTGATGACTGCGGTCATGCCAAGACTCTAAGAAATGAATTATCTGACTTCTTAAGGATTTTTCTAGCTCTTACATGCTCAATAAGGGAGCAGTTATCATCCAGAACAATCTTCTATAATTTCCCATGTGATGAAATGAATTAAAACCTGTGTTATGAATAAGGAGGAAGTAACCGTGGAGAAAAAAAAAAGTTACCCTACATGCTAGGGATTTCACAAATAGTGACCAACAGCTAATAAAGAACACCATTTCTGAATTGCCAAATTTACAGCCCTGTAAGTGAATACTCAACTTGGTTCGATGGCCTGATCTTAAAAGATTAACATGTGGCCACTATCTGATCACAATAGTATCCTTCCCCCAAATCAGTTAATGGAAAATTTTTGTCTTTATTTTCACATGCATACAGAGATGAACAAAATTTTGGTATACAAATGGCAACCCACTCCTTTTCATATAAATCAATTCTTATGCCACATATAAGTTCAAATTAAAATGGAAAAACACCAATCAAAATGTCATAGAAAAAAATAATCAGCTTATTCAAGAACAATTCTATTAGCTGCTAAAATTACAGGACGATAAATATTGTTCTTGTGAACACTGTGCTGTCATTGACAAGACTAGAAAATTCTTCAAAATGACATAAGCCTAAGGTATGTGGGAATATAATACCATAAGAAAGAAAAAACTGTCATCCTTGAGTGAATATTCCTGCAACTGCATATATATTTTAGTATATAGGTATATTTTAGTTGCTAGTGTTTGTACGTAAATACAGTTTAAGTTTCAGTGAAAAGTAGAATTTAGAAATTCTAAAGGAGTTATATTTCCAGGAGATATGTTTCCACTAGAAATTCCAGGACAATTACACTACAGAATTCTAATTTATAAAACACTCCAGCAAAAAATAATATTTCTATGTGAAATGCTTTAAAATGGCATCAATACTTATTTAACACCTTTGACTCATGAATCAACAGAATGAAAAAAAATTTGAAAGACTGATTTATTAACCAGCCCCGTTTAAATAATATAATGCCCATTTTGATTATGTATAGTTTTGTTTTTGTCTTTTTTTTTTTAAGTACTCTCTACCCCCCAATGTGGGACTTGAACTCACAACCCTGAGATCAAGCATTGCATGCTCTACTGACCGAACCAGCCAGGTGCCTTTGACTATGTATAGTTTTAATTTATGCTATAAAACTTCCAATTATTACCACTTAAAATATTTCTTTGGCAGCTAAGTCATTATAAATGTAAAAAACAACCCAGGAAGAAGCCTACTTTGTTAATAAATGAAATGTTTGATGTAAGGCTATGTTATTTCTGGAGACATTTATGTTTACATTCAGTTGAAAACCATTATAATTCATTATAATTACTGCAGTGTTAAATAATACCATTTAAACTACAGGCTAATTTCCTCTACTGCCATAGTTAATCACAATTACTTCTCTCTTTTTAAAATTTTTAAAAAAAATTTTAATGTTCATTTATTTTGAGGGAGAGAGAGAGACAGCACGAGTGGGAAAGGGGCAGAGAGAGAGGGAGACAGAGGGTGAGCAGGGAAGGAGCAGAGAGAGGGACACACAGAATCTGAAGTAGGCTCCAGGCTCTGAGCTGTCAGCACAGAGCCCAAAGTGGGACTCGGAACTCACAAACCGTGGGATCATGACCTGAGCCGAAGTTGGACATTTAACCAACCAAGTCACCCAGGAGCCCCCACGATTACTTCTTAAGCTTTGTCTACACTTGCCTAAAAGCATTACATGACTTTCAACAGTTTTTCAAAGACCAAACTCCTTTGTATTCCACAGGTAGAGTCTGTATCACTGTCTTCAGAGACGGACGACTCTGCAGCCTTGAACAAAATCTGAATGTCTCAAGGACATTCGGTACTTGTTAAAGAAGAAAAGTAACCACAATGACAAGCTGTTGTCTCTCCTATTCTACCTGACAAAGTCTATGGACATGTGATCGCTTATATTTGGCCTGACCTTTAGGGAAAATCAAAATCTACTTCCAAAATGAAATTAGTTTTACTTTCTAGATTGCACTAGGGGAGAAAAAAAAATTCCAGATTCAATTTTAAGACCTCTCCTTTTATATAAAATTCTTAAAACATTGTTTTCCATTTATTATATTAAAATTTAAATCAAAATGTACAAACTTCTAGTTATAAATAAATATAAATCCAGGGGATATAACATATAGCATGGTGACTATAGTTAATAAAACTGCATGTTTGAAAGTTCCTAAGAGAGTAGATCTTAAAAGTTCTCACCACAAGAAAATCTGTACCTATATGGTGGTGATAGACTTTAACTAGACTTACTTAGTCATTTTGCAATATATGCCAATATCTCATCATTATGTTGCACATCTGGAACTGTTATATGCCAATTCGATATAAAAATATATACATATCATGAAGCACTTACAGGCACAAAGTGATTCTGAAAAACAATTCAGAATGTAGTAAAAAGTGGGGATTTACGGGACGGACATATCTATTTAGACCATTTGTGACTATTTGCCACAAACCAGTATGCAGAAGTTAGCACGTGGTTAGGAGGGTAGGAAGCCTGCACGATTTGTAGGCAGTCTCAGGGTCATTCAGGTTTCTTTGGTCACCAGGCTGCCTGACCAAGGGCATTAGCTTTCAGAGGCCACAGGCTGGCAGCAGAGAGGTTTCTCCTAGTTAACATATGATGCAGTGACCACCTCTCACCATTCAGGACTTGTCTTCCACATAAAACAACTGTGGTCTGCTCATTTCTGTACTTGTGCGATGCTGCATAATGCTTGAGCCTCACAGGCCTCCAGATGTCTGTCTGTGTATCACTGTCACACTGCAACACGGGAGATGAGGGGGTTGAACTAAATGGGTTCTGTCACCAGACTGCCCGGGGTTCAGATTCTGCCTCTATGACATACTGGGATGGAGGAACTGTGGGATTGTGGCAGTGCTTATATATATCAAAGGACTGCCGTGAGAAACAAAATAATGCATGTAAAGCATTCAGCATGGGGCCCTGTAAGTACTCAGTGATGTTGCTTGTTATAATTAGTGATCACATATGTCTCAGATCAGTGTTTCTCAAAAGTGGGTCCCAATCCTAGTTTCAGAGGCAGGATTTTACATCATGATCTAGGATACACACATTTATTTATATAATAACACTACAAACACTGAGCCTGCTTATATAGTCCTCACTATACATGGACTGGGCAGTGCAGAGTCAGGATTTGAACCCAAGGGCCCTGTTAATGTAGTGCTTTTAACCACTACGCTCCTTGTGGCCTTGTATTTGCCATACATGGGAGAGCCAAAAATTTCATCAATCACTAGCAGCCCCTACTAAGAGGGACGCATAGTGAGAATTCCTAGTCTACCTCTACATATTCCATTTCATTAAAAAATGCTGATCCTAACCCTTTAAATCAATTTCATGACTTGGGACACATGATTTGAAAAATACTGTTAAGTATATGAAAAATTTTTGGAAACATTAATAAAAAAGTTAAATGAGTAAGTATATGAATCTCATCTTAGAGGCTTCACCATGTTATGGAGCATTGTAAATCTCAAACAAAGAAAGGATTATCTGGGACATTTCCTGAATGTACTCAAGCATCCCTAAGTGATGCTTGAGGAACTCCTTGAGGCAGGGGTACTCATTTAGCAGATTTATGGGAATTTTAAGGGGGAATGGTTATGCATCACCATCCACCTCCTACCTCTCTTCAAATGTCCCTCCCCTGGAAAAATTTAAAAGTGCAGAAACTGGCTTTTTGTTTTAATTTTAGAGAGACACAAAGAGACAGAGACAGAGTGCATACACAGCGGACTGGGGCAGAGGGAGAGGGGGAGGGGGAGGAAGAAAGAGAGAGAAAGAGAGAGAGAGAGAGAGAGAGAGAGAGAATGAATCTTAAGCAGGCTCCATGCTCAGTGCAGAGCCCGATGCGGGGCTGGACTCCATGACCCTGGGATCATGACCTGAGCAGAAATCAAAAGTCAACTGAGCCACCCAGGCACCCCCAGAAACTGACTTTAAGAATAAGTGATTCTATAATGTGCAAGAGAGCAAATTCAAGCAAGTTCAAGAACACAGATACATGGGGCCAAGCATCTAAACAACTCTGGGTGATGCTTATTTTTGTGGCTAGCAAATATCTATAAATTAAAAAGGGAAACTTTCTTTAGAGTGGAATGGGACTTCAGCATAAAACACATCCTTAAGAGTAAATTGCTAGTGTTTTTTTGTAATAACAGGATGACAGAGTAGAATCTTATTTCCTGGTTCTATCAATGCTTATTTCCACTTTCTTCTAAAGAATAATCCCCATCAAATGTTACCTCTACAGGAAACAGGTAAAGACAGTTCAGTATGATAGCCACTAGCCCCATGTGGCTATTTGAATTAAAATTAAATAAAAATTGAGTTCCTCAATTGCACTAGACACATTTCAAGTGCTCAACAGCTACATGTGGCTCGTAGCTAGCACCTTGGACAAATTATGGAACATTTCCATTACTACAGAAAGTTTTATGGGACAGTACTGATATAGAGAAAGACCATTTACAGATGCTTAAAGAAAACTATTCATTTCTTATTTGGGAAAAGAGTTCCAAGCCCTGCTCAGCAGAGGTGGCTTGACTTAAAAAAGGGAAAAGTCTTAAATTTGAAGGCTACTGCCCAAAGATCCCATTATTATCTCAAAATACAATTCCAACTGGCCTAAAACCTCTTTGCATTAAGATTTTCCATTGCCACAAGTTATGTTTCCAAATCCAAACATGACAGGAAACACTGTTTGGTGACAGCAACGACTTGTTAAAGTGCTACTAACTCATAAGCGAGTTTGAAAGTACTTAGACCAGTTTATGAAAAACCATAAAGACACACAGCACCGTCCAATTCAGGAAGAAAAGTCCACAGTTACAGTAAGTAGGGATGCACTTCAGTTGTTACCCTTAGGATAAGGAAAATATTTATTACACACCTGAGTCTGTTCCTAGACTTTTCATGAATTTAGACCCAGATTCTGTAATGGTCTTTGTATCCCATTTTGAGAACTTTAGCACATATCTTATTTGAGCCTCACAGAACCTAATTACCACTGGAGTGTGGATTCTGAGTGCTATAGATTCTTCTGGCGAAGGGGAAGACTGAGAGGTGATACATTATCTTGTCAGTGTCTGTCTTGCTTAATTGGTTACTGAAATGATCCCTAGTGGCCAGATTATAGTGAAAGCAAATGGCTAAAATTGCAGGGGCCAGCTAGCTTTTCCTCTTTCATGACTGCAGGCTGCCCTGCTAATCTGGCCATTGTGCTGCAGAGGTGTCCTTAGGTCAAAGAGGAAACAAAGCAGGGGTACTGACAAGAGGGTAAAGCAAAGTGCTGTCCCTGTTGGTGATCACAAAGCAGGTAAAGTGAGCACAAAAAAAACCCTGCAAGGTTATTGTAGGCACGATTGTGGTAGTTCTAGGACAAAGCCTAAACATTAGGCATTATTATGTTCATACAGAAAATTATTCCACAGAGCAAACTCTCTCCTCCACAAAGCAATCTGTGAAAGGCATTTGATGAGAAATACGTGAATTAAGCAATTGCTATAGAGACACTTTAACATCAGTTTAAATAATCCAAACAGATTGCCTATGGCTAATGGCAGACTTAATAAAAGTGCACCGTCCAAATCCTTTAATATGTTTGTTCAATGTCATACCAGCTACCAAGCAGTTATTATTGTTAGCAAAATTTCTTTATCCTTTTATTTGCCATGTCCAGGTTTTGTGCTTCCAAGTTGGGGAGCTTGCAAAACATTTATTAAATAATGTATAAATAAAGGACACACCATTAAAATTCCTGTGATTATGCCTTGAAGATTAAACTCACATTTCTAGTTAAGAGATGACAGCTATAGCTAATCTTAGAAACATGGTGTCTCTAGGACTCATAGAAAAAAAGTTTGGGATTTAATGCATGAGCGCTGAAACAAAAATTCTTTGATCTGCAAATATCACATAGATGAGCCTAACAATTTTTCCTTGAAAACTTTAAGTAGGTCAACTTATTAACTGCTACCATGGAGTTTATATATTCATATTTGCCTATCGTTTTGATGAATTGCAGCCCAGAATGGAGTCACAGCCCTGCATTATAAAAAACTTGCCTTTGATTCCAGCAGAGAAATGAAGAAGCAGAAACTACTATCACCGTTTGGCTTTGTTATATTGTAATGGATCCAATACGGTTTTGTTTTGTTTTTTTTTAACATATCATTAGTATATTTGGTTCCCAGACAAGACCTCACATATAGTAAGTAGCAATGGGTTCACTCCGGGAGAGGCTTCCACCCCAAATGGGCTATGTTCTCACATTTGCAGTCAAAATCCTGGCTCAGCTGTGAAAGACTGTATGGCCGGAATCAACCTGACAAAAAAATCAGTGAAGTGTTTGGGATATAATAAAGTGCTCTAGAGGGAAGAGTGGACAAAGACGGATGGGTAGAGAAAAGGAGAATCTCAATTTAAAATGGGAAAAACACTCTGATTCTTGAGTTGATTCATTTATGGAGGAGAAAACCACTAAACAAGGTCTTTCTCCATAATCCAAAGCTAATCACTTTTTTTATTGCAATGGATGACCAAACGGCCTCGGTAACCACCCCCGCCCCACCGCTGCCTCCGCGGAGAAACCGAAAACCGTTTGTTTCCAAGTGTGCACCCCGGAGAGGAAAGCAAGACCATTCATTTAGAGTGGAGGGTGGTGCACCGGGCAAAGCAAGTTAGTGCCTTCTTCCCGGATCCCTCGCTTGCCTAGCCAGCCTGACTTGGCTAACGGTAAAGTGAACAGCGAATGGCAGAGAGACCCGGGGGCCAAATTTGGGGTCGCTTCTGACCAGAGTCCACCCGTCAACAAAAGGCCTGGGGATCCGGAGGGGGCGGCGGGTGGGGACACCTGTCAAAGGACTGGACGGAGCCGCAGCCGGCGGGCGGCGCAGGGGCTCGGCGGACAGCACTGCGGCGGCGGCGGCGGCGGCGGCGGCAGGGACTGAGGCGCGTCGGCTCCGTGCTCGCGGGCGGAGGAGAGCCCGAGGGGACCACGGGGCGCCGCCGGACACTCGCGTCTCGCCCGCGGGGGCTCGGGCGGGCGGCTCCGCGCCCGGGGCGCTCCCGGAGAGGGCCCGAGCCGAGCAGGGCCCCCGCGGCCGGGAGGACCCCGCCGCCCGCGCCCCGCTGCAGCGCCCGCCGCTCCCGGGCTCCGCCTCCGGGCTGGGCGCAGAGCCGGGCCCGACGCCCCCCCTGGCTGCACGGCTGCCCGGGCGGAGGAGGGGGCGCCGCGGGCGCCGCGCCTACCTGCTCCGGTGCGGCGGGGCCGCGGTCGCCTCGCGGGGCCGTGACCTGCGGCGGCGGCAGCAGCGGTGGCGGCGGCAGCAGCGGCGAGGAGGGCGCTTCCTTCAGGAAGGGGTGGGATCTGCTCGCCCGCCCGCCCCCGCCCGCCGCGCGGCGGCCCGCCCCCGACTTATTCTGGGGTCCCCGCCGCGAGGCCTCCCGCTGAGAGCGGAGGGGGGGCACCCCCCCAGCCTCCGGCTGCCGCCACCCTTCGGGTCCCCTAATAGTTACCCAGGACTGGAGCTGCGCGTGGACGGCCGGACCGCTTCTTTCCAAAGCCTTTGT
This sequence comes from Cryptoprocta ferox, assembly GCA_028646485.1. Classification (NCBI taxonomy): domain Eukaryota; kingdom Metazoa; phylum Chordata; class Mammalia; order Carnivora; family Eupleridae; genus Cryptoprocta; species Cryptoprocta ferox. The sequence continues at coordinate 128,233,602 of CM053567.1, read as the reverse complement.
GGACGCGTTTGCCTGGCGCTCCTCACCCAACAAAAGGAAGGACAGAATCTGGGATCCTCCGCCTGGTGGTTATTTATTCTTGACCTGTTGTAACCTTCTGGCCGGCTCCCTTCTGTCCACACACCTAGGGTTTTTGCACAGAGCAGCTAAAATTCATTTTCGAATCCGCTGGCTGAATGTAGTTCTCCGCCACTCAGCGCTCTCCCGCGGTTTTCTTTCTTCTTTGTAAAGAACAAACACCGGCCAACTTCTGACCCTTGCAAGGAACAGTGGACTCCAAGGCCTCCCTCCCAGTGCCAGCTTGCTCTCTTTCCAGTGTCTCGTCTGCATGTTATAAAACTGTATCCATCGGCATTTTAATAGTTTCCCCCACCTCAGACTTCAACCTACCAGTGGACCCTGTCAGTGACCTCCAGCAGCAGCGTGGATCAATGCCATTTTTATCACATGCCCACCGTTAACTTCTATTCCAAACTCAGCTTTGCGGGGCTCTCACAATAGGACCTGCTTTATCAACCTGCCTTAGGATGACTGCCATTCTTTCAGGGGGACCCCTAACCACGCCCATTCTCTTCATCTGTTGCCTCTCAAAGCAACACGGTTCAAATTCTACAACATTCCAGAACGTTCCCTTCTCCCCCCGTAACTCTTGCAATCCTTGCTTACCTGTGTGTACATAGATTTATTGTTACTGTTTTCTCTTGGCTATTAGACTGTGAACTTCTTGAGGCCAGGGACCTTACCTTAACCAATGCCAGTGTTATCTGTCCATCTCGTTAAAACAACAAAAACAAAAACTGAAGTCTAATCTAGAAGCCCTTGAGAGTATGTGCTACATTTTTCTGAGGTTAGCCTATATGTATTTTTCTGAGGAGAGGAACTATATCTTTCACCAGACTCTCAAAGTGATCTGTGAGTCCCTCATGGTTAAGAATTGCCTGAGTCCTGGGGCATCTGGGTGGCTCAGTTGGTTGAGAGTCCGACTTCAGCTCAGGTCATGATCTCAGAGTTGGTGAGTTCGGGCTCCACATTGGGCTCACTGCTGTCAGCCTGTCAGCAAAGGATCCACTTTGGATCCTCTGCCCCCCCTCCCCCCCCCGCCCCCATCCCTCTCTTGAGCTCTCCCTCCAAAAATAAATAATTATTTTTAAAAAATTGCCTGAGTCCCATCCATGAATGAACCCCAGCTCTGATGGGAGAACCTCCCTACTCCATCCCCTCTATGCCACACATTTTTCTCTACAATACCTGGAGAAGCCCTCCAGCTAGACCTTCTTCCAATCCATTGTTTTAAAACTTCTGGATCCATCCAATTAGTGGACCCTCTCAACACTGTCTGCACATCAGAATCACCAGTGAGGGCTTTAAGAAAGATAAATGATTGGTTCCACCTCAAATACACACACAGCAGAACCAGAACAGGGGGAGGCAGGGAGGGCTGGGAGGGGAGAGGTAGGATCTGGACATGGGTATTTTTACAAAGAGCCATAGGTGATTCTGACCTGCCCATGAGTAAGTCGCTGTCTTTCTTGGAAAAAGGGTGCCCGATTTAGAAAATGTCCTTCCTTTTCCTTTTCTCCACGGGAAGATTGAGAGCCCTGGCACTATATTTAATTTATTTGAACATTTTCATTTTCACTTAGAGCCAGACCCACTTTTGTTTAAGAAACCAACTTGAATTCGTGAGGCTCACAGGCTCAGTGCCATTTGTCAACAGCACTAAATCACTGCCACCTTCATCTCCACAATGTCCATCCAAATAAACCCAAAACGTGAAATAAATTGTATTCCTGACAGTGATATTGACAGCTGAAATATTATGTTAAAATACTGGCCATGAAGGAGAGCTGGTTGCTCTAAGCAGATCTGTTAATATCATGAGAGTTCTAGTGAAGCTTCAAGAGAACTGATGACAAACAAAACATAAGTTTATCTATGCTTTTATCTTTCTTTTATTGCTCTCGGAATCCTACCCATTAAAATTTGTTCACTGTGTACTCAATGTGACCTTTGATGTTTTAAATCATGTATGGGTGTAAGATCAAAATACTTTCCTAGAACTGGTTGTCTTTTTAAAAAATATATATAAAGATTCATCCTGTATTCTTAAACGATTTGTTGACAGTGTTTCAAAAGGCTTCAGCTTTGAGGAAAGGGCTAAGTACAGAACAAACAGGGTTTAAGGTCTGGCGATAGATGCCAACCACAAACTTCATGGGGTAGGATGGAGATCCATACACAGAGACATAGTCACTCCACAGCACCATGATTCTGACACCATGCCACCCTACCAAATCTGCTGACCAAACTGGTGAACAGCAGAGGCATCCGTCTATCTGAGTAGGGGTAATGGTTTTTCTGATATAAAAGAATTTGTTATCTGACTGAAACCACGACAAAACATTTAGAATGATGAGGAAATTCTACATTTTGCTCATTTCCTCTTTCTTAGGAAGCTAATTTTGTTGTTGTTTATGATTCAAATCACTTCCCTTATTCAGTTGGAAAAAGGGACTGAAAGCACAATTTATAAATAATGCTCCCAGGATGGTGGGATCCTTGCTGCTGGTTGAATTGCAATACATCGTGTTATAATAAAAATCTCTGTATAACAAAGTTATTGCCAACCCTTCTCCACCCAGTGATAATTCAAATGATCTCTGATAAACAACAGAATCATGCAAAGTTGGTGAAATGGCATTTGATCTTTTCCAACATCTACCCAGTAAAGAAACTTGATAGGGGTAATTGGAAAGAGAACAAGAATACCTTTGGTAACAGAATGTTAAATTGGAGCTATTATTTCATTTCCATTTTGACAGAGGACCCATATAATACTTGTCAACCCCTGTCACATTCCAAGCAGGTGCAGAACCACTACATAGGACTTGTGAAGGGGCGTTTCCTTAATGTCTCACTTACCTGGAAAATGTGAAAGCTTTGACGTGGAGGCTGGTGAGATTGCTTGATCAGAGAAGGGTTTCTGTAGAAGAATTGAAGGTATTCTAAGAGATCCCTCCTATGCACCCCTAGGGACATGTTGGAGGGAGCTTTTCTCTCACCTTAAGTCTGGTGAGAGGTACTTCAGGCAGACCTCTTGGAGAGAGGCATTCCCTGCAGTTTGGGGAATGCCATGGGCTGGTGTCTGCCTCATGCTTGAGAAATCTTAAAGGGCCAGAGTTGGCAAACTGGGCCTGAACACAGGGTAGAGGCCACAGTAGGGGAAGTAATTTCTTCCACGGAAGACAAGTCTAAAGAGAGTGAGACAGACAGTGTGGGCTTGACTTTGTTCCTACCCAAGAGGATTGCCTGGAAAGGCAGAGACTCGGCAGAAAGAACCCAGAGATTTGCCTCCAGATGGCCAGGGCCCAGAGGAAGAATCTGAGGCAACCAGTCAGAGGCAAAATGAACTTGCTCGTGCCAAGGAAATGGGTGGTGAGAGTTTCCTCAGCAGAGTGGTAGTGGTGAGAGTGGTTCTGCCCACGAGAGAAAGTGTCAGTTGGAAACATCTGCCATGGCTGGAGAAGCTATGCCAGGTAGAGCCGCCCAAGGCCTTTCTGCCTCCTTAGCTCTCTCTCTTCCCTGCTTTAACCCTAGAGGATTAGACAGCTTCATGAGACAAAAGGAGGGGAGAAGCACCAGGATGGGAGAAACACAGAAGAAACCTACGATTACTCTGCTTTGCCACTGAAGTGTGGAGTTTTTTTATTATGACACTGTACCAGACATGTTAATTACTGATATAAGGCTGTATTTTTGACTAAAATAAACCAGAGACCCTTTTTATTATCTGAGTGTGACCCCAAAAGTCATAAGGCCTCCACATTAACTCATCCAAGGGGCAGGAGAAGCATGCAGCCCCACAGAGCAGGTTTGAACAAGCATGATGGAGGAGGGTAAGGCTGTTTTCTGATTATACCATGAGCCCCACTGGGTCAACATATCAGTGATACATTCAGATAGATTGCATTCCACCTCATGCCTTATACCTTAAAACTTCTGAGGATGTCTCATTTTGGTATCTTACCTGAATTACAAATAACTGATATGTGTCAAATTCCTTCACGTGTATATAAATTATAAGTTAAGATTTCCAACAAGAAAGTTGGAAGCGAATATACTAAATTAAACATCGAAACAGGGGGCACCTGTGTGGCTCAGTCAGTTAAGACTCTTGGTTTTGGCTTAGGTCACGATCTCATGGTTTCATGAGTTCAAGCCCCACATCTGGCTTCGCCTTGACAGTGCAGAGTCTGCTTGGGATTCTCTGTCTCCTTCTGTCTCTGCCCCTCCCTCACTCACACTGTCTCTGTCTCTCTCAAAATAAGTAAATAAATTTTAAAAATTTTTAGTGAAAAAAACCCCATCCAGGGGTACCTGGGTGGCTCAGTCAATTAAGCGTCCAACTTCAGCTCAGGTCATGATCTCATGGTTCATGGGTTCGAACCCCACATCGGGCTCTGTGTGACAGGTTAGAGCCTGATGTCTGCTTTGGATTCTGTGTCTTCCTCTCTCTCTGACCCTCCCCTGCTCGTACTCTATCTCTCTCAAAAATGAATTAACACTAAAAAAAAAATTAAAAAAAACATCCAAATGGATCTAAATGTTGCTTTGACATTCTATTAAAAATATTTGGCTGCCACACGTTCCTCATCTCTAAATGGCTAGAATTAGATAAAAGGCATCTCTCGGTCAGAAAATTCTGTTTTGAAAGGCTACAGCCACATAGAGCATGTCCTAGATCAAGGACATATTAATTTTTCAGAGCTTGCTCCACTGGGCCAGCGGCCCTCAAACCAGCATATCTGTAGTGCTCTGGAGTGGTAAAGGAGAAAAATTTCCAACACATAGACTGACACACACAGGGGGGCCTTCCTGTGGGGGCTGACATGTGGCTGAGGTTGATATGATCACCTTGGTGACAGTTTCCATGTTATGTACTTGGCAACTGGGATCTGGGAATCCCCAAGCACTTCTCTGTATTCTCTTGAGTGCCAGGTATCCTCATCACGTTCCCATCCTCCAGTGGGAGAGCAGAGTTGCAAAGAGGTCTGTGACTGGTGCTCAGAGGGAAACCCTCCAATAAACACCAGGTTCTGTGCACTGAAATTCACTGTGACCCCATTTTCCCCACTTGAACTAAGAGACTTGTTTGTAGCAAGAGAATAAACCAGACAGTGTGAACAGTTTTGATTTCGATCAATTCCCTCTCTTTTAGACGTTTTGCCAACATGCATTAAGTTTATGGAAGCCATTCATTATTTATATGATAAAAAAGATACTTTCTAAATCAGAGAGCTAAAGATTAATCATTTTATAGCATGATATTCTTATGTTACAAACTACTGTTTTTGAGGAATTTAGATGATTCTTATTCAGGCTTCCAAGCTCTACCCAAAAAATGTGGCTTCAGCTCTAGAGTTGTCTTGCTCCCCTCTGCTGCCTGCCCCTCAGTTGCCCCAGCTTCTACCCCTAGACCTTGTAATGACCAGCAACTAGAGTTAACAGGGCACAGAGTAGGTGACCTGCTGGATCCTTATTCAATGCTTGTGAACTGTTTTAAATATCACCCCTGGATAGGGGCTCAATTTCTCTTCACCAAAAAAAAGAATTGTTTTATCTACTATAATTCTCTCTTGCTCTCTCCCCACTCTTAGAATATGAAAGTCCTCATTCTATTTCCAAGCTTAACTCTACCAGTTGTTATTCTTATTTCTGTCCTTTCCCAAGACTCTCTCTTAAATGTATCTAATCCTGCCTTCTGAAGTGCCTATAAACATAGGCATATTTCCTCCATCTTAAAAACACCTTCCATAGGGGTGCCTGGGTGGCTCAGTCAGTTGAGTGTTGGACTCTTGATTTCAGCTCTGGTCGTGATCCCAAGGTTGTGGGATCAAGCACTGCGTTGGGCTCTGTGCTGACACCGTGGAACCTACTTGGGATTCTCTTCTCATTTAAAAGCGTATCAAGGTCATCTCTCCAAGTCAATAGATACAAAGCTAACTCACTTAAAAAAATAAATCACAGCTTTTTTGAGATGTCATTCAAATACCATACCATTCATCCACTTAAAGTGTACAATTCAATGATTTTTAGTATATTAACAGAGTTATGCTACTATTACCATAATAAATTATAGAACATTTTCATCACTTCGAAAAGAAACCTCATACCCATTATCAATCATTCCCTACTCTCCCCCAACACCTCTTCCAGCCCCTTACCATTACTAATATACCTTCTGTCTCCATGGATTTGTCCATTCTGGATATTTTATACAAAAGGAATCATTTAATATGTGGTCTCTGGTGTCTGGATTCTTTTACTTAGCATGTTTTCAAGGTTCACCCATGTAGCATCTATCAGTACTTAATTCATTTTTTTAGCCAAATAATATTTCATTCAATGGATATACCACATTTTTATTTAACCATTCATCTATTGATAGACATGTGGATTGTTTCTACCTTTTGGCTATTATGAATAATTCTGCTATGAACATTCATGTATAAGTTTTTATTTTAAGATTTTATTTTTAAATAGTCTCTATACCCAACATGGGATCAAATCCACAGCTTTGAGATCGAGAGCTGAGTGCTCTACGGACTGAGCCAGTCAAATACTCTTCATGTATAAGTTTTTAAAATGTAGATATATTTTTTAATTTCACTTGGGTATACTCCTAGAAATGAAATTTTGGGTCATGGTAACTATATTTAACCTTTTGAGGAACTGTCAGACCAGTTTTTGACATGGCTATACTATTTTACATTACCACCAGTGGTGTGTGAGGGTCCCCATTTCTTCACATCCCCACCAATGCTTGTCATCATGTTTATTTTAAAAATTAGTTTTAAAATTATAGCCACCCAAGTGTCTAATTGCTCTGATTGGACCTCTAGTAAAAAGTTGAATAAAGTGGCAAGGGCAGACATCCTTATCTTGCTCCTAATCTTAGGGGGAAAGCATTCAGTCCTTCACCATCGAACATAACGTTGGCTGTGAGTTTTATAGCTGGCCGCTATCAGGTTGAGAATGTTGACTTCTATTCCTACTTTGTTAAGTGCTTTTTTCATGAAGGGTGTTGGACTTTGTTCATTCTTTCTTCTCTGTCTATTGAGAAAATAATATAATTTTTGTCCTTTATTCTATTAATATGATGTATTATATTAATTGTATTTTGGGGTGTTAAACCTTGCATTGCTGGCACAAATCTCACTTAGTCATGGTGTAGAGTTCTTGGAATATATTGCTGGATTCAGTTTGCTAGAATATTGTTGAAGATTTTTGCATATATTCATAAGAGATACTGGTCTGTAGTTATCTTTTCTTGTGATGTCTTTGGTTTTGGTATCAAGGTAATACTGGCCTCAGAAACTGAATTGAGCTAAGTTGTTTTTTCTAACAGTTTATAAAATATTAGTAAGTATTTTATCATTTGGGTGTATTGCAATTTACTTAACCAAAGCCCTATTTACAAATATTTAGTTTGTTTCCATTTTTTTGCCACCATTAACAATGTGTTGGGGAATCTGGCTGGCTCAGTCAGAAGAGCATGTGACTCTTGATCTTGGGGTCGTGAATGCAAACCCCATGTTGGGCATAGAGATTACTTAAATAAATAAACTTAAAAAACAAAATGTTGGATATACATGCTTATGTACTTATGCTTTTATCCCCAAAAGAAAATACTAGATATGAAATTTCGGATTCAAAATGTATATATATATTTAGGGCACCTGGGTGGCTCTGTTGGTTAAGTGTACAGCTTTGGCTCAGGTCATGATTTCACAGTTCGTGAGTTTGAGCCCCACATTGAGCTTCCTGCTGACAGTGAGGAGTCTGCTTGGGATTCTCTCTCTCCCTCTCTCTCTGCCCCTCCCCCACTCTCTCTCTCAAAACAAATAAACTTAAAAAATGTATATATATTTTAATTTATAGATATTTCCAGATATCTTTCCAAAAAGGTTGTAACGATATGGACCCCACTATCAATGTATGAAAATATCAGCTTCTCTGCACTCCACAATACTGAATGTTATCACTGCTTTAAAATATTTTTTTAATGCTTTTTTAATTTATTTTTGAGAGACAGAGAGAGAGCGCGAGCAAGGGGGGTGGTCAGAGAGAGAGGGAGATACAGAATCTGAAGACAGGCTCCAGGCTCTGAGCTAGCTGTCAGCACAGACCCCGACACGGGGCTTGAACCCCCGAACTGGGAGATCATGACCTGAGCCGAAGTCGGATGCTTAACCGATTGAGCCACCCAGGTGCCCCAAATTTAGAATATTTTAAAGTTGCCAATTTTATGCTTTCTTTTCATTTTCCTCATTACTATTTTTCAATTACATAATTTTAAGAAGTCTTCATATATTAGGGATAATAATGCCTTTTCTGTTATATATTTAACATTACCACTTTTCTTTTGACTTTGGTTTTGATGTTTTTGACATTAAAATATTTTTAATTTTTTTAAGTTTGAGTATTTCTCTTCTTTCCTTCCTAAGGTCAAAGAGAAATAGTCAACCTTAAAAAAATTCCTTCCTTTCCTTCCTTCCTTCCTTCTTTCTTTTTCCTATTGCTTTTTATAGTTTATAGGTTTCCAGTTTTACTTGGGAAGGTCTCTTCCAATCCAAGTTTACACAGACATTCTCCCAATTTTTTATTAATGTTTTTATTGTTTTGTTTACTTTTTTACTTTTAATTCTCTGATACATTGGAAATTTTCTATTTACGTGGTAAGGCAAGGGTTGAATTTGGTCTCCTTCCAGTTTAATTGATAATTAGGACAGTACTTTTAATTAAATAAACCATCATCAAAGTACCACCTTTGTTAGGGACTAATTTTTTTATTTAAAAAATTTTTAATGTTTATTTATTTTTGAGAGAGAGAGAGAGAGACAGAGTGTGAACAGGGGAGGGACAGAGAGAGAAGGAGACACAGAATCTAAGGCAGGCTCCAGGCTCCAAGCCGTCAGCACAGAGACTGATGCGGGGCTCAAACCCATGAACCGTGAGATCATGACCTGAGCCAAGGTCGGATGCTTAACCAACTGAGCTACCCAGTCGCGACTGTCATGGACTAATTTTAATGTCAACTTGGATTTATTTCTGGGTTCTTTATGCCAATACCATTCCATTTTGATAATTTTAATAAAGTCAGGAAAATTGTCCCTTGCCATTCTTTTTCACAAGTTTCTTCCCTACCCTTAGGCATTTATTTTGTTATAGTTCAGTGAACCTTTGCCTTCTCAGCTTTCCAAATACCGTTTTCCTACTGGGTAGTAGCCATGCAGTTTGAGTGGACAGATCCACTCTTAGCCATGAGGGTGTCCTCAATTGGCCTAAACCAATCAGTTTAGTCCTATTTATCTGGCTCTGGCTTAAGAACGTGTTCATGGGGAGTGAGACCTAAATTGGTCTAATCAGAATGAAACTTTGCATTTTTCATTAAAGGCTGAGAGATATAGCACATAGCTCCAGTGGCAGCAATCTTGCAACCGTGAGAGAAGCCAGTCTGAGCATGATGCCAACACAACCACTAAAGTCCCTTTTGTAAGTTCATTGGAATCAGGTTTTCTGTTACTCCCAATGGAAAGCCCCCTAACTGATATACACATGGGCTTTTCAAAATTTTTCTTTCTAAAATCTAATATGAAAATGATCTTCTACTGTCCCAAACCCTTCCATCTTTCCACTGGATACAAAATTAGATTACAGCCCTGTAGCCTGGCCTTTAGGGCTTGCTGCAGTCTGATTCTATCCCATGCCGCAGCCTCATTTCCCGTTACATTGTCCTTCCCCCCCAACCCACCACCTAAATCCACCTCAAATGCATCACCCCAGCCCCATTCCTCTATGTTCAGCCTTCTATTAAAGTTGGGTACAGGGGCATCTGGGTGACTCAGTTGGTTAAGTGTCTGACTTCAGCTTAGGTCAGGATCTCACAGTTCGTGAGTTCAAGCCCCACATGGGGCTGTCTGGTGTCAGCCCAGAGCCTGCTTCAGATCCTCTGTCCTCCTCTCTCTTTCTGCCCCTCCCCCACTCCATCTCTTTTTCCCTCTTAAAAATAAATAAACATTAAAAAAAATAAATAAATGGAGCACCTGGGTGGCTCAGTCGGTTAAGCGTCCGACTTCAGATCTCACAGTTCATGAGTTCAAGCCCCACATCGGGCTATGTGCTAACAGCACAGAGCCTGGAGCCTGCTTTGGATTTTTTGTCTCCCTCTCTCTCTGCCCCTTCCCCACTCATGCTCTGTCTCTCATGACAGAGCATGTCTCAAAAATAGACATTAAAAAAATAAAAAATAAAAAATAAAAAAATAAATGAAGTTGTGTACAAATTTTGACATACAATTCCCCAAACATGTATCGAATGCCTACTCCTATGGAAATGGCCTGTGCTGGGGACACAAGCATGAGTGACAGACAAATGCTGCCTTCAGGGACCTACTGTGTGGTGGGGGGTCACACTCATAACCAGAGGGCGTCAATGTGGTGTGATGAACGCTCTCATAGTCGGCTATACAATGCCTTGTATATGGTAATGGTGAATCAGTACTTGTGAAACAGAATTGGATTTAAGACCATGTTAACACAAGCATATCCACAAAGATAAATTAGTGTATTTGAAGGAACAAAATTACTATGCAGAAAAACTAAGTAAACACATGAAATGAATAAGAACTTTTAACAAAGTATAGGTCATCCACAACTCTTTCCTTGTGAAATGTTTGTTTGGTTTTGGCATCAGGGTAATACTGGCCTCAGAAAAGATGATTTGAGCTAAGTTATTTTTTAAACAACTTTATAATATCCCATGATTTGCCAGTACAAGCCCCCCTCCTCCACACACACTTTGGGACTGTGGTGGGCCCCGTACTGCTGAGGATGAAGTGAGATGAGTAGAACCAATTGATCCTAAGAAAGTAGTGAGTCCCAGATAGGTACACTCAGACTAGAGCTGGGGCCAGTGAAAAGAAGGCTTCTGCTTCGTTCACCTTAGTACCTCAATCACCTTAGATACCCCAGTATAGGGGCGCCTCAGTCCATTAAGCGTCAGACTCTTGATTTTGGGAGTTCGAGCCTCACATCGTGCTCTGCGCTGACAGTGCAGAGCCTGCTTGGGATTCTCTCTCTCCCCTCTTTCTCTGCCCCTCCCCTGCTTGCTCTCTCTCAAAATAAAGAATAAACTTAAAAAAAATTTAGATACCCCAGTATCCTCGCACACTTCTTGACACATAGCACAGGCACTCAATTACTGCTCACTGAATTGCAAAACACTCCCATCTTCCCCCCGTAAAAAGCTGGGACTGCCCCCTTGTTAACGAAGCCCTCTCTTCTCGCCAGGCTCTTTGTTACTTTCTCCCACATCTCTTCCTGACCTTTCCTCCTTAAAGGCTGCGTCCACCTTCATTCAAACCGCAGTGACCTGTGAAAGAAGGCGAGCGGGGCCTGTCCGTACAAGGTCTGATCCACCCTGGAATTCCAAACTCTCCTGGGGCTTGTCTCCTAGGATGAAAATTAGTAACAAATCTCAGACTGTTCATTTCTGAACAAGTCCCTGAGAATGAGGCCCTGCAGTCTCAGACCACAGCCCCCAGTGTGTGAGCCTGCCCAATCTTTACATACTGCTCAGTACTGCATATACACACTTCATTATCTACCTCACCTTTTGCTCCTTCAAATGCACTGATTGAAAGGTAGGCATCCAACCCTCCCGCCTGGCAGTCTCAGCCTCTGGCCTCTGCAGATCCTATCTCCACAATGCCAGCTGCCCCGTCTCCCTTCAGGCTGTGCTTTCAAACCCATGGAGTTCTGAGCCTCCAAGAGGCAGGCTGGCCAGATCTTCCCCCCGGGGGTGCTGGCTGGACCTCTCCTTGGCTGCCCTTTGTTAACAGTTTCTGTCACTCTAGATACAGTATTTGAAAGTAACAGAACTATCCTTGTTTTAAAGCTGTCTTCAGTGTTTCACTGGCTCAGTCGGCTCTCCCTCTAATTGTGGGTTAGTGAGACTAGGTTTAAGTTCAGGATTCACAAGCACAACTTGGCAAGAGGCCATCTTGCATTATAAATGGGCATGACAGGCCCCCAAGTGCTGGGTGAGAAGGAGGCCCCTGTGGGAGTCCAGTCAATTCAATTAAACTCCACCCAGCAACCTCCTGTCAGGGAACATACAAGTCAGGGAACAGTACAAGTCGGTTCTTATACCATCAGCTGGTTGTGTCACCTTGGGCTAACCAAAATCTCTGGGTCTCAGCTGTAAATTAAAGTTTTGGACCTTAGATGATCTAACTCTCACAGACTATGATTTGAGATGTAGGGTCATGCATCATGCATGCAATATGGAGCTGATGCAAGTCACTGTGGGATCCCTTGTCCTTCTCTATTAACAGATTTACATAGATGAAACCTGACTAAAAATCACATCGAGAGCCATCTTGGTTGATTAGTTAAAGCTTCTAACACTAAAAGGGGAGGGAGCATCATTGTCGCCAAACAACTGTCAACTGTCCTTGGTGGCAGTGGGTCAGGGGATTCTGGCGTGGGCCATGGTTTAGCTGCAATTAGTGGGGCCACTGTGGCCTTTTTCCCAACCATTGCTATTGCCATCCCATGGAGCTACGCCTAAACCATCCTCACGGGAGTTTAGGAAGACTCCTGCCCCCTCCTCATTCTCAAAGTTTGCAGACTAGAGCAATGGAACCAATTTCTTATTCTGTAAGAGCAGCTCTGCACATATTTCTGTTGTACACATATGCATGTGTCTGCTTAATATTGAAAGAAAATATTAATTAATGCAATCTCCCCTCTATTTTATGGAATTCTTCCTTATTTGCCCTTTTTAACACAGTTGCTCTTTCTCTGCTCTGTCTCACCCCCTTGTTTATTTCCTTCACAACACTTATTACAATCTATAATGATCTTGTTGACTTGTTAACTTATTTATTATTGGTTTCTCCCATCAGAATCTACACTCACCAAGGTCATGAAGCAGTCTATCTTGTTCATAGTTTTATCCAAGTGTCTAGCACACATTAAATATTCAATAAATACTTGCGGAATAAGAGGCATGCCATGGTAACATTTTCACGTAACCACACACATGCATAATAAAATCACTCATCAGTGCTTACTCCATGCCAGACATTGTACTAAGCACTTTACATGGGTCAAATCATTTAGACCTCATATAACTGTATACAGCAGGTGTTCTTCTTCTAATTTTTTAATGTTTATTTATTTTTGAGAGACAGAGAGAGAGAGTGAGAGAGAGCGTGAGCAGGTGAGGGGCAGAGAGAAAGGGAGACACAGAATCCAAAGCAGGCTCCAGGCTCTGAGCTGCCAGCATAAAGCCTGATGCATGGCTAGAACCCATGAACCATGAGATCATGACCTGAGCAGAAGTTCGATGCTTAATCTACTGAGCCACCCAGGCGCCCCAAGTAGGTGTTATTATCCCCAGTTTACAGTGAAGCCAACAGGGGCACAAAGTGGATGATTAACTCACCTAAGATCACATAGTGAGCTGGGTGGGGCCAGAACTGAATCCTGCCAGTCTTTCCAGAGTCTGTGTTCTTAACCATTATGCTATAAAAACTCTGAACAAATAATACTGTATTTAGCACATTTGGAGTCTCCTGGTATGGCAGACACTCTTGGCCTGTCACTCAATATCTATCTCAGCCCTCCCCACCTTTTTCTAGCCAACAGAACCTCTCCATTGTTCAAAAAGGCAACATGGCCAACCCTAGCACTAAGCCAATCTTGATAACTCCATGTCCATTTGCTTTTTACACATCTTCAACCTTTTTTGCATATAGGGAGCATGTGACCTGGTTCTGTCCAATGAAAGACCAGAAGAAGTCAATTGAGGATTCTCCTCTTAAAAAAAATTTTTTTTAATGCTTATTTATTTTTGAGAGAGAGGCGGGGAGACAAAGCATGAGTAGGGGAGGGGCAGAGAGAGAGGGAGACACAGAATCTAAAGCAGGCTCCAGACTCTGAGCTGTCAGCACAGAGCCCGACACGGGGCTAAAGTCGGATGCTTAACCGACTGAACTACATAGGTGCCCCGAGGGATCTCCTCTTAAAAGGAGACTAGAAGGAGCTAAGAACTCACTGATGCCATTTTTTTTCTTGCTGTGTATGTGGAATTGCAAAGGCTGTGTTGGGACCATGAGAGTGAGGAGCATGTCAACATGCTCAGGATGGTAAACCAAAAACACGATAAAAACATGAGTCTGATGGCATTGTGTTGCTGCTGAACCAAGCTGGGAATCATCTTCTTTCTGACTTCTTATTATAAGAGATAATTAAGTATCTGTACATAAATTTTTTTAAACAGTTTTATTGAAGTACAATTTAATTTAGCCACCATAATATACACTTGTGTTAAGCATACAGTTTTAGTAAATTTACAAAGCTGTGCAATCACCACTACAATCCAGTTTTAGAACATTTCCGTCACCTCACAAAGATTCTTTGTGCCGGTTTGCAGGCGATCCCCACTCTTACAACTATAGCAACCACTAATTTGCTTTCTGTCTCTATAGATTTGCCTTTTCTGGACATTTCATAAACACCTGTTTTTTTTTTGTTTGGTTGGTTGGTTGGGGTTTTTTTAGCTGAAAGTATTCCTCATTGCTATTCCTAACATATGGCGATGCAATTGGTGATGGAACCCACACCCAGGTGACAGCAAAATGAAGGAAACAAGATGGCCAACAATATGGTGCAGGGGAAAGAGCCCTCAAGACCAGGAGACCATGTTCTGGTGCCAGCTCTTTTCCTAACCAGCTGTATGCCTTCAATACATTTTTAAACTTGCTGATTTTCTCGATCATGAAATGGGAAAATCCTTTTTTTTTTAGGAAAAAAAAAACACCTCTGTTTCATTCAACTAAAACTTATGAAGACAATTCTACTCTTCTACACATCTAAACAGTTATGGTAAGGTAGATAATTCTTGTAAATGGGAGGACTGAGGATGTTATGCAATGTCTATCAGAGAAAGTGATCTGTACTGGACAGGAAGGTTGTTGTATGCAAAAGACAATGAATGGTTACAATCAGTCATGTTTGTTTGAACCTCTTGTCAGAGACAAAGGTGAAGGATGCTTAGAACATGTTCTATGAATGACACATATGAATGTGTAGGCATTTCTTTTGCAAAAGGGATGCTATGAATGGGAGTGTGTTATCTCATGATTGTAGAGAAATAGAATCATATTTATCCTTAAACGTGTATATATTATTGTCAAGGTTTTTGAAGATGCTCTATGCCTACTGTGGGGCTTGAACTCATGATCCCAAGATTAAGAGTCACATACTCTACCAACTGAGCCAGTCAGATGCCACTGTTATTGTCAAGTTTTTAAAAGTGTGATAATAGTATTGTAATTACAGATTAAAAAAAAAAAGAATCCCCTAGGGGTGATGGGACTATTCTGTATCTTATAATGATGGTTACGTGAACCTAACCACGTGTTAAAATTTTTGGAACTATCTGTTCTGCAAAAGGGAAGTTTTACTGTATGTAAATTTAAAGATTAAAGTAAAAAAGTCCTTGCCTTTTAGAGATACATGTTGAAATATTCATGAGTGAAATGATATAAAAATCTAGTGTCTGCTTCAAAATATATGGGAAGAAGGGAAATGGTGGGACATAGATGAAACAAGATTGGCCATGAGTTGATAATTGTTGAAACTGGCTTCATTATAACTCTCCAAGCGTTCATGTTGCTCTCTTATCTCTTTCTGTAAATGTTCAAAGATTTTCATCATAAAAAGTTAAAAATAAAAAACACTGGTGAACAAGAATAAAGTTTCTTTCCTGTTTGCATGTTTAAAAGAGGCTTATTTCTCTCAGATTTCCAGACTGATGGCCCTCTCAAAAAGAAGGAATTATCTACACAAATGAAGTGACAGGAAAAATATATACAATATCTCTATATAATTTGTGCACATTTCATGATATGAGAAAAAAAATTTTTGTGTATATGGTCCAGCAGAGCTGACTACATTTTAAAAGTTATCTTTTTATCCAGTCAGAACTAATAACTACCATTTACTTAGCATCTGCTTATGATAGCCAGCACAATAACCCTTCAAGTAAAACATCTTGAATCTTTACACCTCCCCCAGAAGATGTTATTCCCACTTTACAAAGGAGAGAACCAAGGAGAGACAGGCTGCATATCTAGCATTAGTGCAGTTGGAATGCAAATCCAGATCTACTTCCAAAGCCTGCCTCTTACCCAATGGACAGTAGAACTTCTGGAGCGGACATTCTTCTGAGTGGAATGCTTTTTACAGGTTCCATGCACCTATTCCCCTACTTCTGCCTGCTTCTCTTCTAGTATCTAGCACCTGTGACCTTCAGAGGACTCCCCAGGGCTAGTGGGTCAGCTTTGCCCCAGTCCAGAGAGCCGAAAGTACACATAGTTTTACATCCCCATAAAGTGGCACAAAGCCTGTGATTCACTGCTCAGGAGTACCAATATCGAAGTCTCTTGTGCTGATAGAGACAAACTCTGAGGAGTAGTTAACCCTCCAGAGCGCACCTGGAGATCAGGCAGAAGCAGGACAGGCACCTGAGATTGCACCCTCCTCAGCGTCTCCCACTTCCCTGTCCTGCTTCCCTCACTGGCTTTTCCTGAGTGTATTTGCTTCATAAGTCACTTGCTCATGAGCCTCTGTCTCAGGGACTGCTTCTTGGGAGCAGACAAAGACAAAGACAGCTTCTTTTTCCTATTTAGATGCAATAATAATAATTCTTTACCTAGAAAGCATTTATGAGAATGTTTGTGTGTTTGTACATGGATAAAGTCCTATGTACTGAAATAGTGCAATTACTGCAGTAACTGGAAATAGACACATCAAAGAAGCAAAGACCGGTGTTAACTTCTATGAAGATCACCCTGACCTGTAATAAGAAGCCAAGAAATGTGCTCTTATCTGCCACAGTGTCCATGCAAGTACTCTAGGAATAGGGCTGTAGCGGAATGGGCTTCCAGATGATGATCTGAATACCATCTGCTGAAACAACAATGCTTTAACCCGTAAAGGTGGGGATGAGTGTTGGGAAGAGAGTCTGATAGTGTGGTTTGAAGAGGCTTAAAACTGAGTTCTAAAGGCTTCAAGAACAACACAAGACTTTCCTGTAAGCCCCTTGCTGGAAGGCAGCCATTACATTTACAGGGAGTAGAGCCTACCTGTGTTGCATCCCCAGGGAGAAGAGGATTTCAGTTTGAAAAGGATTCTCCTAGCTCTGGTGCTATTCTATCCACAGGACAGGGCAATTTTGTACCTGAAATGGGGCAGTTAGTATTCTGGCTCCATGACTTTCTACTCGTGTGAGGCTGGCGAGCTACTTGACATCTTGGAGCTTCTATTTCCTGTTCTGTGAAATGGGACGATAGTAACAACGACCTCATACTGTTGTGAAGGGTATGCTATTAGAGCCATACATTTTGTTAGATACATAAACCACTGGAACATGATACGAATTCAGTGAATGATAATTCTTCCTATTAGCAGAGCCGCAAATCTTCTTCTTTGAATGTCTTTCGTGATGACCCTAGGCTGGGGCGGTTGCAAGGCATGTGCACTGCTGGGGACAGGGAGCATATGCATTCTTTAGAAAAAGACATGGCAAATCAAACACCCCTACACAAAGTCAGTCAGGGCTTCCATAGCTATCTGTTCTTCTCTATGATATATTATTTCACCATGGTATATTCCCATTTTTTCTGTTGAATAGCTCTCTCTCCATCACCAGAAAGAGAATTCTTTGAGGGCCATGGAAAATAGTTATGATGAATTAAGTGAAAAAGAAAAATTTTTTAATCTAGGTGATCACCATGGCCCTGTAAAAGTTATATAAATATATATCACCATGGACTAGAAGGGCATGTGAACATATGAAAACAGGTTATTTTACTGCAGTGATGACCATATGGATAATTTTTTTAAATCTTAGTTTTTTTAATTTTTTTTATAGTTTATTTTTGAGACAGAGACAGAGCATGAGTGGGGGAGGGGCAGAGAGAGAGGGAGACACAGAATCTGAAATAGGCTCCAGGCTCTGAGCTGTCAGCACAGAACCTGACATGGGGCTTGAACCCATGAACCATGAGATCATGGCCTGAGCCAAAGTCAGATGCTTAACTGACTAAGCCACCCAGGCGCCCCATAATTTTAGCTTTTTATCTATTGCTACAATACTGTGTGTAGGCCTGTGAAGTTAAAGAATGTTTTTAAATAAAAAAGAGTGGCCGATCTTCCACTGTGGAAGTATCTCAGGTTCTCGTAGAATGACAGCCTCTCAAGGTTCCTTCTGGCCAGGAGTCTGGTATTTCTCAGCGTCTAGGACCACACTCTGAGACTCGCAGAGCAGCTCAAAAGCAATTGCTTCTATATAATGTGGATGCAGTCAGAACCCAGTGAGAAAATAGTTACAATAAGGTAGAGTCAACACAAGTTGTGAAAGCGTTGACCCCTAATTCTAAAAATACTTTTTAAACTTTACTGAATAGCTGTTATATGCTAGTCATTCTCCCAAGTGCTGGGGATCCAGAAGATGAACAGGGCACTGTTCTTGCCTTCAAGGGAGTTCAAAGCCCAATAGGGAAGGGAAGCAGCAAATAAACAACTACAGTATAAAATGGTAAATGCCAAGATGGAGCACAGAATAAGTGCTGTAGGATGGCTAATTAGGGCATGTTTGGGACATAGAATAGGAATGACTTCAAACTGGCTGAGATCAAGAAGGGCTCATTATAAGGATACAGGGAAATATCATGGAACCCAAGAAGGAAGTGCAACCTGGCCCCTCAAGGTGCCGAAACTGCAATTCCTAGATATATAATTCTTTTGGAACTGGGGATGCCTGGCTGGCTCAGTCAGTGGAGTGTGCCACACTCTTGATCTTGGGTTTGTGAGTTGGAGCCCCACATTGGGTGTAAAGATTGCTTAAAAAAAAAAAAACCTTAGATACTAGAGTAGCTAATAGTCTCACCATCTCTCTCTCTCTCTCTCTCTCTCTCTCTCTCTCTCTCCCCCCCCCCTCTCCATATTTATATTTCTTACCCCTTCTAGGGTAATGGGGACTCTCATGTCCACTTCCCTTAACACATCTATTCCTCTCTCTCTCCCAGTAGACTAATCCCATTGCTCTGTTTTCACATGGTTCACCATGGCTTCCCCCAGATAATACCAAGCTCCAGAAACTCCAGACTCTATGTGACCTTCAGATCCAACACTTAAAATTAATTTGAGTCCCTGGGTCCTAATTCCAAATCCCTGAGAAAGAGAATATATTAGGCAAGTCTTAAATCAAGTCAATATGTCGCTGGGAGCAGAGTCATGAAGCCTATTGTCCACTTACTCAGAAAGGGCCCTGGGGACAGATTTCCTGGCAACGGGGCATCATGAAAGCAAGCAAGTTGGCCTACATCTCTCCTTTGGGGGAAAGCAGGAGACCTAACTCTGGCTAGGACACCATGGTCAGGAAGGTGGTTTGGGGGTAACAGTGAGGTAGGGTGCAGATTTGGAGTTTGGGGGTGACAGTGAGGTAGGGTGCAGATTTCAAATATAATTAGGCAGTAGAATCAATAAACTTGATTGGATAGTAGGAGGAGGGTTGCAAATTGAATCTCAGCCTATCATATTGCTTTAGCTCATTGTATTTGTTGAGAAGCCTTTTGAACTTCACTGTCCTTGGAACAATCAGGGTTTTTTTTTTCTGTATTCAGACCCAATGAAGTCTCACCTACTCAAACTACAGTCCCTTGTGTCCATCACTAACCCTGACTGCAATAAGAACAGAGTTACAGAAAACTGTGATTCCCCAGAGGAATTTGAGAATTCCATGTCTAGTCTAAGCTTTTTGCTGCATACTGTATTCTGAGTACACACACACACACACACACACACACACACGCACACACACACATGCACACACATATACGCACCTCAAGCCCTTCCATGGAATGATACAGAACATTTTTGCCTGGCTATATTTATTTTATTTGTTTTGCATAATGTAACAAATTCCCTGCTCTATTAGTTAGAGAGAATTACAGCCAGCATATGTGGTGTGTTATATATACTCTATATATGTAAATATAGCCCATTTATAAACACAGGGATTGTGTGCATATGTGTGTTTAAAGCTAGTTTTTTAGAATGTTTTAAAGCGGAGAAGATGTCAGCTTACAAATCCTTATTTATGTTTTGTACATTGTCCTTTCCATCCCCACTGCCATCAGCCTAATTCAGGACATTTGCAACTCATCCCATGTTATTGTGGCAGCTTCCTAACTGTCCATATCATCCACGGCCACCGGAATTAGCATCTGAAAGTGCCACTTGCAAGATGACACTCCCTGTTCACAAACCTTCCTTGTTTCCCTATTACCTACCAAATGAAGTCCAAAGTCTATGTCCCAGCATGAGACGTTAGTAGAGTTTAGCACATACCAACCTTACAGGCTGCTTTGCTTCTCCTTCATGCTGCCGCTAAATTTAACCGCTTTACTACTGGATTCCATCCATGCATATATTCTCTTTTTTTAAACATTTTAAAATGTTTATTTATTTCTGAGAGAGACAGAGTGTGATTGGGGGAGGGGCGGAAAAAGAGGGAGACAGAATCTGAAGCAGGTTCCAGGCTCTGAGCTGTCAGCATAGAGTCCGAGGTGGGGCTTGACCTCACTAGCCATGAGATCATGACCTGAAGTGAAGTCAGACGCCCAACTGACTGAGCCACTCAGGCACCCCATGCGTGGATATTTTCAGTGAGTAATACTTTTCCTTCTTCCTGGAATAACCACTCTTTTCTTGCCTCTTCTCCCATGATCAAGCTAACTTCCACTACATCTTTGCTAATATACCCATCAGGAGATGATTGTGCCTTCCTCTGCACCCCCGAAATATTTAGCATGTACTTTTTTCCTACCATATACATGTTTGAGTATGTCTGGCTGCTCCTTCTAGATGGCACTACGTGCACTCTTTCAGGCTTCTTTGTCTTTGCATAGACTGTGATTCTCTCACCTACCCTCCTCCCCTGCCTAGCCAGCTCCCATGTCATTCAGTCACTTAGAACAACACAATGCAAGTTTGGCTCTTTTTCAGGAATTTTTTGGAAGGGTTTTGGTGACTCACAAAATAATGGGAGGCTAGGGAACCAAGATTAGAATACAAGGAACCAAGGACCAAGAGCAAGAAATACAGCTGTTTATCTAACAGGATTCTGTCATCACTGCTGCCATTGTTGCCATTAGCCACCACTGTCACCACCCTTGTACCCTTCCAAATATACTATAGATAAATCCTGTTTTCACTCCTCTAGTGCTAGATTCAATATCCTGGGAAGGAGTCTGACAGGCTAAACCCAGGTTTTGCACTCATGCTCTGGCTTCCAGAAGAAAAGAAGCATAAATGGAGCCTCTTACCTCTCTGACTTCCCTTGAGGGGACACAGCTCTATGGAGCCAACAGGACCACACACAATAAAGAACTTCCCCAAGGTCAGAGGGTTAGGCAAGTTTACACTCCCCAAAAGACAAATAATAGCCACAACTTCTATTCACCCTCCAAGCCATGACTTTGATGTCACCCCCTCCAAGAAGTTGATGTAAACTTCTCTTTATTCTTTCCAAGAGGAACTAGGGACTGCTTCTCAGTTCCCAGAACATTCTGGACATTTCACTTAAAAAAAACACTATATTGCACTTAAAATAATATGTATTATTTTTCTATATTTAAGTATGACTTAAAAATAATGCTGGGGTGCCTGGGTGGCTCAGTCGGTTTAGCATCCAACTCTTGATTTTGGGTCAGGTCATAATTTCACAGTTTGTGAGATTGAGCCCCACATCGGGCTCTGCCTTGACAGCATGGAGCCTGCTTGGGATTCTCTCTCTATCTCTCTCTCTACCCCTCCCCTGCTCAAGTGCTCTCTCTCTCTCAAAATAACTAATAAATTAAAAAAATTTAAGTAATGTTAATTTTTTAAAACAAAGTATAAAGAAGAAAAGTCCCTTCATAATCCCACAATTAACATTCTGGATTGTATATTTTTATTTTTTCCTGTTATACACATACATTATTTATCTTTTACAGAGCTTAAGCCAGATTTATTACGTGACATAGTAATATGTTCATATCTCTTTCCCCTACTATACTCGGAACTCCATGAAGGCAGATGCAGTGGTGTTTTCTATCTTTGCATTTACTAGCTGGTAGCACCTTTTCCCACAGTGTTTGGCATATGCTTGACCTATGCTTGCTAAGTTAACTGAAACCTCCTTGAGAACAGAAATATTGTTTTGTAAAACTTTATCATTAATATAAGATGTATTTTACTGTCTCGGATATAGTAAATATTTTAAATAAATATTAAAGTTAGTAAATATTAACTTAAGATTTTTGAATTAAATAATTTAAGTCATATGTTAATCTTAAATTTTGAAGCTTTCAGCTATAGATGTGTATTCATTCTTTCCCTGCCTGTGCAAATTTAGGAGTAAGACCAGGAGTGTGAATTACAATAGCAATGATAATAAAAATAACCTTTATCTCTTTTCCTCCTCAGCAAATCACCAAAAATATTGAACTTCCCAAATTTCTTTTTCCTTCTTCCTTGTAGGACCAGACACTTTCTCATTGACAAGCTTTAAGTTCTACTTCGATAACCACTTGTTCTGACATGTCATGGCTGACTTTTTCCATGGTTCATGAAGTGTATTAAAGATGGCGACAAGGTCTTTGTCGATGTCACTTTCATCACTGAGAGGTGGGATCACTGAGAGCCCTCTGCATACGGTCTGGGTCTGTGACTGCTTTGATCAACAGAATACAATGAAAGTGATGCTGTCCCATTCTGAGACTTGCCATTAATAAGACTGTCAGCTTCTTTTTTTTTTTTTTAAAGGTAATCTCTACACCCACCGTGGGGCTCAAACTCACAACCCCAAGATCAAGTCACACGCTCTACCGACTGAGCCAGCCAAGTGCCCCAAGACTATCAGCTTCATTTGCCTCTCTTAGAACCCAGCCTCCATGCTGTGAGGGCTCCTAAACAGCCACTTGGAGCCACAGGTTCATGTAGAAAAGAATCAAGGCCCCTGACTTCTAGGCCCAACTGAGTTCTCAGCTGACAGCCAGCCCCAACCTGCCAGCTCTGGGAGTGGGCCAACTTGAAAGTAGATCCTCAGTTGGCTACATTGTCCTAGAAGATGCTATGTGGAGCGAAGACAGTGTCCCAGCCTAATCCTGACCTAATATCAAAATTGTGAGTGAATAGATGGTTCTTGTTTTAAGCCCCTATGTTTTGAGCCCCTATGTTTATAGTTTGTTACACAACAGTATAATATGGAAACAATCCTTAAAGTTGAGGCTGCTTCTCTCCTAGAGGTAGAGGAGAGATCTCTTGGTCTGGGGCAACAGCAAGAAACTTGCTCTTCCAGTTTCTAATTCCTTCTTGACTTGTGTCAGAGAACCCAGGAGTTTAAGTGGCACCTTTCATTATCTTATTTTAAAGAATTTCCTTTCTTCAACTGGCCAGTGTTTCTAGAGAGTCCTCAGGCCCTTTAGCTTTGCCTTCCCACAAATCGATCCCGATCTCTCTAAACATCTAAGGTATTCCCTGAGAAAATGAGGGTAGCTCTGATGGCCCCTTCCTGTTTACAAGTCTTCATTATAACTTCCTGGAGCCCAACTAGCAATCCTCCAAATCCTGTTTGTTTCCCACCCCCAAAGATTTGACAGATCTCTGTGAAATTAGGACTCCATTTGGCTGCCTGGGTAGGCAGGCTGCCCACCTCTGATGTCTGCATCTAATCTATTTGCATGGTTTCCAAAGTGCCTTAGCTAATCCTACACAAGGTTTGAAAGCTTCATTAGGTCATAGCAAAACAACTCAGTATCTTTCCCTTGGTTTTGCTTTTCCTACCTCTCAACTTGTTTTGCTCCATGCTTCAGCTCTCCACTTTGAATATCATTCCAGCATCTTAAATCAAGAGATCTCTTCTGCTTCAGCAGCTCTCATGGTGTAATTTCCTCTTCCAGTTCTGAAGGGCTATAGCAGGATGTCCATTATCAGAACATCCTGGGATTTGGGGGGAAGCTGGGGAAATCATTTAGATCATTCCTCTTCCTTCAGATGAGACTACATACACTCTTCCTTCAGATGAGACTACATGCACACCAGAGTGGTAACAAATAGCTTAGCACATAAAAAATAACTCAGGAAGTACTTAACTGTCTATAAGACATCTGAGATTCTCTTGCAATCTTCAGTCTTCCACCTGAAATTGAAGGCTTCCAGGGTTGGGACTGAAGCACTTACTATAAACTTCAGCAAGCCTTTGCAAACTTAAGCCTCCTATCAACCCTGGAACAAGCATGCACTTATCCAAAATAGGGGAAAAGTGTTAAGACTCTTGATTAAACTAGTTCCAACAGTCCCTTTAGGTAAGGGGACCAATCATACAAACCAGGACATTTCTTAAGGTAAGGGGGCTTGCAACTGATAATTATGTCATGGCAACAGTTATAAACTAGGATTGTCCCAGCCAAGCTAGGATGCATAATCTCCCTATGTTCAAGAGATGCTGAGAATATGATGGGGGAGGGAAGGGTGAGGCAGGACAGTGGTAAGAAGGAAAAAGTGTCCTAAAATATATCTTCTGTGTCCTTTGGAGCCTTTAGATCAATGGAGCTCACATTAAAATTGCTTGGGAAACATTTAAAAAATATCAAATTGCAGATCCCAGCCTAGACCAATTATGTCAGAACCTCTGTGAAGGCCAGCATGTCTTGAATCTCCCCAGGTAATTTTTTTAACTTCTTTTTTTTAATGTTTATTTATTTTTGAGAGAGCGCAAGCAGGGGAGGGGCAGAGGATCCAAAGCAGGCTCTGCGTTGACAGCAGCGAGCCCAATGTGGGGCTTGAACTCACAAACTGTGAGATCATGACCTGAGACAAAGTTGGATGCTCAACCAACTGAGCCACCCATCCCCAGGTGATTTTAATGCACAGGCAAGTTTGCTTGGGACCTTATGTGAGTACTAAATTTATATGGGTGCAGGCTCAGTGGTCTCTTTGGAGCCAAAATACTCAAACATACCACACGTAGAACATGGAGGCCTAAGGTAGGTGGCTCTAGGCTTGCTTAATTCAGTGGCTCCATCATCAAAGTCTTATGTTCTTCTGTCTTTTCCTCTGTTATACTAACTTGTTGGCTTTCTTCTGGGCTAGTTCCCTACATAGTCACAAGACGGCTTCCACAGTTCTAGGCCTCAACCTCAGGCTTGAGGTCTGTAAAGAACATCTCATCCCTGTGTGTTTCTTAGATCCAGAAGAAGACTTTCCCAGAAGCCCCCCCAGCAGACCTGATCTCCTGTTTCATAGCTACAACTGGGTCATATGCCGCCCCAAGAACAATTGTTGGCAAAGAGAGAATAAAGTCATAATTGATTTGCGTTGTTCAGGGCTTACCAC
The DNA here is from genome assembly GCA_028646485.1 of Cryptoprocta ferox. NCBI lineage: Eukaryota > Metazoa > Chordata > Mammalia > Carnivora > Eupleridae > Cryptoprocta > Cryptoprocta ferox. The sequence continues at coordinate 128,208,088 of CM053567.1, read as the reverse complement.
TGAGGTGGATGAGGGTCTTTTTTTCCCAAGGGAGGGACACCTGGAAGATCAGAGTTCTGTTGGCAAGGAAGGAAAAGTATATAGGAACCAATAGTGTCCGTGTCACCTAGCAGTGCCCCAAATCAGGAACATTTGCAGCAAACCTGGTCAAGTTGGTTTGTGGATAGAAATACACACCCTAACAGGGCTATTTTAGGATCAGATGAGATAGTACATGCAAAAGTGCTATATGTTAAGTACTATTTTTAAGTGATATACTTCTTAGAATTTCATTTTACAGAAGAAAAAACCAAGGCACAGGAAAGTTAAATGCCATTAGCTAGTTTATCCAAGCAGTCCTGGTCAGAAGCCATCGGAAGTTTGGCCCGTGTTCTCCACAGGAGTCCAAATACTACTTAAAATACTCCACAAGCACTTCCCACCATCTGTCTTCCTGCAACTCAGCCAGGGGGTCTTTCAGAAGAGACATGAGAATGAGGTACAAAGTAAATATAAAATAGAAGTTGAGTCAATGTTGGAGAAATACTATATATGGTATTTGGGGAGAGAATGGAGGATAGGATCATGTATAGTATTTGCAATGGCCCGGAGCCACAGAGGTGAAGTAAAAACCAAAAGGAGACCCAGAGAGTATATGCGGATGTCAAAACAAAATTAAAAACAAAAACTCTGACAGGTGAAGTTTGGGAAGCAAGACACACTATTCTTAATATCTGTCAAGCTCACAAAGGGTTCATTGCGCATGGTGTTACACGATGTTTTTTTCCCCTGATTCCTAGAAGTTGATCTGTCAAAACACAGATGTTGCATTAGGCGGCTTTGCCATTTATAGGGCAGCTTGGCACCTTCTGTTAAAGACTTGAGGCCACTTGAGGAGTCTTTGGAAAGGAGAGGATGGAGAACTGAGATGTGCTTGACGCTGAGATTCTGTTCTGTTGAATCATGTTGGAAATGAGTAACTTATTTCTTTGGAAATGTGTGTATTGCTTTTCTTCCCTTCACTCCATCTCTTAAAAAACATCTTTGCTCCAGTTTAAGTTGTTTCTTCATGTTCTTGCTGTGGGCGTAATGATACTTTTGAGAATTTTGAAACTCAGACCATGAAACAAAATATTCTGTGGTTAAACCACAGTGCCAATAGTATAGTGAGGATACCACCAACCAAACAACCACATATACCAGTAGTCACTTTCTGATTGTACCTTGTTCCGCCATCTCTAGATTTCGACTTACAGTTGGAATAGTTAACAAAAATAAACAATACAGAGGAAAGATCCAGAGGAAGCAATTGATGCATTCTTGGTAACTGTGTCCAAATAAGCAGGGCTATTCTTGGGTAAGATTACAGAAAGGACAATCTCTCTTTGGGGCCCAGCAGACTTTTTTCTGCATGTCTCTCTTCCCCACTTCTTTCTCTTCGAGTGATGAGATCAGAAGAGTTCTTCACTTCTGGCATCCCAGAGTCTTTCCCCCTGCTGCACCCTTCCCACTAGTCTCCCTCAACCCCATTCCAAAATTACCATGAGTATCCCGCTTCACTGCCCCCCCCACCCCCGTCCAGCCCTCAGTACATGGCTGACCCACACTGGGTATTAGGACAGGGTAACTGAGTAAATCAATTTACTTTAAGTCATGAATGACTGAAGATATTTACCTCTTAAATGAGGTGCTCTTAACACAAATGAGTCTGTAATAGGTGGAATTTTAGGCAGTAATAAAAAGAAGTAAAAGTGAAGACTTTCACACAGGGACAAAGAGAAGAGGGTGAAGGAAATCTGGGGAGGTCTTTGATATCACCCATTTAGGCCACAACAAAGTCAACCTACTTAAAGTCAGTTCTAGAATTTCTTCCTCATCTGGGACAGAGTAGAGAAGAAAACAGGGAGAAGCTGTTCTCCTAAAATTATGAGCTACCTGCCCTTTTGCCTTGGATTTTGCTTCCTCCCTCCCTCAGTTGTGTCAGCAATCATGGATGTCTCTGGATTATGTCCTTTCTCAATCCAGCATAGGTTTATAATTGCATGGACTGTGATAAAGGAAACACATATCCCAGGATACATTTTTCTAGAAGCAGTTCTTCTAAAATATCAGATCTTGGACCGATATGTTCACAAAGGTCTAGTTGTATAGACGGAGTTTTAAAATAAGCAAACCCAAGACAAGGTTAGTAAAAAGTGGTAGTGACAGTGATATATCCATAGGGCTCTAATTCTCTGGTCTCCTGGGGCTCCCTGATGAGAAGACTCCATTAGAGGATATAAGTTCTTTTTTTTTCTTAATTTTTTAAAAAGTTTATTTATTTACTTAGAGAGAGACAGAGATAGCGTGAGCAGGGGAGGGGCAGAGAGAGGAGAGAATCCCAAGCAGTTTCTTCATCAGCAGTACAGAGTCTGACTAGGGGCTTGAACTCACGAAACCATGAGATTGTGACCTGAGGTGAAACCAAGAGTCAGACGCTTAACCAACTGAGCCACCCAGGTGCCCCAGAAAGTATAGGTTCTTTAAGTTAAGCCTGACAAAATTCATCTTGTGTTAAATAACAAAAATGGGTAAGGAATGACAGCACTGAACAAAACAGGGAACTAAGAGGTTTTCCTATTGACTGTTCCTCCGACAATATAAGCACATAAGAACTCTATATCTTTGTTTTTCCACAAAAATAAAATTCTGTGCTTGCTTGGGAAACAAATCTAATGTCAATCAATAGGGAACTTGTTAAATAAACAATGCTACATCTACACAGTAAGATACTCGGCTGCTATCAAAAAGGACAAGGAAGCTCTATTTGCTGGCATAGAATTATCTTCCATAGCAATTGAACATATGAAGAAAGGGGAACATAAGAATGCACGATTCCTGTTATTTATTTATTTGTATACGTACATAATAATTGGGTGGTTCCTTGTACAGAAAAAATGGGCAGGGGAGTAAGATAAATGGAAATAAGAGCGTGAGCCAGATTCTTCACCATTTTATATTGTTTGGATTTTTGAGTCATAAAAATGGGTTATCTATTCAATAGCTTTTGTGATTAGAATTTGAAATTTTTTTGGGGCGCCTGGGTGGCTCAGTCGGTTAAGCATCCAACTTCGGCTCAAGTCATGATCTCGCAGTTTGTGGGTTCAAGCCCGCATCGGGCTCTGTGCTGACAGCTCAGAGCCTGGAGCCTGCTTCAGATTCTGTGTCTCCCCTGCTCTCTGCTCCTCCCCTGCTCATGCTCTCTCTCTCTGTTTCTCAATAATAAATAAATGTTTAAAAAAATTTTTTTAAAGAATTTGAAATGTTTTCAAAGGGGTTTGTTGAGCATTTAATATATTGTTCTTCAGTGAAGCAGGTTGAATTTGGATGCCTAACTCCATGGGACGGAGGAGAAAATGGAGCCTCAAAATGATTTGGGTAAGATCCTACCTCTGCCATTCTTTGATCCTGGGCAAGTTGTTGACCCTTCCTAAGCCTATCTGTAAAATAGGAATAAAAACAGAATGGAAATGATGGATGTGGACGAGCAAGCAAAGACTCAGTACAACTTAGCTATTATCACATAGCTAGTCAGTGACTGAGACACTAACCCAGGTCTCCTGATTCCTACCTAGTCCAGTTCTTATCTCATCAGAAGCTACATAGGAAAGTGGCCGCTCTTTGCTATTCAAATACTTAGTGATTCCTTGGAAAGAAGTAATCTTTTTCTTCTTTTTTAAGTGTTTATTTATTTATTTTGAGAGAGACAGAGAGAGCACGAGTAGGGGGAAAGGCAGAGAGAGAGAGAGAGAATCTCAAGCAGACTCGGCACAGTCAGAGCAGACCTGTCCTGGGGCTTGAACTCATGAAACCATGAGATAATGACCTGAGCTAAAATTAAGAGTTGATGCTTAATGGACTGAACCACCCAGGTGCCCCAAGGAAGACATCTTCTAAGAGGTAAGAACAACTTGGTACTAATAAAAGAAAAGCCTCTGAAATGAATAGATTTTCCCTCTAAAAGTTGTTCTGTTCTTTGTTCATCATATCACTATAAAACTTACCATTAATGGATGAATTAATATATGTTTGAGGTTTGATTTAAAATAATATAGGTTGGGGTGTCTGGGTGGCTCAGTCAGTTAAGCATCTGACTCTTCGTTTTGGCTCTGGTCATAATCTCGCAGTTAGCGGGTTCTAGACCCATATTTGGCTCTGTGCTGCCAGCTTGGGATTCTCTCTTTCTCTACCCCTCTGTCTGCCCCTCCCCCACTTGCATTGTCTCTCTCTCTCTCTCAAAATAAATAAATAAACTTAAAAAAATAAATTAAATAATATAGGGATGGAGAAAGTGGGAGGGGGTATGGATGAAACAAAACAGCTGTGAGTTGAAAACTGTTGAAGGTGGATGATGGGTGCATGGAAGTTTATAAACTATTTTGTCTACTTTTACATGTGTTTAACATTTTCTATAACAAAAGCCAAATACATATATTGTAGCAGATTAAAGATGGCTACAAATTCTCTGATACTCTCCCTACTTTAGAGATGGGGTCTATATCACCTCCTTTTAAAGGCTCTGTAGGCTCTGTGACTGTTTTGATCACTACAATACACTGGAAGTGATCCTGTGCTAGTTTGTTGGTTTTGGCCTTAACAAGCTTCTAGCCTCTGTCTCTTGGGACACATGCCTGGCATACTGAGCTGCCTGGTAAGAAGTGTGGCTGCCCTGCTGGAGAGACTATGAAGAGGGAACTTGAGACTACATAGAGAAGGAAGGGGAAGCTTTCCAGTCTTCCCCACCAAGGAGTCAAGCATGTGAATGAAGCTCTCCTGGACCTGCCAACCCACCCCAGTGACAGCCTCACTGAGTGACATAGTTGTTGCATCAAATTCCTATCCCACAGGAAGTGAGCATAGTAAAATGACTGCTGTCTTAAGCCCTGAAGTTTTGGGGTTATTTGTTACACAGCACTAGACTATAACCAGAACATACACACACACACACACACACACAAACTTTAAAAATTAAGTGCAGGAAGGCACCTGGTTGGCTTGGTCAGCTAAGCATCCGACTCTTGATTTCTCACAGTGGTGAGATCGAGTTCTGCACTGGGTGTGGAGGCTGCATAAGATTCTCTTTCTCCCTCTCTCTCTGCCCCTTCCCTGCTTGCACATGCTTTCTCTCCTTCCCTTCCTCGTTCTCTCTCTCTCTTTCTCTCTCTCTCTCAAAAGCAAAAAACAAACAAAACAAAACAAAATTAAGTTCAGGACATTTAAATATCTGGTTACCTAAAATGTTGCAGCATAATACTAAAGTATAAAATTGTGAAGACCCTGGTTGTTAGTGTGACAAAAATATTTAAGTATTTGATATCCAAGGCAGACTGGGTCTTTTTAGTAAATAAGTTGTAATGATAAGTTGTGAAAGACCCACGTTTAGAGTCTGAGTAGTTCTGCTGGTCTTCACTTGGTATCAGTTTTGTTGACAAAACTATTGAAGGGCAAAGGCTGTCAAATCTCTTCAGAAAAAGGAATATGTTACAAATAGATGCAGTCATATCAAAACTGAATGTGGTTTGGTGGCCACTTTTCAAAGTAGTTTTCCATGTCATCCTTTCACTTGGCTACTCACCATATTTCATCAACTAGACATAATATTAATCATAGTTTTTTGAGCAGCCATTGCTTTTTAAATCCAGTTTATCCATTATTTGCTGGTGCAAACTGTACTCATGTTGATGCAAGTGGTGCTTTCACTTAATGGAAAGATCTCCAATTTATTTATATTCATATGTGCAGCAGTTAGGAAACAAACAAGCAATAAAAACAAAAAAGACAGACTTTCATGTGAATGTTGCCTTGCTTTATAAAGACCTTATCCAGCTCACCAGACTGGGCACATATATCATAACCAGCTTTTCAGTAAGGGCCCTCCCACTTATCCCATCTGGAATAACAACATTACTCCACCTTATTTCTCTTCATTGTAATTATGAGGGCATATATTTCACATTTACTTGTTTCCTGTCTTCCTTCTCTGTCACAAAATGTGAGCTCCTGAGAAACAAGACCTTTGGATTCTTTGGGTCAAAAAGATTGACTGGCACCTAGTAAATGCATAATAAATATTCATTAGGAGGATGGAGATTTTTATCCCACTTAATTAAGGATGGGAAATCACCTTAAATGTATCAAAATATGGGAATAGTTAAGTAAGTTATAGTATATCCATGTGATAGGATGGTATGCAAATTATGATGTGATGCTAACTTTCAAAAGCAGCACATGGTATGGTTGTTGGGGGGACATTAAAATTATGCCAGATACCTCTAGGTCTATAGGAGACCACCAACCTCCTGACACATACTTTCCTTCTTATGGGAAGAATTATTTATAGCCCTTAACTTGTTCTGAAATGTAAGAAGGCAGTCAGGCAGCTGTTGCCTGAGGGAAGGACAGTACATTTTGTGTGACCGAGCCCAGGTATCTCTCTCAGTGCCTCCTAGTGCAAATCGTTCCAGGAAGGAGGTGCTCTCATTTGCCTAAGGAGCCCAGGGGCCTTCTGAAGGGAAAGTGATAGGACTCCAATAACTTATCCCTGAAACTCAACATTAGAGAAACCTTTTGCGGTAGATTGGGAGGGTCCTAACTAAGGCTCATGGTCAGGTTAAGGCAAAGAGTCTTTTGAAATAAAATCATCTTGAGGATGGAAAGAGGTAGGGCTGGTAGTCTGTTGTATCCTGAGCCAACAAGTGTCAGTGATCAGTCTAGGCCCATGAGCATGAAAACATGAGTGTATGCTAGGGCAGTTCTTTACAAGGCAGGCATGTGCTCAGGAAGTGGCTATGTCGATGCTGACCTTACAAACTGGGCCCATCTGGTGGCTAACTCTTAGGTCAAACTTCAGACTGTGACATGGCTAAATCCAGGCCTTAGTCTCCATGATTCTAGGGAGATTGGATTATCCTCTCTGGGTCCTGGATGATGTCAGAAACATCTTGCCCCACCTCAGAAAGTAAGCAGACATTCCTAGAGGGAAGTATGGAGGGAAGCTACATTGGACTTGGTAAGAGGAGATTCAAATATTTAGTTTTGGGGTACCACAGATGAGGGAGCATACTGCATCTTACATAGGACAGCCATATAACCTCATCACATGCTGATTGGGGGATGAATGGTGTCCCCCAAATATTCAAGTACATTTGAAACCTCAGAATATGACTTTGTTTGGAAATAGGGTATTTGCAGATGGAATTAGTTAAGATATGGTCATATCGGAGTAAGCTAGGTCTTCAATCCAGTGACTGGTGTCTTTGCACACAGGTCATGTGGGCCTACAGAGACATGGACACACAGGGAAAGAGGCCACATGAAGACAGAGGCAGAGATCAGAGTGATGCTGCCACAAACTAGGAAGGCCAGGGACTGCTGGTCACCACCAGAAGCTGGAAGAGGCAAGGAAGAACCCTTTCCTAGACTCTTTAAAGGGAGCGTGGTCCTGCCAATATTTTGATTTCAGGCTTCTAGCCTCCAGAACGGAGAGAATAAATTTTTATTTTTTAAAGACACTCTGTTTGTGGTACATTGGTTATGGCAGCCCCAGGAAACTAATACACATGTATTTATAGAATGATCTGAATATTGAAAAGATGATAGACAGAGATAGATAGATAGATAGACCTATTCACATACATGTGTTTATGTAAGAGAAAGCATATAGAAAAGTGGCATATTGGATGCAAGACCACGTAGCAAAATGTGAGTGGTGGTGATTTTTAGTGGTAGGAGAATGAATGACTTTCATTTCCTTCTTTTTTCATTTTCAAATTTTCTATAACCAGTAATTATTTTCATAATCAGAACTAAATGAAATGCACACCTGATCGATACCTCTGACAGACTCACACCCAAATCTGTGAGTCAGATGGTTTTACATCCCATTTTTAAAAAGTACTTATATTAGCATTTGGCCAATACTACCCACTAAAAGTATTTATTTTTCTAAGTACAGCTGTAGTTTGCTTTTATTGATTAATTGATTGATTGATTACTTCTTTTTTGCTTACTTTTCAGTGAAAAGATAATCCTCTTCAAGTTACAGTACTTTCGAGCCTGACACAGTTTCATGGAGTTTTAAACATTCTCAATTGTCCCTTCCAACCATGTTGATGTTTAAAATCAGCTGGTGGTTCTAGTCTTCTTAGGAATAAATGGAAGCATCTCAGTAATGTCAACAGCCAGGCTTACTATGTGCCGGACACCATTCTAAGTGCTCTACACACATCGGCCTATGCTCCTATCCCCTTTTGTCTCCCAGATGTACAGTTTGGATGATTAATGATGTGGCCACCCTGCCTATGGGGTCCTATTATTACCTCCCATCTCACAAACAATGAAACCAAGACTCAGAGAAATTAAGTGACCTGCACAGGTTCACTGCCCTGGAGGTAAGTGACAGAGGTGGACTTTGAACTCAACCTCCAGAATCCATGCTCTTCTAAGTACTATCCCATACTGCCTCTCATTGAGTCTGGTAGGGGACCATGGAAGAGTATAGATACCACAGGTGAAATAGAACTTTTTTGCCTAAGTACTTACTCATTGGGTCCTTTCAGTGTTATCGAAAATCTATTTCATATCCTACAAATAAGCATGACAGATAGTAAAATGATTTAATGTGTTCCCCTAAAGTCCTGGAAACTGAGTCTGGAATTGTTCTTACACAACAGCACAGCAATTAGGCAAGAACATGGGCAGAAAATCAAAAGACTGCAGAGACCAACTGACCACAAGGTACAGATCAAACCAGTCTCTGACTTAAATCCTCTCCTGCTTTCCATTTACCCTTAGGATCAAGTCTAATAGTCTTCTCCTGGACTCCAACCATGTCCACCTTTCTAGTCTTATGGGTTTCCTTTCTGCTTCTGGGAACATTTCATCCTTTTGCTACGTTAGAGTATTTCTCTTCACATACTGTTCCCTCTGCTTGAAAAGTCCTTCCTTCTCTATTGCATTTGCCAAGAAAATTCAAGAATTAAACCTCACTTCTCGGAGAAGTGTTTCCTGACCCTTGGCCCCACCCAAGGGGCCCTCTCTGTTGCACACGCCAAGGGCTCAGTCTGTTCGCTTTCATAACACTCATGGCTCTCTGCCAACCTCTGTCTTCATTATGCTGGAGGGGTCCTTATGCAGCTCGCCCAGTGCTGCACCCCCAGCATCAGCGCACATCTGGAAATATTTGTGGACTGAATGCCTGGCTGCCAGATAGACTAAGGGAAAGAGAAGATCCATTCCCCTCCACACATACACGCACTCTGGGTTTGAGACATTTACAATTAATGAAAGTTATAAACAAGAATACATCAGTCATAGCACTGCAAAATTAACAGAATAGGGGTAATGGTGTTGTTGAAGCTATACAATTTAGTTATCCAGAAAAGTAAATGGTTAAATTCATTAAATAGCATTTTAAGAAGATGTCTGTATTAGTTATAGTATGTTTTAATATGCATGTAAGAATTTACATTTCTTGTGTCTCACATTGTGCAGAAAGATCCAGAGCCCATCTACCACCAGGATATGATCCCCATCAGGAAGACACAAGAAGACCTTGAATTCATGAATGATTATCTTTCATAGTGGCTCATTGTTTTTCCCTTCCGGAGATATTAGTCACGACATATATAAATATCAATTATAGCTGTTTCTACAGGGAAAGGTAATTAAAAAGCAAGCAAATCAATTTTTTAATGGCATTTATAAATTCTTTTATTAGTTCATATAATTCAGAGATCAGTTGCCTGGTTACTCCCTAGATGTCCCAGAGATACAAGTGTCACTCTTTTACATGATATTTAAGTAAAAACTGTCAACTATACAGCATATCAGAGGATGATAGGTTGATAACAACTGGGGAGAAAAGTTAGCAAGAAAGAGGAATACGAAGTGAGGGAATATTGCGATATTAGGATGGGAAAAAAAAAAGCCTCACTGAGAGGCTGGCTTTTAAGAAAAAATTTGAAGTTGATGAAAATGCGGTGGAGGTAGGACAGAGAGGGCACAAGCTTTCCAGGATAAGGAAAGGCCTTGGGGCAGAAGCATGCCTGGTGTGTTCAGGGACTGCACGGAGGCTGATCTACCTAGAGTGGAACCAACAAAGAGGAGAGAAGCAAAAGATGAAGTCTGAAACATTTGGGGGTAGGAAATGGGAGGAGGGGGCCGTGTAAGGCTGTTGTAAGGTCTCGGCTTTTATTTAAATAAGATGAGGGGTGCCTGGGTGGCTCAACTGGTTAAGCATCCAACTTTGGCTCAGGTCATTGATCACACAGTTCACATAATTCGAGCCCCACATCGGGCTCTGTGTTCACAGCCCAGAGCCTGGAGTCTGCTTCAGATTCTGTGTCTCCCTCTCTCTCTCTGTCCCTCCCCTGCTCACATTTGTAATCTTCCTCTCTCTCAAAAATAAATAAACATTTAAAATAAATAAATAAATAAATATGATGAGAAGTCATCAGAGGGTGTGACAAGAAGTATGGTATCATCTGACTGCTTCTCGAGTATAGACTGAAAGGTCAAGAGTGATCAACCTGGATTCTACATTGAAAAAGCAGGCAAGAGGCCTGGACCAGGGACGTGGCAGAGGCTTATGAGAAATGGACAGATTATAGATATGTTTTGAAGATACAGCCACTTCTCTAATTATAGTTGACCCTTTAAACAACATGGGTTTGAATTGCACAGATCCATTCACATGCAGATCTTTTCCGATACAGTACAGTACTGCGGATGTATTTTCTCTTATGATTTTCCTATATCATATTCTTTTCTCTAGCTTACTTTACTTATTTACATTTATTTTTTTTTATTTACATACAGAATATGTGTTAATTGACTATGTTATCAGTAAAGCTTCAAGTCCCTAGTAGGCTATCAGTAGTTATGTTTTAGGGGAGTCAAAAGTTCTATGCTGATTTTCAACCATGCAGGGCGCAGGACCCCTAACCCCTACGTTGTTCATGGGCCAGTTGTACTTATCTTTAAATATTGATACCTATAACCTCATTTTCTTCCAGGAAGCTTGTATTACCAAAAATTTAGGGAGCAGCCCTTTCTCCATACATTTACCAACAATGAATTAATGTACTGCTTATAATTTTAAAAACAAAGGTAACTCAAATTATTTCTATTTTTTAAAAAAATTTTTAAGGTTTATTTATTTTTGAGAGAAAGAGAGATTCAGAGTGTGAGCAGGGGAGGGACAGAGAGAGAGGAGACACAGAATCCAAAGCAGGCTCCAGGTTCCAAGCTATCAGCACAGAGCCCGACGCAGGGCTTGAACCCACAAACTGAGATCTTGACCTGAGCCGAAGTCAGACACCCAACCGACTGAGCCACCCAGATGCCCCCAATTATTTCTGTCTGAAGGGAATCAATCATTCCCTGAAATGACGGGACTATACTCATGCCTTGGTAGACAGCAAGTGTTGTGAGCTCTAATCTGTCACCACGTACCACCCTTACACTCAGCTGGAGAGAAAGGGCTTCTGGCTGAGTGAGGATGCAGTGAAGGCAGCAAGTCAGACTGACCTGACTGGGGGCTGCACACACACCTCGGGCCTCATGTTAAATAAGTGGCCAGGTCGAATCGCACAACAGAAGTGCTTGACCACTCTGGACATCCCACTTTCCGTCCCCACAGTGAGAGGAGTGTAACTTTTTGTGGATTTGCTGTAATCGCGCTGTTGTTGAAATTGAAGGATACTTGTTTCTTTCACTTAAGAGGAAATAATTCACAGTACTTTTCTTAGGCTCCATGTTTCAAGGACCTGTTGAATTTTCTGCATTACAGGCCACATAGGTGACTGACAAGCTAGTGCTAAGCCACTGCCCTTCCGCCCTCAATTTCTGTGTCTGCCCCCATCCACTGTAGTGAGTGTGTGCACTGCAATTTTATTTCTTATTCCATTCTGCTGAGATAATTGCACATTTGGGGGGATGGCATCTAAAATACCGAGGAGAAAAGAAGACAAGGGAAAGATGATGTCTTAGAGTACTTTTGTTAATTTAAGTCTTTATTTTGGTTTGCGCTGTCTGACTTCTTATTTTCTGTATTTATTTCTCAGGGTTGGAGTAATTGCATTTCTGGTCTTTTATTTGGATGACCACAATTGGCTTAGTAATTCTATTATAACACCTCAAAATTTCTTCTGTTCCAACAGATTGGGTTTCTTTGTGTTATTTATCCTTATTGCCATTTGTTCGTTGCTTCTCTGTCCCCACCCCTTTTCGAATTTTCTACCATTTGCACACAGGTTTCTTTCTGCACCTGGAATTGCTTTCTGAGACATCTGCGTTCTGCAAACAAATGGCAAAGAGGCTGACACTGTAAACTATCGCCTTTTCTTTCTTCAAGTGTGCTTGCATTTCTGCAACAGTTTGGGCTATGAACTAATTTCCTAGTGTTTGGCAGCCCGCCAGGATTGTTGAGGCACCCACCACACCCCCACACACAGAGATTTTCTTAAAGAGTTGTGATTAAATCTCACACAGCTACCTCTCATTTGCCTGTCATCTCTGCCTAGCTCCCTGCTGCCTCTTTTTTGTGGGGGGGGCGGGGGGGAGTTTTGGTTTTAAATGAGAAATAATTATTTTCTAGGTTAGATTTTTCAAGGTCGCCATTCAACTGGGGTTGTTATCCTCTTAAAAAAGGGCTTTCTTATTTTGTAACTGAGAAAGAGGGGAATTCCACAAAAAAAGCAACAGGGGAAAAAAAGTGAGGTTTAAAACACACACCCACCCAAATATTCATTTAAATTTAGAAATATTCACACAATATCATCAAATCACTCTTCCGTTTTCGATAGTAGAGCCTGATCATCAATTAGTCTTCCTCGTTGCTTTGTTTGAGTCTGTCTTTGAAGGCTGGTGCTATGGGAGTGGTTGTCAAGGCAACCTGGACCACCAGGCTGGTCTCCTGAGTATCTCCTGCCTGTCCCCAACTCCGGGAGAATGGTCGGTCGTGTGGTTGGGGCTTTGCTCCGCACCGTCTTATAGCTTTACCTTGATTAAAATGAATAATCTCTGGGTAATTGGGGGAAATATTTTACATCTTGTGATGAGGTGTTGAAAAAACGATACCATCACTTTGTTCACTACCTGGGTTTTAAATCATGTGCCCCCGAACAGTTCACTAATATTGTGTACAATTTGTCACCCCCAGAGACTTTTATATGTGGATTTAAAATGATGCCCGAATGAAAGACTGAGTCAGGAACACTGCTCAGATTTTCAACTCTGCAAAGATGAAAATCGTGGCCTAAATATTATTCACAGTCTCCCTTTCTCTACTGATGTCAATGTAAGACTCAAGGAATAATAATCTTCACCCTCTCAGTATAAAATTTTAAATGTTTCTTTCAGGAACCTTTTAAAGTTTTTTTTTTCTTCCCTTAAGCCATTGTCTTCTAATGTAAGAGTTTTAAAACAGATAATTTCTCATTTGTTTTGTTTAGGGAAAATCCATAATATGCTATCATTTGACTCCATTCTGAATTTAGCTATTCCCTAAAGTCATCTTTTAAATGAAACAAGGAACTTGGAAAAATAATTTTGTTTCCAATATAGTAAGAAATTAGTAGATCAAATTTCCTAGCTCAGCAACTTTGTACTAATACTTGTACTAACAAAATTATTAGGGAGCATGCAGAGATGAATATGATGCAGTCCCTGCTCTCAAAAGGCTTGTAGTCGATGGGGTACCTGGCTGGCTCAATCAGGAGAGCAAGAGTCAGTGACTCTTGATTTTGGGATTGTGAGTTCAAGTCCCACATTGGGCGTAGAACTTACAAAAAAAAAAAAGCTTACGGTCTACTGGAGGAGACAAAAAAATCTGTATTTATTCATTCAATAAATATTTATTGAGCATTTATCATGTACCAGAATTATGCTAAGTCTTAGAATGTTAAAAAAAAAAAAGATATTCATGATCCCTGCTCTCATGACATTTACACGCTAGTTGGGAAGAAGTAATTATAATACAAATTAAAATAAGCAGAAGTACAAGAAAGACTTCAGAGAGAATCTGATGTGGTGGGTTTTAAAGAATGAATGGGAGTGTGCTAGATTTGCAAGGAAGCTAGGCATGCTGAAGTTGGAATGCCTCCTATATGAAAGGAACAGAGGCATGAAAAGGCACAGTGTGTTTGAGGAACTACACGTTGGTACTGCTAAATGATAACACTGCCGGCAAAGAGAGGTGAGGGGGGGTGTCATAGGCAGTAATAAAAGGTTTGTGTCCTTCTTGCAGCAGATGAAAGCCACTGAAAGATTTTGATCGGAGGAGCAACATAAGTGACTGAGAGCAGCATGAAGGATGAATCGGAGATGACGGAGTGGAGGTAGGCAGACCAATGAGTGTGCTCATTGTCCAAGCAACCCTGACTGAGGACAGGACGCTCAGGATGCTGTAGAGATGTTCATCAGGTAGAATTGGGGAGATCCGACCGATAGCCCGCAGGCACGGGGAGAGGTGGAGTGGACTTTGAGTCCCAAGCTGTAGAGGAGAACACATTCAGGAGGGAGGGAGATGCAGTCATCCTTGAGAGGTGTGGAACTTGAGCGGAAGTGAGGCAGAGAGGCCCACCAGTGGCAGCCAGCAGAGCCTGGAGCACAGGGTTCAGAGACACTCACGTCCCACTGCCATCTTCGCTCTTCAGTCTGGGTGCTGGGTCTCTGCTTCACAATCCTCACTCTCAACTCTCCCAGGCCCGCTACCGTGATCTGCTAACAGGGCTTGTCCAGGGCTCAGCTCCAGTCCTTGCTCCACGAAACTCTCTCTTCGGGCTGCCCCCAGCATCTCGCAACTGAGATGTGAATCTGTCAGGTCCTCATTAATTTCCTTACATGACATTTGATGTTGTCTCTTGATGAATTCCTTTTGGTGGCCCACACCTAGCCGATGCGATAGAGGCTGAGCTTTCGGCATAGCCCACTAGCCCTCTGTAAGTGGCCTTGCCCACGTCACAAAACATCCCTCACTCACACATTTTGTCCCACACCAGCCGCACTGACCCTCCTCTAGCTCCCTGACCCCACTGAGCTGTTTTCTGCTCCTGCTGTCACTTCTTACCTTTGGGGTTGAAGAAATAGGAGCAAATGGGCTAATTTGTGAGGCCAGGGCGTGGAGGAAAGAGAAAGCAAGCAGTCAAGGATCCAGGAAGAAAGGCCTGCAGAGAGGCTCTGCTGGCATTTTAGGAGAGGCCTGTCGATGGTAGGGGATGTGGACAAATGTGTGCGGTGGTTGAAAGGATGGAAGTTGGAGGCAGAGGGAACGTTGTCTCTGGGACATTTCTGCCAAACACAAGATCCCTCTGACGAACAATTTTGGCTCAGGGACTTTCCCATGACCTGACCTGGATTCTCTCAGAATGATGTTGCAGTCAGAAGCTCTTCTATCTTGAAACGGGAACCCTCTTGTACTGTTGGTGGGACTGCAAACTAGTGCATCCGCTCTGGAAAACAGTGTGGAGGTTCCTCAAAAAATTAACAATAGAACTCCCCTACGACCCAGCAATAGCACTGCTAGGGATTTACCCAAGGGATATAGGAGTGCTGATGCATAGGGGCACATGTACCCCAATGTTCATAGCAGCATTGTCAACAATAGCCAAATCATGGAAAGAGCCTAAATGTCCATCAACTGACGAATGGATCAAGAAGATGTGGTTTATATACAATGGAATACTACTTGGCAATGAGAAAGAATGAAATCTGGCCACTTGCAGCAACGTGGATGGAACTGGAGGGTATTAAGGTAAGTGAAATAAGTCAGTCAGAGAAAGACAGATACCATATGTTTTCACTCATATGTGGACCTTGAGAAACTTAACAGAAGATCATGGGGGAGGAAAGGGGGGAAAAGTTACAGAGAGGGAGGGAAGCAAACCATAAGAGACTCTTGAATACTGAGAACAAACTGAGGGTGGATTGGGGGGGAGTGGGACAGAGGAGAAAGTGGGTGATGGATGTTGAGGAGGGCACTTGTTGGGATGAGTACTGGGTGTTGTATGGAAACCAATTTGACAATAAATTATATTAAAAAAAAAAAAAGAAGCTCTTCCATCTCAACCCTTCCCACTCTCCTTTCACAGATTTCAGACCTGTGTCCTGGGTTGAAGCTTCTCCCCCATTACTCCTGCTCCCTCCCCGCTTTATCTTCACAGGCATTTCTCTCCGTAAACCTCCCATATATATGCCTAATTCCATCTTGGTGTCTGGCTCTTCAAAGACCCAAAAGAAAATGAAGGAATAACCACACACCTTAGGATTTGGAGGTGAGGGCCACAGGTGGAGAACCACCGAGCTTCATTTATTACATAAAAGGATCCAATAACTGAGATGATAGGACTGAATCTTAGCATTTTGGAAGTTTCTTGAATATTCAGAAGAATGTTACAGCTATACTTCCCCTCCCACTGTTTCTTTCCCTCTCCTAAAAATGCTTCGTGAAAAATAGGACCAAATTTTCTGAATCCCAAAGGAAAGATATAGTGCGATCATAAGTGTGTTATGTCAAGAGGCCGAAATTCTTGAAATTAGAACAGTCCTCAAAAATGTAACCTCGATGTTCAGTTCTCTATGACGTTTGTTTTGTATAATGAAGTTAATTTTGTTTTTCAGATTTTGTGGCACTCATCCTATTTTAAGAGAATTAGAAAATGTGTGCAGTGCTGCGAGGATAGGAATTACCAACCAAGATATCTCCCAAAAGTGTGTTAGACATCCCCCATCCCAACCTAGGCAATTCAGAATCATCCTGCCTACAGAGAACCCTCACTTCTTAATCTTTAGAGCGCAAATTGGCCCCAAACTTCCAAATAGCCCAGTTCCCAGTTAATAACAAGTTTAAGTTCCAAGGTTTATGAAGAGACTGAGGGCTTTTCTGATGCTACTTTTGTCTCACTGCTTCACTGACTTTGGATGTTTTCTTCCAATGGATTAGGATTAAATGCATTTTTCTAAGGTTCTGTTGAGAAAAGCCAGGACCTGCACTTATTACAACCACTGCTTGTTCCCCCCAGTCCAGCAGATTCTCCTCATCTCTCCAGCTTTCCCTGTTATCTCAAGATCCCCTGCACAGGCCTGGATGGGCCATGCTGGGAGCATGAACACGGATGGTGATCAAATGCAGGTGGGCTACCCGGATGGTGACAGGAACTGGGGTCTCAGGTTCCCTTCTTTGTTTACAGGCATGGGCCAGGCAGCCCTGGAAGGGCTCTGGAGCTTTTCCTCCTCCAGGCACTGTGTGAACTCATAGGGAGAGCCATTCAATGAATATCAAGGTCTCAGTTAGGGGCCTAGTAGGGAAGAGATGCTACAGTCAAACAGGGTCACAGAGGAGAGTTTTATTTTTTTTATTTTTTTATTTAAAAAAATTTTATGTTTATTTATTATTGATACAGAGAGAAACAGAGCATGAGTGGGGGAGGGGCAGACAGAGAGGGAGACACAGAATCCAAAGCAGGCTCCAGGGTCTGAGCTGACAGCACAGAGCCCGACGCAGGGCTCAAACCCACAAACCACGAGATCATGACCTGAGCCGAAGTCGGACGCTTAACCAACTGAGCCACCCAGGCACCCATGGAGGAGAGTTTTAAAAGGGCATGTGTTACACCTGGGTGGCTTAGTCAGTTGAGTGTCTGACTTTGGCTCAGGTCATGATCTCATGGTTCATGAGTTTGAGCCCTGTGTC
>CM053567.1:128090370-128189878 GCA_028646485.1 Cryptoprocta ferox | reverse complement strand
GAAGAGGGAGATATTGAGAGGGAGAGGAGAGGAGGGGGAGGAGAGAGATGCACAGAGAGGAGAGAGAGATCGAGAGTCCCCATTCCCACATATCACACACATGCACAAACACTGTTCTACTTTTGTAGCTCTCACATCAGAACTGATGAAAGGACCAGAACCTGAATCCAGTGACACTCCCAGATTACTTATAAACCTGTCTATGCAGTCCATATTCCCCAATTCTGCCCATCTTTCGGAGGTCTTGGTGCTCTGCAGGGTGACCTGTGGCCATCTGTACACTTGGCGCCTTAGGTCTTTCTTATCACTTCCTACAGAAGGCTCCTCTATTATCAGCTCACTTTCTTCAGCGGCCTGTAGGCAGTTATCTTGTGATGTTATTTCACAGACATTCACAGTCACAGGAAACATTACTTCTGCTTCCGAGGAGTGGACAATGCTGGGCAAATTACTTTTGGCAGCGAGCAGTTAGGATTATTTTTTAATGATTCAAGGCCTCAGCCAATGGTATTCAAAACAGGTCTGCTGGAGCTGAACCCGGAGCTGACAGATGGTTTCTCTCCTAACTTAGTTTGACTGAGTGAAACATTTGATTTGAGCTTCTATTAAAGGGAAATAATGTTTTTAATTGCTTGATGATGTTTGGCCTATGTTAAGTGAAAGAATGTAACTCCTTTTGTCTATAACACTGACCACCTTCCTCCCCATGTAATACGTCCGAATTCTTAAGTGCAGGCTTAGGATTTACTAAGTCACTAATTCATCTACAACACTTAGAAAAGTTATTGTGAGGGGTGCCTGGGTGGCTCGGTTGGTTGAATGTCTGACTCTTGATTTAGGCTGATCAAGCCCCACGATGGGCTCTGTGCTGAGTGTGGAACCTGCTTAAGATTCTCTCTTTCCATCTGCCCCTTTCCTCTGCTTCTTGCACATGCTCTCTCTCTAATAAAATTAAAAAATTTAAAAAAATTATTGTGAAAAAATGCCCAAGTGATGTCATTGTACTTGGATAATGGGATGGAAGATGGGGAAGGTTTGATTCCTTACATTACAGGTGAATTTGTCTCCTTTGTAAGGATCAGAAACAAGCTCCATCTATTTCTCCACAACGCTCCATCCTATGCCTTCCCCATAGTGGAAACTAAGTAAATTCTTGTTGATTATTAAGAAGAAAGGCCAAACATTCTTTGGTGATATGATGCTGGTTTGAAGGCAGCCCTCTCCATGGAATCACTTACAGATTCCACGCAAAATGAAGAGAAAGACCTGGTTGAGACAAGGCTTAACTTAATCACCACTTTAAAGATTCTCTCTCCATACACAGTCAGATTCTGGCGTTGGGGGTCAGCCCCTAACACCATCTTGGCCTGTTTCCCTTCTTAGCATGATCGTGGTCTGGTGGCTTCGTGGGCAACTCCTCAGAACAGACGTGCAACTTTCTAACTCTGACCATCTCAGAGTGGCTCTGTGATTAGACAATCTTCACAAATTTAGGTGCACTTTGTGTCCCCCACCACATGCATTTCTTAAAAGTTGGTGAAGGGGGCTCCTGGGTGGCTCAGTCGGTTAAGCGTCCAACTTTGGCTCAGGTCATGATCTTGCGGTCTGTGAGTTTGAGTCCCGTGTTGGGCTCTGTGCTGACAGCTCAGAGCCTGGAGCTTGCTTTGGACTCTGTGTCTCCCTCTCTCTATGACCCTCCCCAGCTCATGCTGTCTCTCTCTCACTTTCAAAAATAAATAAACATAAAAAATTTTTTTTTAAAGTTGGTGAAGAATTTTTAAAATTTGAGCCATGTTTTCAAAGCCTGTGTATAAAAGGAAATCTGTACCAAATACTTTTGTAAAATTAAGAATTGTTTTCTGATTTTTTACTTTTGTAAGTTTGGATTTCTGGGTCAACTGTTGGTGAAAGTAGGGCCTACCTGTATCCATATACAATGACATCTCAACAAAAATTTTAGAGGTCCTGCCTACATGCTAAGCTCTCTGCTGGGAGCTTACAGTACAATTGTGCCCAAGACAGACAGGGGCTTGTCTTCCTGGGGTCTCACATTTAACAGGGCAAACAAAGAAATGAGTTAAAAAGATAAGACACAGCAATGCTAAAAAAGGTTTCTTTCTGCATTGCAGTACATTATATCCATCCACCCAAGTGTCCATCCATCCATCCATGCATCCATCCATTCACCATCCTTCCATCCATCCATCCATCCATCCATTCACTATCCTTGCATTCACCCACCCCCATCCATCCATGCATGCATGCATTCATCCATTTACCATCCTTCCATACTTCCATCCCCATCCATCCATGTACCCACGATGCATCCATCCATCTATCCATCCATTCGTTCTTCCATTCATTCATTCAGCAACACTTATCAAGCACCTCTCCTCTCTCAGGCACTATTCTGTGGATTGGAAAAACACTTGGCAATTAAGACCAGCATGGTTTGCATGGCTCTTAAATGAGAGTTGTGAATTCATTGTGCATTGGTTTTTGATGCCGTTGTAATAGATTCATAAAATCGAGTCAATTACAGTCAAAACTAGGTGTAGTATGGGAAAATACTTTCCCAATGAAGATTTTTTCTTTTTCTTTTCTTGGTCATTATTTTTTTCTAAAGGTGGTGTATTGAGCAAAATTTCAGTGACTTGAGGTGTTATCTGTGGACTGGTTTGCTGAGGTTCTATGGTAATGCCAGTGGTCTTTCAAGTGTGATGTGCTTTCATCTGATTTTGTTTTTTATGCAAAACAAATTAGTAAAATGCATTATGATAAGTGGCCTAGAAATTGTCGTAAAGGATGCTCTTCTCAATTTAAAAGTAGCCTGTAAGTGGCATATATACACCAGCCAGGTGCACTCATCTATTTAGAATGGGAAAGTCAAGTGAAAAGGGGCTAGCAGAATAATAGATAAATATGCGTACTTTCAAAAGAGTAATTATATTTTTACACCTCTTCAAGCTGTCCCATTTTCTCTTTCTCTCTTCTGTGGCAGTGCTGAATTTAAAGCAAATGGAAAAACAACAGACTGAAAGTTCCAATCAGATTCTATCAATCAGATGAACAAGACAAGCTTGTTGGGAAGGTTTAAATTATCCTCTGTGCACCCTCAGCCTCGTTCTAACACGGAGTGTGGCTCCTTGGCAGCCAAATCATTATGGCATGTGATGGTTGGTGACCTTACTCTGAAGCCTGTTCTTGCTTCCAAGATTTATAATGCTGGAAATTTTGGACACAGCTATGCTCAATTTAAGGCTGTCTCTCAAATGGAAACTTAAAAACCAAACAATACAAAGCAAAACAAAAACACTCCCTCCCTTGCAATTGTTGAGAAATATTTAGCCATTGCAATGGCATTCCAGAAAAATCAACCAGCCCCAGGATTCTGCTTTTCCATCTACAAATGTTTACTTTGCTTCGACAGAGGCGATTTCCTAAGAATGCTCTGGCCTGCAGTCTCTTCCTTTTTTTTCTTTTATAGGAACACAATATTGGGCTTCCAGCCTCATGTTTTGCTCGGGTAGGGCAGAATCTAAC
Organism: Cryptoprocta ferox; assembly: GCA_028646485.1. Classification (NCBI taxonomy): domain Eukaryota; kingdom Metazoa; phylum Chordata; class Mammalia; order Carnivora; family Eupleridae; genus Cryptoprocta; species Cryptoprocta ferox. Next base: position 128,186,335 of record CM053567.1, on the reverse strand, counting down.
ATTTTCTAAGCTTGCGTGCTATTGATTCCTGTAGTTTTTGATCAAAGAAGGGACCTAAGCAACCATTTGTTTCAGCGGTGACATAGATGAAGAAGCAGAGGTTTTGCATATTTCTTTTAAGGCTGTCAATCTCTCAACAAAGTAGCAATCTAACCATCCTTAGGTTGTGTAAATGTAGGCCACAGAGCCAAATAATGTTAAAAAACAAACAAAACACATCAAAATGTCCTGTCCAGAGAACCGCCCCTGCCGCCACCAAGATGGGGACTTCATACCTGGTCCTGATCTTAGCACTCGAATGCCCCAGCCTGAAGCTGAAGGTGGTGGTGTCTTATATCCTCATACAGGAAGAATACTTTATGATGTTATTGTTGAACTTCCAAGTATTGGCTCTATGACTGATGAACATGGACATCAGAGGCCAGTAGCTTTCTTAGCCCACAGAGTAAATGGACACTATATTATGGAAGGACTCGCATCTAGCTTCCTATTTATAGCAGAAGGCTTAGGATTCATAATCTTGGACCGATCAAATGCACTAGACATTCCAAACCTCAATAAGATTTCTCCTTCTATTCATTGGATTTGTCTGTGTCCTATTGAGTGTTTTCATGGCTAGAGTATTCATGAGAATGAAACTGCCAGGCTATCTGATGGGTTTAAATGCCTTTTGGGAAGAGATCAGTGGGTATTGGATTTGCTCTTGTTAATGAAGTTTTAAAGGCTGTACCAATCCTCTGATGTGAACTATGGAAAAGAATGAAAAGTGGCAGAAAAGAAGCATCTAGTGAAAACATAGGAAGCATGTTAAAGCTTGAACTAGGATGTCTTCTTGGTATCAAAGAGATGAGCTTATCACAGTATTTTTTCCCGCTGGCCTTTGCTGACCTACCAATGATGTTAAGTGCCTTTTTCTTCTTAGTTTCTCATTTCTTAGAGAAAATATACTCCATTTCTACAACTATAATATTGAATAAAGTGATTACTTTTTACAGCTCCATTAATGTGTTTTGGAAATGACATTTCTGACTTTCAAAAATTAATATAAAATCACGAAGCAAGAAGATCCCATGGGCTGAGAAACTCTGGACAATCAGCTTTACTTATGGTGCTTTGCCTTTAAACAGTACCTTATTCAGATATGTATGCAAGACTCTTTCATGCATAGTAAGATGTATGATAGAAGCAGAAATAAGCAATTTTTCTAATAAAAAAAAAAAGCAAATGCCCTGTCCATTTCAGTGTCTTGAAACTGATCCAGGCCCCTGGCTTCAAATAGACTTAAAAAGGTGGTTGGAAAGAGTCCAATACATCATTGCTGAAAATTTCCCATGTAGAGGCAAAAATCAAGGTCTTCACTTTTAAAAATAGTGCTAAATCCCTAAAGGGTAAAAGATCCACTTTGAGATCATTTTTCACCTTGGTTGGCTATGGTGCATCTTTGTACACATTCTTGCTAACAAGCTGATTTACCTTGTGTTACAAACAGCTCATTCCAGCAGGGCCTGTAGAGAACAGTGCAAATACATGTGCTCATTGGTTGGCACATCTGGAACAAGAACTTTATGACGCTGGGCTTTTAAGTTCAGAGAAATGAGTGGTTGCATTCACAGGCAGCAATTTCAGGACCAGGAGAGAATGAGCGGGTCTTCCGGATCCCTGTACCTCAAGTGTGAGAAGGCTGTTTGCTGGCCCTGGAAAGTCTTCACCTACACTGATGATTCACTCTTCCTTTGAGACACTGGATATCCCAGTTAACCAGTTCGTCCTCACTCAATGATCACAATGATCACAACGTGTACCAGATAGAGTCGCCCCTTCCCTCTCACCGCCACCCTCACGTGGGTTGTCATACAGCCTGGAAAAAAAAGCACTCTCTACAATCAGCTCTTCTATTTCATGATTGATACACCGTGAGCACCAGCTTTTAAGAAATCTGATAATAAAAATACAACCATGCCCTGCTCCAGTGGGATCCAGCTACTATGTCCATCGACAGCATAGGGTTTGGTGACGCCACCCAGCCGTCGGTGCTTCTATCAGAAAAGCAACTTTGGAGATTTCTCTCAATGACATGAAAGGTAGCCTTGCAGAGGATCAAAAAAGGGAAGGATGGGAACATCGATTTAGTAAGTCCTGAGTTGCAGGGATTTGAAACGGTGGTCAAAGGCCAAGTCAACTTCTTTACTTAGTAACTGTAGGTCAGGAGCTGTAAGGAAGGAGACTTTCTCAGGGCATAGGATTCCTGGCCCTAGCTAAGTGGGGCTGCTGTCTGCTGGTTTTTTCCACTTTACCGGTGGGAAGTCGAGGCAGCCTGCCTGCGCTGACTGGTCTCCCAGATGCCCAGGCAGAGGCAGTCATGGGAGAGCAAAAGCAAGTGAGAAACCTGTCACAGAGCCACAGTAGCTGCTGGAACACAGGCTTGCAGCCTTGCGACACCCCCCCCCCCCCCAGCCAGCGCTTTCCTTCCTCTTGCCTTTGACTTGCAAATTTAGAAGTCGGGAACATTCCTGGGAGTGGGGGCGGGATGGTTATGAACTCCATAGCCCTAGGGGAGAGCGGGAGAGGAGTTTCCAGGTCATTTATAGCACTTCCTTGACGTGGAGGAAAGGGAAGGAAAGGATTTGGGTGAATACCTTGAACAAAAAGTGGGGAAATTAAAAAAAAAAGTTATAAAGGTTAGGGTACTTCTTTCCTTCCTTGTTTCACATGAGCAGCTGCTGAGAAGTCAGCTGGCTTCGTCTTCTGTAATTGAGGACAGAAGTGACATGGATAAATGAACGTCACAGATAATCCCCAAAGCTCATTTTATCCATTAGCTTCAGCCTCTTCCCTCTCCCAGTCTTCTATCCCAGCTCCTGCTGAGAAGAAAAGTGAGTGCGGCCTGTTTTGAGGGGAGTGTGAAGACACAGGAAGGAAACCAAGGTTCAGAGGGACTCTCAGGGGGACTGGACAAAGGTCCTGTAGGTGTGCTGGGCTTCTTCCCTTGGAGGGGAATGACTCCCAGCTGGAGGGCTGGGCAGGACAATACAATCCAGTCTGGTTCCTTTACAGAAGGGCTGGCTGAGGCTCCTTTGTAGGAGAGGCAGAGCTTTCCCTCTAGCCTCTTAGGGTCAGGCTGGGCCCAAGAATTAACCTGACATTAAGACAGATTAACGAGAGAGAAGCATACAGACTTTATTATTACTTGCTTATGGGAGCCTTCGCGGGAAAACGAGGACCCAAAAAGTGGTTGGGTCCAAATGCTATGTACCAGATTGGACAAAGAGTACTAATTGTGAAAGAGTGCCAAAAATATATGGGAATGCCCTAGGAATATAAGGGTTACTTTAACAAGGTTTGCTTGCACTGATTCTCTTGGTGCCTTCTCCATGTCTCTGGTGATTGGAATGTTTCTTTCCTCCTGATATAGAGAAGGCAGCTCTCACATCAGTTTCATCTCCTGCATTTAGGGAGAAAAAGGGAGATCAGAGGGCCCTTTTTACATCTGCTGTTTTCAAGCACTTTATTTATTTATTTATTTATTTATTTATTTATTTAAAATAAGCTCTACCCCCAAGGTGAGGCTTAAACACGTGACTCAGAGAGCAAGAGTCCATGCTCAGGGCACCTGGGTGGCTGGTTCAGTCAGTAGATCACGTGACTCTAGGTAACACACCAAGTTAGATCATGAGTTAGAATTTGAAATCTTGCCATTTGTGACAACACGGATGGAACTTGAGAGCATTAGGCTAAGTGAAATAAGTCAGACAGAGAGATACAAATACCATATGATCTCTCTTATATGTACGATCTAAGAAAAAAACAACAGTGAACTCACAGATACAGAGAACAGATGGGTGGGGCATGGGCGTCAACAAAATGGTGAAGGTGGTCAAAAAATATACACTCCTAGTTATAAAGTAAATATCATGGGGATGTACAGCAATGTGACTATAACTAATAATACTGTATTTCACATTTGAAAGTTGCTAAGAGAGTAGATCTTAAAAGCTCTCATAAGAAAAAACTTTCTAACTGCAAATGGTGAAAGATGTTAATAAGACTTATTACTGTGGTGATCATTTTGCAGTATACACAGACTTAGCCAACCAGGTGGCCCTGCCCTTTTTTTTTTTTTTGCAATTTATACAAATATCAAATTATTATGTTGTACTCTTGAAATGAATATAGAGTTGTATGTCAATTATACCTCAATTTAAAAAAAGGGAGGAGAATTCAAACTCAAATCTTGAACTCAAATCCATTGCTATTTCTACTACTCCACTAAGAGCTTTTTACAATACCTTTCATTAAATTGTTTTTCATGGATTATGTTCATTTTTCTTGTTTCATTATATTTTGAAAATAAATGAAACACATGCATTTTTTTTTACCAACAACATTCCTTTCAGCCTCAGTCTGTGTTCTCTCAGACTCAATTATTTCCCCCTCACTTTTGACCTTCCAGATTCCAGAAAGGATGGGCACAACTTGAAAGGTGTTTCAAACCCCAAATCAGGCATGTTCCTATCTCTGTTGCTGTTGGTGACCGTTAGGGCTTGATGGAACCTTAGCCAGATTCTGGTTTCATCCTCTCTCTTTGTAGAGGAGAAAACCAGATCCAGAAAGACTGGTTTTCTCAAGGCCACACAGTCGGCCAGTAGCGCACTTGGATTGACTCTGCCATATCAGACTACCTCCATGTAGCTGCCATGACACGCGTGGAATCACTTCCCCTTGTCTCCCCTTACCTGGATGCATGGGCAGACGCTTCTGAAATAGGCCTTGTAAGACACGGAGATTACGGACAGGACATCCCCTTGCTTTAAACTGAACCAATCTCTTTATGGCCACCTTGGATAGTCTTGGGAAATACCTCCCTTAGATGCTACTGAGATCTGCAGGGAATGTTAATATGGAAGACTCCAGAGTGATTTAACCTTCATCCATCCACTCCTTCAACAAAATCATCCCAATCCTCATTCATGGGCACTGTTGCAGATATATACGTGGCACTTAGGTTCAGAGGAGTGAGGTTCTGGATTTCTTTTGACCACCTGGGGAATATCCTCCTTTTGTGAAAAGATTTCAAATAGTTTTTCCAAATGTAGCCTTTTCTATTAATGGGCAAGCAGTAAGTTTAGTACATTTAAGGGGTGATTCATCTAAATATTCCTAATCAAGGTCATTTTAGGTCGTGTTGATACAAACTCATCTTGGGATACAATTACCCTCTGCCAATACTCCATACAAGGTCTCAGCAATGTGTGGCTACAATATGAAGCAGATAGAAGATGCCACAGTCATCCAAAGGGTCCAGTGGCTGGAATCCCACTCAACTGCAGGCAGGCTAAGAAGTCTATATCTGATGGTAGGGGCACAGGTGCTTCAGGGCAAAAGAAGGACACAGAGTGAGGCAGCACAAGGGAAAAGTTGGGAGGCAGGACTGGAGGGAGAGCTGAGCCCATCTCCCATGCCTCTGGTCACCACTAGTGGGGTCTGGTGGGGTCGGGGAAGGAAGGTATCCTTCATGCTCTTTTGGGTGACAGGTAGGAGTAGAGGTTCCCATTTGTCAGCTGGAAGCATACAGGTGACAGTGTTGGTGAGTGAGAAGTGGAGAACGACACCACTCAGGGTTCCACATTCCAAAAAAAATTGCCAGTTTTCCCTCTGGTGTAAGGCTGATGGGCTACAGGAGGCCTGGTTCTAGGGGCATTGTTAGTCCAGTGCTGGAATCAAATGGGAATCATGTGGTTATCGTGGAGCTTCAGGTACCCCTGAGAGAAAATCCTGTGAACAACATTTATGTACTTGGTCAAGAACACCAATGAATTAATAATCATTTATTGTAAATCACTCATAGCGTACACATTATGAATGGCAAAATTACACTGTTAAACACCTGCTGGATGAAGAACTTCACTGTGACAATTTCCTGTTGGCATCACTTCTTTTTCAAACATTTTAAATTAAATTCTAAATGTCCACATCTTTCCTGAAAAGATCTATCTTAGAAGTGCACCAACGTCTTTCTTTTGCTCTAACTATTAACACAAAGGGCACACGGCCCCATTAATTCCACATGCTCTTCACAAGGCAACTTAACACACACCATTTTTTTTAGTCCAGAAGCTACATAATGATCACTTTATATTTTGCTGCAAAATCAATGAAGGCGGCATGCAGGGGAAACATTAGTAGACACTGAGTTCTAGATAACTCAGTTATTAAGATCTGATGGCCTAGTGTGAAAATTAATATGCTTATTTAGCAGGAGTAGCTAAAGTACATGCATCAGTGGCTGGGATCATTAGAATATAAATTAGGTGTCTAAACATTTAAATGAGAGCTTAATTTGCGCTTAATTTTATGTCTGGCACATCTGAGTTATACACCTTTAAAATGACAATAGCGAAGAGAACAAAATCAAACACCTAAACAGGCACTGATTTATAGGGTCAGCTGGCCATAATCGAGACACAAAACTAGCCGGGCAGTGAACAGATCTCTTTGGAAGCAAAGACAGTGGAGCATTAACAAGCTGTAAACAGGGCAAGAAAATAAAGAGAGCCATTTCCTGTATTGTCATTTTTGAAAGTTTTCAATTGTCTTATTTAGAGAACAACAACAAACACACATGCACAGTAATTACAAAACAGAAACTTTCTTTAGTTACTTAGACTCTCAATTTTGTCTTCTATCCTGCCTCTGTGCTCCGTCAGATAATGTGTTCAAAAACAGTTTTGGGTTAACTGGTAGAAAAGAAAGCAAATGCTCTCCTGAATCACACTGAAGAATATTAAATTCCTGCATCCTGTCAGGGTTAACATCATGTACAAGCACATGACCATGTATGTGTGTTTGACATATTGTAGCTACAGCGATTAAATCACATGTTCATACTCTAATGATAAATCATAGTTACACGGATGCTACATCGATAGTTATACCTTGACATTATTTTGAGACAAACGAAAAGTTCCCAAACCACATAGATTCCGTTCCCTCCCCAGCCTCTATGCCCTCCCACATCCAATGAACAAGAGAACTATAGGAACAAAAGCCATGAACTAAGGTGTCAATGGCAGACATGTTGGATGCCAGTTCCGGGTTCAAGTGCTGCCATCTCCAGTCCTGGCTTTCCGGGCCTTGATCATCGGCTTGGTTGCCCGTTTGCGGTCAGTGGCCAGTCCCAGCCAGCACATGAGGTCAATGAACCAAGTGGTTGGGTTGAAATTTAAGCCAAATTCACTCGCAGAGTAGTCGAAGGGAAAGGTGTGGTGGTAATTGTGGAAGCCTTCACCTGGAAGACAAAATGGGCATTGAAATAACCCATCCCCACCTCTCTGCACAGATTTATTCTCCCCCTCATTTATTGAGAGTCTACCATGTGCAAGGCACTATGTCAGACTCTCCGGGCAGCAGAAGACTTGGTGTCTGCCCTCAGGAAGAATTTACTTAGTTGGGTAGACTAAATCTGAACAGGAAAAAAAAAAAAAGGTTATCAGTGCAGAGTCACAAGATTAATTTTCCCTGTATGAACTACTACTGTGATTTCGGAGCTGTACTTAGTAAGCTCAATGCTAAATGACTGACAACAGATCTTCCTTTTGATGTATGTTCATAATAGGCAAATAGCCTCTGTGGGCTGGACTGATTAAAGGAAGGCTCGATGGGGAGAGCTTGGATGACCCAGATGAGCACTGTTCAGATAGGTAAGTAAACTGAGGATCCAGATTTTACATGTCCCAAATCTGCCCATATAGTAGTCCACCCTTCTGGTGAACAGCTTTGCCTCCCTTACCTTTTTTTTTTTTTTTTTAAATTAAGGTGTTTCAGGAGGGATCTCAGGGCTTCTTTCATTTGACTTGTGTGTGTGTGTGTGTGTGTGTGTGTGAGAGAGAGAGAGAGAGAGAGAGTCATGTCTAATTTTATTTTTTCCAAACATCATTTAATCAGTTGTCCCTGATTACGTTTTTTTTTTAATTTTTAAAATTTACATCCAAGTTAGTTAGCACATAGTGCAACAATGATTTCAGCAGTAGATTCCTTAATCTAAGGGCCCCTTACCCATTTAGCCCATCCCCCCTCCCACAAGCCCTCCAGTGACTCTCTGTTCTCTATATTTAAGAGTCTCTTATGTTGTGTCCCCTACCCTGTTTTTATATTATTTTTGCTTCCCTTATGTTCATCTGTTTTGTATCTTAATCATTTGACTTTTTAAAACAGCTTTATTGAGATATAATTCAACATATAATTCATCCATTTGAAGTACAATTTAATGGCTTTTAGTATTTTCACCGAGTCAGGCATCCATCACCACGATGAATTTTATAACACTTTCATTACCTAAAAGGAAGCTGCACACTCCTGAGCTGTCATCCCCCAGCCATCCCCCCATCCCTCTATCCCTCCTTTCTTCCTCTGTCATGGCTATTTCTATGTGTCAGTCTGACTGGCCGAGGCATGCCCGGATTAAACATTTCTGGCGTGTCTGTGGGGGTGTTTCTGGATGAGATGAGCATTTGAATCAGTGACCCCGGCAAAGCAGATTACCCTCCCCAGTGGGGGTGGCCACCGCTCAATCTGTTAGGGCCTGAACAGAACAAATGGTGGAGGAAGAGGAATTTGCCCCTTTTCCTCTGACTCACTCATTGAACTGGATCTATTGCATCTTCCCTTGCCCTCAGACTGGGATTTACATCATCTGCTCCCCTGGTTCAGGCCTTTGGACTCAGATTTAATCATATCACTGGCTTTCCTGAGTCTCCAGCTTTCAGACGGCAGATTGTGGGATTTCTCAGCTCCTGTAATCATGTGAGCCAGCTCCTTATAATAAATCTCTCTCTCCCCCTCCCTCTCCCCCTCCCCTCCTCCGTTCCCTATACATATACGCATATGTATATATGTGTGTATACATATGCACACACGAAACAGGAGGATATCTATTTATGTCCTACAAATATGTATCTATTTATATTTATATAGATATTGTACTGTTTCCCTATATATATGGAGATTTATTATGAGGAACATACAATATATACTACAGTATATATAAAAATTATATAGCGTGTGTATAACATATATATACATATACACACATGTACTGATTCTGTTTTTCTGGACAACCCTAATATAAATCTCCATACACTTGCCTATTCCGAACAATTCATATAAACAAAATCATACAATATGTAGCCTTTTGTGACTGGCTTCTTTCACTTAGCATCATGTTTTCAAGGTTGTAGCAGATATCAGTACTTCATTAACTTTTATTGCCAGGTAGTATTCTGTTGTATGGATGTAACATATTGTATTTAATTGACAGACTATTGAATTATTTCTGCTTTTTGGCTATTAATAATGTTACTATGGATATTCATACACAAGTTTTTGTGTGGACCTAAATTTTTTATTTTTATTTCTCTTTGTGTATAAGTCTGGGAGTGGAGTTGTTGGATCATATGATACTATTTTTAACCACTTGAAGAACTGCCAGATTCCTCCTTCACTTCTTAAGGAGGCCCTGGTCATCATGTAGTTCTTCTCTTGACCATAGTTGAAGGATTTTGCTCTGTAATAAATACATCAGATGGATGGATCTGTGGTTCAGTTTTCTTTTTTATTTATTTATTTATTTATTTATTTGTATTTATTCATTTTTGAGAGAGAGGGACAGAGCACGAGCAGGGGAGGGGCAGAGAGAGAGAGAGGGAGACAGAATCTGAAGCAGGCTCTAGGTTCTGAGCCATCAGCACAGAGCCCTGTGTGGAGCTTGAACTCACGAACTATGAGATCATGACCTGAGCCAAAGACGGATGGCCAACCAACTGAGTCACCCAGGTGCCCCTGCAGTTTTTTCTTTTTAATTTAGGTCTTCTTTACCCTGCCCCTTCCACCCTTCTAATTTTTAGTGTTTTTAGTTTTTTAGTAATTTTAGTTAGTATAGAGGAGTTTCCCCCACAATTTTCAGAAGCAGACACTGTTTTGAGAATCCTGTATGTACTCCCCATCTATCACACAGTTCAGTGTAATGGGAGCCTTTCCAGGACCTTAATGAAGAAAACTGACTAGGAGTCCAGTGTTGACCTGGGTGGACTTAAAACCAATACCCAGCTCTTCAGGGCCAGTGCCATGGTCCCATTCCTTGGGTTTTCTGGCCCACTGTCCCCACATAAGATGGTAACAGTCCATCTTGTCCCCTTCCTGTGTGCTCTCAGGGTCAACACTGGATGTGGCCTCCCTCACTGCAGTCCTGTAGGAAGATGAAGGGTAGGGAGGAGGAAGAAGTAGAAGCGTCAGAAACTCCTTCCAAGACACTTTTCTCTCTGCTTAGTCAGTGTTTCCATAGTTAAGTTTGGGTGCTTATTCCACCTCAGATTGGTGTTGTCAACACGACAACACGAGATTAAGACATGGGTCTTAATAAGTACATGAGCCTAACAGCGTGGTGGCAGAACCTCCTTGCTAGGTGATGCAGAGACCATTGCTACTTAGCTGCAGAGTCTTCCTTTCCTGGGGTCAATCTCGATGCTCAAGGCTCAGCTTACCAAGAAGCCCGAGTTGCTTCTAGAAAGATACAGTTAATGTTTATTTCTTACTTACTGTGTCCCAGCCAGTGCTGACTGCTTTAACGGGTATTAACGCCTATGAACCTCACATGTCTAAGCTAGCTGCCATGATTCTCCCCATTTTAAAAACGAGGATGTAAATGTACAGAAGGGACAAGTAACTTCCGAAAACCATAAGGCTAGTCATAAGGTAAGCACTTATTTCATGCTAAGCACGGCTGCAAAGACTATGTATTAGCCCATCTAGCCCTCCGGTGACCCCAGGAACAGGTGAATGCTACTATTATCTTCACTTTACAGATGAAGACACAAGGTGCAGAGGAGCCAGATAACTTTCCCAGGGAGTAAGTGGAGGAACCAAGACGCAGCCAAACTTGTCAGAATCCAGAGGCCTTGCTCTGAACCGTTTCGCGGTGCCATGAGATGCCACACTCTTGTTTCTTCCCATCTCTCTGTCTGAAGGCCTTTTGTATTACAGTCAGTCAAATGATCGGACAGCTAAATGGTCAGGGCAATTTGAGAGAAAAGCCAGCTGCTACTCCCCCTTTAGGAAAATTTCCATGGTAAAAAAAATAACTCCTAATTATTGATCATTTACTATATGACATTCTACCAAGCAGTTTACATATAGTATCTTACTTAATCTTCACAACATCCCTATGAAGTAAGCATCATTATTCCCATTTCACAGATAAGAAAACTCTAAATCAGAGAGATTAGGTGACTTGTCCAAGAACTAGGATTCTAATATCAAAGCCCAACTTCATCCCACCTGACTCCATTCCACTGCCTCTCTTTACAGATTCCAGAAAACCTCTGGAAAGTTAAGAAAATCTGAGCTGCCATTCTCCCCATTGGCTCTCACACCCCTACTCACCAATGGCACCCAGGGTGACGAGTGGGTTCTGCCGAGGACTGATATGTTTGTCATAGGGCCGGTTTCCATACATGTGGGCGGCACTGTTGACCAGCCAGCTGATGTTGAGTGAGATGGTATAGCGGAGGATGGAGGCCAAGAAGTAGGAGTTCCACAGACTCTCTTCCCAGGCGCACCAGGGTACCAGCGTGGGGATCACAAAGCACATAAGCACCACGGTGATCTTATAGTACCTGGAAGGCAGGACATGACACTATCATCGGGCACCTGTTGATGGTGGCAAGAATGAGATGAACAAGCTACAGGAAAAGCCAAGAATTGTGCCAGTCAGTTCCTTCAACTCTTTCTGTATCAGAAGTACCCTGTCGTGTGTTGCTCTGTACAGGGGTCACAAACCCATATACCTACAAGGCGACGAAAGTAGCCCAAATTTGAGAATTAGGATGGGTAGAATGCTATGGGAAGTGGTAGGGCTTGTAGCGTACTTCAGAGGAATTTCAACATAAAACAATCCATGTTGTGCTGGTGAAACCCGTGTATATCAGAGCTACTACAGGTCACCAGTTTGACAGCTCCTAGCTGCTTCTTTGACCAGTCAATCAACTTGGTAATCAGGTTTTCCTAAATGATTTCAAGAAATATGTATTACTTGAATAATTTCCAGGCACGTGATTCTGTACTAACTTAGCTTGAGAAAAAGTAAACAATCCAATCCCCTCTCAAAAATGTTCTCTGTTCATTGGTGATTACATTCCAAGCCAACATAAAAAATAAATGATAAGTATAGGAATAAACATGACTACATAAAAAGTAATCTTTACAAAGAAATCATCAATAGTTTGATTTCCAGACCCGTGTATACAGGAAAGATTTACTGAGCACTTACTATATGTCAGGTCATGAGTACTGGTGATACAAAGACAAGTTCGACACAGTCCCCACCCCAGGCTTCAGACAGGTGTAATCACTGCTCCTCACCCTCTAGCCATGTGAACCAGCTCTATGCAGGCTCAGGAAAGGGACTGTGATAGGAGTTCATAGCTTTTCCCTCCCTGGCCTCACCCTGGCTAATCATGCTTCCAGAAGGCCTCTGTTAAGGTGCATATATATGAAATGGGAGGTGGCACAGTGTGAGGAAATGACATTCAGGAGGCAGAAGACTTGAACTTGAGTCAACATCTGATTCTGGATGTTGAACAAGCCTTTTTTTTTTTTTTTTTAAATTTTTTCACTCTCCTCTTGTGCACAGTTAGATGGTTCCAAAAAGAGCAGAGAATGAGGCAAGGGCTTGTATGTGGACAGTCTATTTTGGGAAGAGTAAGATAGGGAAGGACAGAATGCCAAGCCAGGGGTGCCCATGCTTTGGACGCCTGAACTTGGACCTTGATGGGACAGACTATACCTCAGAGTTATTCTTTCAAGGAATGAAACAAAGGGCTATTTTCCCATTGGTTCTAACTCCCTCCTGGTCAAAGGATGTCACATGGGATATTAGCTCCCTCACACTTCCATGTTCACTCGGGTCAGGATGGCTGAGTGCATTTCTGGAAGCATCTCAGGTGGCAGGGGCAAAGCAACCAGGCAGGAAATAAGAAATAAGCAATCCAGCTGAGCAAGGTGCTTTGGGTACACCTGGGCCAGCAGGTGGCTGCAGCAACAGCTGGAGTGAAAAGATGGGCAGAGAGTAGGAGGTGGGGCACAAGAGGTGTCCGACACAGGTAGTAATGATAATACCTCTGGGGGTCTTGTGAGGATCTAATAACTAATGTATACTATGTGCATATTATATGTCACAGCTATTCCAAGACCTTTCCATGTACTGACTCATTTAATTCTAATAAAAACTCTAGGAGGAAGCGAGCATTATTATCGCCAATCTACAGAGCAACAGAAAGATTATGTAGCTGGGCCAAGATCACAAGACTAAGAAGTAGTAGGACCAAGATTCAGATCCAGGCAGAAACACTTTAGAGACTATCATGCTATTCTGCTTTGGCGAATGAAATCATGTGCATAAGTGTGTTTTGCAGATCGCTAGCTGCATGTGTTGTTCCCATAAAATTTGCTTTTCTTGGGCAGCATGTTAACCCCTCAACACCCATTTTCAAGACACTGGGATACAAGATGGCTGCATTTTAGGGAAAGAGGGTACTTAGGAGGTCAGATGCGTGGGCTATGGCTGGAGGGGCAAAGACAATAGACAATGAAGGTACTGGTGGTCTTAGATTAGGCTCCCTAGAGTCACATGCAGAAGGATTTTGGAGACTGCTCTTGAGAGATACTTGTAAGGAAGGGAGGAAGGCGGGTTGGGCTGAGGCAGCTCATCCACAATGAGTTTCAGCAGATCCAACAGGGAGCTCTAAAGGACGACCCTATAGAGTTGTCCCAAATGGAAAGGTATACCCACATCATCCAGTCTTTGGCCTCAGGGTGCAGGGGGCAGGGGGCAGGGCAGTTCCATGTGGGCAAGGGCAATTCCCAGAGAGGACAGGAGCTTCGAGGTGGATCTGGATGAGGAGATCTGGGTGAAGCACACAGATACTGGTGGTCAGTTTGTGGTGGGATGGGGGGGGTGTTTTTATGTTGTAAAGCATCATAGAACGGTAAACCTCCCGACTCTGCCATTCCCTAGCTGTGTTATATTGAGTGAATTATTTAATTGCACTGAGCCCCAGGTTTCTCTTCTGCAAAATGTGGTATTAACAAATTTACTGAGTTCTTACTATTGAGTACCAGGTACTGTCCTGGTTCTAGAGATATAAAGTGAACAAATCAAACAAAAATCCCTGCCCTTGGGGAGCAGAGGTATTCTGGTAGGAAGATTTGATAAATATATATATTATGTATATACCATATAAAAATTTACACACATATATATTCTGGTAGGGAAGAAAGCTAATAAACAATATATAGAGCATGTTAGTGGTAAATACTAAGATAAAAATAAAGCAGAGAAGGAGAATATGAAGTCAAGGGCAAGTGCTGAAATTTAAAATAGGGTGTTGAGGGAAGGACTTAGTGACATTATGGCTTTTGAGTAAAGACATGAAAGAAGTGAGAAGGTAGCCATGTGGCTAAATGGAGCAGAAAATTCCAACCAGAGGAAACCCCAAGTACAAAAGGCCCTGCAGCAAGTGTGTTCCTGGCACATTCGGGGACAAGCAGGAGAGTTGGGACTGAAGCAGGTGAACAAAGGGGAGAATGTAGAAGATAAGAGAAAAATGGTGGGTTGAATCACAGAGAGTGCGGCAGGTCATCAAAAGGGTTTCAACCTTTACTCTGAGTGAGATGGAGCCTTGGGCAGGTTTGGATCAAAGGAGCTGGGTGATCTGACTTACAGGTTAGCAGGTCACCCCGACTGTGGTGTTGAGAATGGACTGTGGGGGGAGGGACAGAAGCAAGGACAGTAATTAGAGGGCTGCTACCAAATCTCAGTAGGAGAAGACACTGGCTTGGACCAGGTCAAGGGTGGCAGGTGTGAAAGTCAAATTCTGGATATATTTTGAAAACAGAGTGACAGGACTTGTTACCAGACTGGATGTTGGAGAGAAAGGAGTCAAGGATGATATTAAGGATAGAGATGTCATTAGCAAATAGGGAGAAGCATGGAGGGGGTGCTGGTTTTGAGAAGCATATGAGGAGCTCAATCTTAGACATGTCAGGTGGGAAATGCCCACTACACGTTCAGGGGGCGATGTCAAGTAGACAGCTTGATGTTCAGGTCTGGACATCAAAGGTGCTCTAGAGAGAGGTTTGACAGGAACCGAAATTAGGAACTCATTAGCATATTAATGTATGACACTCACATACATACATTTTTTTCATCTGGGTTCCACAATAACCCTGTAAGATATCTATCTATCTATCTATCTATCTATCTATCTATCTATCTATTATTTTTAAATTTTATTTAAATCCAAATTATTAACATATAGTGTAGTATTGGTTTCAGGAGTAGAACCCAGTGATTCATCACTTACATATAACACCGAGTGCTCATCCCAACAAGTGCCCTCCCCATCATCCATTTAGCCCATCTCCTCACTCAACACCATCCCTGTGAGGTACTTATTATAGCCTCACTTTGTAGGACCTTTCTGGAGCTCCAGGGAGGTCATGGGACTTCCTCAAGGCCATATTGGTTGTACAAAGCATAGGCAACCTGCTACTTACTTGGCTTACCAAGAACAGGACACAGGGGATAGGTTTACCCAGAAGTAAACCAGACCAGAGTGTGGGATCTGGCCATTGTCCTAAGAGTTGCACATATCTGAATAAAAATACTACATTCCAGCTGGACTGAACTTCTTCCCATTTCTCAAGCACCACCTTCCCTCTCCCCTGTGTCTATGACACTCTTGGCCTGGCTTACTTAATGTTTCCAAACATCAATCTAAACATCACTTCCTCTGGTGGGATTTCCTCGGTCCACCAGAGCAGGCAGGGTGCCCCTATCCAGTGTTACTGTTGCATGTTGTACTTCTCAGCTTCATACTTGCCGGTGTAGTAGCGGCCTCACCCACTAGGTCAGTGGTCTCAGCCCTGACTGTACATTTGAATCAACTGGGTGAAAATTTAAAAATGACTGATGTTGGGAACCCACCACAGACCAGCTCAATCGAATCAGAATTTCTGTTCTGCGCATTGATATTTTTAAAACCTCTCCATTGCAGACAGACATTGATGGTAGCCTCCCATCAATCCACTCCCATCCTTTCTTTCTTGTTGAAATGTCCTGATTTTGTTCAGATATCTAACTGTTCTCCCTGCAGCCATGTCCTTCAGGGAAGGTGGACTCTACCCAGGGTGTGAGTCCTGACTGGTTTGAAGCAATCAATGGTAATCTCATTCACTTTCCCAATAATTAATTTGGGAACTGGCCAATAGTGGTCAATAAGATATGAGGGGGAAATGGGTATAATTTTTTTAAAGGGAAATAACAAATGTTGGTAAAGATGTAGAGAAATTGGAACCTTTACGCGTTGCTGGTAGGAATGCAAAATGGTGCAGCTGCTATAGAAAACAGTTTCTCAAAAGGTTAAACATCAAATTATCATATGACGCAGTGATTCAACTCCTAGGTATATGTTTAGAAGAATGGAAGGCAGGGATTTCAACATATATTTGTACACCAATGTTCATAGACGTATTATCCGGAGTAGCCAAAATGTGGAAACAGGCCAAGTTTCCATTAACTGATGAGTGGATAAACAAAACGTTATATATATACACAATGGAATATTATTCTACCATAAAAAGGAACAAAGCTTTTATATATGCTATAACACACATGGATCGATGGACCCTGGAAACATGTTTGGGGAAATAAACTAGACACAGAGGACAAATATTGTTATAATTCTACTCATATGAGGTACCTAGATTTGTTAAATTCATGAAGGCAGAAAGTAGAGTAGATGTTCCTAGGAGCTGGAGAGAAGGGGATGGACAAAGGGAAGTGCCCGTTTCATGGGTATAGAGTTTTTGTTGGGAGTGATGAAAAAGTTTTAGGTATAGATATTGCTGATGGTTATACAACACTGTGAATGTACTCAATGCCACAGAATTGTACACTTATAGTTAAAACAATAAATACTATCTTGTGTATATTTTACCACAATAAAAAAGAGTGAGATGAGAGAATGTTTTCTTGACCACAGAAAGAACACACGGGCAGAGATGGCTTCTTTTTTTTCACAGTGACGCCAGGTACAGCCATCTGTGACCATGAACAAGGTCTAGGAAGAAGACTGAAAAACAAAGTGGACCCCTTAGGCTGACAGAGCAGAAAGATGGAAAGGTTCCTGGAATGAGTCACTGAACTGACCAACCCCAGAGTGGCTTTACCCCCAATGTCTTATTCTGGGACAAACCAGCTGAGTCAGGACCTTCTGTGGAGCAGCTGAATGCATTCTAGTATCTGTAGTAGACACTGTCATGCCACCTGGATCTCCTTTCAGTGGAGAGTCGCTGGCAGTGCTGCCTCTGCTAGAGAGAGCCCCTCTGCCCTAGGTCATGCTCTCTCCTAACAACCCTATCCAGTGACTACTTACATAAGGGGAGTAGTCCACTGCCTGGTCCCACTGCCTCACCTCTCAATGATGCTAAGTGTCACCCCAACTTCAGGGCCCACTGTAAGGTAGGCTGAGGCCTTCATTGGACCGATCAGGACTCAGCTTCTTCCTTTGCCCAGTCCTGTTTCCATCACTTCTTCCACAGGGGTTGACCCCAAAGACTCCTTCCAGTACACTTCTTACGACGTAATTTCCACCTCAGAGCCAGCTTCCAGGGTAACCTGTCCTACAACGTGGATACACTGCTGGGCCAGCAGAGTCCAGCAAAAGGCCACTCTCCAGAGCCTGGCACAGGGGCTTGCACATAAACAAACACTCCTACATATTTGTGGGATAATTAAGTAAATGATTCTTTGGTTAATAAATTATGAGCTCTCAGCTTCTCAGGAACATGAAAACACTACAGTGACCTAGTAGGGCACAAAGTAAGAGAGATAAAATGCCCAGTTTTCCAAAAAACAACACAAACCACACAATAAATGTGTAGCCTGCTTTGGGGTTCTTCATGAGATGCTTATCTCTTGGATTGGTGCAACACAGGATTGTGAATATGAAGCTGGCAACCTGATTAGACATTTGTGCTCATCCGGGCCCCAAACCTCAGCTTCCAACAAGTTTCACTGTGAGGTGTCACAGCTCCAGTTTAACAGAATGATTTCTGAGCGTAAGCTTCTAGGTCATGCTCTGAGATGCCAAATATGGCAAAACATTGGCAATATTTAAGATAACAGCCACTCTAACAGGTTTGGTCTTGATTTAGAACGTGGATGGTTTCCTCTCTGTCTTCCTGTGAACACTCAGACCCTGAGATAGGAGAAGACTCCTACTATCATCAAGGGAGAACAAGATAATGGGTAAGGACTAGAGAGAAGGGTTGGTGTGAATCCAAGAACGACCCAAGAAGAGTAGTTCTCTTCCACAGATTTAAAACCGGAGAACTACAGGTTTGAGTGCAAAACACCAAAGCCAAAGTACTCAAGCTCCCTCTACAAGCAGCTCTGGAGCAGCCATATATCGTGTTAAAGTGACAGCTTCGGGGTGCCTGGGTGTTTCAGTCAGTTAAGCGTATGACTCTTGATTTCAGCTCAGGTCATGATCTCGCGGTTTGTGAGTTCAAGCCCTGAGTCCGGCTCTGGGCTGACAGCATAGAGTCTGCTTGGGATTCTCTCTCTCTCTCTCTCTCTCTCTCTCTCCCTCTCTGCCCCTCCCCTGTGCACTCTCTCTGTTTCTCTTTCAAAATAAATAAATAAGCTTACAATTTTTTTTAAGTGACAGTTTATCAGAACAGACCTACACCAGACATTGGAACCCTTCCCATTCCCACCACCTCAAAATTCCTCCGAACACCAATTCCACAGCGGGAAGATGGTTTTCAGCATTTAGCTCAAGATAAGAAGTCCATTCACACAACCAAATGCCATCACACACCATGATCCCCAAGTCCAAGTAAGTTTCAGTGGTAGGACACAGATGAAGATATGGGCCCTCATCTTGCAACTTTGTCAATGCTTTGAAAACTATCCTTATTCCAATAAACTAGATCACAATAAAGAGGACTGAAACATTAAAAATAGAATTGGAGTGCCTGGGTAGCTCAGTTGGTTGAGCGTCCAACTCTTGATTTTGGCTCAGGTCATGGGATTGAGCCCTGTCTCAGGAGTGGAGCCTGTTTAAGATTCTCTCTCTCTCTCTCTCTCTCTCTCTCTCTCTCTGCCCCTTTCCACTGTTTGTGTTCTGTCTCTTTCTTTTAAAAATAAATAAATAAATAAAAATAAAAAATAAAGTAAAATAAAATAATAGACTTGGGACCAATAATTTATTCTATGGAGAAGAAAGGATTTGGGATTTCTTTCTTTTTTTCTCTCCCATCGTTCCCAAATCTGGTGTGCTAATAAGCATCTTAAAACCCTTTTTTCTTTAGATGAAAAAGAAATTGCTGTTCTCTGCCTGCAAGCATTTCCTATTGCTTGACTAATTCTAAGCACAGTGGTCCAGAGCCGGTGGTGTGTGAGATCTCCAGAGGGAAAATCACGAGAGCATGAAGGAAGGGGAAATATCTGCCCAATGCTGACTTCTGAGGGGGGCTGGCCCAAGGAAACGTGAAAAGAAGCAAATACCACCACGGTGGGAGAGAAATTACAACCCCACAGACGTACTCTAATGATAAGCAATGAGCTGTCACTGGCATCTTGATTAAACTTACTTGGTTTTGTGATTTCACTGAAAGCCTAGCCAGAAATCCATTTTCCCTACAACTTTTGCATCTTGTAGGGAACCAGGCAAAATCATCTGGCTGCTTACTCAACATTCATTTAGGGGACGTAATACGCGCTGGCAGTTTGTAAATGGAATGGATGGAACACTCTCTCCCTCCTCCTTGGTCCCCTCTGGCTTTGCCCACAGGAGGTGAAAGATGTGATTCATTTGGATGCAGACCTGAAGATGGGAAGCTCCCTGATGGGGGAGCTCTTTGGAGCGTTTGAGAAAATATTCCAGACTGTTTGAATTGTTTAGGTTGAAAATGGGCTCCGCTTCTGTGATTTTACCTGTGGATTTTACCTCTCTGGTGTTGCAGTGGCTTTAAGTGAGAGAGCTCATGATGACCGCATTTGAAGCGTGCTCTGTAAGTCTTAATCATTCCAGATTTCGCTCTGACCCTCAATTAGTCTTGACATCACTTTCCCTATGCTACTTCAAAATAAGCATTCCCGTAGAAGAAAATCTTTTAATTGGACTATCTGGATGCATAATCGTCATCTTCTGGATGCCTTTTCTCCCCCATGAAGGAAGCTGAGATGAGGGACGCTGCCCCAAGAAAATGGCTCCACTAGAAACTGCGACTCAGTGGGGAAGAGACGTATTTTTATTTTCTCTCCAACCTTCCACTTTATTTGCTTTTGAGGTCTGAATGTGGAGGTTAGTTGCATCCATCCACTTGAATTTAATATTTGTACAAACAGTTTGTATTAATTCGCTGAGCAGCTTAAAAGATAAACACAATCATTTCAGAATTTCAACACAAAGAGCATTATTTGTACCTCACTAACAATCAAGTGCTTAAAGAAAAGACCCAGGCATGCTGATTGCTGAGACCGAGTAAGAAGGGTTAAAAGGCCTTTTCCCTTTTTCAAAGCTTTGATTTCCATCATGGTAAGTAGACAGCAAGTTCTTTGTGGGCAGGATTTGTCTTGATCCAAGTCATATCGTCCTCAGTTTCTTGAACAGAAAATGCTTGTTAACACAGTAGATGCCCAGGAAGCAGCTGATTGGTGACCTGCACCAGAGGGAGTGAGGGCAGAATCCATCTGTCTTTGGCAAAAGCAATTAGGTCACTTCATCCTCCTAATGGTTTGCTACTTAGAGCTTCTCTAGTCGTCTCAATATAAATTTAAGTTCATTAGACTGATATTCTGTTCTCTCTCCAGGGCTCTTGGTTTATGTCTTTGACTTCCTCTGCCCTTCCTCCCACCCACCCGCCTCCCTCCCTTCTGATTAGTTCTCAATTGTTCTCAATAAATAATCGGAACACAGACTAATTCCTGATGGTACGTAGAATCGGATGACTAAAATGAGCACTTAAAGTCATATACAGAATAATTTTTTAAACGAAGTTGTTGCTGCCTTGTCACTTTCTCTCAACCTTAAAACTGTGCTCCATTTCCATCCTTGCTGTCTGATATAAAGTGAGCACTGCAGGAAGAAACATAATCACTTTTCTTAATCTGGGTCCTATGAAATTGTGTGCAAACGATTTTGTGTATTTCCATTTGCTGGGGTTCAAAGTCCACAGCTGTCATCAAATTCTCAAAGAGATACTCGGTTTCCAAGACCCCAAACATTTGATGTGGTTGTCAATGAACTTTGATTTTCTTTGTTTACTTTAGAATTTGGCTTGGGATTTAAGTAAGAAAATCTAATTCACTTTAAGGAAGGGTCAACTGAAAGAATTTAAAGAATAGAACTTTTAAAAATGAGATTGCCCTGCCTACTTTTTTAGCAGTAAAATGTTAAAAGGGATTGCAGTGACACTAGATACAAGTGTGTGTGTGTGTGTGTGTGTGTGTACGTGTGTGCACTTCCCTGATCATTCTAGACCAGATATGTGGACCTGGTGCTGAAAGGATGGTGACCAATTGACAGAATTCAACTTTCCACCCTCACCCAAGGGAACAAGTTTAATTCCAAACTCTCATCAATGACAAGCTACTCACAGCAGCCAGTCTCTGTCGCCTGAAAGGAGCCAATGGAGTCATTTCAGCCACTTTCATTATCAATATCAACTGCTGCCATTGAACTGATTAGCAGGCTGACTGTTTTTTTTGTTTTGTTTTTGTTTGTTTGCTGTTGTTGAGAATGAATAGGCTGATATAAACCTGGCTTCTTCATTTCACATTTGAAAGCCAGGACCCTTGAGCACAATGCATGCTTTCCAGCACATTTCTTGAATTCAAGCTGCAACATCCTTCCAAAGCTCTCCAGGCCTTCAAAACTCAGCTCAAATTGATTTCTTCTAGAAAGCCTACCTTGATACATCCCCTCTCAACTAGGGTTATTGAATTATTGAACATCCCATCAGTACAACTGTGCTGTAAAGACTCAAGAAGACAATCATTTTAGATAGCTGAGTTGTCTGATGAGCTGATGGTATACACATTCAACCAACTTAAAAAAAAAGTATGTGAAAATCACTATCCATTTTTCTGCCTTCTTAATCAGTTTATGGAACAAAACTTGACCTTCCCTGATGGTGATGAGTGTCTTATACTGGATTCCCCAGAAGGCAGGGCTTAAAACAAAAGCTTGTATGTTACTATTTTATAAAAGGAGCTCAATCCAAGGGCAACAGAATGTGGGGGAGCTGATAGGCGTGTGTGTAACTGAGCCGGCCACTGCTTGATATCTCAGCCTGGTGGGACCATCTTCCAAAAGACCATATGGGTGACTGAGCCTCAAAACACTCCTTCTGAGAGGAGGATGTGGGAAGAATGTGTCTCCCAGCAACCTGCTCCCATTGCTCCCACCTCTGCCCCCCACCACACGAACTTTAGGATTATCAACACTGATGTTTAGAGGTGTCACGGGCTCTAGCATCAGCAGGGATGCCTCAAGGCAGGTGGCACACACAGTGCTTATGTGACACCCTGTAGGGATGAACCTACCCAAAGCTAGCTGGAGTGCACAGATGGCTGTGCAGAACATGTAGGTAAGAGCCCCAGGACAGGGCGGGTCCAGACAGTCTACAGTGGTGCCCTACCTGCAAGTGTCTGATGCAATGACCTTTGGAATATAGGTGTGTGCTCCGCAGAGCAGGTATGTTCTGTCCGCAGAGTCCATTATAAGAACTGGATTCTACATTGAAGCACCTTGGTGGCTCAGTCGTTTAAGTGTCTGACTTCAGTTCAGGTCATGATCTCATGGTTTGTAAGTTCAAGCCCTATGTCAGGCTCTGTGCCTGGAGCCTGCTTTGGATTCTATGTCTCCCTCTCTGTCTATCCCCTCCCCTGCTTGTGCTCTGTCTCTCTCTCAAAAATAAACATAAAAAAAATAAAAGAACTGGATTCTACATTCACTTATTAAATCTTGCTGACCCCTCCCTCATTTTCAGGTACACTGATAAGCTGTCACTTGTGTTTGTCAGTGTTCTCTCTTGCAGTAGCTTCTCTGTCACCTTCTAACTTGTTTCTCTCAATCTGCTTAGGGTGTGAAAACCAGACAGCTCGGTTTGTTCAAGTTGTGTGCAAATGAAGAACACACAGGCTCTGGGTGAGAGCTGAAGAGGGTCACCTGTGCCGAGACCCAAAATACAAAATTACTAGGAATGTGACATTTCTTCCAAGATCTCTTCCTATGGAGGTAGAGGGTGGAACATGCACTTTGGAGTTTAGAGAATTCCATAAAGTGATGTGAATCTGGCACTGAGTATCTCCAGTGATGGTTCTCTTTGTTTATTTACAGGTCCTTGGTTTTACTCCCATTAACTGAAAGTACTGGATGGCTGAGCCTCTGACTGGTGAGACACTAGTGTATTTAGTTTCCACTGCACTCTGTGCATTTGAACTTCATTATATCGTCATGCTGCCTGTGATTTCCTTGAAGACACTTCGCATAAACAGTGTGAGGTAGGGGTGCATGTGTATGTGTGTGTGTTTTATTCATCACTCCATAAGCAGTTCATTAACATTTAAAGTACCTTAATCAGGAATCCATATTTGAGGCACACGTAGTTAGCATCTGACTAACTCTAATGAGTTCCTAAGCCAGAGGTCCATTATGAGCTTCAACTATTTTTATCTCCAATCACCCCCAAAGAGTTTGTAAAATCAGTGGTTGAAATATGTGCATTGTCTATAAATACGATACCACTACCTCTCTACAGCCTATATTCCATAGAGTGGCGTCACTGAAGGCTTTGCTCCATCCTGTGCCCAACCACTGACAGAATTCTGTTGCTGGATTCTGACGAGAAGGTGATACCACCTCAACACACCTTCCATGCACGGAGCTTACCGGCATGTCCAAAAGAACAGGAGGCGGGGCTTCATTGAGCTTCCAATGCACTGCATGGCTGTCTTTGTCCCTAATTGTTAACTGTGGTAGAATTTGGTCTGAAGCAGGATTCTGCTGGAGGGAAGACCCATTTCCTTCCTTCTCCTCTCACACCGGATTTGGTCAAGGTCAGATCCCAGCAGACATGGCCAAAGGGGTCTCTTTTTGCACCCTTCCTTCTCCTCTCACACCGGATTTGGTCAAGGTCAGATCCCAGCAGACATGGCCAAAGGGGTCTCTTTTTGCACCATCTATGTTTCTGTAGTGCTCTCTCAGCGTCAGAGGCACCACGGGTCCTGGATAGGATCACTGTTGGTATGAAGAGACACTGCACAAACAGGGAGTGTGCTCGTGGAACTTCCCTACCCTCACCCTTCGAGGTAGGCCCCTCCCCGGCTGTGGAGCCACACTGTGAGGGAACGGAATGCACCAGGGCTGGGGGGCAAGTCCAGGTGCCACTTACTTCAGCAACTGAGAGTTACGGCATCATGCACAAACGATCACCGCGAAAGCTGGTTCTCAGCTGTGGGTTGTCCAGCACCCTCCACAAACTGTATAGTAAACACACTCCTCAGTCTGAAAAGGATTTGGGGAGGGGGTGCTAGGTATTTCAGTAATCTCAATAAATAGGAAGATGACTAGAACATAGTCACCATCCTCAAGGAGTTTTTGGTCCGATGAGAGAGATATACAAGTGGAACATTTTAAAACTTTTTTAAAAATGTTTATTCATTTTCGCGAAAGAGACAGTACACAAGCAGGGGAGGGGCAGAGACAGGGAGGGAGACATAGAATCTGAAACAGGCTCTAGGCTCTGAGCTGTCAGCACAGAGCCTTAGCGGGGCTTGAACTCGGGACTGTTGAGATCATGACCTGAGTCGAAGTTGGACACTTAATCAACGGAGCCACCCAGGTGCCCCCACAAATGGATCATTTTAGTGCAACATGATAAGCGGGAAGGTGAGATAGGCCCATGATTCTGTAGACCTGACGAGAAGGGGCCCTTAGCTCATTCTGGGACAATGAACCTCAAACTCTTCAGTCTCCAGGACCCTTTTACATATTTTAAATATGTAATTGAGAGCTCCAAAAAGCTTTTGTTTATGTGGGATATCAACATTTTCTGTATGGGAACTTAAAGCTGAGAAATGTTTTATAGATTTGTTACATATTCGCTGTTAATATATGTTAATAACATAAAATTACATACAATATAAACTATCAAATAGTATATGTAAAACAAGTGTATCTGTTAATATTATAAAATAAATGCAAAACTGATTCATTAAAACAATAATGAACCTATTCCATGTTAACCTAAATGACATTTTTATGAAAAGTAACTATATTTTCCAAAACACAAAAAACACCAAAAAGTCTTAGTGTGAAGAATGGCTTCATTGTACATATTGGCAAATCTCTAATGTCTGGCTTAATGGAAACAACTGGATTGACACACCTTCAGCCATGATTCCACTGCAATATATTGTTTCGGTGGAAGTCTACGGAGAAACTGCCTCACACAGATGTACAGTCAGAAAAGGGAGGACCTCACAGACCTCCTAAAAGGGACTTGGGGCTGCCCCCTCCACCCCGAGAGTCCTTGAACTGCTGACCTCAGCTTCCTGGATGTGAGTTTTGAAAAATGAGTAAAGGCTGTCTAGGAGAAAAAGAACATTCTAGATCAGTGCTTCTCAAACAATCACGGTGCATCTGAATCACTTGGGGTTTGGGGTGGGGCTTGCATCCTGCATTTCTAATGAGCTCCCAGGTGACACTGAAGGTGCTGGTCCCACAACCACAGGTTAAGTAGCAAGGATCTAGGCCAGAGAAATAACAGAAGCAAAGGCAGCATCACAGAACAGCCTGACGTGTGAGGGGAATGGCATAGTTAGAGAGTGAAGTACAAGGCAGAAGTACCAAGACGTAAAGTAAGCACGCCAGGGGGATAGCAGACAGTTGTAACTTTTCCCCAGGGGAAGTCTTGAAAAAGTTTTAAGCAGGAGACAACTCTGGCTCACACGTATGTGTAATTTCTTATTCTCAATAACTCAGAACTGCAATAAATATAAAACACACATGCAAAGTAAGCGGGCAGCAGGATGAAGCAGAAGAAGAAGAAAGATGATATTCCCTATAATATTACAACATAGCTTCGTAGAAAGAGCATGTGCTTTGGACTTGGACAGAGTTTGCTTAAATTCCATTTACAAAATGTGTCCTGAGTCAGCTTCTCAGGGGCTCAGATTCCATCATTTGTAAGGATAGGAGAGATACTAGTTATAAGGGCAGAGAACAGAGTCTGCTACATCATGAGTACTTACTATACTGAAATCTATGTGATAAAGGATGTTATAGAGTAATAAAAAATAACACTGGAGGCTATTATTGTTATTCTAAGATTAGATGTAGGCTTGAAATAAGATCATCGAGCTCATTAGAATTTTGTGTTTTCGGGGCACCTGGGCGGCTCAGTCAGTTAAGTGTCCGACTCTGACTCAGGTCATGATCTCCCAGTTCGTGGGTTCGAGCCCCGCATCAGGCTCCGTGCTGACAACTCAGAGCCTGGAGCCTGCTTTGGATTCTGTGTCTCCCTCTCTCTCTGCCTCTTCCCTGCTCACACTCTGTCTCTCTCTGTCTCTGAAATATAAACATTAAAAAAAAGAATTTTGTATTTTCAAGAGCAAAAAGATTCTGAAGGGGAACCCAAGAGGAATCACCTAACAGTCAATGTTTTGCCTATTTGCATGCCAAGCAGCGTCAGTTCACAGCTACCCGCAGTGATGGAGGATGAGGCCGACAGCTACAAGACCTCAGGTCTCCTGGTTATCATCCTTTCTGACAAGACAACTTGGACACAAATTTTCAATACAAATTTTGAATGGCTTATGTTGCAATCTCCCCACTCTTCTTGCTCTTTTCCTAGTAGTACTTGTACCAATAAGGAGCAAAGGCAGAGGGAGCACAGAGAAAAAGAATTATGATTGCATATTAAATACAGCCATCACAGTTTACAAAATCTCTCTGTGCGTGGGTACTCTCATGAGAAGGGCTTTCCTAATTTCTATTCCTCTTTTTCTCTGAAGCACTTGGCCTTAAGGATCCAGAAATCCCCTCATCACCCTGGGATTCTGAGACTCTTCATATCTCATTCTTGCCTCGAAGGGTTAGTTAGTAAGTCACCCGTGATGCGTTGCTTTCTCAATCCATTAAAACAAATATTGGCTCTCTGACTGTAAATGAAAGTTTTCATTTCCTAAAAATCCACGTTCTTAGTTGGACAGAATTTGAAAGCCTGTTCATTTATCTAGAAACATATATATATAGATATATGGAGGTTGTCTCAATCTCTTGATAGTTAGGACATCTGAGTAATTGTTTTTCTCTGTTTTAAAATGAAAGACAAGAGTAGGTTTATTAGAGAAAGCCAAATGTCAGAAGAGATAGCACACTTCAGATGAGTCAATGAGCATGTTTTGACAAATCACATTATATCAGCACTAAGAGTCTTTGTTTCTGTGTGACAGATTTTTTATTGTTTTATATGAAAATAGGTAATGTGAGGAGAAGTAAGTGACTTGGACAGGGGGTCAGTTCAAAGCTGATTTCTGACAGGGTTTTCTCAGCCACTGGGCTGTTGGTAAAGTCTTTGGTTTTTCTTTCACCAGGAATTCTTTCTTTTTAATTTTTATAATTTTCAGTTTTTTAGACTTAAGAATTGGACTCTTAGAACACCCTTTGCAATAAGGTATGCTCCCCGGGAAGGGAGCATTCACCTATACTGTCATTCATTCATTTATTTTTTCATTTTCTGAATCAGTGGAAGCATTTCTTTAAGAAAAAGCAAGGAGCGGAGGTTGGGGGGGGGGCCTGGGTGGCTCAGTGGGTTAAGCATCTGACTTTGGCTCAAGTCATGATCATGCAGTTCATGAGTTCGAGCCCCGCATCAGGCTCTGTGCTGACAGCTCACAGTCTGGAACCCATTTTGGATTCTGGGTCTCTCTCTGCCCCACCCCTGCTCTCTCTCTCTCTCTCAAAAATAAACTTAAAATTTTTGAATTTAAAAAAAAGAAAAAAAGCAAGGAGGAAGGAAGGTGAGTTTTAATTTCTAAGGCTGATTACATCAGCGCTCTGGATGGTGGTCTCCACTGGAGCCCTCTGCCTTTGGGGAACAACCTCAATAGCATCCTCTCAAGGTGCGGCGCCCAGCAGTGCTTGCTTGCAAAAAGTAGGGGGCGCCTTGACAGTTTCCACTGTTCACTGGGATATGTGGAGTGGAGGGGGCAGGAGGTGTCTGGGTATCCACTCCCTGTCCCTCTCATTAAGATAAAACCAGCATTTCCTGTTAACAGTAACCACAAAAATTATAGAATATCTAGGACTAAACCCAACAAGAAACTTATAAGATCTATATTTAGAAAACTACAAACATTTCCTTAAAGATGTAAAAGAAGTGGTAACAAAGGGATAGACTGTTCTGGGAGAACGAGAGTGTCAGGAGAAGGTCATGAGCCATGCAGACCTCAAGGACCTCATTCCGCCATTTTCTCCTTTACTGTGAATTCTCTCAGCTACTTTCATATATGGACTTGGAAGCCTCTGGCTATTTTTTAAATTATGTCTTTTCTTCCCAATTAAGTGATAGGATTAATAAAAGCAAGGACTATCCCTTTTCTTTTCTTTATATCTTCCATATCCCTTAGGACAGAAATACCTCTACTTACAACTTTTCCATTTAAAGAAGTTCACAGTACGGAGAAAGCAGGGTAAGAAAGCGCATTCACTCTGCCCACCAGCAGCGGATGGTGTTAGCAGCTACATGCAATCATTTTGCCGCACACTGTTAGGCAGGGGGATGTTGGCTGGGTTTGTGCTCAGTTCTAAGCTATTTTATGAACATCAGTAACATCACCAGTTTGAAAAGCATAAAAGTAGTGATTCCATGTAAAATGCTGCAAAAAAGAGACACACGATTGTGACGGAAACAAAAGTGGAGATAATTTTTCAGGAGTGGTGGGCGAATGTTTAATGCTGCAGGTGCTCCTGGCAGAGCTGGAAGAACCCTGAAGGCCAAGGACTGAATGAATACTGATCAAAAAGGAAGGAACGGGGATTGGTGGAACGAAAGAAACAACTTTTACAGGTTGTGGCTAAATAGTAGCAGCAACAAGCGATATCCCTTGGCCTAAACTTTGTCAATCTTGGTGAAGGCCAGGAGTTCATGAGTGAACATAAGCCTAGGCCTGGTAAAAAGTGTTGACAAGTCTGCTGTGAGGTAAAGGTGGCTCCATGGGCTCAAAGTTGCTGGGTTCAGGGGCTTTCCGAATCAGCAAAACCTCATGTGGTGGCGAAGAAGGGTGATGCAGCCATAAGAGGTCCACGTTTGGGGGGAAATGTTGAAGAGAATGTAAGGAAGAGAAGAGCGCTCCTGGCTGAGAGCTTTGAAGGGCCCACTTAGGTTTTTATTTATGGAGATGGATCTGGGAACTGGTAACTTAAGCCTCTCTTAGTCACTTTGAACTTATGAAAAAAATGGACACCGGAGCAGGATTGTAGAACTAAGGTCTCCTTGAATGGAATAGCGTCCATATACTCCCTTATGTGTGGTTAACTGCACAAATATTTATTGCACATCTCCTCTGTGATGGACACTTCCACATACATTAACTAATTTATTCACTTAATAATCTTGTAAGATATATATCATTACTATCACCATTTTATGGCTGTGGAAATGAAATCTTGGAGAATGCCAAACGTGGGCTGTTTTGATTCCAAGATGCTGTTTTACCTCTCCATACGTAGCTGCCTCTTTGTGTCAACTGAATTAATGAATGAATAAATAACCCAATGCAATATACATTATAATTCTACCTATGTTTCACACAGTTAACAAAGGGCTTGATTTTTGAATGCACATCTATTACTTTGTATAGTGTCATACATACATATAATACACATAATGCCACCAGTGTTACTTTATGTAACATCACCAAGTCCCATTGCTGAATGTCTCTCTTCTGACCTTCAAAATATCTCTAGGGGCCCAGAAGGGGCATGCAACATTAAGAGGCACTTTGAAAAATGGTTTCAGTGAATATATAATGAAGCCAAACAGGGCACCCCGGAAGGGTCACTTTTCAATATGTATCTTTGATCAATGCACAAAACATCTCATAGTGCAGCCTCCTAGTTAAGGACCCTTCCTTGTCTCTGGAAATCCTTTGTGCCGACAAGGAATAGAGAAAATGGTCAAGAATTCTAACCAGGGTTGTTTAGTGTAATTTCTCCAGTGCTCCTATGTAAAGTGTGGCTATGACAAAACCTATCTCTCAACCTAATCATTCTGTGACACGTTCAATAAGATGTAACATGGTGAAATGAAGGCTGAGGAATTAGAATAAATTGTGTCAAAGGAAAATCTCCCTAATAGCTCTGACATGACAACCTGCACATGAAAAATCTAAATATTCATTTTGAGTAATAGAACAGCTATCAACAAATTTGTTACTGAAGACAGTATTTTCACTTCAACTGTCAACTGACAAGGGGTCCCCATAATACATCGCCATTAGCAGTTTGCATCAGTGACAAAGAAAATACACTTGAATTTCACAAATATGTATGAATCGTACTCTTTCAATTTTAAAAAGGGACTCAGCCTCATTAAAAATTTTCGCAAAATAGCTGTCACAAGGACATTAACCTTGTAAATCATTTCATGGCAAGAACTACAAGTTGGACAGTAAGTAATAGATTTGTTTCCAGTTAAACAATTTATTTCTTACTTTAAATATATGCATTTCTGCCTTCTGATGCTTCTTGTTTAAACAACTTCTCCTATATTACTCTCTTTCTAGCTCAGTAGTTGCTGGATTCTTTAGAGAGTCTTCCATGAAGCAAACCAGCACTAAAATGACTGTTATTACTTATCTAGTAATATATCCCAGCTCAGAGCACCAGGGATAGTAGGAACAAGAAATATGTAAATGTTCCATGTGTTAATTTGCCTGTGTAGACAGACTCATTTGTTCTCCCTTCCTGTTCCAGGAGGGGCAGAAGGATTCTGGGTAGGAACGTGGGCTTTGGCATCTCACTTTGTCAGATCTTCTTCTTCAACAAAAATGGAGGAATGAGATGAAAAGATAGTATCTCTGTCCTTGACCAACACTGGATTCAGAGTGTGAGGAAAATAACTGCATATCCCTTTTAAAAGGCAGATGGCAAAAGACACATGAACAAATATTTAGTCTCACTAGTAATCAAAGATCTGCAAATCCATTATGACTATGAGTATCACAAGCTGAGAAATTTACATATTATTTGACTCAGCTATTCTGGTTTTAGCCAAAGGAAGATATCATAGCTATGATCAAAAATTTATGTATAAAGTTATTCATCTCACCATTGTTTTAATGACAAAAAAGGTGAAAATCCTCCAAGGTCCATCAGAAATAATGACCCATCTTCACAATGAAATACTAAGTAGGCACTAAAACTGGAAAGACTTCACAGGATTCCATTAGGCAAAAACTCTAGGTCCTATAAAATAGGATACAGAGTTTTGCTTCCACTTAGGATGTAGAAAGTCACAAGGGAACATTGTTTCCATCAGAACAATGAAAAAGGTGGAGAACATACAAAATAACTTTTCTTGAGCGCATCAAAGAGTTGAGGTCTCAAGGCAACTAAGTGAATCAGAATTCCAAAGAGTGGTAACCCCATCCACGAACTTCTTTGCTTGGCAGAGCGTAAGGAAAGATGGGGCCACCTTATTAGTAGATGAGAAGAAATTAGCTATAAATTTAATGAATCCTTAAAAGCCAAGTGTGGGCTAATGTGTCACTTTGGAATAGCTTAGAGCCTCAGACACAAGGGAGTTTGCACTCACATTCCAGGTCTTTTCTCTAGACCTGCATTAAGTGTTCACAAAAAAGTCAGAGGTAAAGTAGGAGACTGGAGAGAGCTCCCCTCCACTGTATAGACATACAGGAGGTGACCAGCTGCTACCAAATGACAAGCACAAAGCCTTGATCTCTTCCTCAAAGACTTCTCTTGCAAAGCCAAAGTCTTAAGCTGCTGGGGAGGGCAGAAAGCCTTTTGCCCTTAGGACCAGGAAAAAGTCCAATACTTCTGGAAGAATAAGAGAAACAAAACCTGCTTGTCTCTGAAGGAGAAGTAGAAAGCTCTCCCCCACTCCCAGACACACACAGAGTCATTACTGCTGAGGGAGAGGTGGAAGCAAAAATCTGGTTTGTGCCCAGGATCTTGCACTGCTCCAAGCAGAGATCTCCTTTTGTTGGGGGAGATGCAAAAATGCTCAAGAAGTCTTAACCCCAAGGTTCAGACACACAGAGGTTGCCTAAGTCTGATACAGGACTAAGACAACAAAAAAATCCCAATCCCTTACATTAAGACATGCATAGAGAAGCAAGCAATAGAAGTCCCCCCTAGTTCAGATAAGGGCAAGAACACAGAGAGAGATGTCCTCTGTGGTGCAGGTATGCAGGGGACAGCTGAAAGCTGAAGGCAAAAGCATTAATACTTAGACATCCTCCCTGGTACTCCAGGGTCTACTCTAAGCATTTGGTAACAGCAGTTATCCACTGAAGTCTGTGGTACACTAAACCCAAATCTAACTTAACTCCTGATTCACTGATTCAACCTCCACCCTTTCCTATCCCCTCCATCCACATTAAAGGCCTGAAAGAATAGGTGTGGCCATTTTTAAGCATAAATTATGTTTACCATAGTATTTCTATTCTTGTAGACATGTTCAGAATATAATTAAAAATCACAAATCACATAAAAATGCAAGAAAAAAAACACTGTCAAGAGATAAAGCAATTAATAGAACCAGACTCAAAGATGATTCATCTGTTGCAACTATCAGGGACTTTCACTATAATTAACACATTAAAGAGATCTAGTGAAAAAAGTGGACAATATGCATGAACAGGGGGGAGACATCATCAGAGAGATAGAAGATATAGAAGTGCAAATGCTCTACATAAAAAACAGTATCAGAGATAAAGAATTCCTCTGATGGGTTCATGGCAGACAAGACATAGCTAAGGAAAGAATTAGTGAATTTGAAGATATGTCAATAGTAATTATTCAGATGGAAATATAAGAAAAAAGGAGTGAATTAAATAAAACAGTACCTCTAAGAGCTGTGGAACAACATCAAATGGTATAACATAGGTGTCATTAGGCTCCCTGAGGAAGGAGAGAAAAAACAAGGCCAAAAATAGTCTGAAGAGCTAATGACTAAGAATTTCCCAAAATTTATAAATGAAAACAAGCCACAGATCCAAAAAGCCCAAAGAATCTTGATCAGGATAACTGCTTCCTCGCAAACAAACAAACATAAACAAAAACAAAAAACCCTTGACACATCAGAGTCAATTGCAGAAAAGAATGACAAAGAAAAATTCTTGAAGACAGTGAGAAAAAGAAACATCACATGCAGAGGAATGAGAAGAATCACAGCTGACTTCTCAGAGACCATGCAAAGCATAAGACAAGGGATTGACATCTTTTAAAAAATCTGTAAGAAAAAATTTGCCAATCTAGAATTTTATGTCCAGTAGAAATACCTTTCGAAAATGAAGATAAAATAAAGACCTCGGATAAGCAAAAGCTGAGAATGTATTGCCAACTGACCTGTGCCACAAGAACCATTAAAGGTAGTTCTTCAGGCAGAAGGATGATATCAAATGGAAATTAGGATACACACACACAGAAAACAAAGAAGCTAGAAGTGAAATAAAGAAGGCAAATATTAAATATATTTTTCTTATTTAATTACTTTACATTGGTATATAGGGTATGAACAAAGTTTTATAAAAAGAAAGCAGAGCATGTTCATTAAAAAGAACTTTAGAAGGATAAACTGCAAAATTTTAACTAATTTTTTCTAAGTGGAAGAATTACAAATGATTTTATCCTTGATGAGGCTTATTTGTATTTTCTAAATTTTCTGCAATTAACTTTTATGACATTTTGTACTAAAAATAGAATTTTATTCTTATGATCTATCTTAATTATTTTTTCAAGATGATGTTTGGATCCCAAGCTTTGAGGTTAGAAAATTTTTATAAGGTAATTATTGGAGGAAATAATAACTAGAGAATAAGTTTTCTGTTTTGAAAAGTTTTCTCTAGTTTTTTACCTTTCTTGTAAAAAAGAGACAATGAAAAGGCAAAAGGAGTCTTTTTCTCTGAGGGCAAAAGCCATTGGTAATACATCTAACTTTCTGGAGAAGAAATAAGCATTAAATAAAAGCCTCTTATAAGAGTTATTGATGCTCTCTCTACTGGATAAAGCCTTGGAGCATACATGACTGAAGGGCTTTGTATTCCAAGAAAATATTAAAAGATGATTCTCTATGTGGTCTCAAAAGAGAGCCTAGAATTGACGATATCTAAGTATTACTGAGAATTTATACTTCTACAAAAATGTCTTTCATAAAATTTAATCTGGCTTCACTACTGCATAATTGCTTAATTTTTACATTAAAACTTAGCTAAGATTTCTTCGCAGCTTTGGTAGCAACTAATATTTTAATAGAGATAATAATTTAGTGCAAACATCTGCTATTCTTTTTTGACATGGTTAATTGAGGCCACCGGGACCCAGGATATTTGGAATTCAAGTCCAGAATCCAGATACCATCATCTATATGATACAGTTACTGAAAAGATCAGAGATAATGGGTGAAAAGACACAATGTAAATGCATAATAGGCAGTTAATAAATGGTAGTTATTATTGGCTACTGAAGTATATCAAAGATGCATGAAGATGCCTTTGCTGCCATCAACAATGAAGCTAAGATAACACTTTAAAAACAGCAGTTCCAGAATCCATTAACACCTGTTAGTTAATATGTCTAACATGCTAGTCAACGATGTATTCAGATTCCAGACATTTGAGAAACTGTCTCCTTATCTTTCCAGGGGAACTTCACATAGAAACGGAATGGTCAGTGTGGGGAAAGAAAAATGACTATTAAGGCAGCTGATGTATTTTTATGCGTGCACGCACACACACACACACACAGAGGGAGAGAGGCAAGTTCTCACAAAGTTCTCATAGGAAAAGTACCTCTTACAGGAGCAAACAAATAACATTTTGACTGGGAAATTTTTAAAAAGTCAAGATCAGCCATTGGATTATATGCCACACTGGTTTCTCCCTCACCCAAAATTTTAACCACTAAAATAGGGAAATTTTGGTGTTAATGCTACAGCTTCAATATTGGACCATCTCGGTCTTATATCCCAGAGTATAATTTGGCTCTTTGGCTAATAGTGATCGGTTGCTTTACAAAGGCCAAAGGTTTAAGAAGAAGAGTAAAGGGGCGCCTGGGTGGCTCAGTCGGTTAAGCATCCGACTTGGGCCCGGTTCATGATCTCACAGTTCGTGGGTTCAAGCTCCGTATCAGGCTCTGTGCTGACAGCTCAGAGCCTGGAGCCTGCTTCAGATTCTGTCTCCCTTTCTCTCTCTTCCTCCCCTGCTCATGCTCGTGCGCTCTCTCTCTCTCAAAAATAAATATTAAAAAAAAAAAAGAAGAGTAAAGGGTGTTCTGTGTCTTCCATTGACTTTTAACAAAAGAAATCTAATTAAACACAGTTCACACTTCTTTAGCTGATTTGATCATCTTCCTTGGAACTTAGAAATTCGTAATTTTAACTTCTGGCAACTACAGCTGGATGCAGGGAACACTATTCAAAGAAAAATTATTTCATCCTCAATACTTTGACAGAGCCGGGACGAGATACAATGATTTGAGGTGAGGACAGAATGGGAGAAAAGATTCCAGGGCTCAAGCTGTTAACCAAAGATAGACTGTCCCTCAGAAATGGAAGCCAAGATTCAAGGAGAGAGAATATTTACATGCACAAGTAACGTATGGGAAGAATAAATCAGAAAAAGATCATGATATGAGGAGAGAATATAAAGGACAAAAAATCCTCATCTCCCCCCAAAAAGAAGAAAAAGTCTGCCTGAGTGATTAGTTGAATGGCTTTTATTCTCTAATAAAACTATGCAAGAGGAAGAACATCATGGCTTGGAGAATACGGTGTGACTGATGAGGGAAAATGTCCCCATGCAGAGAAGGGCACAAAGGAAGGAACAAAGCCCTCTGGCAGGTGAAGAGACAAAGACTGTGAGGACAGAAAGAGGCAAATACACAAGAGGAAGTGAACCAAAACAGATTTCATGGAACAGGGACTGACTAACAGGGGAAATGGAAAGGGGAGCAGCAAGTGTCTTTCTGTGGAGTGAGAGGCCCAGTCAGGCAGGGGGGCAGATGTATGGTGGGGCTTCCTCTCTCACATCCCCAAACCCAAATGGAAAACTCTAGAAAGAGGCAGCAAGTATCTTCCAGAACCTGGTTCTCCCATCCCCAGCACCTAGAACAATTCCTGGCATATAGTGGGTGCTCAAAATATAGTTGTTGAATGAAAAGTGATATATGCAGAAACGAGAAGAAAGCTAAATCCTGAGAAACGCCATGTGCCTCATGGCTTACATTATTTACTTTTATTTTTATTTTTAAATTTTATGTAAATTCAAGTTAGTTAACATATAGTATAATAACGGTTTCAGGACTAGAATTTAGTGATTCATCACTTATATATAACACCCAATGCTCATCCCAACAAGTGCTCTCTTTAATGCGCATCATGCATTTAGCCCACCCCTCCCCCCTCCCCCACCCAGCAACCCTCAGTTTATTCTTTGTTTTTAAGAGTCTCTTATGGTTTGCCTCCCTCTCTGTTTTTATCGTATTTTTCCTTCCCTTCCCCTATGTTCATGTTTTGTT
Organism: Cryptoprocta ferox; assembly: GCA_028646485.1. Taxonomy (NCBI): domain Eukaryota; kingdom Metazoa; phylum Chordata; class Mammalia; order Carnivora; family Eupleridae; genus Cryptoprocta; species Cryptoprocta ferox. The sequence goes on along the minus strand of CM053567.1, from coordinate 128,149,448 downwards.
TCTTAAATTCCACATATGCGTGAAATCATACGATATTTATTTTCTCCGACGGACTTATTTTGCTTTGCATAATATATTCTAGTTCCATCCATGTTGCTGCAAATGGGAAGATTTCATTCTCTTTGAATAGTACTCAAAGTATTCTCTTTGTAGTATTCTCTTTGTAGTATTCCATTGTATATATATACCACATCTTTATCCACTCATCAGTTGATTTGAGCTCTTTCCATAATTTGGCTATTGTTGGTAGTGCTGCTGTAAACACTGGGGGTGCATGTGCCCCTTTTTTATCCTTTGGATAAATACCTAGTAGTGCAATTGCTGGGTTGTAGGGTAGCTCTAATTTTAATTTGGAGGGGACCCTCCATTCTGCTTTTCAGAGTGGCTGCGCTGGTTTGCATTCTCATCAGCAGTGCAAAAGTGTTCCCCTTTCTCCACATCCTCACCAAAGTCTGTTGTTTCCTGAGTTGTTCATTTTCTCATGGCTTATATTGTTAAGGTGTGAGTTGGCAGAGAGTATACCAAAGAGCTTGGGTCTGCATATGGCATAAACAAGTGATGTTCACCTTGGAGCCAGTTTGGTTTTGCTGTTGCAGGACGATTAGGGAGACAGACAGTGATCAAACTAAGGGTAATTGATGAGCAAAGGAGTAGCAGAGGGTGGTTGTGCTTAAAAGGCACTGCCTCCATGTCCCCAAATTTCACCCACATGTCTAGATGTTTGAATATCTCATCATCCAGGGCCTCTCTGTGGGGATCATTTTCTGCAGAGTTTTCCACAAAATAACAACTAACCAACCAATGCCTTGAATGCACTCAGCCACTCAGCATCGCTAATATCTAGAGAAGAATTGTTCTATTAACTTAGCAACAAGTAGGGTAGGTCCCCAAGGAAAATGGACTCAGAATAGAGAGACAGACTCCCTGGGGGCCCCACATGGAACCCTGAGGAAGAACAATGGATTTTGTCTGCTGAGATGGGGTTATGTTGGTTGTAAATTCCCAGATGACTCATCTCACTCCCTAGGGGATCCGCCACGTGGAAGATAAGGGGATGAGATGGAGAAGTGAAGATGAGTCAATTGTAGATTTGTCTGACTTGCTCTGCCCTGGCAATTTGATGTCACCAACACAGAAATACATGTGGGGTTTAGACATAGGATTGACATAAATTCACAAAAAGGAAGGTATCACTAAGAGATGTGATGCTCATTGATGAAGAAAGAAAAAAAGACTAATGATAACAGACCGGGGGAGAAATTGAAGTGAAGGAGGCCTCAAATAGATTCTAACCATTCAAGTCTCAATCTTATTGGAATGGCAAAATGTATAAATTTTCATATCTTTCCAGGGTACCAAAACAGAAGTGCTTTACCCTTCTGAATCATTCCAACCATATTTCTCTTAGCTAATCCCATCACTATGGCAATGAGGCAAGGACCTTGTTTTCGTGCATCTGGACTAGACTAGCATCCTTGTCAATTACTTCAAAAATGCGCATGACAGTGTCTGCATGCTACTTCTAAGGGGATTTCTTATCCAATATGGGAATCAATGGGATAAGCAAAGCATTAGGAGGAAGAGCCTCTGGATTTTTATCCTCATTCTGCCATCTCAGAAAAATGATGTGAGATTCCAATTTCTGCTCAAAAAATGGTGGCAGAAAGGCCACTCACTTGCTTTATAATGAAAACGTTGTCAGACTGAGCCACTTGTGATGGCTAGTCATTTTGCTTAAGTAATTAAGTACCTACAGGAGAGCCTGCTAATTGCTTACCTCATATCAATTCACACTGTCTTCCATAGGAACAAAACCAGGAATTTATGCAAGGGTGCAAGGCATCAACCAAAAGACTACATTTCCTAACACAGTTAATGAGAGGTGCGTGGATAGGTGTCTATGTCTCCTCGGAAAGCTCCTTATACGTAACTCACTCAGGTAAGCAGTGTTACCCCTCAACTTCACCTCACCTCACATTCCTTCTGATTAGGGCTCTAGTGGTCACGTTGGACCTTAAAATGAAAGAATGAAAGTAACACGCTAAGGTTGGTGGAGCAGAAAGATCAAAGAATCCCATTTTCAACTGACACTGTGGTGCTACCATAATCTGGGCCTTCGCAATTCTTTGATATGTGAGGGAAATAAGCTTCTATTCTGTTTAGGCCAAACACAATTCCAAACTGACAGACCTACTGCCAGTCTTATGAGTGGCCCCCTTCTAGGCTCACCCCAATATTTGTAGGGCCCAGACAAGAGTAGAGGTGAAGGCCCTCGGCCTGTGATCTGCCCCATTCTCTTTCCATCCCTAGCTCTGTCCTCTTTCTATGGATAGCCAAGCTCATCCTCAAGCTAACACTGCCTCTTTGCCACTGTTCAGGGCTAGGGTATACACACCTCTACCAGGAGGACAGAGCCCTGGAGAGGCTGGTGCAGACTCTAGAAGTAGGCTCACAGCCATCTGGACAGGAAATTCCAGGATCCTTGGAGCCCAAGGCATGGTATACAAGTGGGAGAAGATTCTAGGTGGTATGTGCCTCTGCCCTATGATCTCCTCACCCTGTGGAGAAAAGCACGGCCCTTGTAGGCATAGGACCTAGGGCAGGGCTCAGTTGCTGAAGTCTGAATGTGACACCACTAGTTTTTCTCCCTCTTACCTCCTAATGCCTGCCTTTTTGTCATTCACAACTGAGGAGTAGAGCAAACCTTGAAGCAGTCCAGTTAACTACTTGTTACCTACCATAGCCTTAGTAAAATGATCTTTTAGAGGAAAAGTCTAGAATTATAGCTTGAACTGTGTTGTTCTCCTGTTATTTTTAATGCCATTATCTTCTCTCTTTTATTATAGAGTGTAATGGAAAGTTGATCAAGCCTGGCTCTCTGGCAAGCTTTTCTTTGGTACATTGTCATGAGGATGGCTGAGCACAAGTTTATCAACCAACTGCAGTGTTAGTGCTGGATCAGCACTAGCACTAGTGAAGCAGCTGCAAACCCAGGGCACCAAAACTGGAAGAGACCGGTGCCCTCAGAGAACCATAGAGGAGCAGGTGGGGATTCTGACTCGGAGAGGAACTCTAGAAGGTGTGCTATCGAAGTGGCCTGGGACTGAATCTCTGTTACGCAAGGAGTCCCCCACTCAGCTGAGGGTAGCAAGGACAGACCTGATATGGCACTGCTGCCAATGACAGGGCCCACTCCTCCTCACATCCCAAGTGCAAGGACTCAGTCTTTAAGGAATCTGTTGCCTCCACATAGTCTGACTGGCAGGACCGATAAAGCTGGCTTCACAGACTCGAAAATACCCAAACCCTTGTACCATCTCTGTGTATTCTGGAAGCTCTCTCCTTTAGTGCAGTGATTCTAAGCCTTATTTTGGATTATAGATCTCTATTCTCCAGGCTGGATAATTACCAAAGAACATGGGTACTCACCTACACATCAGACAACCATTGTAACCCTTTTCGAACAGCAAGGTATAATCAAAAGAACATGGAGCAAATAATTTGAGATATAGGAGCTTGCCGCAGAGTAAATATTTGTGTCCCCCCAAAATTCACACTTTGAAACCTAGTCCCCAATGCAAGGGCATTAGGAGTTGGGCCTTTGGGAGGTCATGAGGGTGGAGGCCTCACAAATGGGATTAGTGGCCTTACAAAAGAGACCCCAGAGAGCTCCTTCTCCCCTTCTGCCACATGTAGAAATTGCAAGAAGGAGGCCATCTACGAACCAGGAAGAGAGCTTTCACCAGACACCAAATCTGTGGCACCTTGATCTTGGACTTCCCAGCCTCCAAAACTGTGAGAAATAAATGTAGTTGTCTAAGTTATCTAGTCTATGGTATTTTTGTTATAGCAGCCCCACAAGACCAAAGCAGTACTTCTATCTCCAACTTTCGATTTGCATTTTGTTTATTCATTTCCCCATAGTAGAAATGGAAGGCATGAGCTAAATGATTTATAAAGTCCCTCCCTATTCTTTTTTTAATATAATTTATTGTCAAATTGGCTTCCATACAACACCCAGTGCTCATCCCAACATGTGCCCTCCTCAATGCCCATCACCCACTTTCCCCCCTTCCTCCATCCCCCATCAACCCTCAGTTTGTTCTCTGTATTTAAGAGTCTCTTAATGGTTTGCCTCCTACCCTCTCTGTTCGTAACCTTTTTTCCCCCTTCCCTTCCCCAATGGTCTTCTGTTAAGTTTCTCAAGATCCATATATGAGTGAAAACATATGGTATCTGTCTTTCTCTGACTGATTTATTTCACTTAGCATAATACCCTCCAGTTCCATCCACGCTGCTGCAAATGGCAGGATTTCATTCTTCCTCATTGCATAGTAGTACCTCCCTATTCTAAAGTTCGATGGCTCTATATAGTCCTATGTATTGGCAGATATATTAAATATCCTTTCCCCCATCTTCATCTAACTTCCTGTCATCTTTCAGGTCTTGGTTTAGAAGCTAGTTCCTTCCCTAGGCCCTCCCTCACCATCACCAGCCTTCACTGTGTTCCCGTGGTGCCCTGTCCTACCCTTTAGGGCACTTCTCTCACTAGAGTATAGATGTCTGTACATTTATTTGTGGGTTCCCTGCTGGTCTGCAAATTTGGGGGATACAGAGACCAATCTTTAAGGTTGTATCCTCAACACCAATTGTTAGCAGGAACTCAATGTTATACATGAAATGATGGTATGAGTGGATGATACAAGTGGATGGATAGCTACAATCCCCTTTGGTCACTGGGCTGGTGAGGAAAGATGTTCTCAGATAACCATTTAGGGAACATGCTGAAATAGTCTCTGTTCTTCTGCCTGCATTTAGAAATAGTCTTTGGACATAAGTGCCATGAGTACACATCTAATGAATCAAATTGCCACATTTTTAAGGAAAAAAAATGAAAAAAAGATCTTCCATTTTTATGGTGAGAGAAACCCAGACTATTATACTCAGCTCAGTTCTCATTAATAAAATAGAAGATCCTTTGCCTTCTCATCTGAGCTCTTCAAATTAATCTGAGGCCTGATTGTCCCAAAGCATGACTAATTATATAGCAACATCATTTATATCACAGAATTGGAAACGACACATATATTCAGTTGCCGAGCGATCGTTAAATAAACCGTGACACTCAAGTAGTTAACACACAGCCTTCAACAATGGTGCCTCCAAGACAATCTGAAGTTAAAAAGCAAGACATAAAATTACACATGCAGTATGCTTGTCATCATGCGAAATATATGAGATATGTGGATAAAATATGGAAAGATATACTACAGATTATTAGTGGCTGTGTTTATGTGTTAGGACTTGAATTGTTTTCTTTCGACTGTTCTGAATTTTGCAGACTTTCTTTAATGATTTTTAATACTTTATGTTTATGGTGAAAAATCAAAATGAATAAGTCATTTAATTATTAATTGAAAACCTCTTGTTATTTTCTGCTAGAGAACTTTTGGCTACTGACACTGGGTGTGTCCACCTGAAAGAGCTGTGTTGAGGCACACAGTGACCCTCTGGAGAAACAACAGAAGCAGGGGATGGAAACACACTGAATCCTCTGGACTAGCAATTGCCTGTGTATTAAAAATAATCACTGATCTGAGCCCTTAACTATGAGCCAGGCATTTCCCATACATTTTTTCCCATTATGTCCTCATAAGAACTGTAGGACATTATGGTCAAGAGCAAATCTTTGCTAGCACATGGAGGAGCCACAAAGTTTGATCCTAGGCAGTCTGTCTCCATGGTCCGCCATTTTCTCACTATGTGCTGCTACCCACTCCAATGTAAAGAGAGAGGCTGAGGGGAAAGTGAGCGCAATTCTAAGCCATACTTCCTTTCATGCAAGAATCACTTGTGTCAGACAAAGGTACAGTCTCCATTTCTATTTTCAGGAGTTTCTATTCAGATAAGGTCTCAAATATGACTCTTGCTTGTCAGTGGAGATGGTCTCTGGTAACCACTTTTCTGCCATATTATCTCAAGGCTCTAACCAGAGTGCAATCCATAAATTGTCTCTCTTTGCACATAAATTCATTACTTTGGGGCAAAAAGCCCATGTATAAATGCTCTCATAGTGGCCAACTTTGCAGATCCAGACCAACATGGATATAGTCTATGCCAGCTTCCTGGTGACAAGGTGAAAAACAGCCACTCTATATTTGGTAGCACAATTACAAGTGATTTTCTCCATGTGCCTGTTGAGAGTGGATTTACCCTGCAAATGCTGACTGGCTGAATATGTCCAGCCAACATCATGAGTGCACACAAGCATTTTGAGGCTCTCTGTTACATGGTCCCATGTACAGAAACCCACTCGTGTAACATTTCCAGGAGTCAAGGGAAGGGAGCCATCCCTATCAGAGAATTCCAGGAGAACAGAGAAGGATATCTGGAGACAGGCCAGTGCTGTTGGAGTTAAGGATCACTAGAAACTCTAATGGGGGAGTAGGGAACTACAGAAACAGATTCCATGAAATCAGCCATGTGGGTTGGTCTGAAGGAAATGACATTGAGCATAAAGAAAATCCATTTCAAATTAAAATTAAAACAATTGTGTAAACAGGGAAGACTTAATGAGCAAAAGAAAACGAAGAAACAGAGATAAATCCTAACAAGAAGGGTAAGTGGTGTGAGGAGAACTACTTGGGGGTATTATTGCACCCCCCTGTGCTCTGTCTCTTGGTCCTGTCCCCTGAGGGACAACTCTATGGGGTCTGTTCACTTACTTTCTCTGGAATCGGACCACGGGATCAGCCAACAGGTCAGTGAGGTCAAGCTTTCTTCCCTTCTCAATGACGTCTGGATGTTTACGAACCAATAGCCAGCCGATATGGGAGAAGAAGAAGCCCCGGCGGGCATTGTGCGGGTCAGCATCGGTCTCTGAGTACTTGTGGTGGACTCGGTGGTCCCTGGACCACTCAAAGATGTCATTCTGCAGAGAGAACACACACCCTGAGTGAAGAGACAAAACACCCTGGCGCCATCTTGAAAGTTTGTCAGCCTCCCCCTGTGCTGCATCCCCACCGTCCTCACCACTGACTTCCACTTAGCTCCCATCCTCAACCCACAATCTCTACACCTCAAATTCAATCCCTGGGATTGGTCTGGGATGGTTTCCATGAAAACAAGAGGAAATTCTCACTTAGTAGGTATCTTCGTTTGGGTTTGGGATGTGCCCGCTGTAGGAAGTTCAGGCTTGTTGAGTGAATGAGAGGAGAAACCTGAAAGTCCTGGTAGGGGTTATTGAAATCTCCCAAGAGAGCATTCAGGTCAAGAAGAGAGAGATCCAGTCTCAAAATAGTCTTGTTGTCAGAGGAGTGGGGTCATCTTGAGTATGAAAGAAGGTTGGTTCCTGGCCTGAATCTCTCTGACCTCCCTCTCATTCTTTAATGCCCTCATGTCCAACTTACAGAGAGCAGGAAGCCAGGAAGTAAAAACCCAAAGAGCTACTTCACCAAATCTCTGCAAAATACCAAGACACAAATAATACTATTTGAGGACTGCTCTATCAGCGTGTCACAGGAAGGGAGGGGAAGTGATTTTGATCCCTTGCGGAATCTGATGTATTTGGTCATAGGAGCAGAAATGCTTAAGGTACAGGTTGTGCTTCCTGGAATCCCAAGAGAGACTCTGGTGCCCAGGGAAAGAGAAGCATTGTCTAGCAGATTCTGTCAAACTCAGGCACACATGGGGGACACATCCTATTGACTGTCCTATGATAGGAGATAGAAGGAGGGTGTCAAGAGACTGGAGGTCCTGGGTGAGCTATCAAGGGCAAGAACCAATGTCATTTAGGCTGATATTATTAATGAAACCTTATCCATATCCATGGGCCAGTGGGATCTATAGACTCAGTTTATACTCATTTTGTTTTTCTCTGACAATGCTTTCAAAATGTTGAGCAGGCAAATTATGCCAGGAAGTAGTTCTTTTGATAGGAAAATAAGTCTGAAAATAAAAATAAATTTATAGAGGTACCTGGGTGGCTCAGTCAGTTAGGTATCCGACTCTTGATTTAGGCTCAGGTAATGACCTCATGATTCATGAGTTTGAATCCCTCATCTGGCTCTATTCTGACAGTGTGGAGTCTGCTTGGGATTCTCTCTTTTCCTCTCTCTCTCTCTCTCTCTCTCTCTGCCCCTCCCCGACTTGTGCTTTCTCTCTCTCTAAGTAAACAAATTAAAAAAAAATAAAATAAAAATAAATTTATATAGTGCATAAGTCCCTTTTCTAAAAAAGTCATAATGCTTTGATACCATACTATTCAGGACATAGTTATGTTTTCACTAGAAATCTGCCATTTCACAGGTTGGCTTCATCCTGCTGATGAGGAGAGAGGGAACTGTTTTATTCTCAAAGTTCCAATAGTTTCTTTAACCAAAAGGGGGTTCACTGAGTTTTTGGTTTCTCTGGCTCATCCAGTACTGCTGGAAGGCTATTCAACTTTGTTTATCCAACAGCACCACTGAAAGCTTCTCAATTTGCTTTACCCTTGGGTAATAGAACAGAGAAGGGGCAGGTAGAAAGATCTTAAGAGTGATGTGCTCAGCTTTGACTATAAAAAGAGAAAAGAGGTTCTTAGTACTCTGTGGAAGGCAAAAATTATAGCCTGGCTTAGTGAGATAAGAAAGAAGTCTTTAGATTTTACCAGTGTATTTAAACACAGTGGTTGGAAAGAGAAAGTATTTATTATTTATAATCATAGAATCTGGAGCTAGAAAGGAATTCAAAAGTCAGTCAAGACCACTGAAGCCCAAGGAATAATTTATTCCTTTTGCATTAGTTTATTGCAATGCCCATATGAACATAGGAAGAAAGGGGAATACTCTGTCCCCAATTTACAGACAGCAAAATTAAGGCTTAGACGAATTTTGCTCAAGTTCGTTGAGTAGGTCAAAACAGTAATGGAAAAAAGATAGTGCTCTTCTGTTCTTAGTTCACTGTCTTTTCAACAAGGTATTCCCCTATTCTCTAATTTAGAGGGGGGACGTCTTTTATAGAGAACTCTCATTTTCCTTGTTAAAAGGTTATATTTGTTCTTTACCACAATGCAATTTTACAAAAACTCTGAGTAGAGGGTTCCAAAGAACTAGAAACATTATCCTCACACAATTAAGCATAATACAAACACAACAAAAGAATGGTGATGAAGACAAGCTGGAACAGAGATGTTTATTTGCTTTAACTCCTCTTACCTGGATATTTTCCCAAAAGAGGCCACTTAGCCTGCAACAGTGGAAGGAAGCAAGGGTTTTGGCCAGATTCCAAATGGCCGAGCATATAATCGAGCCCAAAATACTTTAAGATGGATTTTTTGAAAAAATATTTTTAGTTTTGTTTTTGTTTTTAATGCTAAAGTGGAGTCCAATGAAAAAGTGATTCAAAGAACAATATGTAAGCCACCAACAGGGCAGAAGAAAACAAGATTCATATGCTTACCCAAGAGGCTTTTTCTTCCTCCTTATCTGCATTTTGCTTCTATCCTGGGGTGACTGGGAGTGGGAGCTGACCTGTGAATGGCATTTGTTTTTGATGAAAAACTGTGTGTACCTAGGGTGTGTTTGGTACAGTCAATATATGTGGAAGGGCAAGAGGAGGGCTGATGAGAAGGGCGAGGTGGCGAAGCAAACCTCAGGGGGTGAAGAGTGAGAGAAAACAGCCCATGGCTGCTGCCACAGCCCCAGCAATCTCCTGGTAATCTCTTCTGCCCCCAGAGTTTACAAGTGCTGACTGCTCTTGTCTGGAACTATGTGCACTACTCCATCATCCTCACTTCACTGGAAAGAAAAACAACATTGAGGCATAGAGAGATGGCGAGCTTCCATCAATGAACTGCCTCTCGAGTATGTGTATTCTGTCTGTGCCCTGTGTGCACATTTCATTAGGGCGTGATATCAAACTCAATGGCGATTTCTGAAGCCTAAATACTTACACGTTCTAACAAATCAATTGACAAATGATTCAATTTGCGACTCAAGAGTTTATACCTTCCGGTACTGGGAGATCACAGTCTTAATCTGCCACCTCATTACCTTCATAAGTGGACACTCACTTTTATTGAGTTTATTGATCATTCCTGGCGTAGAATTGGAGTGGCAAAGAGCGCTATATTAGTTCTAAGAGCCCTGGGTATAAATGGGGCACAGACAGCTGGGGGCGCTAGAGAACAGGCAGAGGAAGAGAAGCAAATCAGGAGTGGATGGCTCAGGTGGTAGGTTTTGTTATCTGAGGAGCCATACTATGTCCTATTTTGTGCTGTCCAAGAGAAATATAATGCAAGAATATATGTAATGAAAACTTTCCTGGTAGCCTTAAAAAAGTGAGAAGAAATAAGTAAAATTAATTTTAATAATATATTTTGCTTAATACATCCAAAGTATCATTTCAATATATTAGCAAAAAATTATTAATGAGATATTTTACATTATCTTTTGGTACCAATTCTTTGAAGTTGGGTGTTTCTTTTTACACTTCTAGCATACCTCAATTCAGACCAGTTACGTTTCAAGTGCTCATCAGTCACGTGTATTTAGTGGTTACCATATTGAACAGTGCAGGTCCAACTCATGGCTTGTCCACTTTTCTATATGTGTGTTATATTTTTCAAAGTTTAAAAACATTCAGTGTCATTTACTGGTAAGAGTGTCAAATTGTCACAAGCCATGTGAAGGGCAAACGGGCTGCACATATCAAAAGCATTAAAATTGTGCCTATCTTTCAATTTAGCAATTTGTTTTCTAACCTTTTTTTTAAGTTTATTTATTTTTGAGAGACATGGAGACAGCTCGAATGGGGGAAGGACAGAGAGAGAGGGAGAAAGGTATTGCCAGCGCAGAGCCTGGTGCGGAGCTGGAAGCCACAAAACCATGAGATCACGACCTGAGCTGAAACCAAGAGTCGGATGCTTAACCGACTGAGCCACCCAGGCACGTCTAGTAATTTTTTTTCTAGAATTTATCTTAAGAAAATAATCATGGTTGCGTGCAAAGCCTTAACAGCAAATATGCTCACTGCAGTGCAAACTGGAAAAACCCTGAATTTCCACATAATGGGATTTGACTGAATACCTTGTGATATATTAATTGAATACTATTCGTGTGTGTGTATGTGTGTGCGTACATAGAAAGCTTCTGGAGATAACTATTAAGAGGAAAATCTTAGGGTTCCCTCAGGGGAGTGAGACTGGGAGGGAGGAGATGAGTAGAAACTTTTATATTTTACCTTATATTCTGAAATTTTTAACAAAAGTATCTGTTGGGTTTTTTTTCTTACTTTTTTTTTAATGTTTTTTATTTATTTTTGAGAGAGAGAGAGAGAGAGCGAGCAGGGGAGGGTTAGAGACAGAGAGGGAGACCCAGAATCCGAAGACAGCCTCCAGGCTCTGAGCTAGCAGTCAGCACAGAGCCCGACACGGGGCTCAAACCCACAAACCATGAGATCATGACCTGAGCCGAAGTCGGATGCTTAACCGACTGAACCACCCAGGCACCCCACATCTGTTGGTTTTGAATTAAAAACCAGTTAACAACAAAAAAAGATACTATAACACTGACATGGAGTGATGAAAGGGAAAATAGTTAAGTGAAAATTAGTTTTCAAAATAATAAGTATAATTTTAATCAAAGTGGGTGCATAAGCGTAGAAAAAATAAAGGAAGTACGTTAAGTCAACCTGTATTAGAGTGGTTCTGTCTAGGAGATGGGATGGTAGGTGATTTTAAAATTTTTCTTTTCCTGCATTTTCTAAATTTTTATAATAAACAAAGGTTGTTTTTTTTTTTTCTTGTTTGTTTGAGGAGGGGGGAATATTGGGTAAACAGATTTTTTAAAACATTTCTATACTCTTGAATCTAAACCACCCAGCTTCCTCCATTAGTTCCAGGTTAGGAAAAACTCCATTTAAGAGTAAGATTCGTCTAGTAATCTGGTCAGTTCCACATCTTCACACCGTTCTTCTATCTTTGCTCTTCTTAGCACTCATCAAGCAATCACACCTCCATCAGTGTGACAGTGCCCTTGATGAAGTGCACCCTGTGTCTTGTACCTTTAATACTTCACTCTCCGTCATAGACAATGTCCCTAAACAGGGTCCCTGCTGAGACTGTGGAAATTGAAATTGATCGTGGGGTGATTTTTCTCCATAAGCACAGCCTTTGAGTATTATCTGGGACTTGGGCAAAGGTGATCAATCTCAAAAGCTCCACTGAAGCAGATTATGAAGCAATGCGCTCTATCAGAACTACTTTGCTCCAGCTTCCTTTTATGTTCAAAATAAATTCTTGAATCCAGTCCTCTAAAGTGGCAACAGGGGAGTCTGTCTTTTGAAGCCCACATAATTTCCACTGGTTAGCAAGATGAAGGCTAAATGTAAACAGTATTTTTGGCTTGTCCCAGTCAACAGATCTGAGACCAGAAGCATTGATCAGCTTTCCCCCAGCCTAGCTGCAAACAGATGTGTGCTTCTGACCAGACACCACTGAGGTCGTTCTGTCCCCTAATTCAATTGTGTGCCTGCTTAAAGTTCCAAAAGGGGAAATTTACCAGGTGGCCTCAACACATAGCCAAAGAGAATTCCATCTGTGTTCTGAATACATCTTTGTTTCTTGTCAGCAGTGAAAAACAAACTAGGACCAACATGTCAGCTCCAACAGGTTTTAGAGGAGAGAGAGAGGGAGAGAGAGAGAGAGAGAGAGAGAGAGAGAGAGAGAGAGAGAGAGAGTCTTGTGAATGAATGGCATCTTATCTGGAAAGAGTCATTCTGCCAAGGGAATCAGAGAGGAGAAGACACTGCTGCCTCTACTCTTTAGGGCCCATAAAACTCATTTGAAATAGACTTTATCTCAGTCTCTGAGGTCTGAATTTAATCTCCTCCAGTTCAGATGCCAACATTGTACTATTCAAACAGTGAAGAACATTCAGTGCTTTCCCCATTGTTGATATTGGGTCAGCACCGATATCCCTCCAGATAACACTGACAATCTGTAAGAAGAACCCAGAAAGTCCCCAAGAAGGGCCTGGCAGAAGTCTATACCACTTGGCAAATTGTAGCTTCCAGAGCACAAGTTCCCACCTGCTGCACAGCCTTCATGTGGCACTTGGCCTGGGGAGGTTTTTATAAGTGTTGAAAGCCAACATTCATGATTTAAAAAGTGCTGACAAAACTTAAAGATTGCAAAGAAGGAAAGGGACACTTTATATTTTCTTTTATTAGTCCGTTGTTTAAATCTCTTACAATGAGAAACACATTTTTTAAGGCACATTCTGAAAATGGCTGGGGCAGTCCTCTTGGTAGACAAATTGGCCCCCTGTGAATCTTTCCAATTTGGCTTTTAGAGATATTTTTGGTCAGTTATGTGACCACTGTTCTAGTCTCCTGAGCGATATCCCCTTCCCTCAATGAGTCAAAATTTCAAGGAAGAAAGGGCCTCGAAAACAATGACAGCCCAGCAGCCAAGGACACACCTTGCTCCTCGATCTTGCTTTCTAAATACCACTTCCCATTAAAAGGAGTCAGGACTTTGATGATTTGGCAGATGTCAGCCTAAGGCAGGAAAAGTATAAGAGGAACGTGGTCTATTTTGTTGTGCCAGAAAGCCAAGAATTGCTCAAAAAATGATAGGAATGTGTCAAAAAAGACAAAGGAGTCCATTTGTAGTGCCTCCCACTGAACAAACTGGGATAATTTGATAAATAATTTGGGGCATTAAGATGACTAACAGTAATGGATTAAAAACCATTTCCTAAAATAAGGATCCATGAGCCAATAAACAAACAAACAAACAAACAAACAAATGATAAATGTAGAGGTAGAAGAGATAATGGAGTGAGAAAATCACTGCTTTGCAGGTGCCATGGCAATAACCGATTCCAGCAAGAATCACCCACGTATGCTGAGACTACTAAGTAAAAGGTTGATGAAGGAAAAATATTTACATAGGCTTATAGTATCTCAGCACAAATCACGTATTCATTATAAAAGGAAAAATAATCATCTTACAGGAGAAACTGAGTAAACACCACCTTAACGAAGTGATCAAAGTTCGTACTACCTATCATGGGATAATGACAAAGTGATATCATGCACCTCTTATTTGATGCTCAGGACGCAGGATTATTAATGCAGCATTCCTGACAAAAATGCACAGAATGTAGGTATGAAAATACATGAGCAAACCAAAATGGGGGACAGTCTACAAAATAGCTAGTCTATGCATTTCAAAAATGTCAATGTCATAAAATCAAGGTAAGACTGAGGAAATATTCTAGATGGAAGGAGACTGAAGGGTCATCACAACTCATTGTAATACAGGATCCAGAACAGGTTCTTGGGCTAGGATCATGGATATAGCATTTTATGGACATTAAATCCCCTGATTTTGGTCCATGTTCTGTATTCTTACAAAATGTCTTTCCTACTAGGAACTACAATGAAGTTCCTATAAATGAAGTATTTAGGGATGAAAAGGTATGGTGTTTATAACTTAGTCTCAAATGATTCAAACAAAGTAATGCAGAAGAATGCATATACACCACATATGGAAAGAGAAAGAGACTAATAAAGCAAATGAGGCAATAATATCAATAATTAGTGCATTTGGGTGAAGGATATCCAGGATTCCTCATGGTATTTTTGCAATTGTTTTATAAGTTTGAAATTATTTCAAAATAAAGATTTAAAACTACAAAGAAAAATGTCAAGGACATCTTTAAAAATCTCAGATTTTCCCCTTCCACTCCATTTCTACCCTGTCACCCTCATTCAGGCTTTTGTCAGTCTGCTTGACTCCTGTAATGGCCTTCTGACTCACAGGGCCTCGGTCCTTTCCCCCTGGGCAATACATGTGCTACACTGTGACCATCCTCCCCATATTCATACTCCCCAAATACCTATCATCCTCTTGTTTATTATCCAACAGCCTCTCCATATTACTTTTCTCACCAAGCCTAAACATTTCTTCTTCTCAACAATCAAGAGAGCTTCAACTGCTCTGATTATCCTTATCTTTCCCACTTCATTTATTCTTTAATTGGACAAATATTTACTGACTGTTGGTATGTGCTAGGAGATAAGAAACAGGAAAATCAAGGCTCTATCCTCAAGGAGTTTATATTGTATGGAGGAGACAAACATAAAATTAATGGAGTCAATATAAATAAAATCATTTCAGACTCGGATTAGTGCTATGCAGCAAATATGTACGGGAAATAACGAGGGGACCGGAAGAGAGGCAAGGACTTTCTTATCAGGTAATCTGCAGGCTGGGAAGAGCTGAGTGGGAGGGAGAAGGGAAGAGCTGAGTGGGAGGGAGAAGGGGGCTGTCTGCGGCAGAGGGAAGGACTGGGAATGATCCAGAAAGTAGGATACCAGCGTGTAGGGTGCAAGGAAGTAGGGCAAGAGTGAAGTCTAAGAAGTACTGTGGTGTAATGAAGAATATACCTGGTGTTTGTCCCCTGTGGTTCCTGGCTCAGAGCTTTACAAACCCTTGGAATTTCCTAAGTGATAAAAGTTTCCTTATTATGCTAATGGGGTGACTCCAGTGGGCCCCCAGATAGCTTCAGGCTCACACTGGTCACCAGAAAGACCCACCAGGTGACTACCAGGTTGGCACTTTGGGAGGGGAGGGGGACTGGAGACTGAGTGCAACCACGCAGCCAGTGATTTAATCATCACACTCCTGTAATGAAACTCCAGTAAAACCTCTGGACACAGGGTTGGAGGAGCTTCTTGACTGATGAAGGCACTGATGTGCGGGGAAAGTAGCACACCTTGATTCCACCGAGAGAGGGCACAGAAGCTCTACCCGAGGGACCCCCAGCCCTTGCCCTATGTGTCTCTCCCATTTGCACGGTCTTGATTTTCTAAGCAGATAATCAGATCCTTTATCATTAAAACTGTAATAAGAAGTACAACACTTTCTGGAGTTCTTAATTGTTCTGGTGAATTATCGAACCTGAAGAATTGTGGGAGTTTGTAGCCAGCCGGTCAGAGGCACAAGGGGCTGTGAAACCCTACTTGTAGTTGTCACCTGAAGTGGAGGCAGCCACGCAGAGGGCAAAGGGTTTACCTTGTGGGATCTGATGCCAGCTCAGGGGCTTAGTGTCAGAATTGTAGTGAGGTGTGCTTGGCGTGGAAGGGAGCATTGGGATGCATAAGCCTGAGCACTCAGGCCCTTTGAGGCCATCACAACAAGGCTGGATTTCATTCCAAATACAATGCTAAGCCAAGGATTCTTTTTTTTTTTTTTTTTTTGCTAGCGAGTGGTTTAATTTTTGATAAGTTCTGTCTGGCTGCAGTATGGAGAGGGGCAGATGTTGCCGAAGAAAGACCAATTTACGAGGCATTTGCGGTAGTGTAGGCAAGAAATGGTGGTGGCTTGGGCCAGAGGGGAGCACAGATGAGAGGCGTGCAGATGCAAGATATTATCTAGAAAGCAGAACTTGAAGAGATTGGCTAAAAGACAGTAGTGAGGGATAATGAAGGAAATGAAGAAATCATGAAAGATGCCCAGATTTCTGGCAGGAAAATCTAGAGGTCGTTGAGGGGGAGACAGTAGAGTCATGACTTTGGTTTTGGGCACATTCATTTGGGGAGGGCCTAAGAGTCGTCCAGGGAGAGATGTCCTGAGGGTAGCTGGGCTTGCAACCTGCTAGAGCGGTCAGTTTCCTTCTTCAATAAGACCGATTTTCTACTCTGCGGGGACCCCATCCAGTATGTCATCATCATTCCTCTTTCTCTTCCTGCGCTCAAGTCTTTCCCCTACTTTCCGCTTTCTTCCTTGCCTATGCAAATCCTTCTCACCTTTCAAGGTCCAACTCCCCTTCTTCATTAGGTTTTACCCCAGTACCCTAGCCCATATTCGTACTTCTGCAGCCCTAAGAGTCAGTATGAAGCTGTTGAGCAATTTAACTCCACACGGTCTTGTAAAAGTCCCCTTTTATTACACAAAAGGGTAGCCGGCTCTATTGTAAACTCCTAATGACAAGGGCCATTTCGTATACATCTTTTGTATTCCTCATAAGCACATAGAGGTTTATGCACCTTTAAATTAAAAAGGAATTAACTAGCAGATTTACACAAAAAGCCACAGAGGAGTCAACCGGAGAAGAAGATGAAGATAATCAAATGTGTCTGTCTTCTAAGATTTTTTAAAAGCAAGGCTAGAAATTTCCTCTGGCATATAAAAGTATAAAAATTTTACTATTAATTAAGACTGTTGATTCAATGGCTCTTGTAGCCATTGTATCTTTGGAGCTTAATAAAGCATGTAAAATAGCATCCCTGAAACACTGCTGGGACAAGAGCTCTGATTGGCACTAGTAAGAACTATGACAGGATGACTGAAAGCCTGAACTTTGATAAACAAGGACAAGAGATGAGAAACAGCTCAATATCTAATGAGGGGGAGGGGGTCGGGGAGGGGGCTAATGGAAGGTCCCAGTGGACCTGAAAGATCTAGTTTTGTTTAGCATCTTCATTAATGACTGGGAAGCAAGGCATACACATTTTGTTAATAATGTTTTTTGGTCGTTACCAAATTAGGAGGTGCTGCAGACATCATTGAGGATAGAGAAATAACACAGATGGATCTAAAGAGGTTGGAAATATGAATAGAAATTACCACAATGAGATTTGATTTAGGAAAAATGCAAATGAAGGCAGCTGGGAAAGAAATCATCCAAAATGCAAAATAATCAGTGGGTAGGGAAGCCTAGAAAGCAACAATGTGGAGTGTTTGGCAGGAGAGCAGTGGGAATAAAGAGTAAGGAGTGACAACTCAGTGCTAGCTCAGCGCAAATGGTCGGTGGCAGGTCTGGGAAGAAATAGCTCATCAAGGAATTGCATCATGACACAGTGTCCTTCGACACCTACATGCAGTTTTTGAGACAATGTGGAGAAATAAACAAAAATCAGCTCAGACATTTGAGCCTTAGTTTCTTCAGCTGTTATATAAAGGATTAGACTCAGCTTCTGAGCCCTCCCCCCCCACACTCTGTTCCAACCTTCTGGTGGGTTCTAAGAAAAGAAGAGAGTGGTGGGGGGAAAAAGGGCCTGGTTAAGGAGGTGCCTGGTCTGAGTGCCTCCTCTGAAGATCTTCCTTATGGAAACAGGCAGAATGGAACACTTAACTTGAAATATGTTTCAGAATAGATTCTATATTGACAGGCCTGCATGTGGAATTCAACTTAAACAAGTGTAATTTCTTCCACTATAGATGTGGAGCCAAAGGAACACATAAAATCTGATAGCTACATATTTGCAAAAACACCCTCTACTTTACCATTTCTTTGAATACAAACTCTCTGGGTGCCTTTAAAGTATGTATCTTTTTATTTATAAAAATGTAATCACCTTGAAATGCTTAGGAAGACACCGCCGTACAGAGGGCAAGACCCACATGGGGAGTCGCTGCCCTATTTGGGGTTAGGGCAGCGTGACAGGCAGGTTCTGGCTTGCACACCCATCTAGGGAATGACCCTTTTCTCAGGCCATCCCAGCCTATCACCTTTTCATTCCCTTGAGGTTCGTTTCCTTGGGTGGTTTCACTCCTCTCCCCCACTTCCACTGGCATTTAGATCCACAACAAGGAAGAAAGTGAGGCATCTTAGGACAGGAGCCATTTTAACCTCTGCCTTATAAGGTCCATTTTTACTGGTAGGAAATCCTGCCAGGTGAGCACAGTCAGGAAATGCGGTGCCTCCTGTGGATGTCTCAGGAGTTTCTTCTCTCTCTCCCCTCCTGCCTCCAGCCTGTCATCAGTAGGAGCACCCTGTCAATACGGACGGAGTTCCAGAACAGTATGTATATGGCAACAATGTCCTGGTGATTCCATAAATCACCAACATCACAAACAGAGAGGTTGCTCAAAGACAACCCAGCTGTTTGCCCTTCTGACATGACTTCCACACGTGCGCAGGAGGGCCAACGGCGGTGGGGACAACGTGAGACACAGTGTGCAAGCATCTTCCGAAAGCACACCAAGAAACCTTCTCACGGCATCTGGGTCAGGGCCACTTCTGTGACACCTGTTTACACTGGAAGGAAACCAACAACATCTACCCAACCTTGGAAGGAGGAAGGCGAACCTGTTTCTGACGTGCAGAACAAAGGCTGCATGTCTGAGGCGTAGACTTATGGTTAGGAAATGTGGCAAACATTGAAACAGGATCTCTGCAGAGAGAGTTAGAGCTTGCCCAGAGAGCCACGTAAGGGTAAGGATTCTTGAGCCTGCAGCAAGTGTTCTGATGTTTTATTCTCCTACCCCACTGCCACCAGGTGCTGCTGTGAGGTCACTGCCTCATATGCAAGTCCCTTTCCTTCACATGCACTCCCACACAGACCCAGCCTTGGGGGCTGGTCTATGATTCTGAATCTGGCACAGCATCTCCAGGGTCTCACGACTGTGGTCTGAAGCTTAATCATGTCACTGAAACATAGGAGTGCTCCCCCTCCTAAAGTTCCAGAGTGCCTTGCCACGGCATTTAGAACAGCCAACCTCCTTGCTATACCTGACAGAGCCCTGCACTGATGTGGCGCCTGTCCCCCTCTCTATAATCTCTTCAGTAACCGTCTCCCACACCCACACAGACCAGCCATGCTGGCCACCTTACTCTTCCTTGCATACACCATTCTTGTTCCCATCTTTGCTTTCACTTCTCCTCCCGTCTCGATCCCCCTTCCCCTAGAGGTTGTCTCCCTCAGGTCTCAGCTCTAATGTCACATCCTCGGCAAGGGCTTCTCTCACCAGCCCCTCTAAAGAAGCCACCACCCTGGCACTCTGTCACATCGCTGTGTTTAAATTCTTCACCTTCTTTTCTCCCTCCGATTACCCTCTTGATTCATTTGTGTACTTGTTTATTTGCTCTCTTTCCAACTGAAATATATACTTTATAAGGACAGGGACCTGTCTGCCTATCTGTCGTGTTCTCCAGTGCCTGCAACAATGCTCATCTATCTGCTGAATGAAAGGATGAAAATATACACTCTGATCCTGGGAGAGGCACTGGAGCATCGCAGTGAGAGGCGGACCTCTGGAGTGCAGCCGCCTGCACTTAAAATTCCCCTTCTGTCATTTCAGTCCGTGTGTCCTTGGACAGGTTACATAGGCTCTTTTTTTTCCATTTCCTCACCTATCAAGTGAAAAAAAAATAACAGTAGCTACCTTTTAGGGGTATTGTCAGAAGACTATATAAAGTACTTAGTGAAGTGCTGGTACGTAGTAGCACTAGATAGTTGTTTTATTGTTGCAGACTTATATACTTGCCAAGTTTACGGCCCGTAACTATGTGATTTACTTGACATATTTAGAGATAAAGTTTGGTCCATTTGCAAATCACACTGCAACTTCCACTTTCTGGTCCAACATGTAAAGAGCTTGGAAGTAGTCACTCCCATCCTTTCGACAAAGCAACAAAAATCCAAATGAACTGAAAATCAACAACTCTTCTTAGATCCATCCGAGAAATGAGGCCACAGGGCAAAGTAGAGAAATAAACAGGCAGTTACAGAGAATCACTGCCTCCCAGAGGCAGAAACCCAGGAGCAAAAGTCCACAGCCAGTGCCAGGACGGGCAGGCACCTTAAACCGTAATTGATGAAGTGCTCGTCTGAGTGTGGACAAGCTTGAGAGTTAAAAACACTAAGGCCCAGGATGAGGAGGCCCCAACCTTCATAAATTTTACCTCCAGGAGCCCTATCAGGTTCTCACTATGAACAACTGGTTCTCCCCGCAGGCGGAGGAGAAAAGTAATCATTCTGAAATACACACAGAACTCTCTGTTCTCTTCCCAAGACCTGTCCTCAAGAGAAACTATTTTATCAGATCCTAATCAACCGGGGTTTTACCAAAGCCTAACTGAGCTGGGGAGGGGAAATACTCACCTCAGGCTCACAGACTGAGAACTAGGCCCCTCATCTCCATGTCAATAGTGCTCCTGTATGATGACCAGACTGAGAACTAGGCCCCTCATCTCCATGTCAATAGTGCTCCTGTATGATGACCAGACCTCAAGTAAAAGAACTTAGAGCCTTAAGCCTCATTTAAGAAGAAATCTCTAGGAAAACCCAAAGACAATACGGGGGAAAAAAAACAAGGACACCAGAGGAAATTTTAGCCCCTGACACCATAGCTATAGTGCACAGTAAAGCACACAGCCCAATTCCTAGCCAGGGGAACATAACACTTCACACTAAACCCCTATTTCTTCAGTTCCTCTTACCCAGTACATCATGTCCAGCTTTCAACAAAAATTTACAGGGGTACCTGGGTGGCTCAGTCGGTTGAGCATCTGACTTCGGCTCAGGTCGTGATCTCACAGTTTGTGGGTTCGAGCCCCGCATCGGGCTCTGTGCTGACAGCTCAGAGCCGGGATCCTGCTTCAGATTTTGTGTCTCCCTCTCTCTCTGCCCCTCCCTGCTCACGCTCTATCTCTCTCTCAAAAATAAATAAAGATTAAAAAAAATTTACAAAATATGCTAAAAGGCAAAAAAAAATTCATCTAGAAAGAAAATGCAAGCATCAGAATTAGATTCAGATATGGCAGAGATGTTGGAATTATCAGACTGGAAATCTAAAACAACTATGATTAATATGCCAGGAGCTTTAAAAGAAAAAGTGGACGCCATGCAAGAACAGACAGGTAATATAAGCAGAAAGATGGAAACTCTAAGAAAGGATGAAAGAAAAATGCTGGAAGTCAGAAAAACTGCAAGAAGTGAAGAAGAATGCATTTGATGGGCTCACCAATAGACTGGACATGGCTAAAGAAAGAATCAATGATCTTGAAGAGACATAAATAGCAACTTCCCAAGCTGAAATGCAAAAAGAAGATATGGAACAGAATTATCTTGGAACCATAGGACACTTATAACAGGTGTAACAAATGTGTAATTAGAATACCACAAGGGGAAGAAATAAAGAGAGAGGAAAGAAGGAACAAACAGCAGGAATATTTGAATAATGATGGCTGAAAATTTTCCAATTTTAATGACAGTCACCAAACCATAGATCCAGGAAGCTCAGAGAACACTAAGCAGGATATACAGCAAAAAACAAAAAAAACAAAAAAAACAACAACCCTCTATACTTAGATATATCATATTCAAGCTGCAGAGAATCAAAGGTAAAGAAAAAAATAATTAAAGAAGCCAGAGGGAAAAATACCTTCCCTTTAGGTACACTATTTATTAAGATTTATTTATTTATTAAAATTTCTCTTAAAAGCATGAAAGCAAGAAGAAAGTGAAATAAATTATTTAATGTGTTGAAAGAAAACCCTCAAAACCTATAATTCCATACCCAACAAAGTTATTCACCAAAAGTGAAGGAGAAATAGAGACTTTCTCAAACAAAGAAAAATTGAAGGAATTTGTCATCAGTAGACGTGCCTTGTGAGAAATGATAGAAAAATTTCTTTAGAGAGAAGGAAAATGGCATAGGTTATTAGACACCCAGGTCTACATAAAGAAGGAAGAGCATTAGAGAGTGAAAAAAAGAAAGTAAAATAAAACCTCAATTTTTCTTATTCTTAATTGATCTAACAGATAACAGTTTGTTCAATATAATAGTAGCAACAATGTATTTGGTGATTAAAGCTTACGGATAAGTGAGATGAATGACAGTGATGTCTTAAGGGACAGGAAGGAGGAATTGGAAATGCTTTGTTTTAAGGCTGATGGGAAGTGCTATAATGTTATTTGAAAGTGGATTTGGATTAGTTCTAAATGTGTATTACACACTCTAAAGCAACCACTACACAACTGTAAAAAGAAGTATAGTAGATATGCTAAAAGGGGAGAGGAAAATAGAAATGTAAAATGTGCAGTTAAAACCAGGAAAGACCAAAAAGCTACCAAGAACAAGGGTAATTAATAGCAAACAGAAACAGGGTAGATGTTACTCCAACTGTATCAGTAATTGCTTTAAATGTGAATAGTTTAAATATGCCAATTAAAAAACGAGATGTCACAGTGGATAAAAAAAAAAACAAAAGCCAACTAGAAGTTGTTCACAGATCACACTGTTGGACATCACACAAGAACACCCATGGGTGGTCCTAAAACATCCCTGGCCTGAGGGTCAGGAGACAGGTTTCGCTCTGGTCTACCCACTAACTTGCTGTGTGACCTTTTACAAGTCACTGACATTCTTTGGGTGTCCCTACCCTTCTCTTTACCCTTTATTGGAAAATAAGAGGAGTTAAATCCCTTCCAGCTCAAAGCCCAATGC
The DNA here is from genome assembly GCA_028646485.1 of Cryptoprocta ferox. Lineage (NCBI taxonomy): Eukaryota > Metazoa > Chordata > Mammalia > Carnivora > Eupleridae > Cryptoprocta > Cryptoprocta ferox. The sequence goes on along the minus strand of CM053567.1, from coordinate 128,126,224 downwards.
TTCTTTATTAGGAACTGATGAGTAATCGTGGGCAGAGAGGAGGCTGCGGCATCTAACAGGTGCTATTTGGCTAAGTTCATGAGAGACCCAGCTGCAGCCAGAAGTGGTGTGTGCATGAGTGTGAGAGGACAAATCCAAAGTCCTGGCTGGTGCTTGTGAAAACTGAACTCCTCGGTACCACTGGATAGTAGGAACATCTAACCTGAGTCCATATTTGACTAGGAGAAAATTATAAGGAATTTGCAAACCCATATTGCAGGTTGACTGGAATCCTACTGATATGGAAAGAGAATGGGCCAGAGATGGGCTCAGGGGGTCTCTGCTGAATGCAAGGGACAAGATTACCATAGCTCCTTGTCTATCATTCCTGCCCTGTCTTCATCTTTCAGATGAAAATACCTTCCCACTATCACCCCTGCCCCATGTGCATACATTCTCTACAGAAGAGAGAGAACAGGAAATTTCAAATGTTTAAGCCCCAATTTTAAGAAGATTGTTCTTGAAGATCTCGCTTGCAGCTTCTAGCAAAAGCCCTGCTCATCGTCTTCAAATACAGATAACCATGGCATGACTCATCCGTTACAGCCACAGGCATGGCCGTTCTGATGGAGTAGAGCACAAGAGAACCTTTGAAAGAATCTTCAAAAACCCATGAGGACATCAAAGGGAAGCTGAATCAATCACTCTGCATTAAGTCAGGGTTGCAGGTCTGTACCCTACATGGACAGATCACAGCACATTTTCACTTTCCTAGGTTCTTCTTTCCCTGGGGTTAAGTGGTCTGGATCGACTATATTCTTTCCCACTGCCACGGTCATGCACTGTATGAAAGCTGGCCCTATGCTGACTTTACAGATACCTCCTACCTAGGTCTATGATGTTGTTATAAACCCCAGACCCATGAAGTACTGACATTTCCACCGGGAAATTGTGGAGATTCTAATATTCCACTAGATAGAAAGCTATATGAAGGCAAGGCTTGTGACTGTGTTTGCTAATATTATACCCACTGTGCCTAGCTCAGTGCCTTGCATAGAGTAGATACTCAATAAATACTTGTTAAATGAATGGGGGCAAAATCCACCACAATGTGAGCCTGAAAGAAGTAGGCATAGTTCAAATTTGACGGTTTCTAAAAATACTTCTTGAAACTATTCATTCATTTCTCATTTCTTTAACAAACTATCATTTAGTGCCTTCTATGTGATAGGCACCATAACACAGAAATGAATAAATGAATGAAGAAGAATTCTTCAATTCTTCAATTCTCATGAAGAAGAGAGGGAATAATAGTCACTGAATGCAACTATAAGCTGGGCACTTTTTGTTCATTATTTCATCCTTCCAACAATCTGTGAGGTAAATACTATTTATTTCCCCCCTCCTTTGCAGACAAAAGAAGAGGGACTTGCATTTAACAAACAGCAGAGCCAAGAATTTATTCCAGGACCTGGATACTTCCCTCTACAATGTATTTTCTCTCCAAAGTAAAGTTAAAATCACAGTGTGATGTTGTGTTATGTGATGTTATGCTAAGGAAACTCAGGTCATCAAAAACAGAGTTGTAAATAAATAGTTTCATGGGGAAAAGGGAAATAAGAATTTTATGTTCTCAATTTCAGGTTGTTTAGGTAGGAAGAAAATTTAAATAGTAGAGGTGTTTGTAACTACATGAGTGTGTAATTGAAGGCTAGAAATAATAAACTGCTCAAACAAAACAAATGAAAATTACCCAAGTTAAGTCCTAAATCGCATCTAAGGCCCAAGTCAATAAAAGTTTCTAAATTATCATTATCATAACAATGACAAAGCACAACACTGAACTACGATGGTTGAAGTCAAAATAAAGTGTGGTGTAGTTCACATTGCCAACCATGAACAAAAGAACATAAAAACAAGCCAACTGCTCCTCTGTGCACAATAGCTTTTTCTCCAGGACCTGGTACTAATTCCTGACTGTGCTTGAATTATAACCAGGAGATATCCATAATAGAAATTGTGTTCCCTACGATCTATTGTGTTATATCCTATGTGCTTTACGAAGGCTCAAACTGTGGGAGGGAAGTAGAGAAATGAACACTTTGACATGAGAACTGGGAGAAATGGTCAGGGTCAGGCTGTCTTGTAGGGATGGGAGGCCCACTATGGAGGTGGCCATGGGACTTGCATGTTTGAGGGTTGCCTGTTTCCCTGGACCCTAAAGACATTGTGCAAATCACCATTTCTTCCCAATGGGTGAAAACACATGGAGCCTGGAGTCATCTGCATTCATTATTGGCAGAAACTTTGAAAGCAAGCTGTTCCCATATACCCTACCTCGATCAGATGAGAAACTGGGAAGACAGAAATCCAGAATCAACTCAAAATCCAGCAGCTCAGAAAGTGTGCCCAAGGTGGTGGGGAATGTTCTACAACTGGAACAGTCCTAAAGGATATGGCCCAATCCTAATGCAGTGGTGACCCTCTCTTACATTTTTATGGTTCCCTCCAATTTGCAATGATTTCATAACAACTATGAGAGTGAAATCATATTCTTATTTTTATAGATGAAGAAACTGAAGGTGAGTAAGTGATTGCCAGCAACCAGCAGAGTTAAGGCTCAAATCCTGTCTTCCAGCACTATATTCAATAGACCTCTACCACAAAATGATAAGGTGACCTCAGAGAAGTTTTCTAGGAGCAATGAATGGCTTTTGAGTCAGACCTGCATTTGCATCCAGGGTATATATCCAAGATATACCACTTTCAGCCATATAATTTGGCAAGTTTTTTTAACCTCATTAAGCCTTAGCTCCTCATCTGTAAAATGGTGGCACATATAACACCTAGGTCATGGGGTTACTATGAGAGTCAAACGCAATATGCAGGTAGCATGCTCAGCACAGAACGTGGCCCTGGGTGGGGCCAGACAAATGTTGAGGGTTTCAGGGCTGGGTTTTGGGTGGAGGAATCTCTTTCCTCCTCTGTGGTTTAGTATTTCTAGGGGCCCGAAACCCCTAGGGGACATTTTACCATATGTAAAGCTACAAGGAGATAGAAATTTGGGACAGAAGGGAATGCTTGGGGACCTGATCACTAAGCCTGGAATGGAAGTGAAGGAATGAGCAGTCCACAGGGAGCAGGTCTGTGTCCCCTTCCTCAGTGCCATCTGCACTAGGTCCCTAAAGCAGAGAGGACCCTCCGTTCCCCACCTGGAAAGCCATGGAGTTGGCAACAGCCAGAAATATCCTCAGAGGCAGCTTGGCTTTGTAGGACCTGTGGCTCCACAAGCGATGGGCACCAGCTGTCACACCGAGAGCAGATAGGAGGAAGCAGAAATAGGCTGCAAGACACAAGTGGGAACAATGTCAGCAACTGTCACCTAGCTTCTACACATCCCCCATGCTCTTCTGCATAGCCCCATTGGAAACGGTGTTAGGAGAAGAATCTGCAATGTGAAGGAAGAGTTGATAACTTGAGGAAATGCAGACTTTTTACTGATTTGGAGCTTTCCAGTACCAGGCAGAAGTGGTGAGAACTTTCCTCAAGAAACTTTTTGACCTTTGAACATTAATTTTTCTCTATCAAACAAGTCTTTTATTTGCTAATGTTTCTTGCCAGTCTTGATGAAAAGTCTTAATCACATTAGTGTGTATTTGTAATTCAGTCTTACATGCCCACTCTCCATAGAGCTGAGATTGATCTCTATGTTGCCTCTTGCCTGGCACCCATGCTAGGATGTGTGTTATATGAAGACCATATATCTAAATAGCAGTGCCATTATCATGACTCCACAGGCCTTGGTTTGAAGGAAATCAGGCCAGACCTAAAAGCTATAAAATCTGGCTCAGGACCAGTAAGAATGAGAATAAAAATGACAATAGTGACAACTGAGATTTGCCTTCTAAGATCCCCACTTACACCATTCCTATGACCTGGGATGGCAAAGATGGCCAGGTGGGGAATGTTTTTAAAGCCAGCCTACAGTGGAGCTTATTATCCACCACATACTTAAATATGTTATCTTTAATCCTCATGACACATAGTAGTGTCTCATTTTACAGTTGAGGAACTGGATCTCTGAGAGTTAAATCCTGCATTTAAACCCAAGTTAGCCTTGTTCCAAAGCCTCTGCCAAGAGACCCCATGCTGCCCCCAGTCATGGGGGTGGATTGCTCTTTGTACGAAGACCTGGGGCAGGTTATAAAAGTGTGGTGTAGGGGCGCCTGGGCGGCTTAGTCAGGTGACCAACTCTTGATCTCTGCTCAGGTCATGATCTCACAGTTCATGAGATCGAGCCCTGCTTTGGCCTCTGTGCTGACAGTGCAGAGCCTGCTTGAGATTCTCTCTCTGCCCCTCCCTCCCTCTCTCTCTCTCTCAAAATAAATAAAATAAACTTTTAAAAAACTGTTTAAAAAAAGCATGGTATAAAGCAGACACACAGGAACTCCCCTCAAATCATGATTTCTGAGATTATTACAATTACTTTAGTGCTTTTAAGCAATATGCCCACACAATGCTAAATGTCTTACTTGAATAATCTTATTAAAAACACATCAAACAATCTTATAGGTTTATATTATTATTACCCCCATTTTATAGATGAGGAAACCAAAGTTTAAAGAAGTTAACTAATTTCCCAGGGTCAGAAAGCTAGGAGGTATCTTTGTTAAGAGTCAGTCACTAGTCTGTCTGAACAAAGAACCAAGTTCCTGACCCCTCCCCTCTCCTATGCCTCTGGGAGACATCAGGTAAGTTTTATCTTTACTTCTCTACACCCCACTGTCATCCTTAATACTGGATTCCAGTCTAAACTTAACAGTGAGCTTCTTCCTTACTTGAGGGGAGAGCTCTAAACCAAGCTTCAAGTAGGTAGGATCAAGCATATTATCCTGCACAACTGCTTCTAATACTTAGCACATACAAGACCCTCCGTAACGATCTGGCAAAGAACAAGTGATTGACTGTGAGTACATCCCTGATCAATTGTGAATGGTACCCGGACAAGATGAATTTTTAGGGAGACTATTATAGCACTTGTCTAGAAGAATTACTAGGGTAACTTCAGTGTCAATATACATATTTAAAGGTAGAACCATACTACATCTCCCAAAGGTCAAGTCTGACTGATCTTGATCTCAATCCATATTTATATGGGTCTAAAAACAAGACTTACCCTTGGCACTAAGATTAATGAGTCTCAATGCATGTGGTTTTCATGAACTTGACAAATTATTCCTTACTTGAAAGGTTAAAAACAAAAAACAACAATCTGTACATAAGTCACAAAAGTAACAGTATATAAAAAGGCCTGGCCTATTTTGTTATTACAATTTAATATTGGTCATGAGTCTATGAAATGGATAGCTATTTTCCATGTTATCCCTGGCCTTCATGTCTCTACCAATAATTTTTTCCCAACTGTCAAGTGGTTAGGGAATAAGAAATCTATAATGGAAAACTTCAATGTGAGTCTATTTTGCAGGTAGACTCAGACACTGGACTTTGGGTGCATTAAAATAAATTCCAAGATTCCATGCAAAACATTGCCCAAAAAAGAATCCATTCAATGCATGGTTCCCAGACAGGGCCTTATCACAGACAATGGCTCTCCAGTAAGGGATCTCCAGTGCTTCAGGGATCACTTACATGGTTGATCTGAGCTGGGCAGTAGTGGCTTTTGGTTTTTCATGGTCCTTCTTCTGGCAACTAGAATGTGGCCATGTAACGTAGGGCTGGTCTAGCATAGTACCCCATCTTTCTGGCCCTGGAATAAACACCTGACCCAACCTTTCTCTCTCTTCTGGCTCAAAGACTAAAAGGTCACATATCAAGACATGACTGCAAAGTAGAGAATGAGGCCAAGTGAGACGTGAAGATGATGGAGGTGCCAGTAAGAGCTAGGAGGAAAGCAGCCTGCCCTCAGCCACCGGCTGCAGCTTCCAGAGCTCTACAGTTCTGATGCTGTGAGCCTCACCAGTATTTCTCCTCGTTATGTGAGGCAACAAATTCCCTTTTCTTGTTGTTAGTTTTCTCTGGATTTCTTTCTTTTTTTAAAAAATATTTTTTATTTAAATATTTTTAAAAATATTTTTTATTTATTATTTTGAGAGAGAGACAGAGAGCATGAGCAGGGGAGGGGCAGAGAGAGAGGGAGACACAGAATCTGAAGCAGGCTCCAGGCTCTGATCTGTCACCACAGAGTCAGACGTAGGGCTCAAACCCATGGACTCCAAGATCATGACCTGACCAGAAGTCAGACACTTACCTGACTGAGCCACTCAGGTGCCCCTTGATTTCTGATACTAAAATTTCTGCAGAACCTCTGGGGAAGAGAGCAACCTCTGGCCATAGCCCAAATGAGGACAAACTACAAAAACCCTGATTGGGATTTAATCTCTCTCTCTCTCTCTCTCTCTCTCTCTCTCTCTCTCTCCCCCTGCCCATCTCCTGCTCACACACACTCTCTCTGTCAAAATAAATAAATTAATTTTTTTTAAAAAAAAGAACAGTTTGCTGTCTATAGGGACAGAAAGTAGATTCATGTTGCAAAGAGCTGGGAGGGCAGAGAGGGAAGAGAGGAGTGACTGTAAATGGGCATGGGGGAGTTTGGTGTGAAGTGATAAAAATGTTCTAAAATTGATTTTGGTAATGGTTGCACAATTCTGTGAATATACTAAAAGCCAACAGATGAGTTGTGTGTCATGAGTAATAACTCAATAAAGCACTCATTAAAAAAACTATTACTGAATTCCTAATAGACTTTGTTATTATGCATATTTTCTCAAGGTAGAATAAAACAGATGTACCACAAAACAAAATGGAACAAAACAAAAATCAACCATTTGCCTAGGATGCCACCACAGGCATCATCACCCCTGGACACTGGGACCACTGGACACTCATGTCATACTGTGGTCTCTTAAATCTTCCACAGCAGCCAAGAAGAGTCTCTATTTGACCCTTCGCCTATGCCTGAATGTATCAAGACCCAAGGTTCCAAGGCAGAAGCACCTGTTTGTCCATGCTTGGATCACAAGGGGCCAGCCCTAGCTGCCAGCAACAAAGAGAAGGAACCCACAAACCCTTTGGTTTCCATGATGGAAGGCAGAGCCTCCCATCTATCATGAGTGCTCTATTGGAACAATGTTTAGGGAATCACTGTAGTGACCCCCTCTGGACCAAACAACCAGAGAACAGTCCTGGAGAGGTGTTAAGAACCAAAAATTACAACACTCTTAATTCTGGACCTGATCAGAGGGAGAGATGGACAGCTCCCTTTGAGACCCATCTGTGAGCACTAGACAGAGGCAGTTGGCGGAACTCTTTAACTGTGCATATTATCTATGTTCCTCTAGCACTCAAGTGAAAGCTACTAAATAATAATAGCTTCTATTGACTGAGAGCTTTCCATGTGCCAGTCTGTGTTCTAAATTTATACACAGTAAGTCACTAACTACTCACCTCAAATGTAGTGGGTGGGTAATATGATCTCAACAAGACAGAAAGGGAGCAGCCAGGATGCAATCTAAGGCAGGAAGAGCCCACACTCCATACCCTTGCTGGCTGCTTGACCTCTCAGGGTTGCCTTAATTCTAATGGGAGAAGCCTAAATGCATCAAGACTTTTTAGTCAGCTCAAAACATAAGCTGAAAGTCAAGACCCTTGTTTTGTGTTTTGCCTTTACCAACTGGCAAGTTCACTTCCAAAAACACCCTCACCATCAGTCTGCATCCAGTTCAGCCTCAGCTTGCCTTGGTAACTCCAGGCAATCCAAGGCTTCATGAGACAGTTTATTGAGCTCCTATTATAGACCATGCACTGAGCTTAGAACTGGGTCTACGAGGTGACCACATAAACATGGGCCTTTGCCTCCTTGAGTCAATAGGAGTTTGAAAAGTAAATTACTTACTATATAACTATAAATTATGGCAAGTGCTGCAGAGGAGACAAACAGCATAAGGTAAAAGAGATTAAAAGGCAGAAAATTTAGGGGTGCCTGGCTGGTTCAGTTGGAAGAACATGCAACACTTGATCTCAGGGTTGTGAGTTCAAGCCCCACATTGGGTGTAGAGATAAAAAAGAAAGAAAGAAAGAGAGAAAGAAAGAAAGAAAGAAAGAAAGAAAGAAAGAAAGAAAGAGAAAGAAAGGATGGAGGGAGGGAGGGAGGGAGGAAGGAAGGAAGGAAGGAAGGAAAGAAAGAAAGAAAGAAAGAAAAAAAATTTAATTTCGGGGACCAGAGAAGACTTTGCAGTGCCAATGAGAATTAAGCTAACCCCTGAAAGATGAGGAGAAGGCAAGATTCAGGCAGAGGAACCCACAAATGCACAGACCTGGGCTGGGGAAGAGGATATGACAAGAAGCCTGTATCTAACCACCTCACACGCACTCAGATGGCTACTAGACCAAAACAAAAACAGAAAATAACAAGTGTTGGAGAGGATGTAGAGAATTTGGAACCTTTGTGAACTGCTGGTGGGAATGAAAAATGATGCAGCTGCCATGGAAAAGTTTGGCGGTCCCTCAAAAAGTTACACACAGAATTACCATGTGATCCAGCAATTCCACTTCTGGGTATATAGCCCCAAAGAATTGAAAACAGGTACTTTTTCACCAAAGGGTGAAAACAACCCCGAATGTCCATGAACAGATGAATGGATAAGCAAAATGTGGTGTTCATACAATGGAATGTTATTTGACCATCAAGTGGAATGGAATTCTGACCCATGCCACAGAACATGGATGAACCTTTAAAACATTATGCTAAGTGAAATCAACTAGATGCAAAAAGAGAAAGTATAAAACCACTTATATGAGGTACCTAGAAGAGGCAAATTCATACAGACAGAAAGTAGAATAGAAGTTACCAGGGGATGGAGGAAGGGGGGGATGAGCAGTTATTCAATGGGTACAGAGTCTCAGTTTGGGATGATGAAAAAGTTCTGGTGATGGATAGTGGTGGTGGTTGCACAACATTGTGAATGTAGTTGATCGCACACAACTGCACACTTAAAATGGTTAAAATAATAAATTTTGTTATGTGTATTTTACCACAATTTTTTGAAAGCATGTGTTTGGAGCCCAGGGTGAGAGGGGAAGGGGAGGTCAAAAAAAAAGGTTAAAGAAGTTTAAATGTAGTGCCAAACAGGTCTTATTTGCCGCACTGAGGTGACTGGACTCTATGCTCAGGCCAAGGGAAGCTATTAAAGGGCATTCAGCATGGACGTATTTAGAAAATGCATGAAGAGTAGAGGCGGGAAAAACAGTCACCACCCCAGATCAGTCCCTGTTAATATTTTGCTATAAAACTCCCTCTAATATTTCTTAAAACAATCTTCTTTTTTTTTCTTCTTCTTTTTTTTTTTTTTTACTGTTTATTATTTTTGAAAGACTGTGAGCGGAGGAGGGGAAGAGAGAGAGAGGGAGACACAGAATCTGAAGTAGGTTCCAGGCTCTGAGCTGTCAGCACAGAGCCCAACACTGGGCTCGCACTCATGAACAGCGAGATCAAGACCTGAGCTGAGCTGAAGTCGGATGACACTCAACCGACTGAGCCACCCAGGTGCCCTTTAAAACAATCTTTTGTTCACCTTCAAATACTTCGCATACATAAGATTACAACTCTTATTACAGCAGTGATTGAATGAAAGATCAATATTTGGGAACAGAGTGCAAAAGGAAGTCTGGTTCCCTTGATTTCTTAAACCAACACACAATATAAAAATTCCTCTTTAGGGGTGCTGGCATCTCTCTCCAGAGGTGATTCTGATGCACAACCAGAGCTAAGAAACCGCTGCCCTACAAGGTACACCCTAGGAGACCATCTGGTCCCATCCCCTCAATTTACAAATGGAGCAGCCGAGATCCAGCAAGGGCTAGGTGCTCTCTCTAACCCAACCAGATGCTGACCCTCTGCGGAGCCAGGAGCTCCAGAGGGACCTCAGGACCCATACATTCTAAGTGACTCTCAGGATAAAAGAAACCAGGCTGCCCTTTCATGTGAACTCTGGTCTTGTCCGAATTCCCCTCCCAGCAGCTCCCTTTGATGGTGTGAGCTGTCCCCACCAGGCCCCAGACAGTGGAGACTCTGACATCTAGGCATCCGGCTGGAGGGCGGGGTGTGCAGCAGGGCTCCTCCTGCAGAAACCTGCAGGAAGATGTGATTAGCACCAACTAATTGTCTTCCACTCAGGGGAGGGGAGAGGTTGTAATCAGAGCAAACGAGCAGGGTGAAGGCTCCTAGGGACAGTGCAACCTGGGAGAGGGGTGAGAGCTGCAATGGAGAAGATACTGTCCTTGGATACCTGCTTTGCCAGCCAGCTCAAGTGCTTTGAAAGTCAGTTTGGGGCTCTGGCCAATAAATGGCTATTTCTCCTCTCCAGTCCTTCCTAGATTCAGAAGATAGTTAAGAGGTCAACAGACCCATAGATGGAGAGACAGAGATAAAGAATACACATAGAAGACAGATATGCACATATATATGTATATGATTGGCAATATAGCATTATGGTTAAAATGAACCTGGGAGGGCACCTGGGTGGCTCATTCAGTTAAGTGTCCAACTTCAGCTCAGGTCAGCATCTCATGGTTCATAGGTTCGAGCCCCACATCGGGCTCTGTGCTGTCAATACAGAGCTCACTTCAGATCCTCTGTTGCCCCCTCTCTCTGTACCTCCCCCACTCGCTCTCTCTCTCAAAAATAAATAAGCATTTTATTTTATTTAAAAAAATTGTTAATGTTTTATTTATTTTTGAGAGAGAGACAGAGACAGAGACAGCGTGAGCAGGGGAGGGTCAGAGAAAGAGAGGGAGACACAAAATCCGAAGACAGGCTCCAGGCTCTGAGCTAGCTGTCAGCACAGAGCCCGACGCAGGGCTCAAACCCACCAACTGTGAGATCATGACCTGAGCCGAAGTCGGACACTTAACCGAGTGAGCCACCCAGGCGCCCCTAAATAAGCATTTTAAAAAATAATAAAATGAACCTGGGACTGAATCCCTTGTATATCACTTATTAGCGTGTCTCTAAACCTTGGTTCCTCCATCCATAAAGGGGATGGAATAATACCTGCTTCACAACAAACATGTTATAAAGATGAAAAGAGGTAAGCATGCAAAATGCAAGCCATGCCCAGTGAGCAGTGAGCACTGGCACATATTACTGCCCCTCTTATGAATGCCACTCCACTGCCTCTGTAAAATATTCCCTTTCCTGATAACCCCCTCTGAAGACACCTACACTTCTTTTCACTCTAAGCCCATGCTTTCTCAAGGGGATGGGTGATTTTGTCTCCTCCTCGCCCCCAAGGGACATTGAGCAAAGTCTTTAGACATTAGTTGTCACAAAGCCAAACTTGAAGGGTGCTCCTGGCATCCAGTGGGTAGAGGCCAGGGATGCTGCTATACAGCCTAAGTGCCTAGACTCTCCCTCCAACAAAGAATTATCATTACTGAAATGTCAGCAGTGCCAAGGTAGAGAATCCTGCTCTACTCTCAGCAGAGTTCTTGGTAGCCTTCTTGTTCATTCTCCTGGTGTGACTGCACCTGTCCTTGCTTCTTTACACCTCTCCGGTTTCATTGGGAGCTGTAGGAGTAATTTATCTCTGAAATTATTTAATAAATAGGCTGAAAACAAAGGACTGGGATGAAAGATCGATAGTATTTTAGGTCACTGCTTCTCCAACTTTAATGTGCTATACGCGTCACCAGGGGATCATGTTTACATGCAGATGCTGGGTCCCCCTCCCAGAGATTCTGATTCATGCCATGGGAGGAGGGCTCACAGGCGGTGCTGATGCTACTGGTCTAGGGTCCCAGAGTGTTTTGCTGACTGGCCAGCCCTGAGAGAGAGAGGTCTTGTTATGGGGTTGCCAGCGACAGGACAAGGCCCTCCATGGCCACTCATCTCATGAAATGGTGTTAACAAAGGATTTCAACTAGACCTGACATCTTCCCTTTAAAGGTGTGGGTTTAAAAGTTTCGAGATTCTGAGGCAAATTCATCCTAGGTACTATTTCAACAGCTCCCTCAAAAGCAAAACATTTTCACAGGGTCTTTTACAGGCTGAAAAGCAAAAGGTTTCTGTTTACTGTTAAAACCTTCTAACTTCTGTTAGACTTACAATATCCCCCAGTCCGTCTTTGCAATTCCCATCTCCCTCCACTAAACCACCTTCTCTTGTGTTGTACGTGGGCCGCAAGAAGATATGTTCTCTCCTCCCATGACATGAATCTTTAAGCAACTGTCTGCATCTTCTACGAAGATTTAGAAGAAAGGGAATGGAGCAAGAGAGAGAAGACATATTTCATGCACCTTACATGTACTGCCTATTTTCCTCAAGTGTCCTTCCTGCCTTCAATTAGGTCCACTTAACATGCTCTTAAGTTCTGAATAAATGCTACTCTTCCTGGTTGGAAGCCAGGACAGGGGGGCACCTGGGTGGCTCAGCTGGTAGAGTGTCTGACTTTGGCTCAGGTCAGACCTCTCTCTCTGAGAGCAGAGAGCCTGCTTCCGATTCTCTATCCCCTTCTCTCTCTCCCCTCCCCAGCTTGCAATCATGTTCTCTTTCTCTCTCTTTCAAAAAGAAAGGAAAGTAAAGAAAGAAAAAAAAGGGAAAAAAAGAAAAGAAAAAAGAAAAGAAAAAAAAGGAAAGGAAAGGAAAGGAAAGGAAAGAAAGGAAAGGAGAAGAGAAGAGAAGAGAAGAGAAGAGAAGAGAAGAGAAGAGAAGAAACGAAGAGAAAATCAGACAGGGGCCTTATCAGAAAGGGACTTATGTATGATGCTGAGAGATAGGATATATTTGATCATGAGGACAGTAGGGTGCCCAGAAAGAATGTCACGTGATCAGACTTAGAAAGACAGACATGAAAGCATCGGGGAAGACAGTCTAGTGGGTGAGAGTGGAGAATTTGTGCAGGATTTTCTCCATGTGCCACGGCAGACACACCCTCCCTTCTCATGCTGCCTTACACCCTGGGGGGCTGGCCTCTGTACGAGAGGAGAGGTACGGTGGGTTTATTCTGGGCTGGGCTAGCTGTCTCAGATAACCTGAGGAGCTCTAAACTCTATACACACCTCCTAGGGCCTCACACTGACGAGGCACCTCGGGGGGCTCCCCCTGGGTGATCTTGTTACACAGCCTGCTATGGGGGTGATGGACAAGGACAGTGCCTCTCATACCAATGTGCCCACAAATCACCTGGGGATCTTGTTAAACTGCAGATACAACTCTAGTAGGTCTGGGTGGGGCCAGAAATTCAGCACGTGTAACCAGCTCCCAGGTGACACCACAGCCACTGTCCGCAGGACCACACTTTGAGTTGTAAGGCAGGGGCAACCTCTGCGGAGACTCATTTACGACCAAGGAAACCTAGATTCTCTCTTGGTTTAGTGATGTGGGCAAAAGGTTTTATAGTGACAGAGCCCAGATGGAAGTCTCATCTCCCTACTCACTGCCCTACACTCGTTCTTCCTTCCTTCCTTTCCTGCTTTCTCTTTTTTCAGGTATGGAGTGGAAAAAATGTACTTAAGTATACTAAAGAATGAAGCAAGGATTGCCTTCAAAGCATCACAAAAATAGTTCTATAATATAAAAACACATGTTGCTAAAAGAACCAAGGATGAAGGGGCGCCTGGGTGGCTCAGTCAGTTAAGTGTCCAACTCTTGGATTTCAGCTCAGGTCATGACCTCACGGTTTGTGGGTTCAAGCCCCACATTGGACTCTGTGCTATTAGTGCAGAGTCTGCTTGGGATTCTCTCTCCCCCTCTCTCTGCCCCTCCCCTGCTCATGCTCTCTCTCTCTCTCAAAATAAATAAATAAATAAAACTTAGAAAGGAAAAAAAGAACCAAGACAAGATCATTGGTGCCTTTGGGTCCTACCTTCACACCTCAGTGTGAGAAGAGGTCTCATTAAAGCAAAAATACCCCTTGAAAGGAATACGAATTTGTTAAACAGAATGTTAACGGCTCTTAATCATCACAGAATGGTGCTGACAGCCTTCCTCCTGAAGGAAGTATGTAAAACGAGTTGACCACATTGAAAGATTGGGGGAAGGGAGGGGAAGAGTTATTTTCTTCTGTTCTTAAGAAAACATCGGACTATGGGGTGCCTGGGTGGCTCAGCTGATGGAGTGTCTGACTTCGGATCAGGTCATGATCTCACGGTTGAGTTCGAGCCCCGAGTCAGGCTCTGTGCTGACAGCTCAGAGCCTGGACTCTTCTTCCGGTTCCGTGTCTCCCTCTCTCTCTGCCTCTCCCCCACACACTCTGTCCTCTCTCTCCCTCTCAAAAAATAACATTTAACAAATTTTTAAAAAGAGAGAGAAAACATCACACTAATACTGTTCTGCATCCAGTCCAATTTTGAAAATGTCTGGCATCTAGTAGCAGTGGCCACACAAGTGTAAGAAGAGCTATATCTGGAGTGGCCAATTGTTTAACATTTTAGGAAAAATGCAAAAAAAAAAAAATCCACCCCACAAAACAAGCAAAAATCAAAGTTATCTTATTATTTTATTATCTGTCAGTATTTGTTCAGTATGACACCAAAGCAAATCCTTGCGAGACAGCTGTTCAAGAACACAAAGTAGTTTAGACTTGGAGCTCTCTACCCTTCTGCGTGGCTTCCAGCTTCCTTTATGTCTTCTTACTTTCTTCCTCAAAGCCTCTTCCTCTCCCTCACCTGATGCAAAGCTTCTTTGGGTGGGAGGTGGGGTGGGGAGTGGATCACCTATTAGGTGTGGGACTCCGAGCCCCTGGAAAAGCTCATGGAGGAGCTACGGGCTCCTTTCACAGAGTGAGGGGGCGCACAGGTAACTGAATTGCCCCTGTGCCATTTCCTAGCTGGGGAGCTGGGGCAGGGGCAGGGGCAGGATGTTATCTTACACTTTCTTTGTCTCAGCTCTCTTATCTGTGAAGCAAACAAATGAACAAAATAAAAACCTACCTCAAACAATTGTGAGACATGAAAATGTATATGAAGCATTTAGTAAACAGTAATATCTCAATAAACATTACTGAAAACACCATTAGTTTCTTTTTAGTTTATTTATTTTGAGAGAGAGAGAGAAAGAGGACAAGCAGGGGAGGGGCAGAGAGAGAGGGAGAGAGAGAATCCAAAGCAGGTTCCATGCTGTCAGTACAGACCCCAACTCCGGGCTCGAACCCACAAGCCATGAGATCATGACCTGAGCTGAAATCAAGAGTCGGATGCCTCATCAACTGAGCCACCCAGGCTCCCCAAAACACCATTATTCTTATCACTAGGCTGTCCTTGCAAGGCTGAGGCTGGGTGACCAGGAAGCAGGGACTTCGGGGGAATGAAGGCCTCACGTCCCAGCAGAGACTGTTTTTCCTCCCCTGATCCTCAGCCCTCCCAGGTTCTCTGAGGTGAATTTAGAGGAGCAAACTCATTCAGAGTTTATGATTCAGGATAACTCCCATCACCCATCTCTCTCTCTCTCTCTCAAACAATCAAAATCAATCACAATTACTGAAATTAGAATTAGAGATAATTGAGCACAAAGAGAATAATTTACTGCACTATAGATACACTGAATTTTCTTTTCCATTATTTAGGTTTGATTTTCTCTTGGACAGTAAGTGTGTGTGTGTGTGTGTGTGTGTGTGTGTGTGAGAAAGAGAGAGAGAAAGAGAGAGAGAGAGAGAGAGAGGGAGGGAGGGAGGTGTGCATACATACATTTTGCTATACTAAGTACATGGTCATTAATGTCTCTGACCATAAATGAGCAACTATAATGTCAAAAACGTTGGTCCCTCTGTAGGAAGACTAAGATTAAAATCATGACTCAAACTGATCAATTTGGGGCAAATGGCAAAAAAAAAAGGATAATTTCTGCCCTCATCATCTGAAATATCTGGGTAACTATTGGTCATCATCCTTCTCTCTCTCTTTTTCCAGGCAAGCAATTGCTCTAAGGAAATCAAGACAGCTAGTAGTTGGAGCCTAGGACCCGGAAGTTTAGGCAGGAGTTAGCAGGCACCTTCCCAGCAATGAAGCATAAAGACGGGGAGACCCAGACTCTCAAGGGCCGAGCCGGGAGGAGCATCTTGAGGAAAAGCTCTGACAAGAGAAGCCCAGGGCGCTGCTGCTGCCTTTATGTCTGAGCCAAACGAGCTGGTAAATAAAGTCGATGGAAAGTCCCCTGGGAGGCACTGCTTTCTGTCCCCATTTTTCTTCAATCTCCTCATTCACCTCATGCTCTCTTTGGACCAGAGGAAGGTCCTTCTTGGGGCTTGGCATGAACGTAGTGGATTCTGACCCAACCTCCCCCACCTAGCAACCACAGGCCAAGGACACAGATGAAAAACGTTTGGTGGTAAGGTGTACTTGGTGCCCCCAAAGGAAAAAGTGACAAAACAGTCTTTTTACCACTATAATGAATATGCCCTAAGTAGGAAAAAAATTTTTTTTAATTTAATCATAAAGCATTCTATCAAGATACTAAGAAAGCCCCTTTGATTGTCTGCTTAGTGACTGCATCACTGAGGCAGCCTGACCTAGTTCATGAACTCTGGTTTCAGTGGTTTTCTTCACACATTTTTATTCCTGCCAAGTCTCTGTAAGTGGCTGTGAATAGCCCAGGGAAGATTTGTTTTTTCTTTGCAGCATAATCCAGGGCCTGGTTTTCTGATCTTCCCTGGTTTTGATGCATAAAAGCCAACCTGATTTTAATAGGTTGCCTTAGCAAAATGTAATTATCCATTCATTCGTTTCTCAGCAAACAAGTACCTTCCACGCCCCAGGTTTTCTGCAAGGTATCAAGTATGAGAACGGTCAGCATCTCTCCCCAGGGAGGCTCATGGCTAGTCAACTCCTCCGGCCACAATCAGCCCAAAGATTTTTTTTAAAACTGAGTCAACAATTAAAAATCAGTAATTTAAAAATTTTAAAAATCTCTATTTCTGGCTTCTCTGGAAAAATAGAAAGATGTACCAGGCCACCTCACTTTCCTGCACGGCCACTTTCTACTAGAGCTAAATGCCCCTACCCCTTAGAGAGTCACCCTCACTGACCCCAGTCAACCCTGTTCGATACTGCTTGCCTGGCCCCTGATCTGGATGGAGCATAACCTGGACCAGGTTATTCATTAGGTAGAGTAGACACAGTGCTGAAAGCCCACAGCACATTTCCTTCCGAAGGAAAACAAGTGAATATACTACAAAATACATGATAACGAATCCAGCCCAGGTTATATTTCTCTTTACACCAACACAGTTGTAAAATGTAACTTCTAATGTTTTCATGGCAGAAGGGGCCCACACTGGCAAAAGTCATAATGCAACTCTGAATGGAGCGGAATGATATCAACTCCTTACTTGGAAAATGGTGATTAAACGGGAAAAATTTAAGCAGTTAAAGGACCATATAATTGATTTCCACTTGATGAGAGAAAGCTCTTCTTTTTGGAAAAGTGCCAGGTGACAGATTGAGATCTGGGGGTAAATCACCCTCTGCCACCCCCAGTTGTCCAGACGCTGTGGTTCCTGTCTCAACCTTCCCTTCATGGCCCCAGCGCACCTTCCCCCCTGAACTGCCGGCACTGTTGGGAGTCTGAAAGCTCACGGCTGAGTCTCTCTCCGGGCTCTGCCCTCATGGAGGAAGTGGTCAGCCCAAGGCCTTGCTCCTTCCGGTGGCAGCCTGTATCCAATGCTTAGTTGATAAAGGGGCACAAAGGCCTGGTTCTTTGCCTCAATTTGTGATATCCCTGAAGCCCATCCGGGTCCACAGCTGCCTGCAGTGTAGACTGAGATCTCTGTTGCAGCTGTGGTGCACCTCAACTTCTCTCTCTGCCCAGTCCTGCTTCTCCAAGTCTCTCATGGATGTCACCAAGCATCGTCCCTGAGAAACCAGCAAACAAATCTGCACCCCAGAATCTGTTTCCCAGGGAACCCAAACTAAGACCCCAGTAAATAATGGATTCCAATGAGAATCATCAATGGATGCTGCTGTGGGTTCAATTGTGTTCCCCCTCCCCAAATTCTTATGTTGAAGTCCGGACCACCAGTGCCCCCAGAATGTGACCTTATTTGGAGATAGGGTCTTTACAGACAGAGTCAAGTTAAAAGTAGTTCATTAGGGTGGGCTTTAGTCCAATGGGACCAGGGTGCTTTTAAGAAGAGGAGATTTGGACCAGACACCCATAGAGGGAAGGGGATGTGAGGTGACATGAGGAGATATCTATGAGCCAAGGAAAGGGCTTAGACTGGATGCTGCCCTCACAGCCCTCAGGAGGAACCAATCCTGCTGACACCTTAATTTCAGGCTGCTACCGTCCAGAACTGTGAGCTATAAATTCCTTCTGGTTAACCTCCCCCCGCCCCAGTCTGTGGTACTTATGAGAGCAGCCCCTGCAAACGAATACAGATACAAAAATCTTTAGGTCAAAGAATTGCCAGAAAGCAGGATATTCCCACGGTGTCAAAGCATCAACCTCCAGATTGCCTACTGGCTGTGAAGGGGGAAATTGCATTTTACTGTGGAGGAATCCGGCATTTTACCAAAAGATGAAACTTAGCATCAGTAGCAGTGGAAGAACCTGACACCGTGTGCCTTTTCTTACATTTAATTATATATTTTTTCTTATTTAAATTCAAGTTAGTTAACATACAGTATAGTTGGGACGCCTGGGTGGCTCAGTCAGTTAAGTGGCCAACTTCGGCTCAGGTCATGATCTTGCGGTTTGTGGGTTCGAGCCCCGCGTCGGGCTCTGTGCTGACAGCTCAGAGCCTGGAGCCTGCTTCAGAGTCTGTGTCTCCTTCTCTCTCTGCCCTTCCCCTGCTCACGCTCTGTCTCTCTGTCTCTCAAAAATAAATAAACATTAAAAAAAGTTTTTTTTAAAAAACAGTATAGTCTTGGCTTCAGGAGTAGAACCCTGTGATTCATCACTTACAATATAACACCCAGTGTTCATCCCAACAAGTGCCCTCCTTAATGCCCATCACCCATTTAGCCCATCCCTCTCTTAAATACAGAGAACAAACTGTATCTGTTCTCTGTATTTAAGAGTCTCTTATGGTTTGCCTCCTTCTCTGTTTTTATCTTATTTTTCTTTCCCTTCCCCTATGTTCATCTATTATGTCTTCCAAATTCCAAATATGAGTGAAATCATATGGTATTTGTCTTTCTCTGACTGACCTGTTTCACTTAGCATAATACCCTCTAGTTCCATCCACATTGTTGCATATAGCAAGATTTCATTCTTTTCCATCACCAAGTAGTATTCCATTGTGTATGGACACACACATCCTCTTTATCCATTCATCAGTCAATGGACATTTGGGCTCTTTCCATACTTTGGCTATTGTCAATAGTGCTGTTATAAACAATGGGGTGCATCTGCCTCTTCAAATCAGCATTTTTTGTATCCTTTGGATAAATACCTAATAGTGCAATTGCTGGGTCGTAGGGTAGTCCTATTTTTAACTTTTTGAGGAACCTCCATACTGTTTTCCAGAGTGGCTGCACCGGTTTGCATTCCCACCAACAATGCAAAAGGGTTCCTCTTTCTCCACATCCTCGCCAACATCTGTTGTTTCCCAAGTTGTTCATTCTAGTCATTCTGACAGGTGTGAGGTGATATCTCATTGTGGTTTTGATTTGTATTTCCCTGATGATAAGTGATGTTGGGCATCTTTTCATGTGTCTCTTAGCCATCTGGATGTCTTCTTAGGAAAAGTGTCTATTCATGTCTTCTGCCCATTTCTTCACTGGATTATTTGTTTTTTTGGGGTGCTGAGTTTTGTAAGTTCTTCATAAATTTTGGATACTAACCTTTTATTTGATACGTCATTTGCAAATATCTTTTCCCATTTTGTCAGTTGCTTTTTAGTTTTGTTGATTATTTCCTTCACTGTGCAGAAGTTTTTTGTCTTAATGAGGTCCCAATAGTTCATTTTTGCTTTTAATTCCCTTGCCTTGGAGACATGTCAAGTAAGAAGTTGCGCTGGCTGATGTCAAAGAGGTTGCTGCCTGTTTTCTCCTGAAGGATTTTGATGGTTTCCTGTCTCACAATTAGGTCTTTCATCCATTTTATATATTTTTTGTGTATGGTATAAGAAAGTAGTCCAGTTTCATTCTTCTATATGTTGCTGTTCAATTTTCCCAGCACCATTTGCTGAAGAGATTGTTTTTATTCCATTGGATACTCTTTCTTGCTTTGTCAAAAATTAGTTGGCCATATATTTGTGGGTCCATTTCTGGGTTCTCGGTTTTATTCCAATGTGTCTGTTTTAGCGCCAATACCATACTGTCTTGATGATCACAACTTTGTAATACAGCTTAAAGTCCAGAATTGTGATACCTCCAGCTTTGGTTTTCTTTTTCAACATTACTTTAGCTATTTGGGGTCTTTTCTGGTTCCATACAAATTTTAAGATTGTTCTAGCTCTGTGAAAAACGCTGTGTTATTTTGATAAGGATTGCATTGTAAGTATAGATTGCTTGGGTAGTATCAACATTTTCACATTATTTGTTCTTCCAATCCATGAGGATGGAATGCTTTTCCATTTATTTGTGTCTTCTTCAATCTCTTTCATAAGCTTTCTAAAATTTTCAGCATACAGATCTTTTACCTCTTTGGTTAGGTATATTCCTGGGTATCTTATGGTTTTTAGTGCAAGTGTAAATGGGATTGATGCCTTGATATCTCTTTCTGCTGCTTCATTATTGGTTTATAGAAATGCAACTGGTTTTTGTACATTGATTTTTTATCCTGTGACTTTGCTGAATTCACGTATCAGTTCTAGCAGTTTTTCGGTGGAGTCTTTTGAGTTTCCCACGTAAAGTATCATGTCACCTGCAAAGAGTGAAAGTTTGACTTTTTCCTTGCTAATTTGAATGCCTTTTGTTTCTTTATGTTGTCTGATTGTTGAGGCTAGGACTTCCAGTCCTATGTTGAACAATAGTGGTGAGAGTACACATCCCTGTCATGTTCCTGATCTCAGGGGAAAAGCTCTCAGTTTTTCTCCATTGAGAAATAATCATTATTTCATTGAAATATCATTATTTCATTGAAATGATATTAGCTGTGGGCTTTTCACATATGGCTTTTATTTTACTTTTTACATTTTTTTGTTTTATTTATTTTTGAGAGAGAGACAGAGACAGAGACAGCGTGAGCAGGGG
This sequence comes from Cryptoprocta ferox, assembly GCA_028646485.1. NCBI lineage: Eukaryota > Metazoa > Chordata > Mammalia > Carnivora > Eupleridae > Cryptoprocta > Cryptoprocta ferox. The sequence continues at coordinate 128,105,098 of CM053567.1, read as the reverse complement.
AGGGTCAGAGAGAGAGAGGGAGACACAGAATCCAAAGACAGGCTCCAGGCTCTGAGCTAGCTGTCAGCACAGAGCCTGATGCGGGGCTTGAACCCACAAACCATGAGATCATGACCTGAGCTGAAGTTGGGACGTTTAATCGACTGAGCCACCAGGTAGGTACCCCTTGTCTATGGCTTTTATGATATTATGTTATGTTCCTCCTACCCATACTTTCGTGAGGGTTTTTTTATCAAGAAAGATGCTGTATTTTGACAAATGTTTTTTCTGCATCTATTGGAAGGATCATATGGTTCTTATCCTTTCTTTTATTAATACGGTGTATCACATTGACTGATATGTGAATACTGAACCAGTCTTGCAGTCCAGGAATAAATCCTGCTTGATCATGGTGAATAATTTGAATACTGTTGAATTCAATTTGCTAGTGTCTTGTTGAGAATTTCTGCATCTAGGTTCATCAGGGAATATTGGCTGGCAATTCTCCTTTTTAGTGGGGTCTTTTTCTGGGTTTGGAATCAAGGTAATGCTGGCCTCATAGAATGAGTTTAGAAGCTTTCCTTTCATTTCTATTTTTTGGAACAGTGTGAGGAGAATAGGTCTTAACTCTTCTTTAATCTCTTGTTGGGAGATTTTTGGTAACTGATTCCATTTCTTTGCTGGTTATGGGCCTGTTCGAACTTTCTATTTCTTCCTGTTTGAGTTTTAGTAGTGTGTGAGTGTCTAGGAATTTGTCCATTTCTTCCAGATTGTCCAGTTTGTTGGCATATAATTTTTCATAGTATTCTCTTACAATTGTTTGTATTTCTGTGGTGTTGGTTGTGATCTCTCCTCTTTCATTTGTCATTTTATCTATTTGGGTCCTCTCTCTTTTCTGAGAAGTCTGGCTAGGGAGTTATTAATTTTGTTTAGTCTTTCAAAAAACCAGCTCCTAGTTTCATTGCTCTGTTCTACTGGTTTTTGGATTCTATATCATTTATTTCTGCTCTAATCTTTATTATTTCCCTTCTTCTGCTGACTTTGGGCTTTATTTGCTGCTCTTTTCCTAGCTCCTTTAGGTGTAAGGTTAAGTTGTGTATTTGGGACCTTTCTTGCTTCTTCAGATGGGCCTGAATTTCCTCTTAGGACTGCCTTTGCTGCATCCCGAAGGTTTTGGACTGTCATGTTTTCATTTTCATTTCCTTCCATGTATCTTTTAATTTCTTCTTTAATTTCCTGGTTAGTCCATTCACTCTTTAGTAAGGTGTTCTTTAACCTCCATGTATTTGAGGGCTTTCCAAATTTTTTCTTGTGGTTGATTTCAAGTTTCATAGCATTGTGATCTGAAAATATGCATGGTATGATCTCAATTATTTTATGCCTGTTGAGGACTGAATTGTGACTCAATATGTGATCTATTCTAGAAAATGTTCCATGTGTACTCAAGAAGAATGTGTATTTTGCTGCTTTAGGATAAAATGTTCTGAATATATCTGTTAAGTCCATCTGGTCCAGCGTGTCATTCAGAGCCTTTGTTTCCTTGTTGAGTTTCTGCTTAGATGATCTGCCCATTGCTGTAACTACAGTATTAAAGTCTCCTATAATAATTGTATTATTATCAATGAATTTGCTTATGTTGGTGATTAACTGATTTATGTATTTGGGTGCTTCATGTTGGGGGCATAAATATTTATAATTGTTAGCTCTTCTTGATGGATAGACCCCTTAATTATGATATAATGCCTTTCTTCGTCTCTCGTTATTGTCTTTGTTTTAAAATCTAGTTTGTCTTGGGGTGTCTGGGTGGCTCAGTTGGTTAAGCGTCCTACTTCAGCTCAGATCATGATCTCAAGTTCGTGGGTTCGAGCCCTGCATCGGGTTCTGTGCTGACAGCTCGGAGCCTGGAGCCTGTCTTTGGATTCTGTGTCTCCCTCTCTCTCTGACCCTCCCCTGCTCATGCTGTCTCTCTCTCTCCCTCTCTCTCTCTCTCTCTCTCTCAAAAATAAATAAAACAAAAATAAAAATAAAATAAAATAAAATAAATAAAATAAAATCTAGTTTTTCTGATATAAGTATGGCTACTTTGGCTTTCTTTTGGCATTACCATGATAGATGGTTCTCCATCCCTTCACTTTCAATCTGTAGGTGTCCTCAGGTCTAAAATGAGTCTCTTGTAGACAGCATATAGATGGATTTTGGGTTTTTTTTAATCCATTCTGAAACACTAGGCCTTTTGATTGGGGTATTTAGTTCATTTACATTCAGAATGATTACTGAAATATATGAATTTAGTGCCATTGTGTTATCTGTAGGTTTCGAGCTTGTGGTGATGTCTCTGATCCTTTGTAGTCTTTGCAGCATTCCCACTCACAGAGTCCCCTTTAGGATACCTTGCAGGGCTGGTTTAGTGGTCATGAACTCCTTTAGTTTTTGTTTGTCTGGGAAAGCCTTTATCTCTCCTTCTATACTGAATGACAACCTTGTTGGATAAAGGATTCTCGGCTGCATATTTTTCCTATTCAGCACATTGAATATTTCCTGCCACTTCCCTTCTGGCCTGCCAAATTTCAGAGGAAGAGTCTGCTACTATCCTTAAGTGTCTACCCTTGTAGGTTAAGGCCTGTTTGTCCCTAGCTGCTTTCAGAATTCTCTTTTTCTTTGTATTTTACCAGTTTCACTATGATATGTCATGGTGTTGACCTGTTTTGGTTGATTTTGAAGGGAGTTCTCTGTGCCTCTTGGACTTGGATGTCTGTTTCCTTCCTCAGGTTAGGAAGTTCTCAGCTAAAATTTGTTCAAATAAACCTTCTGCCCGTTTTTGGCACTCTTCTTCTTCTGGAACTCTTATGATATGGATGTTGTTTCATTTCATGGAATCACTTAATTCTCTAATTCTCCCCTTATGATCTAGTAATTTCCTTTCTCCCTTTTTTTCAGCTTCATTATTTTCCATAATTTTACCTTCTATTTCACCTATTCTCTCCTCTGCTTCTTCAATCCTCACTGTCACTGTTACCTAGTTTATTTTACGTCTTTTTAAAAAAATTTTTAATGTTTATTTATTTTTAAGAGACAGAGACAGAGCATAAGAGGGGGAGGGACAGAGAGAGAGAGGGGGAGACACAGAATCCGAAGACAGGCTCCAGGCTCTGAGCTGTCAGCACAGAGCCTGATGCGGGGCTCAAACCCACGAACTGGGAGATCGTGACCTGAGCTGAAGTCGGACACTTAACCAAATGAGCCACACAGCGCCCTTAGTTTATTTTACTTCTTGGCTATAGCATTTTTTAATTCATCCTGATTAGTTCTTAGGTCTTTGATCTCTGCAGAAATACCAGGTGCCTTTTGATGTGATAAATATGAATCACATAGCATCGCCCTTGAGGCATTCTTGACAGATATGCTCAACTTTAAATATGCTCTTAGAGCTACTTCCCAGTTTACAAGAAACAGGAGGAAAAAAAAAAAAAGAAACAATCAGACAATCTAAAATGTGAAACATTTTACCAAAATCCGGCCCAGTCTCTTCAAAAAGTCAATGTCAAAAGTGAGGGTCTGTTCTAAAGACAGTGAGCACAAATAACATCAAATGCAATTCAATAAGCTTGACTGAATCCTGGTTCCCAAAGGTACAAAAGATATTTTGAGGACAACAGGAGAAATCTGAGTATAAACTAGATAATGGGTTATTAGTAAGTTATGATCATATCTTTATTTTTAAGGGATGCATGTGGGATTATTTAGGGATAAAGGGCCATAACATCTGCAACTTACTTTTAAGTGACTGAGAAAAAAAATGACAGAATAAAACAAATATGGTAAAATGTTTATAACCGTCGAATTAGTAGTAGATATGCAGGTGTTCACTGTAGTGTCCTTTATAATCCTCTGTGTTTGACAATGTTCATATTAAAAGTTTGGGGGAAACAAATGTCACTGAGAGTCAATACACAAATGCTAAATCTCATCTTTCTTCTTTTACATCACACGATTACACCGACCGAACTTCAGAGTCAGAATGCAGAGGACCAGCCTGAAAAAGTATGGGTTAAACCTTGCTTTTTGCTGCCTTTATGATACTAAAGTGATTAAAGTTAAATATACACATACTTCTCCTCCCTACCTACAGATAAATAGGTCCTAAAATAAGTGGAAAAGACAAAGTCAGAGCAAAAAAATGATGTAAAAAGATATACAAGTGGGTATGTTTAGCTCTTCTCCGATCCTTTCTGAGTCTATCTCCCTATCTATAAAATGGAGAGAACAAAATAAATGTGGAAGGATTATTTCTGGTATTAAAAATGAGGAATGTCAAGTGCCTGACACACAGTAGGCAGAGGATCGATATCCTTCTGACTCTGTTGCTGTGGCTGAGGGGTGGGAGTGCCCGTGGCAGCAGGAAGGTAACCCAGACCTTCTGGCCCCAGAGCCTGTCCTCCAGCCTGTCCTGAGCTGTACTGCCTCTGAGAGAAACCATAAATTTGTTTCTAATGAGTATAGTAAAGGTAACTACTCTCCCATACAAAGAAAACAGTGGACAAATCTTTTACATTTCAGACTCTGCCTTCGTATTTAGGGTAATAATCAGGAAGAATTCAGAGCACTTTTTTGCAGGCCTAATACAACAAAAAAGGAAAACCAAGTGAGAATAGCTCCACAATAAAGAGGCCAAAGTCTTCCTGTAATCTGTGTTAAGATCTTGGAATATTTTATTGCTTGAAAAAAAAAATAACTTCCCTGAGCTTTATGAATAAATAGATCTCTCCATTTCATGTGCAGTGTACATGATGTTAGGGTTTCCTCCAGGCTGAAGGGGTTCAAGGCTCAAAGGCTTTTGATGTTTAGAATGAAACCCTGAATGTGAATTCCATTTAGACCCCAAGAACGCTGTTACTCCCAGCAGCCAACATAAACTTTCTGAAGGTAAAATCCGAGTTTTACTTTCATTTCACTATCAACCACTCACTGTACTTCAACAGCTCCTTTTTTTTTTTTTTTTTTTTTGTAGGCTTCACACCCAGCATGGAGCCCAGCGAAGGGTTTAAGCTCATGATCCTGAGATTGAGGCCAGAGCTGAGATCAAGATGCTTAACTGCTTAACCAACTGAACCACCCAGGCAACCCTCAATGGCAGCTTTTTGTCTCTCCAAACAAACAAACAAACAAACAAAATGACAGCTTTGGGTGGCATAGGCACATTTTGCCACACATCTGTTACTGTGACAGCTTGAGTTCATCCATGAAATATGTTTTAAATGTTTCTTTATTTTGAGAGAAAGAGAGAGACAGAGAATTCCAGGCAGGCTCTGCTGTCAGCACAGAGCCCAATGCGGGGCGCAAACCCACGAACTGTGAGATCATGGCCTGAGCCGAAACCAAGAGTCGAACGCTTAACCAGCCGAGCCACCCAGGTGCCCCTCCGTGAAAATTCTAAGACACGATACCTCATGAAAATCAAGCCCTGGAAAGAGGCATTTGATTTTGGCCCAAATCTAAGAGGAATAGCAAGTCAAGTGACAAGGACAATCACAGAAATGAAGAAAAGCCACCTAGATGGTCTCTGAGCTGAGACCCCAAAGACCCTGCAACAGTTGAGTGGAGATAGCCTCCTTCCCAGAGGCTCTTCCACAGAACCATAAGCAACCACTTTTTGCCACTAGCATGTTTGTTACAAACAAAACAAAACAAAACAAAACAAAACAAAACAAAACAAAACAACCAACTTGGATTTTTATCGCAAGGCTAATAGGATTTTCCCAATTGAGCAAACAAGTTACCTGGACTCCAAGACCAAAAAGACAAGTTACTGCTCTGTTTGTTAACGAGATACCTGTTTGTTTTTTTAATAGAGACTTGCAGTAAGGTGCATTACACACTGCAACCTAGAAAATGCATGAATATAACAATTTTCATAAAACAAGTCTTAATCCTTACTATATGCAGTACACTGATACTTTCTGCTCTATTTTATTATTTTTTAATGTCAGTCACAATCTGAACTAAAGTGTTCCACACCCACTAATAGGTTATACTCTGCAGTTTGAAACACACTGGGCTGGACAAGCCTATGCTTTTCAGCATATTCCCATCATGGACATAACCCTCGTCATCCTGTTCCTTTCCCCAGGAGCTGCCACAAGTCAATCTTGATTGGCCAGGAAAAAAGGACAGCTTTTCTTTTCTCTCTGCATTTGTAAAGTTCTTAAATTTTTTTTAACGTATTTATTTTTGAGAGACAGAGAGACAGACTGTGAGCAGGGCAGGGGCAGAGAGAAGGGAAAACACAGAATCAGAAGCAGGCTCCAAGCTCTGAGCTGTAGCACAGTGCCCAATATGGGGCCCGAACCCACAAACTGTGGGATCATGATCTGAGCCAAAGTCAGACACTTAACCAACCCAACAGCCACCCAGGTGTTCCTGTATTTGTAAAGTTTGGAAGGGCAAACATCATTGCCACTAGGCTCGTCCTACAAGGTGGAGGCTATGCCGTCTCTAACGGAGTGGGGTCTGTTTTTCTTCGCAATCATCACAGGATAACACAGGGGTATATTAGGGTCACCCCATCTCACTTCTTGAGGCTCTTGGGTTCACATCCAAGGAGGAGAGATTTCCCCATCAGACACACCCACCCGATTCTGAATTCCTGATCCTTGGATTCAAAGGAAACCCCAAGCTCCGCTATGAGACAGTGGGATTTGGGTGCAACATGCGGCGGACAAGGCCAAGTGCTGTGCAACTGCCAAAGATACAACCTGCATTGTCTCTGGAATATTCCATGAAGGGATGCCATCCACATAGAGCACGGTGAGGATGGCACCCTTGGAGCTGTGTGTCCTGGCCCACTGGCGAGAGTTGAATATATTTCAAATGCTCTGAGGCCCTTGTCCTTACCCTCTTTGAGTGCACAGGCTCCCCCCATGGGTTGTGGTCTCCCCCAAATCAGGGGTTATGGCCTCTGTGAGCAGTTTTACTTTCATCTCCCAGAGATAGGGCCGCTCCAGGCTTTGGTTCCCTTTTGGTTCTTTTGAGAAGTAATGGTTTTTCCCGTCTGTCCCTTGGATATCCCCATGGACAGCCAGTCAAAACCGTTCTGGTTTCACAGGTAAATCCCATACGAACTGGTGTTTCCCTGTGTCTGGGAAGGCCCAGCTTCCCTTGGACCTTCCTTCTTTGGTCTTGAGCTTTTCAATGAGCAAAACTACCTATTTCCTTTGTCTCCTCTGCATCTTTTCCCTGTCTGCCACTAATCCAGTAGGGTAGGCCATTTAAGAATCCTCATCCCAGGAGCACCTGGCTGACTCGGTCAGCATAGCATGGGATTCTTGATCTCTGGGTCATGAGTTTGAGCCCCACGTTGGGCACAGAGATTAAAAAAAAAAAAAATGGAATCCTCATCCTGAATGTACTTGTGCAGGTCTTGTTTTGCCTACCTGTCCTTTTTTCCCCTTTAATGAACTTATTCTAGTTCTCAGAATTCTTCCCTGGCATTGCATGTCCCCCAGAGATACTAATTAAGAGTCTCCTCTTCCTGCAAATAGTCATCAGGCGGCCTGGCTGAGCAGTTGCTCTCAGCCTGGGTAGCACATCACAACCACCTAAGGAGCTTTCAAAAGTCTCTGGAGCCCAGGCTACACTCCAGACCAGTTAAATCAGGACCTGGGGGTGGGGCCCAGCCGTGATATTTTTAACACTCTCCAGGGGATTACAAAGCATAGGCAAGGTTGACAACCACTGTTTATTGTTCCCATTTACAATGCATGTTTCTACGTTTAAGACACTTCTCTACCCAGTAGAACAGAAGCGCCAGATTCCAGAGTGAAGATGATTTCCACCCCCATTGTCCAAAAAGGTCGCTTGCAAAGGTCACATCTCAAACCGAGACACGCATCTAAGAGAAACAGTCTTTTAAATAAAAATAAAGCCAGTTATTATTCCTTAGCGCAACACGAATGTGAGGATGCCAAAGGGGACCTGGCTTGCCCACCAGTGCTAGGGGCTCTGGTCCCAGGAAGAAATACTGAGGGGGATTTCATCTCTCAAATTGAGACCCATAGGGTCCCCGGGATTAAGATGGCAAACCAAAAGAAGAGGAAGAGCCACCGGCAGTAGTGACTCCATCTGTCTCTGGAGGAGTCAGAAGGCTGCAGAGAGGATGTGGTTTCTGACCTGGGTTTTTGAGGATGAATGGGACTTTCCCAGGCGGGATGGGGGTGGGGGGTGGGGAAAACGACACAGAAGTACTTGGAGAAGGACCAAGGGAGCCACAGCTCTTTGATCCAGACCTCACCAGTCCACCTTTTAAGTGAAGGACCCAGCTTTGAGCTTCCAAAAGCAGACACTGTCACACTGAAATTAAAAAATCCAATCCACCAAGAGGTATCCATCCCAAAGAAGTGATAAGTGGCCCAAGTCTGTGAAGATGAGCTGGTCGCTGTTCAGAAGGCAGAGGGATTCGTTTGAGGCTGGAAGGATGGGGTAGGGTTTCCTGCAAGAGAGAAGCTGCACCTCAGGGGGTGAAGAGAACCAAGAGCGTCACTTTGGGGAGCATGGAGGCTTGGCCACGCTGGAGGTTGGGCAGATGGCTGTTGAACACCAGGTTAGGATTACAAAGAGTCCCAGTCAGGTATCTTTTCTTGTATCTATAACCTCGTCTCATAAGCTCCCCTGTAAGGTCCCTGAGGGCAGCGGTCAGGTCTGGATTTCACCCCCCCTCCAAGGGCACCAGCACAGAGCTGTACATCCGGCAGGTCTGATTAAAGAAAAGCCTGCCAATGGAATAGTAAACATTCTTGGAATTGGTGGAAGTAGGAAGGATAGAAGGATTGTGTCTAAGAGAAAGAATTTTAAATACACCACTGTCTTATTGTATCAAAGAGCTTACTCTCTTGAGAAATACTGCTTCTTCTTGGGAAGGTTCCTCAAAGCAAGTCTAACCTTCCTGCCTGGGGTGCAAGGAGGCCCCCAGACCCATGGGCTACCAGTCTGGGATGCTCACTCCATCAGAAGTTTCAACGGTGCTTTTCAACCATTTCATTTCATTTTCATTTTCAGCTCTGTGATTGGTATGCGGAAGACCCATCAAGCCTGCCATTCTTGATATCAGGCTGTGAAGGACAGGATGTGGAGGACCCGGCAGGGTTCTCCTGGGCGACTTCTGCTAGCCTGCTGGCTGGAGCTTGCAGCAGCAATTCTTTTGCCTCTGTCAGGAATCCAAGGTCCAGGACACAGCTCCTGGGCCAAGGCCTGGCATGGGTCCAGCCTGGCTAGGACTGCTTTGAGGAACCTTGCAGGGGCTGTGAGCACAGACCAGGTCACCTGGGGAGAGTGCCAGCTCCCTCCTCCTCCCTCCACCTAATCCAGAGGTAACTTTTTCAAAGCTTTCAGCCTCAGTGCAGTGAGACTTGCTGTGAGCCCCTGCGGGACAGGACAGGACATGGGGCTGTGAGAGCCCACAGCAGCTGCCGGCATGGCTGCAGCAACTAAAAGCATGGAATGTATCCAGGGGCCACTCGGTCCTGGACTTGGAGTCACACCCCAGCTTTGGTCTTGCAGCCTAGAAGCGGAACATTTATTTTCAAAGCTCATCCGCTTCCCACACAGAGCCTCTCCAGGTGCAAGGAGGCAGGGCGGTGCCCCGAGGGTGGATTCCAGGGTTCAGAGCCCTGGACGGGGAGCCCTGTCCCACTCTATTCACTAAGACAAAGTGAGCTGGAGAGAATTCAGACCTCACAGCCACACAAACGTAAGTCCTTCCCCTACCCCCCCCCCCCCGCAACACGCCAACTTATTCCTCATTCCCTTCCCTCCCTTGTAGCAAAATGACTGCAGTTCCTGCCTTCCTCTCTTGTACACCTTTGACTTTGGAAAAGGCAAGCTGTCATCTCCCCGGTTCAGACCAAGGTGTCTCCAGCTTTTGCTTCTTAGGAACCCCACATTTCCAACAGTGAGTGCTGTAAATTAGGGCCCCTCCCCCTCCTCTCCTCACTCACCTTCCTCATCTCCATCTTCACTCAAAGGACATTTCCTGCTCAGGGGAAGATTCTTTTCTTCCCTCTCCTATTACTTCCAGAGTGACCTGCTGATTTCGGTCATGGAGCCACTCATCCAGGTGTCTCTGTGCCTCCTATGTGTGCCACAGTTATAGCCCAGTCATCTCACTGGCTCTAGTCCCCTTCTGGCTGAGATGTCACGGTCAGATCCTGATGAAACTGGGACTGCTGGATAGGTTCTAAGGCATCTTTCACTGATAACTGCTGGCCCTGCCGGCCAAGCCACAGTCCCTGGGTCCCCCCACTCTCGGCACAGTCAAGAAGTGCAAGTACTTCAGGGACAGAGCTCCGGGAGAGAAACAGAACTCTAGCCGCTGGGAAACAGAGATCCTCTTCCTCATTCTGGGTGTGGTTCCCAGGAAAGAAGCAGCAGCAGCACCTGGGACTTGTTAGAAATGCTACTTTCATCACCACTAGTCTAGGAGAAAGAGGCGGGGCAGTCGTTCCCAGGCATTGGCATGAACGATGATGATGGTGATAATGGCTGACGTTAAGCATAGTAACTCTGCACCGGCCCCTGTCCTAAGGATTTTATTAACGCACTTACTCATCACAACCACCCTCTGAGGAGTTAAGTACTATTCATATTCCTGCAATTTTACAAACGAGAAAACTGAGGGCAGAGGGTTAGGCAACTTGGTGTAATCACAGAGTAAATGAAAGAATGACGGGTCAGGCTACACACACACACACACATACACACACTTTCACGGACTCCTCATTTGGCTTCGGTGATCTCCTCCCAGGGCACGGGCAAGCTCGGCCTGGGTCACTCTCCTGATGCAGTATAAGGCTCAGTGCCCAAGAACCCTCACTTTGGGCCAAATGCTTAGGTTTAAAGTTTGGTTCCACCACTTCGTGAACTCCAACAAGTAACTTCGGCTTTCTGTGCCTGTTTCCTCAGCTGTACAATGAGGATAATAACTGTACCCATCTGCCCCATAGGGCGGTCGTAAAGATTAAATAGGTTAATGTACATAATTGTGCCTGATGCATAGCACACACTCAATAAATGTCACCTTATTACCTTGAAGGCCTCTAATTTGTAGAGGGGGAAAAAAAAAGGAAGACGAACATAGGAAGGAGAAGAGGGGGAAGAAAGAATTTGGGAACACCAGCCTGAGAATTCTGTGACAACTCCTCAGGTTAACACTCGTCCAGGTCGCTGCCCCTTCTCCCCTCTTCTGGAAAAAGAAGGATTTTGTGCACAAGTGAGGGAAGAGATGTGAATCTCTTCATTCTGGGCCTCAGGCACGTATTTCATCTTCTGGTGAAAGCAGATGGTGTTGATCCAGGCCCACCACCTCTAACTCTGAGAACTGCCTGGTGTAAGCAGAATTCCATGTCAAAGTATAGAGATTCACGATACTTGCTGCTGCAAAGAAGCAAATAAGGTGGGACCTGCGAGATTCAGTGCCCTGCTTACAGGGAACAAAGACAAGAAGAAAAATGGCCACTAGTCATTAAAATGAAGTCTGAGTCCAAACCCTTAAGAAGCTCTGGCTACTCAGAGGAAATACGTGACTCTATTTTATTAGGATTATTGTTGCTCTTCCAGGTGGATAAGATAGCAAAAGTAACCATCAGAGGATGCCAAGCTTTTGAGGCAAGAAGGATCAGGTGCAAAGGTAAAGGATGCCTATGACGCTGAAATGTGTTGACGTCATTAAGGAGGGAGATTCTTACAAGTGGAAAAAGGAGCCAACACTTTGCCTCTTCCTCTCTCCCAGACTGGCCTCCCTCTCTTCCAGAAACGCCAAAATGATCCAAGCACGAGGGCCAAGTAGATAAGACTCTGGCAACAGATGAGCCAACCAGAAAGCTAATTTGACATGATTTTCTCCTACAGTCACTCAAGGCTCTTGGTAATCACATACCCCCTCAGCAGGGTATCTGCGCAGCAAGGAGATATTCAGGCTCATGTTTAAGATCTGAGCGGCTATCAGAAACCACATGATGAAGGGATAAGAGTTTACTGTGCTTCTGTCCTTGATAAATTATATATTAAATCATATATTTATATTAAATAGAAATTATACAGAGAACAGCCTCTAAAATTGTGTTTTTATTGATTTTATTTTTTTAACATTTATTTATTCTTGAGAGAGAGAGAGAGAGCGCAAAGCAGGGGAGGGGCAGAGAGAGAGGGAGACACAGAATCTGAAGCAGGCTCCAGGCTCTGAGCTGTTGGCACAGAGCCCCACGCGGGGCGTTTTCAAACTCACAAACCGCAAGATCGTGACTTGAGCTGAAGGCAGACATTTAACCAACAAAAGCCACCCAGGCGCCCCTAAAATTGTGTTTTTAGAGAGAGAAACACAAACGTCAAAGCAACAGAAAAATCAAATTCAATTCTCACCCTGCCGTGTAACAAAAGTGAATAATCTCTTTTTAGTTTTATTGTTGCTTGGGTTTTTTTTTTTTTTTTAGCACACCTACAGTCAATATTCACAAAATTAGTATGTTAGCAAATTTGACAATAAATTATATTAGAAAATATTCACAAAATTGAGGCTTAACTATTTTCCACTTAGCATTATTTTACATCAACATTTCTATTCCTTTCATCATACACAAATATGACAATCTTAATAGTAATACTGTATTTCATTTTATACCATAGTATACTTTTATTTTATTATTTTTAGGTATTTTTTCCATTTTTCTTCTTTTTGTCTCTTCCCTGCTCCGTGATTTTTCTTCTTTTGAGTTATTTCTTCAGAATACAGTCTTAAGCATATGTTTACCAGGCCCAAGGATGTGATATTTCATGGCTCATTACACTTTGCCATGTTGCTTTCCAGAAATATTGTACTAATTTATGTTACTATGAGAATACAGTTTTCCCAAAAGGCTTGCCAGATTCTGATTTTGTAATCATAATTTGCTTTTACCAGTTTAACTGGCATTGTGTGACTTTGTGCTTTAAGTTCCTATAATTACTAGGGAGGCCGAATTCTTTTCCATGGATTTGTTTTCTATTTCTATTTCCTCTTGTGTGAATGACATGCTCAGATTTTTTTGACCATGAATGCAACAGAAATAGTATTGCCCTTACAGATTTGGTTTCATTCCCTTGAGATTCGGGATGTTGATTTTTTCCATCTATTCTATTCACCACAAACAATTTCCCTGTTAAGTCACTTTTACTCAAGAAAGTTTTGTTCAGTTCATGCAGGTCCCATTCAGGCAGAAGATCATCAATTCAGCCTGGGTTCTTGGTGCTCTAATTACTGGTAGCTGCACTGCATAATCATCTCATAGATTTTCCTGCAGGCAGCCTGATTTTAAGTTCCCCAGCTCCCTAATGAACTTGGTTCCAGATTTGTCAAATATACCCAGCAATTGTTCAATCTTGTATCATGTGCTCCTAGAAAAAAAAAATCAAGGAAACTGTTTTCATGTTTGCCTTTCCAGGCATCTCTGATTTATATGGTGCCTTTCTGGTAGGGTATTATTTACATATTGTGATCACAAAGCATTCTGCAACTACTGGGTCAGATTCTGAAAAGGAATCTGAAAAAGAAGAACCAAAGTGAAGATGATATTTATGGCACACAGGGGTAGGATGGCAGGGGAGAAAACAAGGTCACAGACAGGATAAGATTAAGTTAAAATGAAATATAAGTGTTAGAAATATGTTACAGGATGGACATAAGGCCAATTTAGTTGGTTCAAAGGATATCTACCATCTAGAAATATATCTACCTTTTGTGGGCATCATACAAAATTGCAAAACAGCAACAGTAATTAAGAACTGTATAAGAAATGCTAAACATTGCACAAATTATTTGATTTTTAAAAAATGACCAAAAGACAAACAGACTCATGAAAAAATGCTCAACGTCACTCATCATCAGGGAAATACAAATCAAAACCACAATGAGATACCATCTTACTCCTGTCAGAATGGCTAAAATTAACAACTCGGGCAACAACAGATGTTGGTGAGGATGTGGAGAAAGAGGAACCCTCTTGCACTGTTGTTGGAAATGCAAACTGATGCGGCCACTCTGGAAAACAGTGTAGATGTTCCTCAAAAAATTAACAGTAGAACTACCCTACGACCCAGCAATTGCACTACTAGGTATTTATCCAAGGGATACAGGTGTGCTAGTTCAAAGGATGCATGCATCCCAAAGTTTATAGCAGCACTATCAACAATAGCCAAAATATGGAAAGAGCCCAAATGTCCATCAACGGATGAATGGATAAAAAAGATGTGGTGTATATATATATATATATATACAATGAAGTGTTACTCAGCAATTAGAAAGAATGAAATCTTGCCATTTGCAACTACGTGAATGGAACTAGAGGGTATTATGCTAAGTGAAATTAGAGAAAGACAAATATCATATGACTTTACTCATATGTGGAATTTAAGATACAAAACAGATGAACATAAGGGAAGGGAAGCAAAAATAATATAAAAACAGGGAGTGGACAAAACATAAGAGACTCTTAAATATGGAGAACAAACAGAGGGTTGCTGGAGGGGTTGTGGGAGGGGGGATGGGCTAAATGGGTAAGGGGCATTAAGGAATCTACTCCTGAAATCATTGTTGCACCATATGCTCACTAACTTGGATGTAAATATAAAAATTAATTAATTAATTTTAAAAATGGCCAAAAGATTTCTATTTTAAAAAAATGTGCTGCTGTCCATCCCTTGGCTTTTTTTTTTTTTTTTTTTTTTT
>CM053567.1:127820721-128089870 GCA_028646485.1 Cryptoprocta ferox | reverse complement strand
TATTTTGAAGGTCCCTAGTCTGTTTATCAATAGCTTCTTTGATGTTTTTTTCAAGTCCAGCAATTAATTTTATGACAATTGTTCTAAATTCTTGTTCAGTCATGTTGTTTAAGCCTGTTTTGAGCAGTTCTGTGGCTGTGACTTCTTCCTGGAGTTGCTTTAGAGGAGAGTTCTTTCGCTTCGGCATTTTGGCTAGCTCCTCCTGTTTCTTAAGATTGTTTGTTAGCTGCTTCTGACATCAGGAGGATCATCTGCTCCCAGACCACCGCTGACGAAAGGTAACTGAGACCATGAATAAAGAGGTATGACTTTAGTTAGGCTGATTGAATAAAGAAGGTGTCCTGCTCTTACAGGAGCAGAGA
Source organism: Cryptoprocta ferox (assembly GCA_028646485.1). Taxonomy (NCBI): domain Eukaryota; kingdom Metazoa; phylum Chordata; class Mammalia; order Carnivora; family Eupleridae; genus Cryptoprocta; species Cryptoprocta ferox. The sequence goes on along the minus strand of CM053567.1, from coordinate 128,089,508 downwards.
CTCATGAGCAGAAACATCCTCAGGACCTGGTTCAGGTCTAGGGTAGGAAAACCTGGATGAATCACTGGAGGCTCAGTGTGGACAGGTCTAAGAGTTAAAAAGTCCAGAGGGATGGATCAAAGGGGGCCTCCACAATATTTTGAGATTTATCTCCAGGAGTTTGGCCAGGTATCACAGTAAGCAGAGAAAAGTCCCTTTGTACTTCCAGCAGAGGAGGAAAAGTAACCTGCATCTTCGCTTTTAAGAGTATCAGCTCTACCAACTGATGAGTCCAGTCTATACCACAAGTCCTCCTTTCATATATTTTTTCATGTTCCACAGAAATCTGGATAAACAAAAGGCAACTGGAAAGATAGAGGCAAGAGACTAAAATATATTTCAAGAAGAAAGGATATTGTTGAGGAAGACAGGACACGGGAAATGGGGAAGGGTTAATAATGTCCAAATAGAAGTAAGAATAGTTATAATATGAGCACCTACCATGTGCAATGCACAGTGCTAAGCACTTCATACCATAAATCATACTTTTCACAATGGCTCAGAAAGGCGTTGATACTATTTACAACTACAGGCGAGAAGGGCAAGGACCACTTGAGACTCACTGCTAGTCCATGGTAGAGGAGCATTCAAACTTGGACTCCCAGACTCAGGCTCTTCGCTTACCCACTGCCGCAAGGGTTTCAGAACCAGACCTGCTTGGTCTACATTTCAGCTGTAACACTCACAAGCTATTTAACTTCTCCAAAGCTCACTTAATTTCCTCTTCCATAAAATGGGGGTGATAACACTAGCTTCCTCACAGGATTTTGTGAAAATTGAATGCAATGTTTACTCAAGTATTTAACATCGTGGCTAGCACACGGTAAACATTCAAATAGATGCCAATGATCATTACTGTCATGCCAACCCTTGCAAGGCTGCCTATAATTGCAAACATTAAATATGGATGATCAGTGGACTGGGCCGGCCAACAATGTGCCATTTGGCCAAGTGCCTTTGGACCCTTCTCTCCCTATAAAGGTATTTCCCATGGCACCTCGTTCCTGCCACTGGCACAAGGAGGAAAAAGACAGCATTGAGGGCAAAAGCATCAAGTGGCAGGGTAAAATAAGGAAACCAGCGGGGCACCTGGGTGGCTCAGTCGATTAAGTGTCCGACTTCAGCTCAGGTCATGATCTCAGGATTCCTGAGTTTGAGCCCCCTGAGTTGGGCTCTGTGCTGATGGCTCAGAGCCTAGAGCCTGCTTCAGATTCTGTGTATACCTCTCTCTCTGCTCCTCCCCCACTCATGTTTTGTCTCTGTCTCTCAAAAATAAATAAACCTTAAAAAAAAAAAAAGAAAGAAACCAGCACCCATCTGAAAGGTTCTGTTTCAGGCCTATGGAATCAGGAAGAGAGAAAGGAAGAGCTGCTGTTGAAGACCACCGTGGAGCTAGTCTCATAAAAGACAAATTCAATAAATTGTGGAAGGCAGGAGGATTACCGCTGGTGAAAAAACAACTTCCTTGGGGATTCTAGGGGAAGCTCTTGCTCCTGTTACCAGGGGAAGGAGTAGTCCCACAAAAGAAGTAAACGATTAGGGTTGGGAAGAATTTAATCAGTTTCTCAAGCCCATTTTAACCTAAAAGAGAAGGATTTGATTTTCAAAGTCTTAAATGGGAAACAGAATTCTGACAGAATCAAACTAGGGGAAGAGAAAAGATGAGAAGGACTCATTTATTTTCCAGAAATCAAAAGGAAAACACTTGCCTGTGGGAGAAGTGCCCAAGTTCAGGTTCAAGGGCTAATTTGACTCTGAAAGCACAGGGCATGGGGAAGGATGGGGTTACGTAAGAGGGCACAAAGATGAAACTTCATTATCTCCACTCTTTGCAGGGAGGGGATCGGCTAGACGAGGACATCAGATTCAGCTGTGTTCATTTCTGCTTTGCTGGGCCAACGATGCCAGGATTTTAAATGTAAGTTTAAATAACCAATAGGCAATGACATTTATTTTTAATACCTGCCTGTCTGAGAATTAATGCATCTGCTGAAAGCCCTAGGGTACATGGGCAAAAAAAAGTTGCAAGGCATCTTTATTATCCCAGCAATGTGGAATTTAGACATATGTTCTTGCATATGCAGATGGCTGTATATAATATATACTATGAACCCTGCTATAGAGGGTCCCAAACAACTCTAAGACCCAAGAAACAGCACAAGTGAGTTTACAGAGGTTAGTGGGAGAAGAAAGCAAAACAGGAAGCAACAAAAAGAATTCAGTGTGCTAACTTCATCATTAGACGGCAGAAGTGGGCCAAGTAGTGGGCAGCCGGTCAGGTGTTCAGTGAACAACACTCTTCGGTGGAAAAGGACAGAAGGAAGGACAGCAGTAGCTTCTGTCATTATCAGCACCATTATCAATAAGTATTACTCGCTACAGTGTGTGTGTGATTGAAGGACACTGTTCTCAAGAAGCTTATAGTCCATCTATGGAAACAAAACACATACATAAACAGGAGAGTAAGTAACAATTCTTAGAAGCCGCTGAGTATCTTCATGTTACAAAAACATAAACCCACCTTGCTGGGCACAAGCCAGCAGGTGATGCTAGACTCAGAGGAAAAGCCCCAAACGCTAACAGGATACACTGATTGTCCTTCTAAGCCATCCAACCATGCCTCTGATCCATGCTTAACAGGAAAGCTGTGATGTTAAGATTTTAGGAATCATTGGCTGAGAACACATTAAACAACTGCCTTATGTGCTGTTTAAAATTGTCCATTTTAGGGGCGCCTGGGATGGCTCAGTTGGTTGAGCGTTCAACTTCGGCTCAGGTCATGATCTCACAGTCCGTGAGTTCGAGCCCCACTTCGGGCTCTGTGCTGACAGCTCGGAGCCTGGAGCCTGCTTCGGATTCTGTGTCCCTCTGTCTCTCTCTCTGCCCCTCCACCACTCATGCACTCTATTTCTCTCTGTCTCTGAAAAATGAATAAACCTTAAAAATAATTCTTATAAAAATTGTCCATTTTAGGGGCGCCTAGATGGCTCAGTCGGTTATGCCTCCGACTTCGGCTCAGGTCACGATCTTGGGTTTGTGAGTTCAAGCCCCGCATCTGGCTCTGTGCTGACGGCTCAGAGCCTAGAGCCTTCTTCAGATTCTGTGTCTCCCTCTCTCTCTGCCCCTCCGCTGTTCACAGTCTCTCTCTCTCTCTCTCAAAAATAAATAAACATTAAAAAAGTTTTAAACTGTTCATTTTAGCCTCATGTTGATTTGGGAGTTACTCATCTAAAATGACTTTAGGCTTTAGACCCTAAGCATATTTTATGTTTATTTAGGAAGGCAACAAGTAGAATGGCTTAAGAGTAAGGAAATCAGATTTCCTGGGTTTGAATCCCAGTTCTACACTTACTAGCTGTGTAAGTGTGGCACGTTACTTCTCTCAGCCTTGGCTTCTTCATCTGTCAGTGCAGTAACAATAGGATTTGCCTCATGTAGTCATAGTGAGGATTACAGAAGATAGTCCATAAAGTACGCAGCCCAGTGGACGGCACATGGCCCACAAAAATGTGTGCTCTCGTTGTTATTATCAATTGAGGTGGCTGAGAGCCAGAGTTGGTGCGTGATGGCGCCAGAAGGGGCCATGGCCCTGCCCAACCATGGGCTCCCACACTGATACCTCTGAGCCCCACCTCCCCATTCTGTGTTTAAAGGCAGGTGTGTGCACAGAGACAAGGAAGAGGCACGAACAGTCTGAGGGAGTAACACATGAGGAAATATTATATCCAATATACCTGCTTAAAAATTGCTGGTTCTGGGGAGCCTGGGTGGCTCAGTCAGTTAAGCGTCCGACTCTTGATTTTGGCTCAGGTCAGTGAGATCAAGCCCCACACTGGGCTCCATGCTCGGCATAGAGCCTGCTTAAGATCCTCCCTCTCCCTCTGCCCCTCCCCACCCTCAAAAAAAATTATTGGTTCATATACACAAAAGGTAATAAAAAGAAATTTGAAATTGGAAGCAAATAAGCACATGTTGGGAGGATTGAGAATGCAATGGACACAATGGGTGAGAGTGTTCGCTGAAGTCAGTAAAATTACTTCTAGAAAAATATTGTTAAAGATCCAGGGAAGTCATGAAGGACCCCCTGAGTCTCAGAGAATAGCTTTATTTCCGCCCGCTGCCAGAGAACTGCTTGTAGTAAAGAAGTTGTGAAATCAAATGGCCGTTAATTAAGTCTGTTTTAAGAAAAAGTATTGCAGGTGAGGAAGAGGAAGCTCTGATGAAAAGGTCTGGGGGGTGGAAAGGCAGGGAGGTTCACAAGCCCATGTTACAGGCAGAGCTAATCTCACGTGTCACGACTCAAGTGCTATTATTGGCCAAGGGCTCTGTGGTCCGAGTTCTTCTAGAGCTCTGCAGCAAACACCAAAGAATATGCCTTCCCCGGAGTCGCCCAGCCGTGGTGAAACATGCACAGACAGCAGGCCCGGGTCCAGGTCCGTGTCTCTGTTGTGTGCTCTCAGCTCTGTACCCTCCTCCTTCTGCAGCATGCAGTCAGTCCTTGCTGCCCCTACTGGTCTCCCGTGCCTGTCTTCAAACCTCAGGAGAACAGGGAATAGGGTTGTGTTTGTTTTCCACAGAAAGAGCTGTGTAAGCATACCATAAAGCAAATAATAAGCCTGCAATAAATACCTGTGGAATTAACGCCTAAGCAGATGAACAAGTGTGTGAGGGAAAACAGAAGCTTGGGGACTGAACTCCTGCATTCTGCTGTCTACGGGGATGTTTATGAGGCTCCGGGGTGGATCAGTCCGTTAAGCGTGCGACTCTTGATTTCGGCTCAGGTCATGATCTCACGGTTTGGGAAATCGAGCCCCACATGGGGCTCCACACTGACAGCATGGAGCCTGCTTGGGATTCTCTCTCTCCCTCTCTCCCTCTCTCTCTGCCCCTCCCCTGTTCTCTCTCTCTCTCTCTCAAATAAATAAACTTAAAAAAATTATGGGGATGTTGACATTGGGCCTGATTATTGGTATTGCTTTAAGTATTTCTGCTATATCTCAACTAAATCTTTGGGTGTCAGAGGACTGAAGAAAACCAGATCCTATGAGCATCAGTCAGGGAGGTAACTTTCAAGTTATGCAATTTTCAAGTTACAAATGTCTGCCTTAGAGCACAGGGTTAACCAGGTAAGACTTTTGAATATCTACTTTCTAAAAGAAAACCAATTAGAGTAGCCAAAAAGTATCTTTCAAAACCACTTAACAGGTCAAAATGTCTTAAACAATCTCATTAGCAAATGATAACTATTTATGCTTTTTATTATAATGAGGTTTCTTGTTAATGGAAAAACCATAATAAAGTATGTGTGTCTAGAGGTGCCTGAGTGATTCAGTCGGTTAAGCATCCGACTTCAGCTCAGGTCATGATCTCACTGCTCTTGGGCTCGGGCCCCGCCTCAGGCTCTGTGCTGACAGCTCAGAGCCTAGAGCCTGCTTCAGATTCTGTGTCTCCCTCTCTCTCTGCCCCTCCTCTGCTCACGCTCTGTCTCTCTCTCTGCCTCTCAAAAATGAATAAACATTAAAAAAATAATTTAAAAAATAAAGTATGTGTGTCTGTATGTGTGTATACATGTACATATACATACATAAACGTATATACAAACACAAACACACATATGCATATTTCCCATTTCCTGGGGTTAGTCACACCCAGGAAAACCCAGCCTATTGGCACATTCAGTTATAAGTAGGCACCGTAATTCACCTACTGGCAGCTACTTTTATTGCTTACATAGTGTTTTCCACGGGGATGGCAAACGCACAGACTGCATGACCCCATGCCCCTGCTGTAAGTCCATGTTAAACACTGCTAATCCACGATGCCACTTTCTCTGAGTCTAGACACTGCCTCTGAATTGTTTTCAATACAGCATCCTAGCCAGCCACTACAAATCAATTAATGTTGGAATACAACATGAAATATCTTTGACTCCTCGGCCTACAAGCATACATTCTAAAGCCTTTAATAAGGCATTCACATCAAGTACACACACAAAATTGCACTAAATAATACTAGCCCTTATTTGTGTGACTTTATTCTGATTTTCTCTTCTATTTCATTTTGCAAAATGCCGTTTGCAACCTACTGATTTTATAATCTATATAAAAACTTTGCTCTAAAGGGCTATCTTTGCAACTTCCAAATTCTGAGGTCATGGCAAACAACACGAAGAACCTGTGTTAGCTTTCTCAGTTGGACAGAGCACTGGGCTACTGTGAACATGAGCTCACGCCCCACCGAGGCCTACCAGCTCTGAGGTTCTGAGCCATCTGTGAATGCCCAACTCTAGACAGTCATCTCAACAGGGCCCATCCTTGGCACGGGCAGGATGGCACAGGAGGCAAAACCCTTATTCTTTTGGAAAGAATAATCTAGTATACCCATTCTGCCACAATGGGTCAGAAAATCACTCATACCACATGAAAGACAATACTACCTGGGGGAAATCTCATTATTGATTGCTCGGTTCCCATAAAAACCACCCAAACTATCTTCGACTTGCTGAAGTCACATGTTCTCTCACTACTGTGTTCTCTCTGCCTGGCTAATTCCCACTTATTTCTCTAGACTGGAAAACTGGGAAATGTCTTCATTAGAGAAACAGCCTTCTTCCTTAAACCACAAGTTGGAAGAACCGCTAAAAATAAGACAATGACAAAGTCCTGGACTGTGGATTTTAGCAAGAAATACTCCTCTGCTAGAGACTTGTTCTAAAGCAAAAGATATCCCCATAATTATGTGGGCAGGGGAATCACCACCACAAAGGTCTGAAGTATCGAACCATAATTAAATGTAATTTTAACTCAGAGGAATTTGTTCATGTTTGGCAATTGGTAGTTCTATAAAAATTAGAAAAGAAAAAAAAACACCAGAAAACAGAATGCAGGCACATCTCTCTAAGGGTGACTTTGACTTTAAAATATATAGGTAATGGTGCAGAAGTCAGCCAGAATCTTTAAAAAAATTTTTTTAAAGTTTATTTATTTTGAGAGAAAGAGGGAGGGAGGGGGGGAGGAGGAGAGAGAGAGAGAGAGAGAGAGCAAAACCAAGAGTCAGACGCTTAACAGGCTGAGCCACCCAGGCACCCCTGTCAGGCAGACTCTTGCAACTCCAGGACGGTGTCTATGGCTCACAGCAAGGCTGGAGGGGTGGGGAGGTGGAAGAGGTGGGAAGGAGAGAGCCTTTTAAAAAGCAGCCAGCTGAAATGATCTGCCCAAGAAAGGCAAACTTTTATTTCTGCTCCTAGGTTCAGATGATTTGAAGCCCAGCCTAAACCAAAAGCTGTCACTATAAATCAAGAATAACCGGAGCAAATGGCTGCTTAGCACAGGAAAAAGATAGGGCTGAGGAGATGGAATCTTTGGGCCTCTGAGTTCTGAAAAGCAAGAGCTTCACCTTAAATCCCAGCTGAATAAACCCTGCCTCTTCTCATCTCTTCACCATAACTGGACTGGGAGAATCCTACACATTTGTTGCCCTGTGATCTTCCCAACCCCTAAGATTCATCCAACATAGAATATTCACCCTGTGAGCACTCCTACATCTCTCTCTCTCTCTCTCTTTTTCTCTCTCTCTCTCTCTCTCTCTCTCTCACACACACACACACACACACACACACACACACAAGCACAGGGCCACCTCTGTCTTCCTTTTCCTCCCTAAATACACCTGCTCCGGTGTTGAAAACGGATATGATTGAACTCTACCACCAAAAACTGAGTCACATTTTCCCAAAGACGAAAAAGGGAACTCTTCCCCCACTACCATGAAATGTCTCTTTCGCTTTTTCCCTGCCTTCTCCGCACCACAAAAAAATAAGATACTATCAGAGCTGCAAAGAACTTGAAGACCGCCCCCCCACCCCGCCTTTACCCCCCAGAGGTGGACGGGGGATAAGCACGAACTGCCTCACCCGGGAGTCTGCTGGAGGGGCAGACCAGACCCTTTGGGCCCGAGAGAGGCTGCAGAATCAGGGTGTGCCTGCAACAAGATCCCACGTGACTCATGAATATACTGGTCTAGGTGGCCCTTCTCAGGCCTGTCTGCACATAAGAAGTAACTGGGGAGTTTCAAAAGCTACCCAGTCAGGCCCCCCTCCCCTGAGAGTAAATTAATCAGCAATGTCAGGAGGATGGTGTGGTTAAAGGCTCCCAGAGGTTCTGTCGTGCAGCCGGAGCTGAGTGGCACTGGTCCTGTCCAACTCTCCCATTTCACAGATGAAGACACAGAATTGCAGAGAGGCCAAGGTGACAGAGTAAGCTAGTGGTAGGGCTGAATTCAAATCTACCAACCCATGTGCCCTACGGTTCATCAAGAGGCTGGACTCCCACAGTGGGAGTGTCTCCTTCCTGTGCCCTCTGGAGCCTGGCTCTTCTTGGGCCAAGTGACGTGTGAAGAAGGCTACTTTCATAGAGGGTCATCCCAATTACTCTCTTTTGAGCCATCCTCTACTCTCGATGAAATCATTCACTCTGGCCTGGAGTACAGCTATAGAAAACCACGTAACCATAACATTTCTGTTTGACCTGCCACATGTGTGAGAAACATCCATATTTGCCCACCCCACTCCCAGCTGTCTTGCTCTTTTCCCTCACTTGGGCAAAGCAACCAGCACACACCACCCTGAGAGAAATCTCTGAGAAAACCCAACTCAGAGGAATTAAAAGACAAGACAGGGCACACTCCATATCCTTGAAGCCCTGGGAAAATGCTTCCATTGGAGGATGACTGGGGCCTGCCAACTGTGATTTAGAAAGCAGTGTGACTGACTGGGGCGTCTGGGTGGCTCAGCTGGTTAAGCGTCCGACTTCAGCTCAGGTCATGATCTTGTGGTTTGTGAGTTCGAGCCCCATGTGGGCTCTGTGCTGACAGCTCAGAGCCTGGAGCCTGTTGCGGATTCTGTGTCTCCCTCTCTCTCTGTCCCTCCCCTACTCGTGCTCTCGCTCGCGCTCTCTCTCTCTCAAAAATAAACATTAAAAAAAAAAAAGCGGTGTGACTACCACCTGTAGGTGGAGGGCAGAAAAGTTGGTCATGAGATTTGCCAGGGCACTGCAGAGACAGTTTATGGAAAGCCCAAATGTCAGGGTATCCTTGCTCCTTAGGATCCTCTCACAGAAATGTTCCTTGTCAAGCACAGACCAGCCTGAAAAATGAGACCGGAGAATGGGGGCAGGCACACTCAGACTCTCCGAGGCCGGGGGCTTTTCATGTAGTGGAAAGCTTGTCTCCCTGTTTCCCAGGAGTTCAAAGGCCAAAATGGACGAAGGCAAAAGGACTTACATGGAAAAATCAGAATAGGAGGAGGAGGAGAATGAACAGGAATTCAGGGGGAAAGAAATGTGTAGTTATTATAAATCACAAAGGCTCTGCTTTTCACTTTCTGAATTTCGATATCCTAGAAAAACGGCTGAACCTTCTGAGATAGCTCCAATGCAAGGACCAGGAAGGAGAAATTCCTCACAATCTGGAGGCATTCACTGGACGCTGGTGACATGGCTGCTGCTGGGAAGGCGTGCTGGGGGGTCCATGGAGGGAGCCGGCTCCCCGCCCAGCTCCACTGCAGACCCACTTGCCCAGAGACTGGGACTGGAGCAGCCAGCACTCCTCCCCCCACCACCGGGAGGAGAATTACTCAGTGTGTCTACCTACGACTTCCATTCAGGCCACCGTCACATTTTGGAATGAAGTGGGCTAAAGGAGAGAATTTCAGCTCCTCGTCTATTTTCAGGTTCCCTCTTAAATGGAGGGCAGCGTCAACTAAGCTCCAAGAGGTAATTTAGAAGCGGAGTTGGTGGGAAGAGGGGAACCCCTGCCAACCTACAAACCGCAGAGCCTAGGGATGAAGCTTTTATTTTTAACACTGGGCTCCGTGAGGCTGACCTATATTTCACTTCTTATATTGACAGACACGACAAGCCTCGAAGGCCAGGACACAGATCCGAGCAGATGCCCTCTGAAGGCTTTGCACAGAGGAGCAGTAAGGGTAAGACACCAAAACTCCAACATGGACAGAGACTGGGACTAAACCAGAAGGATCTGGAATGTCTGAGTAAGGGGTGCACTCAGGTAGACTGGAGGGAAAGAACCAGGAATTAGCTTTAACTTTGCAGCTTAGAAATTAGTCCATAGCCAGACTGAACCATGCAGCTTTACCAGGAAAAATGGGGGGAGGAGGGGAATTTGCACAGGCTCAGGAAAGGGAAAAATTAGGAGGTGAAAGAGATAAAAAGGAGTGGTCAGGATGGGGATAGAGGGGTCAACTGAATTTCCAGATTTCAGTAGGAGAACCTGTCTAACACATCATAGTCCCTTGGTCAAATAGGCAATAAAGGAGGCAATATTTTTTTAAGTTTATTTATTTTGAAAGACAGAAAGCGAGAGCAGAGAAGGGGCAGAGAGAGAGTGAGAGAGAGAGAATCCCAAGCAGGCTCCACCCTGTCAGGTCAGAGCCTGATGCAGGGCTCAAACTCACAAACCGAGAGATCATGACCTGAGCCAAAATCAAGAGTTGGATGCTTAACAGTGTGAGGCACCCAGGTGCCCTAATAAAAGAGACATTCTTAAACAATGTGATAAAAGGTCTGCTTAATACCATCAGATATGTTTTTTTAATGTGTCATCTCTATTATTATTTTATTCTGTATTTTATTTCTCCTACTCATTTCTCAAAACCTAATCCTCTAAATCATATTGGTCTGGCCAGCCTTATGATGACAAGTCTTCAAATGCGTAATACAATGTTAAATTTAATTTTATGCCTGAGACACTGAAGGTTGTCACGGCTACATTATTTTTTTGTCAAACCTTCACATTTTAATCTGCCATCCTGTCAGTAGACTGGAAACAGAGAGGAATCACATCAGATTATGAGAGATTTTAGACCCTGCGGCGCCAAATTATTTTTTTTCTTATCGGTCTGTCATCTAAATGTAAAGCAGTATAATGATTTAAGCCCCATGGCTCAGCAATGAGAGGCTTCTGGAGGAAGGGCCTAAGCCCGATTCCTCCACTGGAAGCTCCACAGGCACCTCACAATAAACACGTGTAGCATGGAGCCCAGTGTCTTTCTCTGCTCCCATCTGGAATCTTTGGTCAATGTTACTACCATCCATTTGGTCTTCTAGAGGCAATGGTGGTGGTGGTGGTGGCGTGTCATCTAGTTGCCTTCCCCTACCCCTGGGGCTCACTGAGGAGTGGTGCAGCATGGTGATGAAGAGAGCAGGTGACACAGCCAGAATACCCACCCGAGTCCCAATTTGTCCCTTGCTGGCCATGAGAGTACCCTTGGGCCAAGTACTTAGCCTCCTTGTATTTCATCTTCCTCACCTGTAAAACCTCTAAGGTTGTTGTGGGAGTAAATAAGTTAAAATATGTCATACATTTAGAACCATACTTTGCATACATTAAGCACTCAATGTTGACTAAGCCTTCCTGCTCCTCTAGCCCATATCCACTCAATATGTACGATCTGTCAAATTCAGAATCCTCCCCACCCCCACACTCTTTCCTACTTGAAACCCTTCCCACCTCTCACCTGGACTCACATACCTTCCTCCGGGTCTCTCATCTGTACTTGTCCATACTCTTGCCCTCTCAAACCATCCTCCACAGAATCACTCCATTGATCTTTCTACCACTTCAAACCAAATATTTTACTCTCGTTCTCAAAACCCTTCAGTAGCACCTCGACCTCCAAGGGGGGAAATCCAAATTTCTTAGTGTGTCACGTTAAGCACCTTCCCCACCCTGCCCCTCCTCACCTTCTCTCCCACCACCTTGCCTTCCAAGCCAGTTACACTGAACTGATGGTCACCCCGAATCCTGACATCTCAAGCCTTTATGCCTTTGTCTGTGTGAATCCTCTCTGAGAAAGTCCTATAGGTCCCTGTTTAGTCATCATTTCCTTCCAACAGGCTTTCCAGAACCCACCCCTGGGAAAGCTCCTCATTCTGGGTTCCCAAAGCTTGGTGCATTTCTCCTTCACCACATCGACCATGTCATACTGAAACTTTCTGGAGCTTGAGGGCGAGACTCATCCCAAGCACCCTATATGCCCTGCACGACCATTCAAACCCAAGTTGGTTATTTTGACGTGTGGGGGTTAAAAGCATGGGCTGGGCATATATCCTGGCACCATGATGTACTGGCTAACTTGACCAAGTCACTTACCGTAGAGTCCCATCTACAACATGGGGATGTGCTACTACCTCCTTCACAGAGATATGATGAAGAATGAACACAATTAACACACAGTCCTTAGCTTGGTACCTGGCACATCCTAAGCACACATATAAACTTAAGGGCAGCAAAGTCCTGACACATAAAAAATACCAATAGGATACATATTTAAAAAAAAAAAGTTATGGCCACCAGCTTCAAACACTTTTGCAGTGCAGAATTCATTAATGGATAATGCCAAGAAAATTTTGGATATCATGTTCATTTGGCTGCTTCTGAGACTTCAAAAAACAAGAGAATACAGTAAGCAAGAGAAAATAGTTCAGTCAGCAGGTGGAGTCCCATTCCCAAGAGACTGGGTTAGTGACAGCAGTCCTCTGAGGAGCAAGTGGAGACATTCTGGAGGATTCTGGAGGATAACAGTGAATCCAGAGCAAGTGGCTCACCCCCTGCAGAAGCCAGGAGAATAGGGGGCAGAGGGAGTGGTGGGAAGACAGTCTACAGAACCCCAGACCTACCTTCCAGTCTCTACAGGATCAACTCGTCAGAGCCAGGCTTTGCCAAAACTCTTTCAAACAACAGGTTATTGATCTGCACTTTGCCCAGAGGACCTGCTTTAACTAATCTCTGTTTCCATGACTTTCCTGTGCCTCAGCCCCAGCAGAGCAGCTGCTGTTGCTGGTAATAGGAGATAATTCTCTGCCCTTCATGCCAGGAATTTAAGTGAAAACCCTCACGGCTCTCTAAAATGCTAGATCCCCTTGTGAATCCTGCCAAACACCACCATGAAAACGTACTGACTTTTTGTTTTTTTAACTGACCTCCTCACAAATCTAACACTTGTTAGATAGAGGAGCACATCCTGAGGTTCTACCACTTTTAGTAACGAGAATCCTCCGAAAAGGAAAGAGCTGGGAAAGGGAGACACGCAGACGTTGACCAATTCTCTGAAGGAGCTGAGGGCCATCTCTGAGTGAGACTGTTGGTGACCATACTGAAAACACTGATTTCAACAAAACCAGGGAAGGGACCTCACAGACTGACGGTGGCATAGGTCAGCAGTGGGAACAGACCCCACAGGCTCCTGGTCTGAAAGACTTCAGAGTTACTGACCCACTAGGCAGCTAGGGCTGCCATCCAAGTACACAGACTGGGGGCTTCACCAATAGAAACTTACAGTCTCAGTTCTGCAGGCTAGATGCCCAAAATCAAGGTGTGGACAGAACTGGTCCCACTGAGGGCACTGAGGGAGACTGGGTTCCACGACTCTTCCCTAGCTCCTGGTGGCTTGCCAGCAATCTGCGGTGTTCATTAGCATACAGAAGCATCCTCCTTCCTCTCTGCTCCATGTTTATACTGCGTTCTCCCTGTGTGTGAGACTATGTCCAAATCTCTTCCTTTTATAAGGACACCGGTTATACTTGATGAGGGTCCACGATAATGACTTCGTTTTAATTTGATGACCTTGTAAAAGCCTCTAGCTCAAATACAGCCACATTCTGAGACACTGGGGGTTAGGATTCCAACATATGAATTTATGGGGAAGCAGTTCAACCCATCATGCCCCCACTCTCTCTCCAGAGACTACTCTGTAACACCAGTAAATATGCCTTGGATCAGTGTGACAGGATTTGGGTGTTGGGATCAGTGTGACTTCTTGTTGGATGGGCCTTCTTTGCTGGTTTCCGTCAGCGTTCGAGTAAACACGGTGAGAAGAACCAGCACTTCTAGAGCCCCGAGCTCTGCTGAGAGGGGTCCTGGTGGGCACAGAACACACAGGGCTGTCCATGCCTGGTTTTAGCTGCCATGGTTACAAAGATACCCCCACTGTGAAACAGCAAGCACCTCGCCTCACAATCATGAGGCACACACGGATGTCTGCACTCATTCCACAGTCTGACCTGACACTTGCCCTGACTGACATCTCCAACCGCTGTTTAATGAGACTGCCATTCATCTCTCACTTTCAGACAGCACACGCCTCTCAGCGATGGCCCCAGCAGAACCCTGCTCTTTTTCTCTACGCTTTCCTTGAACCTGTCTTTCACTACTTAGCCAAATTCTGCTGGTTTTTTATATTATTTTTAAGAGAGAGGGCATGAGTGAGGGAGAGGGGAAGAGGGAGAGAGAGAATCCCAAGCAGGCTCCACACTCAGTGCAGAGCCTGACTAGGGGCTCTATCCCATGACCCTGGGATCATGACCTGAGCCAAAAATCAAGAGTCTGATGCTCAACCGACTGAGCCACCCAGGCTCACCTTTTTGAGTAAGTTCTTAACTGCGAGGAGGGGGAATTTAGTCCATTCTGTTCCCTTCTGCATTTCCAGCACCCACAGGAGCACCTGGTGAATAGGAGGGTCTCAACACAGGAAATCTGAATGTAGGAATGAACAGTCTTTTTTTTTAACTTTTTAAAAATGTTTATTTATTAAAAAAAATTTGGTTAATGTTCACTTATTTTTGAAAGAAAGAAAGACAGAGTGCGAATCAGGGAGGAGTAGAGGGAGAGGGAGACACAGATACAGGCTCTGAGCTGTCAGCACAGAGCCTGACGTGGGGTTCAAACCCATGAACCATGAGATCATGACCTGAGCTGAAGTCAGACACTTAATTAACCAAATGAGCCACCCAGGTGCCCCTGGATAGATAACATTTTCTCAAGGGCAGGGAGAGAGACTTACTCACCTCTTTTTTCCTAGAGTTCCTGTCTTGGGGCTACCTCCTATGGAGGTCCCTCTATAACAAGGAATCAGTGAATGGATGCTTCCCACTTACACTTTCTGCTTCCCCTCAAAATAAACTCTGAAGTCAAATATAACGTATACTTCTTCCTCAAACTCCTCTACAACATTCAGCTCAAGATCATCTCTGGTGAAGTCATTCCTGTCCTTCCTCTTCCCCAGAACTGACCACTCCTTCCTGTGACCCCCCCCCCCCGCACTGTACTTCATACATACTTCTCTCCTAGACCCCCTAATCACACTTGTCTTTTCCTACTAGGGTGTGAGCTACTTAAGGGCAAGAATTCTCCTCTTACCTTGTTAATTAACAAGGGCTTGGTGAACATCATTTCTCTGAAAGGTATAAACTCCTTTCCTACTAACTCAGGCTTAAACGTCACACTCTCCCCTGCCTCCTTTGCTGCATCCTGTCAGTCAGACTCTATTCTTTCTCAGTATCTCTGGGGTCCATCCATTCCATCCATGCCTCCACTCATCCCTTTTTTTTTTTCCATTCCTGTAACCTCTATCCTAACCGCTGAAGCAGTTTCCCATCCAGTCTTTCTGCCTCCTCCTCCTTCCCTCCTTCAAACCATCCTATACAGGGTCCCATATTAAGAATCCTGCAGCATCACTTTGCAAAAAACAACAGCCCCCTTGCTCTAAAACCTTTGATAATCCCTCACTGCCTGCATGAGAAAGTCTAAACTCTGCCACGCCCCCTCAGAATCCTGACAACCTGAGCCCCTGACTCTCCCTTGTCAATTTTATTTTCCACTCTCCTCACAGAGATCTGCCTCTTTCCCTGAACAACCACCCGCGTTCACTCCTGTCTCAGCACTTAGCGCTCCGGCCACTCTCCTCGTTCATTTGTTTTCAAGATCCTCTCTGTGACCCCCGCCCTGCCCTTCATTCAAGCCCAGATCAAGTCCCTCCCCCCATCTCTGGGCCTCTCCCCGATCACCCCAGCCCCAAGGCTGCCCTTTTGAGTTCCTGTGGAGCTTTTCAACTGCACCACTGATTTGAAGCCCATGCCACCTTGCATTATTACCATTTATTCTTGTCATGCCAATGTTCATCATTCTGTTTGGACCCCAAGCCTCCCAAGGGGCAGGATCTTTGCTTGGTTTCACTCCTTTTCCTAATCCCAAAACCTAACACAGTGCTCTGAGCACGGCACACACACGACAAAAGAGTGTGGGTGAAAAGAAGCAAGTGGCCCTTTGGAGGATTTGAAGTAGTAGCCTTTATTTGCTGCATGTCTACCCCAGGAAATGTAAGTAATCAGCATTCACTGTGGCAGGCGTGCATTTCACCAGCGTGATGGATACTTTTCGTAGAATTCAATGCTTGGTACTCTATAAATATTTTACCAAATGCATGAATTACAGGTTGGCAAGTGTTCTCTGGTTATCAAAGCCTGGAGGCAGGAAGCAAGCTGCCACAGCCTTTCTAATCAACGAGCTGCTGCCAGGATTTCCGTAAAGATCAGGAGAGCAGGTCACCACTGACATCCCCCCCTGGTGGCTTGAGACCTGACCCTCAGGAGAATCTTCCCTAACAGCTAACCCAAATTTTGTGTTCTCCCTTCTAAGTTCTGTCCAATTTATCCTGCCCTGGGTCCCCTCCCTCCAACTGACACCAAGATTCTGTCCACAGAGAGGAGAGAACACTTTATAGTAACCGACAGAGTCGGCTGAGATGTTGCCATGGTAACACAATGGTGATTTCAGGAAAACCATCTGGTTTTAAATGGTTCTACAGACTTGCTCTAACTTCTTTTACAGATCATGGAGCTCTGGGCCCCTGGAGTCTTGTCTCCCACAAAAGCTTTCTGCGGCCTCCTCTTTCCTCTCTTTCAAATTTCAAACCTCACCTAGAAAACCTCGCACCTTCGGGGCTGAATTTGATGAACTAGCTCCGATCCCCTAACATAACAAAGTGAAGCCAGAACTAGCATCTCCACACTAGCGGAGAATGAATGTTGTCATGGCAACAGGAGGCAGCTTGCCGAGGATGGGAGAGTTGGTGGGCTTATGGAAGGATCAACATTTTCAATTGGTTCTTCTTCTGCACATCAGAAGAAACACTGTTTACTTGAAGCTTTCCTTTCATTAACTGAGAAGGAGAAAATATATAGTAATTTTAACAACAACAAAAAAAAGTATCTCAGAGACACAGTTTGTTGTTAGAAGGTTCCAAAGAAACAAGAAAGGCAGCACAAGATTCTGGGTAGACACGATTCCCTTCCTCCCCATTTTTGCGTCCTCCGTAACTCTCTTGAGAAGTGAACCACAGCCCCACAATGTTGGCCCCTTCTCTCTTGGGTGGATTCTTACCTCGTAGTCATAAGGCCAGGAGGGCACTGTCTTCTCCAGATAATTATACTGCACCATGAAAGCCCAAAGATACTGTTCTTAGAAGGACCGTTATGATATGCAATGTCCTTGGCTGTTATAGGCTGAATTATGTCCCCATGCAAATAATTTACATGTTGACACTCTAATCCCGGTACTTTAGAATAGGATCCATCTATCGTATTTGGAGATTAGGTCTTTAAAGTGCTGAGTAAGTTAAATGAGGCTGTTAAGGTGGGCCCTAAGACAATCCGTCTGGTGTCCTTAAATTTGGATGCACAGAGAGACCCAGGGGGCGTGTGTACACAGAAGGATGACCGTGTGAAAAGGCAGCAAAAGGGTGGCCATCTGCAAGCTAGAGAGAGGGGCCTCAGTAGGAACCAAGCTTGCTGGCACCCAGATCTTGGACTTCTTGCCTTCAGAACTGTGAGAAAATTAATTTCTGTCATTTGAGCCCCCCAGTCTGTGGTATTTTGTTACAAAAGCTCTAGCAAACGAATACATTTTTTCCTCAGCTGCCCCCACAGCAACAACGTAATACTAAGGCTGACTAAATAAAATTTTTGTCTTCAGAGGGGTTATGTCTTCTTGATATTCACTTTGATATTAATATATCAACCTTTATTGGTTACTGTTTGCCTAATCTATCTTTTTCCATCCTCTTTTCATCTATTTGTCTTCATATTTTAAGTGTTTCTTTTGCCAGCACATAGCTGGGCTTTGCTTCTTAACCAATCTGATAATCTCTGCCTTTTCACTGAGGTATTTAGAACTGTGCTGTCCGACAGGCCACTTACCACATGTGGATATTTTAAGTTAATTAAAATTTAATAAAATTTAAAATTCAGTTCATGAGCCATATTTCAAGCGCTCAATAGCCACATGTGACTAGGTATTAGAGAGCACAGATAAAGAACATTCCATCATTACAGGAAGTTCTATTGGACAGCTTGCTTTATACCATTTACATTTGGTGCTGTTATTAATATGGCTGGTTAAATCTGCCATCTTGCTAATTATTTTCTATTTATCCAGTTGCTTTTTGTTTTCTTGTTAATCTTTTTCTACCCACTCTGAATTAATTGAACATTTTTCCTAATTCCATTTTATCTCCTTTGTTAGCTTATTAGTAATAACTCTTTGCTTTTTTCTTTCAGTGTTCATAATACATCTTTAACTTATCCTCATCTACCCTCAAATAATATTAACTACGTCACATATTATGGAAGAATCTTTAAACAGTCTATTGCATTGCCTCTTCTTGGTCTTTGTGTAATTACTTCTACATATGTTTAAAACCCCAGAAACACTGATTATTTTTACTTTCAATAGTCATTATCTTTTAAAAATATTTTTGAAATACGGGATGCCTGGGCGGCTCAGTCAGTTGAACATCTGACTTCAGCTCAGGTCATGATCCCATGGTTCATGAGTTCGAGCCCTGTGTCAGGCTCTTTGCTGACAGCTCAGAGCCTGGAGCCTGCTTCGGATTCTGTGTCTCCCTCTCTATCTGCCCCTCCCCTGTTCACACTCTTTCTCTATCAAAAATAAATAAACATTAAAAATTTTTTTTATATTTTTGAAATAAGAGAAAAGGTGGGGCTCTGTCAGTTGAACAGCCGACTCTTGATTTCAGCTCAGGTCATGATCTCACAGACTTTGAGACTGAACCCTGCATGGGGCTCTGCACTGACAGCACAAAGCCTGCTTGGGATTCTCTCCCTCCCTCTCTCTGCCCCTCTCCTGCTTATTCTCTCTCTCTCAAAATAAATAAATAAACAATTTTAAAAAATAAAAGAAGAAAGATGGCTTCTATATTTACCCATATATTTACCATATCTGATATTGTATTCCTTTATGTTGATCCAGATTTCACACTGGTAGATGGTTCATCTAACTGAAGAACTTCCATTAACATTTCTTGTAGTGCAGGTCTGCTGGCAATAAATTCTCTAGGTTTTTATATGTCTGTAAAAGTATTTTATCCTTGTGCTTGAAAGATATTTTTTTCCAGGTATAGAATTCTCAATTGATAATTTATTTTTCTCCACTACGTTTGGTCTTGCATAGTTTCCAACAAGAGGTTTGCTGTCCTTCTTGTCTTTCTTCCTAGGTATGTGCTAGGTTTCACTGGATACTTTTAAGATTTTCTCATTACTATAGTTATAAAATTTTTCACTTTGATGTTTATGTAGGGATTTTTTCATATTTCTTGAGCTTGTGTTGAACTTGAATCAGTGGCTTTTTCATTTTGATCAAATTTGAAAGTTTTGGCTAGTATTTTTTCAAATATTTTTCTTTTCCATTCCCACTTGGTGAATTCCAATTACACTCATATTAGGCCACTTGAAGCTGTCTCACAGATCACTGATGCTGTTCTTTTATTCTTTCAGTTTATTTTCTCTGTGTGCTTTATTTTTAATAGTTTCTATTGCTATGTCTTCAGATTCACAGATTTTCTTCTGCAGTATCTACTCTGCCATAAATCACACCTAATGTTTTTTTCATCTCAGATATTGTATTTTTCATCTCTAGAAATGTGAGTCTTTTAAAAAATATCTTACATGTCTCTACCTTTCAATGCTCAATCTTTCTTCTACCTTCTTTAACACATATGATATAGTTTTAGTGTTCCTGTCTACTAATTCTACCATAAGTGTCATTTGGGATCTGTTTCTTTTATTATCTTTTCTCCTCATTATGGGTTTTATTTTCCTTCTTCTTGTATGCCCTGTAATTTTTTATTGGATGTCAGACTTTTCAAATATTGCCTGTTGGGCACTAGATACTTTGGTGTTCCTGTAAGTATTCTTGAGTTATTTGAAACAGTTTAGTCCTTTCTTTTTTTGTGTGGGCTATTTCACTTTTAATTGTGGTGAAATACACATAACATAAAATTTACCATCTTACATCTACAACAGTTTACTAGTTTTAAACACACTTACACTGTTGTGGAACTAATCTCCAGAACCCTTCTCATTTTGCAAAACTGAAACTCTATGCCTGAAGGCTTACTTTTTTCTCTTTTTTGAAGCTTTGGTAGGTAGCCATACCTCTAAGCAATCTACCCAATGACCCATGAATTATTTGGCTTCCCAGTGTGGCTGGTGGGAACACAAACTACTCCCCGCCCTGTGTGGACTCTTGGGATTATTCCTTCTGCTCCTTTTGGGTGGTCTTTCTCTGACCTCAGGTAGTTTCCTCACACACATGCACTAATCAGTAGTTCATTAGAACACTTGGAGAGGACTTCCTGACATCGCCAGAGCCCATTTTCCCTTTTTGGAATGTTTCTCTCTGGTTCTCTTCTCTGTGAACCCAGGCCACACTGGCCTCCTTGAATTCCTAGCTTCATATCCTCAACTCAAAGAGATGGCTAGGCTTCACCTGGATTCCCACTCCCTGCCCTGCAGCCTGAAAACTGTCTCTAGCAGTAAGCCATGGCAAAGGTAGGGCTCACCTCATTTGTGTATCTTTCTCAGGGATCTCTGTCCTGTGCCGCCTGATGTCCAATCACTGAAAACTGCCCTTCATATATTTTGTCTGGGTTTGGAGTTGTTTCCATCAGGAGGGTAAATCCAGTTCCTCTTACTCCATCTTGACTGGAAGCAGAAGTCTTACAACATTCGTTCTCTCCAGAGGATTTGCTGGGTAGAGTGTTTCTACATATTTTGGTCTTGTATCTGGCTTCTGTCTTTTTTTCTTAACTCTATTATTGTGAAAATAGTCCTTGATACATTTTATTGTGAAAATAGTCCTTGATACATTATCTTTTCCTCTTCATTCTTTGGTGGGTACTAAAAGCTAATGATACATGGATGATAGTATCACTCTGAAATCCCATAGCACAAGATAATGATGGAATTTACCAAAAGGAATGTCAGCAGCAACATTCAGGCTGTCAACTCCACATGCATGGCTACAGAGGACCCTCTAGTTGCATCAGTTCCCTACAGCATGCTGCATAAACATTCTCCCATAGGTCCACTTTTTCAAAGGAAAAATAATTCTAGTATATTATATGACTCAAGTGCCAACCTTACAAGGAAAAAGAGCCCTGTATTTTAAAGATTAGATCTTTCTCATTTATTTGGCTAAGTGAAATTAACCAAAAATTGCTCCTATATAAAAATAATAACTAGTAAGAGGTGTTTAGGTAGCTCAGTCAGTTGAGCATCCAACTCTTGATTTCAGCTCAGGTCATGATTCCAGGGTCATGGGATTGAGCCTGCTCAGCATGGAGCCTGCTTGAGATTCTCTCTCTCTCTCTCTCTCTCTCTCTGCTCCTCTCCCATGCTTGCACACATGCTCTCTCTCTCCCTCTAAAAGATAAATAAATAAATAAAAATAAAACAATAATAACTAGTGAATACATACCATTTCATTATAGATATTCATTACATGCCAGATAGTCATCTGAGTACTCTATGGATTATAATTTAATACAGCAACCTATAAAAAATAGTATAACTACAATTCTGATTTACACATAAGAAAACAAAACTTAAGACTGACCAAGGGATCTGTGCTAGCTTATGGTAGATTTGTGAATCTAAAATCTGTTTGATGCTAAAGCCCATTCTATATGGCAGTGCTGTGGCAAACTGGAAACACTATTGCCTGATGGGGGAAAATTAACATTGGCCTAAAATAACTATTAGAATAACAATCCAAATAAGGAATGATATTCTCTATTAGGTAGAAAACTCTGACCAATAATTAGGAAGAATACAATAATAAATAAGATGTCATCTTTTATAAAGCTATTTGGTGAAGGGTGAAGGTAAGGCTTCCAAAGGTTGGTGGTTTGGGTGTTATAACTCAGAGCAGTCGTTATGTGAATTATCTGTAATGAAGTGTATTTTTTATGAAGATGCTGTGATCATCTCCAGGGAGTAAGATTAGTGTCCTCGCTCAAGAAGCATGTCATGGGATTCTTGGTAAGTGCCAAGAATAAAGGTACGTATAGAAGAAGAATAAATGGTAGGGAGAGGGCTTTGGAAAAATGAAGTCATCCTTGATAAGATGAATCCTTTTTTTAAATGGGTTTCACCCCTAGCTTCTCCAAGGCAATGGTTTTTCTTTTGAAAAGAAGAGGTCAAGCAAGATTAATGAGAGGAGGCTCTGTGATGCGGAGATAGAGCTGAATATGTACTGGACAGAGGTAGAAGGCTCAGGTTCTTACCCCAACTCTGAATCAACTTGCTGGGTAATAATAAATCCATGTTTAAACCTCACTAGGCCTATTTATGTTAAGTAGTAATGCCCTTTCTTCACAGAAATCTTATGCAGAAGCTCAATGCATAAAACAGAGGAAACCCAGGCTGTCTGAGGGAAGCTGGAGGCTGAGGGCTGGGTCTCCCGCTTCCTGCTTACCATATGCCCTCTCGATCCTGACTGGTTCCAAAGAGCCCAATGGCTCCCCTCACATACACTAGACTGATTCTGTCTGAAGGGCCTTCAGAGTCTAGAGTGAGCATTCCCAGGCTCCAGTCCCAACCACCCTCCTGAGACTGTCAGGGCAATGTCTTTCTGGTCCCCAGTTTGATTAACTGTAAAACGGAGTCAGAAGAATATCTAAGATCCCTTCCGGTTCCAACACCGTCTCTTAATAGGAATGTGATGGTTAATAAATTAATAAAATGCCACTGCACTGCAGCAGACTATTAAGGGAAAAGGATATTAACTGCCTATCAAGTAAGCAGTGTTTTCCAAGGCCCATAAATGTTTCACTACATTATAGAAGATTATAGATTTTTTTAGAATGAAATAAAATCAATAGAATTTAGAAGGTCTGTGAGTCCTAACCTGAGTTTCAGTATCCCATGGGGTAAAACCTGAAAAGTGCACCAGTCCAACCCATTTCACTGAAGGTTTTTTTGATAGAGGATTTCCAGCAGTAGGGAGTCACTTGAAAATACTGCAGAAGTGATTAAAATTAGTCAGAAATAATTGACTATGGTTATATAAGAGAACATACACGTGTTTTTAGGACATACACATGGTAGTATTTAATGGTGAAGGGGCCCAATGTCTCCAGCTTACTCTTGAATGGTTTTTAAAATATGTGTTTATACAAATATATTATGGGGGGAAGAGAGGAGGGAAACAAAGTGTAAACATGGTTGATCTGGGTAAAGGGTATGTGAGAGTTCTCTGTACTATTCTTGCAACTTTATGTAAGTTTGAAATTATACAATAGGAATAAATAAAAAATAAAATAAATAATTACAAAACCAAACACAAAACTGTCAAAACAATACCTAACTGAAATGCACTTATTTCCTTCCCATGCCCTTTTAAACTTCCTGTCATATCCAAATATAAGAGAAAATTTGTGGGGCACCTGGCTGGCTCAGTCAGTGGAGCATGTGACTCTTGATCTCAGGATTGTGAGTTCAAGCCCCACGTTGGGCACAGAGATCACTTAAAATAAATTAATTAATTAAATTTCAATAAATAAATAAGAAAAAAGGATATTTGTGCCATTTTCATCCACATAATTTTCTCTTCCCTGTCCCCTTTCTCCTCACTTACTCTGTTGGATCAAGAGTACATGAAAGCCCTACAGGTTGAACACTTCAGCTGAGAGTCTGCTTAACTCCACCTCTTCCGTGGCTCTTACCACACTTCCAGAGTATAGTAAGAAAACGAGTGAATTTCTAAAGATATCACCTGCCCATACTGATCACAGAAAGTGGTCCACTTGTATTTTATCCCCAGTCCTCCTTATACAGTAAAACATTTGTTAAGTACAAGCAAGGATGAGAATAAATATGGGAATTAAGAATATTCTTTTAGGAGAAAGGTAGTGTAGCTGACATGGTCAGTGTCCCCTTGGTTCTCACTATCCACAGAGGTGCCCATGGCTTCTTACTGCACACTCCTCCGATTTTTGACCCGAGAGCTTTTCCCAGCAGAGAAAGCAGAACAGATGTGCTGGGTATTAATGTCCCTGAAATCACGCCCCCCCCCCCCCAGCTGAGATGGACAGAGTTTGGAGGATAAATACCCTTCACCTCCTCTCCCTTCCAAGCATGTTCTAATCTGCACAATCTCCCAGATGTCGCTAGAGAGACTGAGCCCCAGTCTCCCACAGTGGCAGCCAATTTATTAACACCCTGGGTTAACTCCTTTCTCATTCCTATCTCACGTACCTCCCTTCTTGGGTTCTCTTCCCAAATAAGCTACTTGGGCTCAAATCCTTCTTTCAGGATCTGCTTCTGGGGGAACACACTGCAAGGCAGGTGACATTTCAAGAAGGAAAGAAAAGAAACTAAGTTTCCCTGAGTATAACATAGGTATAGCTATGTGTTGGATGCTATAGCTGTTATCTCATTTGACTTGCACAACCACCCCACAAGAAAAATACAGTAATCCTGCTTTTGTGGATATGGGACCAGTGGCTCAGAAAAGTGAACATCTTGCACGAGATCATGCGGGTTGGGGAGGCTGGAGAGGAGCTAGCTTTCAAGCCTATGCCCATCAGACTGCAAGGCTCTATGACTGCTTCAAGATCATGCTTCCTGAATCTCTTCATTAATTGGCAATCCTCTACTGCCCAGCTTCCCCGCAAGTCCCTCAGAGACAAAAAGCTTTGAGTTCCTTCTTTCTGGAGTCTGAGTAAGTCAATAAATAATAAAAGAGAGAGAGAGAGAGAGAGAGACCCGTTCACACATGTGTTGCATGATTACTACCGCATCCTGCCACATTCTATCCTCAGGAAGCTTCCAGTCCAGGGAGGCAGAAATGCCTATAAAACACTACAGCCATCTAAGGAGCTAAGATGCAAGGCACAGTTATGCACTCAAGAAGATTATTTAGCTCAACCTGGGGTTTCAGAAAAGTTTCCTAGAAAGGTAAGTCTGGCCTGGTCATGAAGAATGCAAGAATGTCCAGGACACAATCAAAAGATATTTTGATGGTAAAATCAGCAGAATGCAGTAGCCAAAGGTGAAAGCTGAGGGAAGGGAAAGAGTCTAGGATGATACTCAGAGTTTGGCTTGATTGTCCAGGTGGGTGGTGGTACCATTAATGAAGACTGAGAATACAGGAGAAAGAGCAGGTTGGAAGACACTGAAGCCTTTTCTGTTCATGCATCACTAGAGTGGGCAGTGGCAGGCATCCTTTGGGCCAGCCAGGCAAGCTTTCCCACAGTTCTTCTTCAGTTACAGAGCACAGTTTCTTGGCCATTGGGGTGCGCTTTTGAGTTGACCAACTGTAGCCCCCCACACCTTTGTCAATAATGCTTGAGCAGGTACCTCACCTGTATTAGTTAGCTTTGACTGCCTAACAGACCACCCTCTCCAAAACTCAGCAGCTTAAAGCAACAACCATTTATCATTTCTCACAATTCTGGCGGTTGTCTGGGTGGGTCTTCTGGTCTAGGATGGTCTAGGGCGGCATCACTAGTGTCTGGGGCCTCCGCTGGGATGGCTAGGTCTCTCTCCCTGTGATCTCTCATATTCTGACAGGTGGGGCTGTGCTTCCTCACCTAGAGGCAGAGAAATTCCCAATAGCAAAAGCCTACTTCCAATGGGCAAGCACTTTTCAAGCCTCTACTTGTGTCATATTACCGATTGGCCAAAGCAAGTCACATGGCCATGCCCAGATTCGAGAGGTAGAGAAACAGACTCTTAGCTCTCAGAGGGGTGAGTGTAACATGTGGCTTTTTTTTTTTTTTTCATTTTACCACATGACCCTAAAATGGCAGTCAGAGCCCTTCCCTGGGAATGAAACATAAATTCTGAGAAAATGATTTCTCTTTCTGCTTAGGTTAATATGCTGGGGAAGTGCAAACTGGGGCCATCTTTCCTACCACACAGAGAGTACCTGTCTGCAGGGGGAAATTAAACAGGAACAACCAAAGCTGAGAGGTGTTAGGGGGCTTGGTGGCCTCGCGGCTGAGTTTCAGGGTCTCAAATCATGCTTCCTAAAGTGATTCTTTTTTTTTTTTAATTTTTTAATGTTTATTTATTTTTGAGATAGAGAGACAAGAGTGTGAGCGGGGGAGGGGTAGAGAAAGAGGGAGACACAGAATCTGAAGCAGGCTCCAGGCTCTGAGCTGTCAGCATAGAGCCCGACGTGGGGCTCGAACCCACGAACTGTGAGATCATGACCTGAGCTGAAGTTGGCCGCTTAACCGACTGAGCCACCCAGGCGCCCCCTTCCTAAAGTGATTCTATCTCTCCCATGAGACCTTCCCAGCTACCTGAGCTAATAATACATGCCTTTCTGCTGAAACCGATTTGTTTTCACTTCTGTTGTGCCCCACGGAAACAGACTAATTTAACCACCTTCCTTTAGCTGCTTCCGATAAAGGGAAGTAGCTTCCCCAACCCTTCCTCCCTAAGGCTGTTTTCCTGAGGCAAGCCCTTCATGATACCATCTCACGGGTCCTAGTATTCCCCTTGGAGCGCTTGTCAAATGAGGCCCAGTGAAGGTGGACAGGAGATCTAGATGCAGACTTGATAAAAAATCACATTACAGATCTTGGCTTCAGACTGTAAAGCTGAATGATCCCATAGTTCTTGGATGGAGCAGGACATGTGAGGGGCCAGATGGCTAATCTCTCTTCCTCCATGATGGTAAACCCCACACCATGCCAGGCAGCCCCGTGCAGGGAAGCCACTCTGGAAGACCAGGAACACTGGGCAACACGTCCTGCTCTGAGGGCAGCCTGGCCTCTGTCATATAAGGTGCATTTTCTGGTTTTGGAGCAGGCAGTGTCAGTGGGTGACAGCTCCTGCCCTTACAAAGGCCACTTACCCCAAATTCTCTGACCTCAGGGGGATTTGTTGGGCCTCTTTTGTGAGGTTTGTTCAATTTTGCCAGCAATTCCCTCAGGGCAGGATGTCTGGAAGGCACCTTCCACTGAGGTTGAAGACAACATCTTCACACTTCAAAACTCGAGTCTCCAGTCCAGAGCTTTTCACTTCTCAGTTCATGACATGACAATCCTCCAGCTTCCTAAACCAAGACCCTCAGATTCATCCTCTTTTCTTCTATCAATCCTGCACAGGCAGAACAAACAGGACTAAAGAGTAATCAGTAGAGAGATGAAGGGTGCTGGAGCCAATTTGCCATGGTGAACCCTAGGCAACTTTTGCAACCTCTCTAGGTCTCAATTTCCTCATCTGTAAAATAGGGCTGACAAACAGAAACCAACATCAAAGGCATTTTGTAAAGGTTAATGAGTTAATATGTCAAACACTTAAAACAGTATCCTGTACATGGTAGGCATTCAGCAAAAGGAAGTTGTAATTTTCAAGTCTTTCCTCGTCCCCACTCCCATTACCACTGCAATTCCTCTGGCTCTATTGATCTCCTACTTGGATTATTGAATCAGACTTGTCTGTCAGTCAGGGTCCAGCAGGAAACACATGGTGCACTTACAAGGGATGACTAAGAAGACAAAGGAGTGGACAGGGCCAAGAGAGTCAACAAGGGTGCTAAAGCACCATAAGGACTAGCAAGGTGGGAAGCCATTGAAGCCTAATCACGAAAGGCGTGGGCACTGTAGCTTAGGAGAGGAGCTGCCTGATAGGGGCTGTAGCCTTACACGAAGGGCCCATAGCCTCAGCCATCCTGCAGCACAGCAGAGAGGAAGCCATCAGAATGAATACCCAGACCTCTCTCTCTTCCCTCTGGGCCTCTGAAATTGCATGACACTAGCCAGAACCCCACAGGCAAAGGAACCATTACTGCAGTCCATCCAAGTCCATCTCCAGGGCTTAACCTAGGGTGAGGAAGAATGGAGAATGGATCTAGAGGGACAAACAGAAGACATTCAGTGCAACTCTTAGTCTTCCTTCTTCCACGTTCCATCTGCTATAGTCCATCTTCCACATTATCACCTTACCAATCTTTGTAAATCTGATCATATGGTTCCACTGCTTAGACTTCTTCAACAGTCCCCATTCCTCATGGCATCAATGATCCCATTTCTAAGATCAGATCCAAACACTTGAGCTCTTCATGGTCTTGCCCCTGACTTTTTTTCTGGCTTCACTTTACACCACACCCTTTCCCTGGAACCAGACCAAAGCCCTCACCACTGCTTAACCACACAAAGTCTTCATACCTCCATACCTTTGCTCATGCCATTCCTCATATCTGGCATGCTAGTCTCTCCTTCATGAACTCATCCTTTAGGTGCTCCCTGTGCCTTTCCTTCACTGTCCTGGAAATGATTTGCTGAACATGCCTCTAGAGACTGCCCACACTGGTCTTGTTCACTCCTGTAACCTCAGGATTTAGCACAGGGGCTGATGCAAAGTAGATGTTCACTACACACCTACTGAATGACTTCTTGATCTATACCATCCATGAATGTATCATTAATTCCCTCCTTGGGTTTTCTACAGCACCTTAGTAGGTCACTCAGCTATTGTACTTACTACCTTTTATTATAGACATTTCTGTATCTGTCTCTTTTCCCAGATAGTCATCCTCTCAAGGGCAAGGACCTATCCTGATTGCCTCTTAGTTCCCAGGTCCTATCATGAACAAAGTTGGTTGAATTAAGAAATGAATGGATGACAAAGCTGGATGTCAGCAAATAGTCATTGAACATCTACTGTGTTCTAGGCACTGTTCTAGAACTCAATAGTGAACAAAAGAGAGAACAACTCTTGCCCTCATGGAGCCTACATCCTTAAGGGTGGAGGTAGTAAGACAACAATAAACGAAATACGTTCACTGGTAAAAAGTGCTATGGAGAAAAATAAAGCAATGATGGGGGATAATGGATTCCAGGGTGCAGATTGGGGTACAGTTTTAAATACTTTGATTATAACAGTTTCCTGTTGTTGCCACAAATATAGTGGTTTAAAACAACACAAATTTATTTTCTTAAATTTCTAGAGGTTAGAGGACCAACCTGGTCTCACTGAGTTACAGTCAATGTGCTGGGAGGATCCTCCCAGAGGCTCTAGGGGAGAATCATTCCCTTGCCTTTTCCAGCTGCAAGAGGTTCCCATAGTCCTTCCTCCATCTTAAAAGCCAGCACCAGCAGGTTGAGTCCTTCTCACATGGAGTCTCTCAGACTCTGACTCTCCTGTCTCTCTCTTTCACTTATAAGGACCTGTGTAATTACACTGAGCCCACTCACATAACCCAGGAGAGTCTCTTCATTCCAAGATCCTCAACTTAACCGGATCTGCAAAGTCCCTTTGGCTCTGTAAGGGAATATATTCATGGGTTCCAGGGACTAGGATATGGGCGTGGGGGATAGCATTTTTCTACCTACCTCCATGGGGGATAGCATTTTTCTACCTACCTCCATGGTCTTCCAGAAAGACCTCACTGAGAAGGTGACAGGTGAGTCAAAACTTCAAAGTGGGAAGCCTTGTCGCTATCTGGGAGAGGAGTGTCCCAGGAAGAGGGAAGAGGCTCTACTGGGCTGTATCTAGTGTGCCTGTAATGCCTGTAAGACTGCAGCAAGCCCAGTGGGATGAGGCAGAACTGAGCTCTGAGAGCTCACAGGCAGGGAAGGGCATCGTGTAGCACTATGAGTGAGGGGGACTGGGTGAGATGGAAGGGGTAGGAGGAGCAGAGAAGAGACAGGATCAGAGCTACATTGTAACAGGACAACTCGGGATGTTGTGTGGAGAATGGATTGAAAGGGTCAAGGGCAGCAGCTCCGAGACTTTGCAAGAGAATCAATCATCCACGGTGTCTTGCACCAGGGTAGCAGCTGTAAAAGGGTTTGCTCTACTGTTCAACTCACTTTGCTTTATGATGGAAATATTCATAATGATAAAAAGATGAGTGAGAAGGACCTTGATTTTTGAAAGCATATTCTACCTGCATTCCTTCAAGGAGGACCACATTGTAATGGTCTCGGGGAGGCCAGAACATTCTGTATTTTCAAAGATTTCCAGACAAAAGTCTATATTGCTCTGCTTTTGGCAAACTCAATTGGTCCTTCAGTTCTTGACTTAGACATCAATTCTTATGAGAAGTTTCCCTGACATCAGCCCCTCCACCACTTCCCACACCCCCGTTAGATGGGGTGCTTCCACCCTGTGCTCCCACCACAGCACCTGTAGGTCCCTCTTCGTACTATTTATACTGCTTGGCACATTGTTAGAGATCATCTGCTCCAAGAGGGCAAAGACTGTGTCTATTTTATTCATTGCTTCACATGGCACCTGCATCTGGCAAGTACTTGGTAAGTATCTGTATTATGAATGAATGATTGTAACACTTTCCAAAGATGAATAAATGAAGTAGCCTGTCTCAATTACATTAGAGACTTCAGAGATAGGGCAACCTTTCAGACCTCACAGCACTGTGATATACGGTGTGGGGAGCACTGACGTTTTTCATTTCTGATGGGGTGGGCCCTAGCCAGCACCCCGGAACACAGGACTTCACACTCTCTAGGCCACTCCAGGGGAGACAAGAGAGGCTTTCTGAGCTGCTCCCTCCTCCTGCAGTCTGCAAAGGCATGGGTTCTCCCTGCCTGGGTCCTCAGTGCCCGGAACTAGCCTTCAGGTTCCCAAAGAGCTGTATACAATCCTCTTTTCATTGCAACAAGGATCACATTGTCCAGCACTGCACCACCCCCATTCCCATTCCTTCCCTCTCTGCTTCTCTCTGTTCTACACCTCCTCCCAAGGCATCTTGCCCTCCTTTCTCTCCCAGATGCAAGGATAGGCTCCAAGTGGCTCACATTAGTCACTTCCCTACTCCAAAACAGCTTGAGCATTCAATTCTTTTTCTAAGTGAAAGACAGGATGGGTTGGTTTGGCTTTGGTTGAGCTCCAATTAAACTGAATACCTAGACCTCATTTTCCTCTGAGACTTAATGTTCCAGCATCACAAATATTACCCAGAATAAAAATATTTGTGTGTGTGTGCATGTGTGTGTGTGTGAGAGAGATGGAAGATTATTCAGCCATGACAAAGAAGGAAATTCTGCTGTTTGAGACAACTTGGATGGACTTTGAGGGCATGATGCTATGTGAAATAAGTCAGAGCTCAGAGAAACAGACAGGAAAGTGGTGGTTACCAGGGGGTAGGGGGTGGGGGAGTGGGAGGAGATATTGGTCAGAGGGTACAAACTTCCAGTTATAACATTAACAAGTTCTGGGGATCTAATGTATGCCATAGTGATTAGAGCCAAAAATACTATATCAATATACTTGAAAGTTGCCGAGAGTGAATCTTCAGTGTCCTCACCACAAAAAAGAAATGGCAACTATGTGACAGGATGGAGGTGTTAGCTAATGCTACGGTGATAACCATTCTGCAAAATATAAATGTATCAAATCAACACATTGTCTACCTTAAACTTATACAATATTATGTATCAACTGTATCTCAATAAAGCTGGGAGAAAATATCCATGTGTCTAAAGCAAAGTTTCTCAACCTTGGTGCTAACTAACATTTTGGACTTGATAATTCTTCGATGGGAGAGGCTGTCCTATAATTTTGGTACCCCATCTCCACCCACTAGATGCTAGTGGCAACCTCCCCTCCGGCTGTGACATCCAACAATGTCTCTAGACATTGCCAAAGGTCTGCTGTGAGAGAGTGGTCACCTTGGTTGAGAACCACTGGTCTACAGCCTTAAAATTGCATACAGAAATGCATCCTATGGAAATCTATCTAGGATTTTATTCTGAGGAAACAATTGGGGACGTACATGGAGTTGTTAAGACGAACAACTTCAATACGAGAATCACCTAAATTTCTAACAATAGAAGATATGCACATCGAAACTCCTGAATACTATATGCCACTCAAAATAACCCATGACATATGGATTATCATCTACGGACATGAAATATGTCTATGACATGTCAGCAAGTGAAAGAAGTTGATAACAAAACAGGATTATAGTATAATTGCTGAGACTGAGACTGCAGCTCTGTATAGAGAAAAAAGTCTAGAAGGATATGGGCCCAAATGTTCACAGTAGGTATCTC
This sequence comes from Cryptoprocta ferox, assembly GCA_028646485.1. NCBI lineage: Eukaryota > Metazoa > Chordata > Mammalia > Carnivora > Eupleridae > Cryptoprocta > Cryptoprocta ferox. The sequence continues at coordinate 128,057,278 of CM053567.1, read as the reverse complement.
TACAATGGGGGGGATACAGGCATTTTTTTTTCTTTTGCATGCTTGTATTTTCTAGGCTGTCTACAATCAACAAGTATTGCTTAATTTATTAGATGTAAAATAAAATGCTTCAGAAAGACAGTGGTCTCAGGCACTCCCTTGCTCCTCCCAGTAGGTAAAAGAAATTTAATCGCCTGAGGCAACTGTTAACTAGACTCAGTCTTCGTGGTCTGCTTCTCTCCTACCCTGCCCACTTCTTTACCCACTCTGTCCTCCCAGGATTCCAATTAAAAGTGAGCATATCAGGAGGCCTGGGTGGCTCAGTCACTTGAGCATCTGACCCTTGATCTCAGCTCAGGTCTTGATCTCACAGTTGTGAGTTCAAGCCCTGCACTGGGCTCTGCGCTCCGACTTTGGCTCAGGTCGTGATCTCGCAGTTCGTGGGTTCAAGTCCCACATCGGGCTCTGTGCTGACAGCTCAGAGCCTGGAGCCTGCTTTGGATTCTATGTCTCCCTCTGTCTCTGCCCCTCCCCTGCTCATGTTCCGTCTCTCTCTGTCTCTCAAAAAATAAATAAACATTAAGAAAAGACTTTTTAATGAGGATACCAGCCTTGAGAAGAGAAGAAGTTGTCAGCTTCAGAGGTGGTAAGTGGGCTGGGGAGGTCGCTAATGCCTTGTGCCCTGACTACCCCTGGCGCAGCCTGCCTGCCCGGACTCTCCACGGGCCAGCTCTCGGCAGCAGCCAATATTTCCTTTGGCACATTCCAAATTCTCTAGGCCAAAGAGTTTGGACCTTGGGTCCTTCCTTCCCTCCCACGGCCTGCCTCTCGACTGCCCAAGAGCCCACCAGGCTGAGCCAGGGCAGGGCGGGCAGAGGAGATGACAGACAGAGCCATGGCGTCCCCTCTTGCCAGCACTGCCGGTAACCTGACTGCTGGGAAAGGGGCGGCAAGCACTGCCTGGGATGAGTATGTGGCCATCCCCTGAATTCGCTGGACCACAGTCGCCTGTTTTTCCTCCCACAGGGCTTCCCTCTCTCTTCCACTCCTTGTCTCCCCTGGGCGGGGCTGGGAGCTGCCTGCAGGGATGGATTCTGGGTAGGTGGGTGCTGTGCAAAGTCAGGTGTCTGGCTCCGCAGCTCCCAGGGCCTGCCGAGGAAAGCGCGTCCACAGGCGGAGGTGTGGGCATGTGTGTGCTGAGGGCACGGAAAGGAGAACAGTGGAACAGGAACATCTCGTCTACCATACTGAACCAGGTGAGTCCTCAGCTGCTGGGCCCCTGGCTCTCCTGCAGATCTCATGACCATTAGTTCCGGCCAGACACCTGTTTGATGAGCAGTAGTCTGGAGGGTCCTCCTTTGAACCCCTCCATATGCCAGGCACAGTCCTGGAGCCTGTCTCAGAGCACCTTCACCAATAAATCTCACGATGTCACTCTGGAGTCAGTAAGGTGATCACCACCATACAGGTGAAGAACTGAGATGGGGAGGATCTAAGTTGCTGGTCCCACAGCCAGGAAAGGAAGGCTCTGAGTTCCAAGTTTCTCCTCCTCAGCCCCCCACTCCCTTCCTGCCCCTGAAATCAGGGAGTTCTCCCCAAAATGGAACCTTCCAAAAGCATCAAATAAATATCCAGTGCAATCAAGACAAATTCTGTGATAAGAAAGCTAGATCTCGGTGCCAAGGCCCACGGTCCTGGCGGTTCCCTGGGAGATAGGCCTCAAATACCATTCATGATACCAAAGAGTGCCAAGGACATCCACGGGGTATGTTACTTCTTGACAGGGCCATGACCAGTGCAAGAACGAAAGGCCTCACACTTAGATGGGTCTCATGCTTGGTTAAACACTTAGCTGTCACCATCTTAAAACCCTTATGTGTTGCATGGGGCACCTGGGTGGCTCAGTCGGTCGAGTGGCCGACTGCAGCTCAGGTCATAATCTCACAGTCCGTGAGTTCAAGCCCCACGTTGGGCTCTGTGCAGACAGCTCAGAGGCTGGTGCCTGCTTTGGATTCTGTGTCTCCCTCTCTCTCTGCCCCTCCCCTGCTAGTGCTCTGTCTCTCTCTCTCAAAAATAAAATAAAAACATAAAAAAAAATGTTACACATGGGCCCCGTACTTTCATTTTGCACAGGGCCCTGTAAATGATGTGGCTGGTCCTGCTTCCAGAAAAGCTTCCTGGCCACCTCTCCCTGTCTTCCTATCCCCACCTCAGTGCTTCATGCAGGGCCACGACCTCACAGCCACAGTAAAGGATGCTATCCCAACAGGTATTTGAAACCTAACCGAACCAAAACAAGAGCCTCAAATCCATGCAATTAGCCAATAATATCTCCTCCTCAAGACAAAGCGCTCCCCCCCTCGAGCTGATACTGCCCCCTGAGACAGACCCCTTTTCTCTCTCAAGGTCTTACCATCAGTTTTATGTGACTCATGAGTAAATTACCAGGGGGCTCTTTTCCCCTCTGTATCTTCTTGTACCCTTTTCTGCTGCTATTGTCATTGCCAGGTGTTCTGTTTTCCCATCTCCGTCCTCTCATGCCTGCTCACAAACTGCACACATAATCATAAAGGATATTCCAGGTAGGCCAAGAGTGTTTCCCAAGCCCCATCCCCAATTAAAAAAAAAAAAATCAGAGGGCTTTAATACCCTAAGCTGGCTCCAGCCAATTTTTACTGCCATATGTCATCCCAGGGACTGGCTGGAGGTGCCTGGTCAAATATTAGCATTGGCAGACGTCCTTTGGAAGGTCCCTACGAGGGCTACACGCTCCGGGAGCTGTTCGTGGCAAGTGAGCCATAATCTGTGAGATGGCTGGGTCATCTGCAGGCAAGGGAGGATAAGGAGGGAACTTGCATCTTCAGTGACCCTTTGATATGCCCATCACGAGGACAAGCTCTCCTCGAAGGAAGGTCAAATGTACCTGAGCATTTCTGATCAGGCGGTACCTATGATAACCAGAGGAACGAATGCAGATTAGTTTTCTTTGGTGTCTGGGTTCAACAGGCAGACTAATGGCCTCCCAAAGATGTCCCCAGGGACATCCCCATCCTAGTCCCTGGTATCTGTGAATATGTTACATTACATAGCAAAAGGGAAGTACGGTTGCAGATGGAATTAAACTTGCTAATCAGCTGACTTTATTTATTTTTATTTTTTAAAGTTTATTTTTGAGAGAGAGAGAAACAGAGTGTGAGTGGGGGCGGGGAGGGGCAGAGAGAGAGAGAGAGGGAGACACAGAATCCAAAGCAGGCTCCAGGCTCTGAGCTGTCAGCACAGAGCCCGACGCTCTGGGGCATGAACCCAAGAGGGGTGAGATCATGACCTGAGCCGAAGTCGGACTCTTAACGACTGAGCCACCCAGGCGCCCCTCCCTTATAGCCTTCTGAAAGGAATGCAGCCCTGCTGACCTCCTGACCTTAGCCCAGTGAGACCTGTGTCAGACTGCTAATTGATAGAACTGTATGATAGTAAATCTGTGTTGCTGTAAGTCATTAACTTTGTGATAATTTGTTACATAGAGAGCTAATCACTGGGTCTCTAGGATGCTTATCACCGGAGTGTTTTTAACAAAGTAGAGAGCAGCAGAGGCAGGGAAAGGCCCTCAGGAGTACCATCACTGCTCCCCTCAGGATGAGGACACCATGGCAAAACTGTGAATTAAATTAAAAAGTGAAAAACACCCTCTGTTCTTTGTTCTTGGGTTGTCCCACAATCCAAGGAGATCCCTCGTTTGGGAGGGACTCCATTTAAGACCTACCCCATAAAGACCTACTAAACCCAGAAGCTCCCAAGTTTTCCCTTCATCCTATCAAAGCTTAATGATTCTATGTATTAGATAAAGCACGAAAGTGATTATACTGACTACAGATACACTACGGAATGATGGATGACAATATATAAACACACACTCATTTACTGTTTATCCTTTTAGGAAATGCTGGAATGTTGAATGTGGCTCACTCTAGACCAGCAGCGCTTAACCTTTTTAAAGTCACAGGGTCCACTGGGAATCCAGTGGAAGAAAAATACCAACACGCACAAAATCTATCTATTTCAGCTCAGGAAGCCCCTGCAGCAACCAGCCCCAGTCCAGAACTCCTGCTCTAATTGCTAGGATAGCTGAGGAAGGTAATTTGAGGGCCGCTAAAGGCCTGTGTCCTAAAATCACTTCTCATCATTGGCTACCTACTTCCTGCCTACACATTTGGCAGACCCTAGCCCCCCACCGACAAACCTCCGGAATCACTTCTAAGTACCTGTACATCCTTCCCACTGGTCCAAGAGACCTTCAGGGTCATAGATCAGAAGCCAGTGATGGGAATAAGGTAGAAGACAAATAAAGAATTGGGGAAAGGAGACGCGAGAAATAAGCAGGGGGTAGCGTTTGAACAAGGCAATAGCAGCTCTTATAGGCAGAGAGACACAAAATCATCATGGCCTCTTAAATAGTGCCTGACTACCACCGGATGAGGATGGCTGAGCCCCAGCCAGGGGGGAGAGATGGACGCCCATATCTCTGTCACCATCACCAAGAGGACAGATCTCTGCCACCAGGCGTGCGTCTGTGGGCAATGCTATCCTCACCCATCCCCACTCCAGAGCTGTGCCCATGTCTGGTAGGAAGTCAGTGTCTTTCCAGGTAGTGTCACCTGTGGCTGCTCAGCAGGGCTCAGCAGTCAGAAGGACCTTCATGCAAGCCCTCACCACCCCTTACCACCTCTGTGATCTTGGGCAAAAGAGTCCTCCCTACATTCTGCTTCTTCAGATCCAAAATACAGATGATACCAGGACAAGTCCACAGACTCTTAGCAAAGCTTTAGGATCAGATATGCTTCAAACTTCAGAATTTTTCAGATTTTAGAAAAGCAATGGAGTACAAGGGCATATAGTGAGTCTGTCATCAAATACATGAATGTGAGTATTCAGACTACATAGTTTATGTAGCCTGGTGGCTCAGTCGGTTGAGCGTCTGACGTCGGCTCAGGTCATGATCTCACACTCTGTGAGTTCGGGCCTTGCGTCAGGCTCTGTGCTTACAGCTCAGAGCCTGGAGCCTGCTTCGGATTCTGTGACTTCCTCTCTGCCCCTTCCCTGCTCACACTCTGTCTCTCTCTGTCTCTAAAATAATAAATAAACATTAAAAAAAAAAAAAAAAGACACTGTGGCCCCACAAGTACTTCCTAGGGTTACTGCTGTGTGAACTAAGAGTTACAGCGCCCCCTGGTACAGCTCATCCTCCACATCTCAGGCCTGCTTCCATCCGGCATTCTTCTCACTGAACTCTAACTGGCCTAGGTCCTCCCCTTTCTAGATCGCCAGCATCTCGTGGGCAGGAAGGAGTGCTTGCGCACCTGTGTGTTCCTAGCACCTGGCCAACCCTAGGCACACATCCCCAAATGTGCGGGGAACGGAATTTAATCAGATATCAAAATCTCTCAACCCACCTGTCTCCAAGCAGGTGCAGAAAAGGGCATCTCAGAAGTGCTCCCTCACTGCTCCTGAACTTGAGCACTGATAAAAATGTCAATGTACATATTCAGTATCCTCACAAGGGTGCCTGGAGAACCTCTTTTGCACTTCAAAATACTTTTTTTTCAAAACCCCAATTAATATCCACTAGGAATGGCCCTGGCCAGGGAGACTTGGGAGATTAGCCCTTTAGCTAAAATTTACTTTGAGTCTGAAATCTTCCCTCCAACCTGTAGACTGAAGAAGCCCCTGGCAGACCCAGGAGGCCTGGGAGGCCAGCATGGGCCTCTGCTTCCCCAGTGGCCACTGCCATCCGTCAGGTGCACTCTGGGCACAGGGCCAAGGGGAGATTTGCTTTTAGTGCTTTGTAGGTCTTCCCTAGGAAGACTCCTGTCTTGAGAAACCAGCCTGGCTTAGTTCAGAAGGCTCCTGCCTGCCTCTGCACTGGCATCATTGAATGAGAGAATCCAGGCAATGGGTTCATGGAAGGCTGAGTGAGCCCTGAGATCTACACCAGCACCAGCTTCCTGAGAAGCGCTCACAATAAAAGAAAAAGGGACTTGGAAAGCACATCTCCTTTCTAAGAGTAAGGAAAGGGAAGATCCAACAGCAGCAAGAACTGAAATATCCATTCGGACTATTGTCCTCGGTGAGGGTAGTCACTGGCCCTTGCTGCCCGCCCCCTCAACCCCCTGTAAAACCACCTATGTCAGGCAGCCACATTTGCAGGATGCAGGTTAGGATTAACCTCTTGGCCCCCTTCAGGTGCACTGTTAACATCTAGAGCCCAGTGTCTTCACCCTCATTCTCATTTGTTGGTGGGTCAGAAACCTTTACAAAGGGCCTTGTATTTCAGGCAGCAGAGGGGCCTGGGTTCAGGATTGTCTTGCCCCAGGATAGCTGCACTGTGTCTCCAACCCCCGAGGAACAGGTGCATGATGGACCTGAGAGGTATGTGCTCTTCCAGAAATGAGGACGGTAAAGCCACCGACCCTGAGATGAAAGGGGCCTTAGAGTGGGGCCCGTGGCCTCTGTCTGTGAAATGAACAAGCGTGCTGGACCCAGACATATCTGTACAGTGGACTTGCAGCCCCAACGTGCTTGTTGGTTCTGGGAGTGACGGTGGCTGGTCCCTGGGGTGGTGATGGGCTGCTGCACCTAATTGGGTCTCACAGGAGTCCCCACAAAAGGAGGCTTGGGGCACTCTCCCCTGCAGGTGATGGTGTCTGCCTAGGGCTGTTTGAAGCTTTCTACGGGGGTTTTCTTCACCTCTTCCAAATAGCTCTTCCCCCAGGCATCTAAGGTAGGATCCAAGCACCTGTCCTCACCCTGACCCCAGAACACAAGACTGCTCCACCCCCACCAAGCCTTCCAGGTATGATATCCCTGCCCTCCTTCCTGGAGACCAGGCTCCCAGCAGAGAAACCCAACTCATGCTGTCCGACCCTCGATAGATGTGTTGATAGATGTGTTCTGAAAGCAACTCACAGGAACGTGCGGATTCCTAGGGGGAGCTGTCTGCAAGTCATTCACATTCCTAACATGCGGCCTCTTATCAACCCTAAGGAATCTTGGGCTGGTGGAATTTCAAGCAATACAATAGGGAGCCATACAACAAGTCTGAGGCAGGGGGATTCAATGTTAAGGTGCTGGAGACACAGCCACCTGGCCACATCCCCAGGCCACCTGCTCCTGGGACAGCACCTCCAACCCACAGGGTATAAGAGCCACCTGTGGTGCAGACCCCTGGGTCCGGCTCCCAGAGGTCCTGGTTCTGTAGGTCTAGGTAAAGCCTCCAAATCTACACATTCGGTGAGCAACTCAGAGGACCCCAATGCAGACAGTCTCCAGACCATGCAGAGTACTGAAAGGCCCATCACCTATGCCTGCATCTCACTTTCTACCCCTTTCTGCTTTTGAAAACTGCCTCTCAAAGCTGTTTTCCCCTAGAGAGCTGAGGAAGTAGGCAGGGGAAGAGTAGCCCCCTCGGTTTTCCATGTGGATGATGTAGTCAGAATTAGCCCAACTAATAGTCAATACTTGGATATATATAGATACAAGTGTCTGAAATCTGCTTCAACCCAATCCAAAGGAAAAGAGAAAGCTACAAAGGACATTACTTAGGAGACCTAATGACATTTGTCTATCCACTGTGGATGAGATAATGCCAAGGTTAAATTCCTGGTTTTGGTAGCTGTACTGTGGTTATATTAAGAATATATTCTTAGGAAATACATGCTGAGGGATTTCGAGATAAAGGGCACGATGCCTCCAAAGTCTTCTCAAATGGCTCAGGGAAATAACACACACACATATGTGGACACATCCACATACAGAATATGATGAAGTAAAGGGGGCAAGACATAAATTGTTGAGTCTCGGTAGAGTATACAGGAATTCCCTGCACTATTCTTAGAACTCTTCAGTGTGTCTGACATCACACACCAAAGTAAAAAGTTACAAGGAAAAAAAAATCCCAGGCCAGTAAGGGGGTGTCCGCGAGTATGAGACAATTTGCTGTCCCTTGTCCCAGGTATGGCTTGAGGGGCACCGGCAGGGCTAGCCTGAGAACCTAGGACCATTTACAACGTTACAGGCAATGAGACATGAACCGGGAGGTGTCCCCTGACTTGAGCCACCCTGCACATCTCATCCTGCCAACCCCCAGCACTGAGAGGAAATGACTTTACAATCTGAGTTTGGCAATGGTATTTTTTTCTGATGGTACAATTAATACTTTTGGGGGGAGAAATCTTACACAGAAGCAGTTATAAAACAGAAAATAAAAATCACCTTTCAGACACACATTGCCCTCATTACGAAAGGAGGGTTTTTTTAAATTATTTTTTCATGTTTATTTTTTTAGAGAGAGAGAAAGGGTGAGAGTGAGTGAGAGAGAGAGAGAGAGAGAGAGAGAGAGAATATATAAGTGGGGGAGGGGCAGAGAGCGAGAGGGAGACACAGAATCTGAAGCAGGCTCCAGGCTCTGAGCTGTCAGCACAGAGTCCGACATAAGGCTCAAACTCACGAACTATGAGATCATGACCTGAGCCAAAATCTGACACTTAACCCACTGAGCCACCCAGGTGCTCCTGAAAGGAGCTTTTATTAGGAAAGGTGAGTTACTTAAAACTCCAGAATTTACACTGGGCTTTAACATCTGTCCTTACATGGTTTTGGGGATAGAAATTTAAGCCAAAATGACAGATGGATTTTTTTAAAGTTCGCATTCAGTTAGAAGAGAATTGTGAGAAAGACGTGAGAGATTATATGGATCATATGATATATAACAAGAGAAAGCAAATGCAGAGGTAATATTAAAAATATTGGGCAACCCACACGGCACCAACCAATCAAAACCAATCAGAAGAGATGTAGATTTTAGCCCTGCAGCTGGGCTGGGCATTGACCCTTAAGCTCCTGGACTGCTGGGAGTTCCAGAAGTACCACGGAAGGCACCAGTACTCGGTATGGTATATACTTATTGAATACCAACTGAAGGAATTTTAGTTCTAATAACGGTGGTTTATTCCAACCTCATGGGAGCTATGCTAAATTTAGGTTCATAGCCAGTCTATACTCAGTGATTTAACTCTTCCCAGAGATCCAGGTGGAGTCAAGACCCTGGAGTAATTTGAGTATAGCTCAAAAATGTTAAATGACTCACCCACTTTTCAAGAGCTACTGAGCCAAACACAAAGGATTTGGGGGTGGGAGATAGAGAGGGGAGACATGTGGGCATTGTTCACACTTGCTAATAAATACCTCCTTTTGCTTATAGAGACTTCAGGGCAAAACAAATGCTTTCGGGGACACACAAGTGAGTCATAGGCTGAGAATAGGGATGAGCTATGTTGTAACCATCTGCAAAGGCTTCTCATGAACATACTTATTAGAGGAATGAATGACAAACTACTCCATGAAACAGTTAAATTTTAGAAATTTATTTGCAATTTCACGCACGGGACTTTTAAAGAAGTAAGGGTATTTTCCATTATCTACCCAAGTTGAGAGAACATTAAGTTGTTTACTGTATTGGGAAAAATCACAACTGTTCCTTTGAATTATAAAAGGTATAAGGGTAGAAACCTAGTCTTTGTTTTTTTTTGTTCTGTTTTGTTTACACAGTGCCTGGTTCAAGACCATAAGTCATTAGCTGCTTGCTTGATAAATGCTTTTTGATGATGAGGTGGCGAATGCTAAGGAGGTGACCTTGACCATTTAGGTCACAGGTTGCTTAGTTTTTTGTTTTGTTTTGTTTTTTGTTTTTTCTGTAGCAATCATTTTACTTAACATAAGACAGCTGTCTTTTCCTAGCAGGTGAGCATAATGGCAGACCTCGTATAGTATTTACTTATTTTTCCTGTATGGGGGCCTGCGGCAGGGTGTTCAGCCCCTTGGGCAGGGCTTCTGCCCTTTCCAGTACCAGTTTGTGCCAGAGGTTGCATTTATAAGCCCTTGTGTCTTCAGGGAACCAAGCTAAAATCAACACCATCAAATCGCAAGTGTTTGATGACAGGAAGAAAATAAATTTAAACCTGAGTTCTAAACTCTTTTCTTGCCTCATTTCATTTCCAAGTCCACTGGTTTTGAAACCACCCCCTCCCCCCATTTTAAGGGCAATCTCAGGAAATGCCCACAATCCCACAATCAATCCCTTGATTACCACATCAGTGTCACCTACGTGTATGGAGAGTAATGACCAGCCTCTAACACAGCTTCTAAGCGTCCAACAACCACCTGCAGGCCATCGATTGAGCACTTACTTAAGTAGGCATTTCCCATGCAGTGCTTGGCAGATTTTACACAATGGCTACGCTGCAACCGTGCTCCAGACATTCTCCCCAGGTCTGCACTTTAAAACATGGTTTTCCAAAATCTCTAGCCAAAAGCTACGGCTTTGTGTCCTTGATCCCACAGTGAGCAATTTCTCCTTAAGTGTAAGATGGTTCTTTCTAGGTTGTATGTGCAAATACAAAGTACCTGCTGGGTGAGGTTAAGTGGACTTTTAAAGGTCCTTTTAAGTAAAATCTGAAGCAACAGAACAGAAATCTGGACAGGACTTCATCACTGAGGTTCTGTGTCACCTGGAAGATGAAGAAAATGACCAACCAAGAATACTACCTTTCAGGGGAAAGTGTGTCACCATGGAAAACCTTGGTTAAGATACATTTTATGGGCGCCTGGGTGGCTCAGTTGGTTGAGGATCCGACTTTGATTTCGGCTCAGGTCAAGATCCCAGAGTCGTGGGATTGAGCCCTACGTCAGGCTCCACCTAAGAGTTTTCTCTCTCTTTCCCCCTCTGCCTCTCTCCCCTGTTCATGTTCTCTCTCTCTAAAATTAAAACAAAAAACAAACAAAAAAAATTCTAAGTTACTCATTTTCCATCTTCTTTTTAATTCAGTTCTCCCACGGGGGATTTAACAATTTCGTGCCCAGAGAAAACCTCCCCAGCCCCACCTCACCCCCCATAAAAATCCAGCACAGCAACAGAGAGCTCTGCGAGCTCCCAGTGAGGTCAGGACGACTCACTGGACGGACACACATGCAGGGTGGCAGGCAGACTTCTGAGGCATTGAGAAAGGCTTCTTGCTCCACAATCCTTCCCCCCAAATCACATGGAAAGTTCTCTAACAGGGGAAAAAGCATTTTTTTAAGTTTATGTATCTATCTACTTATTTATTTAGAGAACACACGTGCGTGCATGCACACACAAGCAGGGGAGGGGCAGAGAGATGGGGGGGTGGGGAGAGAATCCCAAGCAGGCTTCATTGTTGTCAGCACAGAGCCTGACGTGGGGCTCAAACTCACAAACTGTGAGACAGTGACCTGAGCAGAAATCAAGAGTCCAACGCTCAACTGACTGAGCCACCCAGGCGCCTCAGGGAAAAAACATGCATTTTTTTTAATTTATTTATTTTGAGAGAAAGAGAGCAGAAGCAGGGAGGGAAGAGAAGGGGAGAGAGAGAGAGAGAGAGAGAGAGAATCCCAAGCAGGCTCTGCCCTGTCAGCACAGAGCCAAATGTAGGGCGTGAACCCGTGAACCGTGAGATCATGACTTGGGCTGAAATCAAGAGTCAAGAGTCGGACACTTAACCGACTGAGTCACCGAGGCACTCCTGGTAAAAAAACATTTTTAAAGTTAAAGGATAAAACTTTATCTTCCGTTAGAAAGAAAGGCCACACAGTGAGTAAACTCATTCATTTTTTGCTCCATCCATTCATGCAACACTGATATGTTGTGCGGAGGCTGTGTGCCAGGCCCTGGGGAGGCAGGGGTGTCAAGGAAGAGCTCAGAGCCTCATGGAAAAGGCAGACTTTTACAACTCAGTGTAATGACAGCAGGACTGGAGAAAAGTGCAGGGGGTGGGAAGCGGAGGGGAGAGAGTAGGCTACAATACGAAACCAGAGCCTTTCCAGGGAATGGAGGTGACACCAAAGAGGAAAAGTCAAGAGAGACAGTGAAAGAAGTCCCTAGGGTAGTGGTATTGGCTGTCCAAGCAGCCAAGCCATCTTCTTCCTTTGAGCAGGCCTGGGTTTTGTTTGCCTCTTCCCCCCCCCCACTCCTTCTACCCCTACCACATGTGGCTTGGTGGCCAACCCTGAATAATCCTTTGCCAGTAACTGGCATAACAAGGGACTTGGGGAAAAATCCTCCAAGTGAGACTTGAGGAGACATCAGCTGTGAGGTGCCCAGGAAAGCTCTCTCTGTTGAGACATCAGGAAGGGGCATCCTCCTCCTTCTTCTGTAGGACACTGTTGTAACTCCCTGTGCTGCCTGGCACTCTGGCAGCCATCTTGTAACCACAAGGAAAACTAAATTCGACATGGCCGCCATGGCAGAAATAAAACCTGCCCTTTGACTGGGGCGCCTGGGTGGCTCAGTCCGTTGGGCATCTGACTTCGGCTCAGGTCATGATCTCGCGGTTTGTGGGTTTGGGCCCAGCATCGGGCTCTGTGCTGACAGCTCAGAGTCTGGAGCCTGCTTCGGATTCTGTGTCTCCCTCTCTCTCTGCCCCTCCCCGACTCATGTACTGTCTCCCTCTGTCTCTGAAAAATAAATAAACATAAAAAAATTAAAAACAAACCTGCTTTTGGTGACAGGAGTGCCCTACCTTAGAAGTACCCTACCTTAGGATTTATTATCCGTTGAAATTAGAAATTTTCCTTATCATTTAAGCCACTTAAAGTTGAGTTTTGTGCTGTGGCCAAAAGCATCCTAACTGATCCGATTTATTTCATAATTTCATGAAAGACAGCCCTCCCCTGAGGCCTCCCTACCTTTACCAGTTCATCTGTTAAATAGACAACCTAAATTCCCAATGGCTGTGCACAGAGCCTTCCTGTTATTTTTCCCCAGCTCTATTCATGAAAATAAAATTAATTTTCTAGCCCATGAATTAAACATTGCTGCTGCTGGCTGAAAGATTTTAGCAACAGCCTTTTGTTGGCAAGAGAGGCAGGATCCTGACATGTTCTAAAATAAGCTACAAGGAGGCAGAAGGGTAGGAGGGGAGGCCAAGGGGAGGAGGCCATTAAAAGGAAGAAGGAAGAGCTGGTAAATCCCACTCATGTCCGGCTCCTCTGAACTCTCAGCCTGTGGCTGGACTGAAGGGCGTGCTTCTCTAACTGCAGCCTGGAGACGAATCACCTGGACATCTTATTAAGAGGCAGGTCCTAGATGTAGGTCCAGGATGGGGTCTGAACAACTGTCTTTCTTTCTTTCTTTTTTTTTTTTTTTGAGAGTGAGGACACAAGTGAGCAAGGGATAGAGAGAGAGAGGGGTAGGGAGAGAGAGAGCGCGCGCGCGCGCGCCAGAGAGAGAGAGAGAGAGAGAGAGAGAGAATCCAACAAGGGGCAGGAGGTGGTGGGCAGCAGGCTCAGCCAAATTCACAAACTGTGCGATCATGACCTGAGCCAAAGTCAGATGCTTAACCGACTGAGCCACCCAGGGGTTCCGGAACGACTTTATTTCTAACAAGCCCCCAGGTGACGCTGCTGCTGGCCCACAGAGTCTTCTAATCTATCCTAGTAAGCTGAGAAACGAGGAGCAGGATGTCGGAAGGAGGCGTAACCGCTCCTGAAAGGAGGGCTTGTGAGAACCAGCCGTTTAAACTCAGCTTCAAGAGAGAAGGACAACCCCCTATACATATGCACCTTCCAGAAACAAGGAAGAGTAGAGAATGGGGAAGAAAGTGGAGGACGGCACTCTGGGTCGGGTTTGCCTGCACTCTTGTACTCTTAGGCGCTTTAGTAAACGAGTTTCAGAACAGTACCTTCGAGTCTGTGAAATCAGATGCCCAACCGAGATGTTATTCCTTGGCTCCCCTCAGCTCTGGACAGCCTGAGGGTCATGGCGTGCCCCACTGCCCACCTGCCCCCATGGTTGCCCCAGGGTCTCTCCTGGAAAACTTCAGACTCACTCACCCCACCAGCAAGTGTCTGGCCTAAAAATTTCACTCCAGACCATTCGATCATAGCAGGAATTGTTGGTGTGTGTGACAGCTGAGAGGAGAAGGTAAGAGTCAGGTAGAGATGAAGGGCAGCCTCTCCACAAGCATGATCTCCTGGTCCTGCTGGTCCCCAGGAATCTTCCTCGCCCTGCATCTGGCCCCTGACCGCCTCCAGCCTCATTGGACCATTAGGTCCTTGAACCGGCCTGCTCTGTCCTTCTCCCCTCCCCTCAATGCCACCTCACCCAAACCCCTCCAACCAGCCAGCCCCAGCCACGGGCCTCCTGCCAGCTCAGTGCGGCCACCTTCTCCTACGGGAGCCTCCCCAGCTCCCCCAGTCCGGCGCTCTCTAATGCTGCCTTGGCGATATGGCCGGCGCACCTGTCCGTCTCTCCAGCCGGCCTCCAAAGTGCCATGAAGTCAGGGATGGAGCCAGCGCCTGGCAGGTAATGGGTGAATCATAAATACTGTCCAACAAGGGGACTAAATAATGCTTCTCAGCCCAGGTGTGTATCAGAAATATCTGAATGATAAAGAGGAGAGGAGAGGAGAGGAGAGGGGAGGGGAGGGGAGGCGAGAGGAGGAAGAAGCCAGGGCATCACTCCTAGAGATTCCAATTCAGTAGGTCTGAGTGAGGGCCGAGGCTTCCAAAAATTGCAAAGGATCCCCAAGCGATTCTGATGTGCAGCCTGTTTTGACAATCACTGGAACGGAAAAAATGAATGAATTCGTTGATGGATGAGTATGTGACTGCATGTGCAACTGTGAGGACATCTCTCGCGGCCACTCGCACACATAGTGAATGAAGCGGGGGCATTTCTGAGGGGGCACAGGTGGTCCCTGTTGTGGGGCCACCACCCCATTGCCTGGCGAAATAAAATCAGAGCGACAGCCTGGACCCCAGGACCGAGGTTTTCTGACAATGAGGGCGCTGGAACAAGGCCCAGCCTCCAAAGGGTTAGCTAAACAGTGGGAAGGAGAGAAGGGACTGGAAGGGAATGCGGGCCCAGGCATAGGGCTGGTGTCTCCTCTGTGCTGTTGCCAGGCCAAGTGCATTTTTTTTTCTTTTTTTGCAGGTTTTTTTTTTAACTCCAGTATAGTTAATATACAGCGTTGTATTAATTCCAGGTGGACAATATATTCAACATTTTCTTTTTTTTTAATTTTTAATGTTTATTTATTTTTGAGAGAGAGAGGGTTGGGGGAGAGGCACAGAGAAAGAAGGGGACAGAGGATCCAAAGCAGGCTCCAGGCTCCAAGCTGTCAGCACAGAGCCCGACGTGGGGCTCAAACCCACAAACTGCGAGATCATGACCAGAGCCGAAGTCGGACGCTTAACTGACTGAGCCACCCAGGCCCCCTGATTCAACACTTTCATGTTGAATGTGTTGATGTGCTCATCACAGGTCAGGCCAAGTTCTTTACTGTACTGTTTCATTTCACTCCAGCTGTAATATTGCTGTCCTACTAATTAAGCTCATTGTGCCCCTGGGGACACTAAGGTTCTGTGAGTCATCTGCTCAAGGCTGAACTTGGAGGGCTGTTTTTTTTTTAAAGTTTATTTATTTAGTTTGAGGGGGAGTAGGAGCAGAGAGAGAGATGGAAAGAGAAAATCCCAAGCAGGCTCTGCACTGTCACCACAGAGCCAAACACAGGTCTTGAACCCACAAACTGTGAGATCATGACCTGAGCAGAAACCAAGAGTCAGAGAGTCAACAGACTGAGCCACCCAGGTGCCCCTGGGGGCTGGGTTTTGATCTCAGACCCTCACTCCAAAGCCCATACTCTTAACCTCAAGGCTAAGAAACCCTATACGACACAATGGGGAAAGGTAGACTGCATGCCAGAAACGACAGAATGTCAAAATAAATACTCAGTGAGAATAACGTCACCCACAGACATCACTGTGTTTTGCAGAATCCTAACCATGGCTATGTCATCCTTTTGTAAATCTATCAATGGCTTTTCCAGGCAATTATTGTAATTTTATATCATACATAAAACTTGGTAAGGCAAGAACAAAAATGTTACAGCAAGGTCATGATGGAACATTTGGATTTAAAGGCTGTGCCTTGAGGCATCTGGGTGGCTCGGTGGGTTAAGTGTCTGACTTTGGCTCAGCTCATGATCTCGAGGTTCGTAGGCTCTATGCTGACAGCTCAGAGCCTGGAGCCTGCTTTGGATTCTGTGTCGCCCTCTCTCTCTGCTCCTCCCCTCCTTGTGCTCTCTCTCTCTCTCTCTCTCTCTCTCAAAAATAAATAAACATTTTAAAAAGTTTTTAAATAAATAAATAAAGGTTGTGCCTTATATCTGAGCCACAAGTGCTCCACGATGAAGCCAATGCAGGTCTCATCACACAGGCCCCATCGTGGGAGGTAATAACAGTAGGTAGCACTGATTGTCTACTTTCTGGCAGGCACGTTCATATGTATCCCAGTTCTTAAAACAACTTTCAGCTCAGTATTACCGTCCCTCTTTCACAGACGAGGAAGCCGAGGCTCACACACTGGAAGGGGACATGTATGAGGCTGAATCAGGTGCCGTACACAGATTCTAGCCATGGTTTCTCCGCTGTGGCACTTTCTCATTTCCAGATCACAGTTGAGTCTGCAGTGACCTTGACCAGTTTTCGAAAAAACGGAGCTAATAGTGTTAACCTCAAACCTATATTTATACTTGTTGGGACTATTAAGCCAGCAAAAGCAGACTCTCTTCTCTCCAGTTTTGTTGCACTCCAGCCTTGGGTAAGGCTCTTAGTGCTTGCCCATTTATTAAAAATGCAAGAGTTGCAACAATGGGCTGGGAATTACAGATTTAAAAGGAAGATTCATTTTCGTTTTTCAGTTTAGTAGTTTAATTGAGCATTAAAGTTTTTTTTTTTTTAACGTGACTCAAGAAAACAGGGATGGGAGGGAAAAAAAAAGTCAAAACTGAGACCCTAAAAGATTCAGACATGATCAGGCTGTGCTCAAAAAACCCCAAAGAAAACACCAAGGACCAGGTGAGTTGTCAGCGAAACAAAAAAGATTCTTATCTAGAAAATAGTGACCTTTTGGAGGAAAATAGGAGGATGATACAATCAAAGAGAAGGGAACAGGGAAGCAGGAAAGACTAGGAGGGATGTGTTGTTTCTCTTTGGGAATTTTGAGAAAGAACCTTTGTTTCCAAAGCCAAAGCACTCTTTTCCATACAATAGACGTGGCAAAGCCAAGTTCTGTGCCAGCTTTGCAGAATTCATTGTGCTGCAGGAGGCCCTTTTCCCTTCTACTAAAGAAAAAGAGCCAATATCAGACCCAATAATAATGGTAGCCAATAATTACTGAACACCAACCAAGAGCCAGGCACCGTGCTGTGATTTACACACCTCGCCAATTTAGAGCAAGAGGTATTAATATACCCATTTTACAGGTGAGAAAACTGAAGTTTAGAGATGTTAATGTGTCCAAGGCCATGTAGCTGATAAGCAGGAGAACAGGGATTCTTGCTCAGCTATGTCTCTCTCCTGAGCCACACTCCCCCTAGAAACATGGAGGCAAGGCAGCAGTCTGAAGTCACACCTTCTTGGGGCTCCTAGACAACTGTAGGAACTGATAGAAAAGCACACCCCAACAAAGACATCTGAAGAAGTCATGGAGTCAGGTTACTCAAGGCCTGACAAGATGGCTAGTCCTTGGGCAACTGACAACTCTCTCGGAATTGCACAGAATTTGATTGGCGGACCATCGCTCTCCAAACCACAGCCTCTTCCAATGCTCCCCGGAGTGCTTTGTTAATCCCGGCCCCTCCCAGCTTCCTCCCCAGAGGCTAACTTCAGCAAGGGCACCAGGGAATCCGGTAGAGCCTCAACAGTTTGCCCCAGGACAGGATGGAGGAAGGGAGCAGGGCTAATAGGGAGCAGGAATCATTACTGCTCGAGTCCTCATACTTCCAATGAAGTCGTCCCGAGAGGACAAAAAAGCCATGATGTCACCATGGGACACATTTAGGGGACTCAGATGACACTTAGAGAGAAACAAGAAAAGTCCCTGACATTTCTGGAAACGAACAGCAGAATGCCCGGAGACAGGCGAAGCCAAGGCTCACTGGAAAGGAGCCCAGGACTCCTAATACCATGACTATTGCCACTCACTCCTCTATTCCTCTCATCTTGGGATTCAGGGCATTGACTAATTGCACCTTTGGCCACAAACTCTCAAAGCAGGTACTTTCGTGAGCTCAAGCCTGCAGGTGAAGATTTTTCCCCAACTCCAGTTGGAGTTTGTGTTCTGTCCTTGAAACTCATTAACTCATCCCTCAGGACCTGTGGGCACCAAGGGCATTCTGTTCTGATAGGCGGCCCACTCAGGAAACTGCAAGGAGAAGAAGGGAAACAACTTGCTCCGGCCCCAAGGAGAGTCATAAAAAGGTGGGGGGTAGGCAACAGAGGAGGTTGGGCAGGACAACTGAATGGACCTTTCACTGAGGACATGACATTCTACCACTCCACAAATCACGCTGCACACCTAACCCACAGTCTCTGCTGGGTGCATTGCATCGATGCCTCTTGTTTCCAGGGCAACCTCACCTGGGGTGAAAGTGGCGAGCAATGGATGGGCTAAGCCAATTTCCTTGACAACTGAAGTCCCTGAAGCGGATGAGCAGCCCATTAGCACGTGAACTCCATCCTAAAGCTGGACAGAGCCAGCGGCAAAGGTGGGTGAAACGGGGGTATCCAGTGGGGGAAATTTGTGGCTCAAGACCCCAGGGTTGTGACTGAAAATAACCCTATATATCCTAGTGATCAGCACAATAAATCTTAGCTCATCTCTGTCTCTCCTTTCTTCTCTCACAAAATCTCCATCAGATAAGATTCATTTGTTTAGAATGTTTCTAAGTCAAAATTTTGGACTTTGAAACTACAACAACCATCTGCTTTTTTTTCTTTTCTTTCTCCCTCCCCCTTTCTCCCTTCCTCCCTCTCTCTTTTCCTTCCTCCCTCCCTCCCTTCCTTTCTTCTTTCCTTTCTCTTCCTAGTGATGCAATGAAACACAGGTAGGGAGAGAATCAAGATTCAGAGAATGGAGCTGATGAAAGGTAGCTAGGACAGAAGACAACGCAGGAAGGTACAAGAATGGGGTTAGCACATCATCCGCAAAGGGAAACCAGATTCCTGCAGTGTGTTGGCTTTTCTGGGAAGCTGAAGGAGTTTGGGGCCAAGGAGGTTTCCTCCGGTCAAGGTCTTTCAGAAACAAAGATTCTGTCTTCACTACAGAGAAAAGTCTAGAAAAGGCAGAAGTGGCTTGGCAAGCCTGGAGAGGAGGCCCTGTCCTTGTGGCTCCTGGAGGGGTGCCAGGGTTGGCAGGGCTTGGGGGCGGTAGGGAGTGGAGCCTATGGACCCTGTGGAGCTGCAGGCATGTAAGGAAATGCTTTAAGTGCTCACTTCTCTCTGAGCTCTCTCTGACCCTGCAGCTATTAAGATTAAGCCTTGGGGCGCCTGGGCAGCTCAGGTCATGATCTCACGGTTCGTGGCTTCGAGCCCCGCATCGGGCTCTGTGCTGACAGCTAGCTCAGAGCCTGGAGCCTGCTTTGGATTCTGTGTCTCCCTCTGTCTCTGACCCTCCCCTGCTCACGCTGTCTCTCTCTCTCTCAAAAATAAAATAAAAACATTAAAAAAACAACAACTAAGCCTTAATTCCCTGGAAGCGGGTGGGCTCTGAAGTCCAATGGCACAGTCCCACCCCGGGAAAGGGAGAGAGGAGCTCCACAGAGGCTCTGGGCCTGTAAGGGCTTTGGATGGCAGTGTGGGGGGGTATGTTCATGAAGCAATGGCTGAACATCTTTACATTCTAATCATTTGGAGATAAAGGATGAAAGAAGACAGAATTAAACCAATACATAATCACAAAGATGATGGTGAAAAGGACACAGAATTGAGGAGGTGCAGGGCGCCTGGGTGGCTCCATTGGTTAAGCATCCAACTCTTGATTTCAGCTCAGGTCATGATCTCACGGGTATGAGACCTAGCCCCCTGCCTGGCTGAGCATGGAGCCTGCTTGTGATTTTCTCTCTCTCTCTCTCTCTCTCTCTCTGCCCCTCCCTTGCTTTCTCTCCCTCTCTCTCTCTCTCTCTCAAAATAAAGAAAGAAAGAAAGAATTGAGAAGGTGCACTGACTGGGGGACACATGAGCAGGAGGTTGCCGAGGGCTTTTAGGGGACTTCAAAAGGCTTCATGGAGTATCTGGCTGGCCTAGTTGGTGGAGCAAGTGACTCTTGATCCCTGGTAGTGAGTTTGAGCACTTGTACTGGCCACGGAGCTTACTGGAAGGGGGAGAAAAGGCTCCATGGATTCCCAAAGACTCCCCCTTCTCACCATCCCTCTCTCAGTCACACCCCCTAAGAGTCACACCTTTCTAGATGGGTTTGCTTCCAACAGGCCCTGTAAGGTTTCAAGGGAAGGCTTGCAACCAGAGTGGCCCTTTATCAACCTAGGCATCTGAAGCTGGCACCATACCAAATAAGCTTTGCAGAAAGAAGTCGTCTTATTTTCTTCCTTCCTTTTCCCCTCTGGAAATAAAAGTAGGTTGTGTTTCTCCTGCCCCTGATCCTTGGAAATGCCCGAAATGGGAGCTGAAAGGGCTCGGATTACCTCCTCAAGTTCTCAGCCCGGGATATCAATGCCTGTGTTCTGTCCTGGCTACTGCCCCTGAGGTGACTCAAGCCAAAACCCATTCCTGGGGTCAGGGGGGTCTGCGAGTCTGCGAGGTGGTTCAGGGGCCAGTGACTTGAGTCCTGTAGGGCAGGCACTGAGACCCCTGAGACCAGAGTCTCCTGGGTGGGTTCCCTGGTCCACTCTTGGGCTCTCTCCGCTGCCAATAAGGATGGGGGTGCTAGGAAGGAAGGTGGTGGGAGAGCCACAGGTGCGGCGACAGACCGGCACTGGCCAGCGAAGGACAGGGCCTGGAGGAGGCTCTCCCCGGCCACAGTTAGAGCTCTGTGCCGGCGCCAGAGAGAACTCGCCGAGGGCTCGGTTTGCTCGCCAAGAAACTTCTGGGACCGTGTTAAGTTCAACTAGACATAGCAGATCACGGAGGGGGCAGAAACAGGGGCCTTGCGGGGACAGGAGAGGAACTGGTTTCTTCCATCTCACGCGCGAAAATCGAGACTGTTCCTCTGCCGGGCCTCTCCACTTTCCTCCACTCCCTTTCTTGTCCTTAACACCAAGGTCCGCGGCCCGCGGAGGAGACTGAGAACCTGAAAGGCGGCAGATGGGAGGGCCCCAGGGACTCGCACGGACGACACAACCATCCCGCCCGTCTTCCCTCCACGGAGGCCTCGGTCAGCCAGTGCCCAGAGCGTCCCTTGGCGCGCTCTGCGCCCAGCGGTGGAGCGGCAGGACTCTGGGTCCCTCCCGCTCTCCAACCAGGAGTCGGCAAAGGCGGCTACTCAGCCAGACGGCGGGGGAGGAATACCTGGACTGAAATACCTGGACTGAAATACCAGCCCGTCCCCAAGAGCCGACCACCGCAGGGCAAGGGGGCCGGGCGCGTGGGGGAAGGGAGCCAAGCTCGGAGAGGGCTCTCTGCCGGCCGGCGGCTGAGCGGGGGCTGGCGACTCCGCGCGCCCCGGGGTGGCGTCGCCACGGTGCCTGGGGCGCAGGGGGCGCCGGCGGGACTTACCCCAGAGCAGAGTGAGCAGCTTGGCTTTGGGGATAAGTGCCAGAGAGTACACGGCCCCCAGGTGGAGCAGGCTCATCAGGACGACGTTTCTCCAGACGACGATCGGCCGCTGCCCGCGCTCGCCCAGTCTCTGCGGTTCGCCGCCGCCCTCCGAGACTTCGATCCTCGCACGGATCTCCTCCTTGGCGTTGCGGAAGGGGACCTGCCTCCCGTCGGCGGCCGGGCCCGGCATGACTGGGGAGAGGTGGGCGCCCGAGGCAGCGGCAACGGCAGCACACAGGCGCTCGGCCGGCGCGGAGCTCTCGGGTGGGGGCGGGGGCTTCTGCTTTTTGGGGGTGGGGAGGGGTGGTCCCTGCACTCGCGTCCCCGCCTTCCCGCCCCTTCTCTGCTTCCTGCCCTCTTCTTCGGGCGTTCAGCGGGGACCAAGGATGCCAATCTGAGCGCCCGGCATCTGTTGCTGGCGAATCACCGCTGCGGTTGAGGGGCCGAACTCGGCTGCGAGGAAGAGGAGGCGAGCGCAGGGGGCGGGAGGGGACGCGGAGTGGGGGGAGGGCGTGTGGCGAGGGAGCGGGAGGGAGCCCTCGGAGGGAGTCGAAGAAAGACCTGCATAGCTACAGCCAATCAGGACGGCTTGTGGGGCTCTTAAAGAGGAAGGCGCCCTCCTGGCCTCCGCTGCCCCGGGCTTCCCGGAGCGGGACGAGCGCGCTCCGCAGGCGCTCGGCCCCTCCGCGCGAGCGTGGTGGCATGTGGCTCCCTCCGACAGGGAGCCTGCAGCGCGACTGACGCATTTTGTCGTTTTTGTGTGCTTCTCCAGTTCCAAAAAATACCTTTCCCGTTTGAAAAGACTTTTTTTTTTTTTTTTTTTTTTTTTTTTTTTTTAAGCCACAGTCCACTAGTATTGGCGAATTTAAAATACTTGCCTGGGGTCGCAACACAGGTTGGGGTCATATCCGAGATAATCAGAAGTGCACGCGTCTGCGGGTTCAACTGGCTCCTTGGGCCAGTGGAGAGATGGAGGCAGCTAGCTGCTCAACTTTTAATTAGGCAGCCGCAGCCAGATACACAGTAAGTACTCAATTAGGGCCTTTTAGATGATACATGATTTAGTCGCCAGCAGTGCCCTGCCCACCGCGCAGCCCATCCGCCGCGCAGCTCTGCTTATGGCTAATTCTGGGCTAACCTGCGCACTTCCGGACTGTCTCTTTAGTCCTCAGTTGATGGAACAATACGGTAAGGTCAGCACCGTTGTGAACCGGGCTTTAGAAAAATCACCCAGAACATTCCAAGGAAAATTACCCCGTGAAAAATTTGTGTTTGTTCATTCCTCTCTCGCAGACAATTCAGAGCTGTTCAGAGGGAGCCCTAATTGCACAGAAATGCTGACGGGGTAAGCTGGTCGTGTCCCAAGCAGGTGTGACTGCACCTATGGCAGCAGAAGAAAAAGCGCCCAGGACTGGAAATCAGTGGCCCTGAGTTCTAGTTCTATGTCATTGTGACCCAGCTTGCCTTTCCAGACACAAATTTTCTTACCCAGGAAGCAGAACTAATGTTTACTCTTTCTTCCGGCTTGCAAATTCTATGAACGTGAGTTTGAAGGAGTTCCATTATGTTGACAAATGAGGCTGATTTTTTGGATTACCCATTGTTAGGAATCCTTTCCAAGATTCCAGGAGAGGGAAAAAAATTACAAAGAACTGACTGCATGAAGGGGCCACACACTAGCATCTTGTTAGCAGACCTGAGCCAGTCCAATCAGCCAGATTAAAATAAGATCTGATTTAAAATTATGTGGCGGTGGAATTGGGACCACTGAGGCGGTGTTATGGTGGTGCTTCGGATGGAGCTGACACTACAGAATGAAAGGAAATTTGCCTGGGGACTGGATAAATGTTGACACTATATGATGACTAGTGAGACAACAGAACATGAAGCTAAAGGGTATAGATTTCATTAGCCTGCTCAACCTGGGCTTTATAATGAACCACTTTTCTTCACATGTGCCCTCTCCTCCCCACTCCCATGAGACCCATATACTCCCTGCAGGTCTCTAATTCAGACTGTCCTTTCTCTCAGGGATGGACTAGGATTTTGGCTTGGACAAAAATCTCTGGGTTATTTTAATGATTCACCACACACGCTCTAACCATTCAATCATTTGTTTGGGATTTATTGGGCACCTGCTATGTGCCGGGACTAGTGGACACTGGGGATACAAGGATGAATAAGTTATGGTCCTTGCTCTAAAGGAGCTCCTCATCTAGGAGGGAAGACAGATCAAAGAAATGTAACCTCTTGGCTATGACCTTGAAAGGGCAGGAGGTTCCAGTCCATTATCAGGAGAAAGAAAAATTATTTTCACCAAGCATACACAAGAGTTCAGGGGAGGCAGCAAAACAGTTATTTACTCAACCCCTGTGTACGTTATCTATTAGATAAGCTACTCTAGGGGCGCCTGGGTGGCTCAGTCGGTTGAGCGTCCAGCTTCGGCTCAGGTCATGATCTTGCAGTTTGTGGGTTAGAGCTCCACATCAGGCTCTGTGCTGATAGCTATCTCATGAGCCTGGAGCCTGTCTTCGGATTCTGTAACTCCCTCTCTCTCTGACCCTCCCCTGCTCACACTGTCTCTCTCTCTCTCTCTCTCAAAAATAAATAAAACATTTAAAATTTTTTAAAAAAGAAAGAAAGCTAAACATTAAAAAAAAAGATAAGCTACTCTATCTTGAATCTGTCTTGAAGGAACATCTTCCTCTCCTCCCTCCAAAGGCTCAGACTGGGTTGGGCCACTCCTTTCAGCAGGTTGGACTAAGGATGGAGAAGGGGATGTTTGTATGTGTTGGGGGGAGGGGCAAGTGCTCTTGAGGTCTTTCAGATCCTGCCTGCAAAAGGAGGACTGAAGAAAAATGGTTCTTCCCGATCTAATTTCAGAGTGAAATCTCTACAGATATAAGATACTCTCTTGCTAATAACGACTGTCTCCTGTAGCATATTATGCCATCAGGGTTACTGTCTCTTTTCTTAGCTTCTGGTCAAGACCCCACATGTGGATGAGTGTTCATCTCACCCCTTAATGAGGGCAAATGGGATGGTAACCTTTATCCTGTCAAACAAATAATTACCAAAAAATGTGGTAAGAGCCCCAGTGGTGGTATATATAAGGTAAAGTGGAGGCACAAAGGAAGGAATAGGTAGAGGGAGAGGAGAAAGGGTGATATCTTGAGTAAGGATTTTTTAACTTGGATTTTTAAAGTTTTTTTAAATTGTGGTAAAAATACACATAAATCCCACCATTTTTTAATGTTCAATTCAGTAGTGTTAAATATATAATAAAATAAATATATACACCTCCAGACCTTTTTCAACTTTGCAAAACTGTAAGTCTATGCACATGAAACAACAGTTCCCCATTTCTTCCTCTCCCTAGGCTAGCAATCATCATTATAATTTGTGTTTCTATGAGTTTGACTACTCTAAATACCTCATATAAGTGGAATCATACAGGGTTTGTCTGTTTGTGTGACTGGCTTATTTCACTTAGCACAATGTCTTCAAGGCTCATTCATGTTGTAACATGTGTCAGAATTTCCTTACTTTTTAAGGCCAGATAATATCCCATTGTATGTATTTAACGACATTTTGCTTATCCATTCATCTATGATGGGCCCTCGGGTTGCTTCCACCTTTTGGCTATTGTGAATAATGCTACTATGAACAGAGGCGTACAACTATCTCTTTGAAACTCTGCTTTCAATGCTTTTGGATCTATATCCAGAAGTAGTATTGGTGGATTTAATGGTAATTTTATTTTCAATTTTGGGGGTAACTCCATACTGTTTCCCATAGCAGCAGCACCATTTACATTCCCACCAACAATGTGCAAGAGTTTCCATTTCTCTACATCCTCACTAACGCTTGTTTTTTGTTGGGTTTCTTTTCTTTTTGGATTTTTTTGTTTGTTTTAGATTACAGCCATTATCCTAATGGATTTGAGCTGATATATCATTGTAGTTTTGATTTGCATTTCCCTAATAGTGATGTTGAGCATCTTTTCATGGGCTTGTTGGCCATTTGTATGTCATCTTTGGAGAAATGTCTATTCTAGTCCTTTGCCCATTTTTTAATCTTTTTTTTTTGTTGTTGTCATTCAGTTATAGGAGTTCTTTAGAAACTCTGGGTATTAACCCCTTATTAATAAATGGTTTGGAAATATTTTCTCCCATTCCATAGGTTGCCTTTTCACTGTTGATTGCGTCCTTTGATGTGTAGAAGTTTTAAGTTTTGATGTAGTCCAATTTAGCCATTTTTACTTTTGTTACCTGTGCTCTTGGTATCATATCTAAGAAATCATTGCCAAATCCAATGTCATGAAGCTTTTCCCCTGTTTTCTTCAAAGACTTTTTTAGTAACTTCATACATTTAGGTCTTTGATCCATTTGAAGTTGTATGTAGTGTAAGATAAGGGTTCAACTTCATTCTTTTGCATGCAGATATTCAGTTTTCCGAACACCATGTGTTGAAGAGACTCTCCCTTCCTTTCCCTGAATGGTCTTGGCACCCTTATGGAAGAGCATTTGACCATACACTTTAGGGTTTATTTCTGGACTGTATTCTGTTCCACTGGTCTGCATGTATGTCTTTATGCCAGTACCACACTGTTTTGATTACTGTAGCTTTATAATACATTTTGAAATCAAGAAGTATAAGACTTCCAACTTTTTTCTTCTTTTTCAGGATTATTTTGGCCATTTTGGATCTGTTGAGATTCCATATGAATTTAGGATGGATTTTCTATTTCTGCAAAAAATTCCACTGGAATTTTGATAGAGATTGCAATATATTTGAAGATCACTTTGGTTAGTATTGACACTTTAACAGTATTAAGTATCTAATCCAAAAACATGGGGTGTCTTTCTATGTGTCTTCTTTAATTTCTCTCAGCAACATTTTGTAGTTTTCAGTGTACAAGTCTTTTGCCTCCTTAGTTAAGTTTGCCAAGGAAGGATTTTCAAGGAGTGCTGTCTAATAGAAATATAATGCACACCACAAATTCCATCCACATGTATAAATTTAAATTTTCTAGAAGCCACATTAAAAAAAAGAGAAAAAATAAATTTTAATAGTTTATTTAACCCAATCTATCCAAAATATTATCTTTTCAGTGTGTAGTCAATATAAAATTATTAAGACTTTTACACTTTTCCCCACACTGTACCTTCAAAATCCATTATTTATAATTATGGCAGAGCACATCTTAATTCAGGTTACCACATATCAAGTGCTTAATAGCCATGTGTGGCTGCTGGCTACCGTATCAGAGAGCACAGTTTTGAAGGATTAGTAGTTTATTAGACAAATAAATGGCTGAGGACATTCCAGGCAGAGAAAATGGTGCAAGTGAAAGCTTTAGCATTTGGCATTTAGGGAGGTGTCTGGAATATCTGAAGTGAAAGTAGGGAAACAGTAGGAGATGACGTTGAAATGTCCTGCAGTGGGTGGCACATGAAGGTAGGTGGGTTTCATGAATGTCATGCAGAAAGAGCTATGTGGTAGGTGAGGGGAGACATGGGAAGGCTTTGTGCATAATAATGTGATCGAATTTTGTATTACAGAAAGAGTACTCTAGAAGGGGTGTGGAGAATGAGGTGATTGGAGGTAGAGAGAGGTAAGACTGAAGGCAAGCGGACCATTTAAAGCACTATTTCAAGAGTCTGGTCAAGTGATGATGAGGGTTCTGAAGTAAAGCAAAGGCACAGATTCTAGAGAAGAGGTAATGGAGAGGAGGGAAAAATCCAAAGAAACTAAAATGGAAGAACAAACAGGACTTCATGCTTGATTGAACATGAAGAGGAGGAATAAAAAATACTGGATTCTTTTTGGCTCTCTGGATTTGGTATTCAAGTGAAAGGCAGTGTTACTTATTGAGATATTAAATATGTGCTTGTGAGCATTTTTGTAAAATGGGGGTAACAACATCTACTTTATAGTATTCTTATGGCAACTAAAGTTTAGAACAGTCTGGCAGGTAGTAAGAAACCCATAAATATTAATCATAATCATCACCGTAACCATCTGAATCATTTTTCGAGATTGGGACTGAAGAAGCAGGAGCAAGTTAAAAAAAGAAAAAAAGTGGTCCTGTGTTGTCAGATATCCAAAGAGAACTGTGCAGTAGGTTGTTGACTAGATAGGCCTGGAACCCAGCAAAGATGTGGGCTGGAGAGGACATCTTAGTCCTAGTACAATAGAGTAAACTCTGGCCACGGAAGCAGTTGGCCTGGGAAGGTAGGAAGGACTCTGGGTAGAATTCTAGGGAACTGCTATTCATGAGAATGGCAAAGAAAGGGAAGCCTGTGGCACAGACTGAGAAGATGGAAAGAGGTAGGAGAATCAGCAAAAGGTGGGAGAGGATTCACAAAATCGAATGTTTTGGAGAAGCTGCTAAGGAGGGAGAATGAGGAGCCCACGACATACAAAGGTCATGGCTGACCTTTGCTGAGGCCCTTTCAGCGAGTTATGGGAAAAGACCTTACACAGAAGTTTCACAAGGAAGAGGAGACAAGCATAGCATATTGAAAATTGAAATCAATTTTTCAAGAAGCTTGAAGTGAAGCAGGAAGAAGCAAAGCTGAGTGTGTGTCTGAGTGTTCAGATAAGAAGGATTTGAGCACACTTGTTGGCTAGTGGAAAGATAATGAAAGGTCAGAGGTCAAAACCACGAGGAAGGGGATGCTTGATGGAGCTAGTTTCCTAGGTTTGGGGAGAGGATTAGGCAGGATGGGATGGAGTGATCAGACGTTGAACTTTGAGCAGAGGGACAGCTTGTTCTTGGAGGCTGAAAGGAAATGAGGATGAGGGCAGATAGAGCTTTTAGAGTCAGTAAAGTGAAGGAGGGTGCCACGACAGCCTGTTTCTTCTGAAGGAAAAGTCAGATCATCTGCTGGGTAAGCAGAGTAAGAATTTCATAGAGAGCTGCAGAAAAGTGATAAAGGCTTCCAAGAGCTGCTGAGCAAAATGAAAGAGGAAGCTGACCAAGAAATGCTTAAAAGGTTGTGGAGCCAAATTAAGGGCCCAACTAAGAGTGGATGCTCCAAGCTTAAAATGGCATCATGATGTCTGCACAGTATCAGTTATACAGCCTCACTCAGCAGTCTGATGGAATATCCAAATTGAAGTAGGGATGGGGTTAAAAAAAATTTTTTTTAAATGTTTGTTTATTTATGAGAGAGTATACCCCATGCGGGGCTTAAACTCCTGCAGAGTGAGACTATGACCTGAGCCGAAGTTGTCCACTTAACCGGTTAAGCCACCCAGGTGCCCTAGGCGTGGGGGTTTTGATGGGAGGACTGAAGAGCCAGGTAACTGAGGTGCTGCTGGTGAGGGAGAAGTTTGTGTGGAGTTCAGACTGGAGAAAGGAGAAGGAAATGTGAGCAGAAGGAAGCTAAGAAGGCACCAACGTTTTGAAAAAAGTCGAAGAGCCAATTTCTGTGTGTTAGGGAGTGAGAATAAAGGAAGTAATGGGCACTGTGCTCCAAGAGTGGGATTTGGGACTTAAGACCTATAGTGGTAAAAGAGTTTCCAATGATCAGTTCCAAGGTGAGGCCATGGGATTATAGTGGAGGTGGCAGTCCCTGGAATGAGCAGGTCAAAGGCAGACTGGTGCTGAGGAGGTCGAGCTTTACTGGACAGGACCTTCACGGGAGTTTGAAATCACACAGGGTGGTTGTCCAGATTTAGCTGAAGATTATGAGCCAGGTGCTCAAGTGGTCTGGGGGAGGCTTCCTAAACGAGGGCAAGTAACAGCACTCAATTGTCAATGAACACTTATAAGCTTCTGTGGGTATTTCGTTATCTTTTAATGACCTAGAGAGATGGATTCTATGTAGTTATGAAACCTGCTTGACCCGGAAGCCAGGGTGTGTTCGAGGGTCCGAGACTGGGAAAAGAAGCATAACTGGGCGGGTTGGAGGGATTCAGACCTTTAAAGAACAAATTCTAGCCACACCAGGGAACTGTGAAATAAAACCACTTGCTCTGCTTTATCAGAGGTCATCATGTAAGGCAACTCCCTTGGGCCATGGAAGGGAGCCCTGCAGCTCTTGTGGAATTAAAGGAGGGTGGCGGGTGGCCTCTTGGATGAGAGGCACGGACAGCAATTTCAAATGTAAACAATCTTTGTGCACCTAGAGGTGAGGAAACCACTTCCAGGCTTTAGATTAGAATAGTTTCTGGGGAGCATAAAGTTGGGAAGTTTGCCTCCAAGATGACCAGAAGATCGGCTTTGAGATACAGCAGCACCATGGGCTTAGTAGAAAATTAGTCTTCTCAGCTTCCTCCAGTCACAGAAGGGTTGGCTTCCCATTTCTATATTAGATGGATTGGAAAATCTTCTCATTGAGATTTTATAGCGGAGGATGAGGGGGGACCCGTTCCTATAAAATGAATGACTCTACTCCTTTGGATATGAAGGGAATGAGGGGTATTCTTTTAACAAAAAGCCCTTGCCTTCTTGCTTAAGATCCTTCCAATATTTCCTGACCACTCTTAACAGAGTGCTACAATTTGGCAGCAGGAACCTAGGCGTGGGAGATGGCTGGATTTGAAGGCCTTTACTTCCTAATTCTTAGAGAAGAGCATCTACTTAATGAGAAACTGGAGTACTGAAACCAACCCAAACCTGTCTCTTCTGTCGGGTGATATACTGTCCTTTGCATCTTTCCAAGTCATCTTCAGTTTGAATGAAATAAGATTTTCATTCAAGATCTATTTATTGAGCCTCTTCTAGAAGCCAAGCACAAGCTCAACTCCATGGACAGGAGTATCTGGCTGTGCTCATGGAACTCAAGGTCCAGCCAGGGAGCCAGAAGGCAATCAAATCCTCACCATGAGAAGAACATACCACCAACTCTAACAAATGCTATTGAAGAATCACTGAGAATCTTTTAAGGCCCAGTCATGGCAAGTTAACATTTGTGAGTACCTACACCACACCCCTCTTTGACCAACATCTGAGTAAAAACAAGGTGTACAAACCAGACCAAGTACCTCCCCACTGTCACTCGTTCCTTGCTCCCAAATCCTGGCTCTCTGAAATAAATGAACAATCCCTATTGTTGTACAGAAGAAAGACAGCATTGACAGTGTTTTCACCCACATCTCTTCCAGCTCTCCAGTTCCCCTTCCCCCACAAACACCCGCCCCATTTTCTTTTAGGATACTTATTTTGGTTTCCAAGGGCAGATAAACAAGCTCTTATTTATTTCTCAGCATTAGCTGCAGTTATTGTTTCTGTTTCAATGACCTCTTTCTCTCCCTACTGTGTCAATTACCACAGGCTGCTCTTAAAAGGCAAAGGCCCCTGTTGTTCTCTAGCGGGGAGGGGGCATTTGTAAATAGAGTTCAGGAATGTCAAAAGGGTGACCCAGATTTGCAGCACCAGAGAAAAAAACTAGTTCATTGTTGAGTATCTATGTAATCAAATGTGGCCTATTATTGATGTGGGAAACAGGTGTGTAGAAAAGTTAATTTCATGGAAATATATATCATGATAGAGGGGAACTCACTACTTAAGGACCTCAAGGCCAAACAAATATATTTATCCCAAATCCTCAAATTAGAAATTATTTTAATACCTGCCTACTTATTTCCAACCAAGGAAAGCCCTGCATTGATTTTTCTTCAGATTAGAAGTGAAATTAATTCTACAAAAGGAAGAAAGCTATCCAAATGTAATTAGGCCTGAGTTGTTTGTCTTCTTTCTTCAAAGCTTTGGTGCTTATCCTAATTTGTTTTCCATTCCTTTTGAAGATTTGTAGTTAATGCACAAAGAACACTGTAGGAAAAGGTAGGTGGATAACAGACTTCTGGAGCTGGAAGTGAAATTAGAGTTTATCTAGTCCTACCCTCTCATTTTACAAATAGGGATTGGGAGGCAAAAAGCGGCAACATTTGACTGTTAAGTGGCTGAGAAGACACCGAAATCCGGTTCCTGGACACTCGGGACAGGTGCTCTTCTACACTGTCTCCCCATGACACTTTGCACTGGGAGCACCCACGGCTTCCATCCAGTAGGTAAGGGATTGTTTTGGCCCACTCTTTCCCCACTCTTCTCTAAATTGCATCCCTTCCTTTGGGGGAAACCATTCCATGGGGGTTCTGGTGGGGCTTAAATATCACTGTGCTCCTATCAACAAGAGCCAAAGTATGGAAAGAGCCCAAATGTCCATCGATGGATGAATGGATAAAGAGGATGTGGTATATATATATACAATGAAGTATTACTTGGCAATCAAAAAGAATGAAATCTTGCCATTTGCAACAACGTGCGTGGAACTAGAGGGTATTATGCTAAGTGAAATTAGTCAGAGAAAGACAAATATCATATGACTTCACTCATATAAAGACTTTAAGATACAAAATAGATGAACATAAGGGAAGGGAAGCAAAAATAATATAAAAACAGGGACAGGGACAAAAACATAAAAGACTCTTAAATACGGAGAACAAACAGAGGGTTACTGGAAGGGTTGTGGGAGGGGGGATGGGCTAAATGAGTAAGGGGCATTAAGGAATCTATTCCTGAAATCATTGTTGCACCATATGCTAACTAACTTGGATGTAAATTAAAAAAATAATAATAATAATAAAATAAATATAAAAAAAATCACTGCTCATACTTAGGCACACTGTGTGGGCCAGTAAATTCTAATATCCACTTCCCTGGGCACAGAACTCAGCTAGGGAGTGGGCATGAGACCCAAATGGAAGCAGTTGGCATTGTTTTTGTGAGCAGTATTTGGGTATTGTGAGAAGTTTCCTCTCCCCTTTGTATATCCCAGGCAGTGGAGACATGTGTAGGCTTTGGGCTGCCAAGGGCCATCTTTCCCAGCACATAGAGAGAACCTGCCCAAAAAGAAGCCACACACAATGCTCAGTAAACTTATCCATTTATAATAACCACATTCCTCATTCGTGGGAAATGCCAGGTCTCTGTAGACTAAGAGGCAAAACAGCAAAATCAGAAAGCAAAATGTGTTTTTGTTGTAGTAGCAGTTATTCTTATTTTGGGGAAAATGTGGTTTTGTGAAAGGAACGTGCTCACCAGGCTGAGATCTGAGTTTGAATCCAGATTCTACTGCTTACCAGCTGCACCGGGCAACTGAACTAATAGGTTAGCTCCCTGGCCTGATGTGAGGACTGAGAGAGAGAGCTAAGTACCTAGCTCAGTGCCCAGCTCAAGGAAAGGTTAGGTCCCTTCAAGGTGTCCAAGAAGTACCTTCCAGGAGAAAACTCTTGTGGACTTGATTTTTACCTGTTTAAAGCTGACTTGTAATCTCCCAAAGACTCCTTCAAGCAAAAAAAGTGGTCAGGGAAGGTCAATGGTTATGTGGAGATACAGCCAGAGGGAAAGGAAGTTACTTTAGGTCACTTTTAGGAGACTTTCGACTGAAGTCTGTTTTTATGTTCAATTCCACCATGTACTCTAGTTCTTCTAGAGTAGGGAACTTCTTTATTGGACAAAGTACAAGATTAGATGATTTCTCATATTTTTTTTTAATAGGGTCACTGATTTTTTTTTTTTTTTTTCCAAGAGTGAGCTTGGTTCAGAGAAGGGGAGGGGGGACAGAGGATCTGAAGAGGGCTCTGCTGACAGGCTGACTGCAGCAAGCCTGCTGTGGGGCTCGAACTCACGAACCGTGAGATCATGACCTGAGCCAAAGTTGGACACTCAAGCAACTGAGCCACTGGAGTGCCCCTGATTTCTCATCATTAACCAACTCATACTTATCGGCTGCCTTAGTGGTTCCCTTAAATTATATATTATATCCACTACCCTTTGACTTACCAGAAAAAAAGGTCTGAAACTTTCCTTTCCTAATCAAATTTGAATCCATTCTGTTCCTATGATAGGCTCCCTGCTGGTTCATTTTACACTACCTACCTGGAAACACATCTGTTTGGAAATGAAGTCTCTACTGAACTGCATGAAGCCCTTTACAAATAATAATTACTGAAGTAAAGAAACCAAGTTAATAACGCTAAAATGCTACTCTTAGACCTGAGGAAAGGTTAAGGTATAAAAGCCTTCAAAGGTATAAAAGAGATAATGGTAGATGTTTGAGACACAAATTTCATTAGGATTTACTTCACAAAAACTGAAGTTGAACAAATCTTGTATTTTTTTGAAATAGAAATGTTTCAGGGCTCCTGGGTGGCTCAGTCAGTTGGGCGTCCGACTCTAGATCTTGGCTCAGGTCATGATCACAGTTTTGTGAGTTCGGGCCCCACACTGGGCTCTGTGCTGACACCGTGGAGCCTGCCTGGGATTCTGTCTCCTCTCTCTCTCTGCCCCTCCCTCACTCATGCTGTGCCGCTCTCAAAATAAGTAAACATTAAAAAAAGAAGGAAACAGAAATATTTCCTCTATTTCATAAGGCCTCTGAAGCCAGCCCCCACCCCCATGCTTGCATATTAACCCACTGATACATAAAAGATGGTTTTAGAAAGGTCATGACTCACTCATACAAAGACTTTAAGATACAAGACAGATGAACATAAGGGAAGGGAAACAAAAATAATTAAAAACGGAGGGGGACAAAACATGAGACTCTTAAATATGGAGAACAAACAGAGGGTTGCTGGAGGGTTTGTGGTAGGGGGATGGGTTAAATGGGTAAGGGGCATTACGGAATCTACTCCTGAAATCATTGTTGCACCATATGCTAACTAACTTGGATGTAAATTAAAAAAAAAGACACATTTTGTAGGTACCAAAAAAAAAAAAAAAAAAAAAAAAGAAAGCTCATGGACTGGGAACTTATAAGACACCAATAAAAGCAGGAACAGGCTTACCTCATGAACAATAACAATAGCCTTCTAAGTCTAGGGAAGATCAGCCAAAAATTGAATTCCAATTCAACAGGGAGTACAGCTCCACTAAAATAAAGATCTTAGACATTGCAGAGTAATGGTTTGTACAAAGTCATTCTAGGGGTTTCAAACTAACGTTAACACTGTTTGCTAAATAAATACGTTAGCAGATCTCTGGAAACATGAATCCAGAATGCAAAAAACAGGTACCACAGTTTGATCAAAGGCTAGTTCCTTTTTCTGGATTTTATTAGCTTTTTCTAGATCTATACCAACCACCTTAAAACCCACCCATCCCACTCCTCCCAGAGGGGGTAAAAAGGCAGACAGCTGAACAAAGAATGGCACAATTTGACCTCAATCAGGCTTAGATGCACACTATGCAACCTGGGCCTAAATGACCGGTACGGTTATGAAAGCACTGATGCTACAGAAATGTAGATAAAACAAGTAGTATACTGGGAAAAGTGGAATATAGAGCTAATTTTATTGCTTTTTCTTTGTAATCTAGTTTGGTTGAAAGATTTGGGGTATTTATCCATAAGACCAAATAGTTAAGATTTTCTGTGCATAGGGGCACCTGGGTGGCTCAGTCAGTTTAAGCGTCCGACTTCCGCCCCGGTCATGATCTGTGAGTTTGAGCCCCATGTTGGGCTCTGTGCTGACAGCTCAGAGCCTGGAGCCTGCTTCAGATTCTGTGTCTCCCTCTCTCTCTCCCCCTCCCCTACTCATGTTCTGTCTCTTTCTCTCAAAAATAAACATTAAAAAAAAAAGATTTTCTGTGCATAGACAGTGCCTCTTATTCACGGAGTAATTTGAGGTGCTACCTGTGACATCTTCAGCATTTGATGAACACCCACAGATTTGTCAGGGGTTCTATCTGGGAATGCTGCCATCACAGCAGGGGAACAATGAAATAAATAGGGGACACACGTACTTATGTACGCATGCATACACAGATGTGCACACACTATTTGCTGCATCTTCACGACAGTTCTAAATGGAGTCTCCACCACAGCAGAAGAGTCAATGGTTGGCCTTGCAGTCACTCTTAGGTGAATCCAAATCTGGCTTAGGAGACAAGTAGTTATCAGTGTTAACCAGTTATCATCCCTCCCTTTACATTTTAGGCAGGTGTTAATCAAGGTACATCTGGTTGCCAGGAACTCCAGTCTATCTTTTTGTTCTTCAGGATACGTGGGAGTTTTCTGAGTCCACAGGAATATACAGGCTCATTGGGCTCTCAACAGTCAAGTGTAGAGCAGGTATTCCCAACTTTCTTATGCTGCCACACTATTCAAATGAACAACTACCTCCATCAGCTATGTATGCCTTTACCTACAAAGACTCAAATGAGGCCTAAGAATACATCCACCCCACCTAGCACAAAGGGCTGTATGAAGAATGGAGAAGAGCAGGTGCAATATTAAAAAGCACCTTCCAGGGGTCCCTGGGTGGCTCGGTCAGTTAAGTATCTGACTTCAGCTCAGGTCATGATCTCACGGTTTGTGAGTTTAAGCCCCGTGTCAGGCTCTGTGCTGATAGCTCGGAGCCTGGAGCCTGCTTCGGATTCTGTGTCTCCCTGCCTCTCTGCCCCACCCCTGCTTGCACTCTGTGACTCAGAAATGAATAAACGTTAAAAAAATTTTTTTTAATGAAAATTAAAAAAAAATTTTTTTAAATGAAAATTGAAAAAAAAAAAACACCTCCCAAGATCTGATACATCTCCTGGCCAACACCCAGACCCACCTACCAGTTTCCCTCACACCCTTTGTTTTAAAAGTAGGTAGGTTAAAAAAAATAAAAAGCACACCAACAGAAGGGAAAACTGAAATTTGGTATTCAGAATTAATTGACTCCTCACTATACATGAAATACAGCAAGGGCACAGCTAGAACTTTCCCAAACTAAATAACAGATCCACCACATCACTGTGTAAGACTAACTGTATACAGAAGTGCCTGAATTGTGCAGGTATACAGTGCAGTGTCCATGGAGTTGAAAATGTTAAAAACAGGCTCATTTACAAAATCAAGTTGAAATTTTTTCTCTACTTTTATAATTTTTTTAAAATGTTTTATTTTTTGAGAGAGAGAGAGAGACAGCGTGAGCAGGGGAGGGTCCGAGAAAGAGGGAGACACAGAATCTGAAGACAGGATCCAGGCTCTGAGCTAGTTGTCAGCACAGAGCCCGACGCGGGGCTCTAACCCACGAATTGTGAGATCCTGACCTGAGCCGAAGGCGGACGCTCAACCAACTGAGCCACCCAGGCGCCCCTCTACTTTTATAAAAAGAAATCTTTTTGAAGTTGTTCTGCTTTTCTTTAAGAAAACAAAGTATGCTCTTTCCATAATCTCCTAGTGTCTTCATACTTCAGAGACAACACAGTATTTTGGGTTCGGCTCTTCTTACCATTTATGTGAAACTTCTCAAGGTTATAAGCCACGTGAAAAGATGCCTCCGCTGTGGGAAAAAAATGATCACAATGCTGTATTGAGAAAGGAGAGATAATGGCTGCTCACATGTCAGTGGCAAATTGTTTTCTACCCTCAACTTGTAAAATCTTTGGGGTTGGCCAGGACTCCCCTCCCACCTACTTTTCTTTCTCTTTTGGGAATTTGTGTTTTTCTAAAATGCTGCCAATGACACCATCATCCTATCAGGGGACGTGCAGACAGCACAGATTGCAATTGTAAGGGCAAGAGATGAAAAAAATCACTAGAGGCCAGCCTGCTGTTCCAGTGGGAGTGCAGGGCTGACACCACAGTTGGGGGCTGGGTCCGGAAGGTCAAGTTGCCACTTCTGTGAGACACAGAAGTGACTCAGACTACTCAACTCCCAGGAGACTGAAGGGTAGGATGCCCTAGTATATCACCCCAGTCCTGAGGCTCCAATGCTCACACATGCTATCAAGGTCCTCCTTTTTTTAGTTATAAAACTATTCTGAGCTAAACACTGAGTGATTAATTTTTCAAAGAGAGGTTTCATTTGGCAAGTAGGAAATTCCAGCAAAAGAAAACGAGAGGTTCTTGCAAATGATTTAACTCAGGATGGACAAAGCCTGATGAGCTACTCTTACTGGAGCTACTCTTAATCCTTGAAACAGCATCTATCTCCATAGTAATCACAGTGTTCATTTTCTAGTTTTCCAACCTACTTAGGTAAAATTACATAATGTAACAATGAAGAATTATTAGTATCTAATTCTCAAGATTCTATGGGGACCATTGTCGTTTATTAACCACACTGTGCTTAAGACAAAATTATAATAAAATCACTTGACAGAAAAACTGGCTATAAATGTCTGCCTTTGATTTAGGAGGCTGATAGAAATTAATGTTTTCCTTCTAAACACAAACCTTAGAGCTCTGGGTGACTTTTAAAAAACTGGATGAATGAATTTCTAAATATAAAATAGAGATAATTCAATCTTAAAACTCAAACGATATTGAGAACATTTATTAATAGACAAAAGTCCAACGCATTCTACAGAATGAAAATGCTGTCTTTTCCAATAGATACTCAAAGCTACTGATCCCACTTTTCATTAATATTTGCTAAAATCTATGTAACAACTTCTAGATTTAGTTT
This sequence comes from Cryptoprocta ferox, assembly GCA_028646485.1. Lineage (NCBI taxonomy): Eukaryota > Metazoa > Chordata > Mammalia > Carnivora > Eupleridae > Cryptoprocta > Cryptoprocta ferox. The sequence goes on along the minus strand of CM053567.1, from coordinate 128,019,265 downwards.
TTTGTTCAGGACTGGAGTGAGGCCAAAGACACAAAAAACAGGGATTAAACTAAACTGTGAGCAGCCGTTTTTTTAAAAAAAGACTACATACACATAAAATAGGATTACACACTTTAATCTGATTGACATGGAGGAAGTAGGGAGGACGGGAAAGAAATTTAGTTTTAGCTCTGCTTTATGCATAACCAGATGCTCCTTTTCCAAAAAGTATACTGGGGTTTTAAAAACCTCATTTGATCAGAATACTTCAGGAAAACAGACTAGTGCAATCCAGGAAATACACTATTTGCAGAATAGGAAAATCATCACAGGCAATAAAAGATTAAAACAAAAGAAAGCACCTGGGTTTTGAGCAGTTCTAAGGTGAGTATATCTGCAGGAATAGTGTAAATGCTCTTGACTGGCTGCTATGGAAACATGCTAATGCGGATTGGTCCATATCTTAACATTTTTTAAAATATGCTTCTTTGGAGGAATGGCAATATGGGCTGGGAGTAAAGATGTCCTTTCAGACACCCAGCTTATTGGCCTGGGTGAGAACGACTTTGAGAACTGGCATGAAAGCTGAAGTCTCACTGAAGTTGCTGGTGCTAACTATGTGGGTGTGGATGGTCAATCCTTCTGAGTAGTTTCGCGTTTCAATGCTCCTCGCAATGTTGTGTAAACCATTGATGATTGTGGGTGAAAGCTGAAATGAAGGTAGAATCAAGAGAAAAACTAAGTTAAGGAAGAATTTTCCATAAACATTGATACTTAAAAGGAGCTTGAAATAAATATTCTAAAAATGCAAATAAACCATTTAGTATTTCTGGAAGTTTCTTAGACCAAGCAACTCTAATTTATAAAGAAGAACCATGACAAAATGACATATGTAAGGAAATTATTATGAATTATGAGCATGTATAAGCCAGGTATTTTTTTTAATATAGAAAAGAAGCCAGATTTCCACCCCAAGCTGAAATGCTAACGTCTTCTTCCACTTAGAGCTTTACTTCTTCAATTATTTTAGATATAGCCTCACACCTTTTAAAAATTTTCCCATGTATATGAAAGAGTTTAAAGACTCGTAATCACGATATCTCAAAGGACTCTATTTATTCTCAAACCTTGTCTACAATAGAGATCTTGAACTTGTGGTCTACCTGTGCATGTAGGGCAATAGCCCTTACCATGTACTCAGTTTATCAGTTCTTAACTGTTTTTTGTAATCTTATCATCTCTTAAATCCATAAAATCTGTAGTATTTGTCCCCCATGATTTGGCCTATATGCCCATACTTTTGAGGGAACAATTTATTTTGGATTAGTCCATGGATCACACCACTTCCACTGTTACATCAACTTCCTTTGATTTGGTTCTTGTGAAGTAAGTGATGGGACTGATGTGAGGATGGGGAAAAGAATGTTGAAATGCAAACAATATAGGACATATGTAATGAACAGAAGACCAGTTACCCCAGGGCCACTACAAGCCAGACTGTAGTTCTACTCTTTGTTACAATAAGAGTTAAAACTGCACCCCCTCCTGACAAACACATACTCTCTCTCCCTATTACCCTCTCATCCCCAATAAATGACATTTAAGACTCAGCTAGAGAAAGCCCATTTTATAACTGTCACAATTTTACCCCCAAATATACATAATAAGTGCTGGTAAGATGCTCATTTACTAGCTACTAGGAAAAAATGATTATCATAGATCCTTCTTTTTCCCACAAACTTACCGTCTGTTCCCTAAGTTTATCATACAGAAACTCCAAGCGTTTGCTGGCATCATCTAGCTTCCTCTTGGTTTGCTGCAGGAGAGGAAAAACAGATTATATTATATTTGAACATTAACTTTAATCCAAAGACTTTGCCTTAACTCATTTCACTAACCCTTACACTCATCATGCTGAATGGCTTCATGTGAAAAAAATTTTTTTAACATTTATTCATTTTTGAGAGACAGAGAGACAGAGTGCAAACAGAGAAGGGTCAGAGAGAAAGAGAGACACAGAATCTGAAGCAGGCTCCAGGCTCTGAGCTGTCAGCACAGAGCCCAATGAGGGACTCAAACCCACGAACTGTGAGATCATGACTTAAGACGAAGTTGTATGCTTAACCGACTGAGCCACCCAGAAGCCCCAGTTTTATTTTATAAAGAAACAGAGGCAACTATGAGCCAGAAACCTGAACAGACCATTAGGACAGAGTTCAGTAACCTATTAACGGGGTTGGGGGGAGAAGGGTAAGGGGATAAGGGGCTTCTTTCAGGAGTGCAAGATGGAGTAGCTGTGGATTTCACGTGGGCTGCAAGCTCATCTGACAAGGAGTGTGCGTGTGTAACTGCACTATCCACAAACAACAGGGAGGGCTGTCTGGAGGAGCAGTGCATCACTGTACACCAGAAAAGAAGATCGAAGGACAGTTATTGCAAATTATGGGTGCTAGCAGGCATACACAGAGGTGAACTGGAATTTTATTTTAACCTTTATAGCTTAATATTACTTGTATACTTAGTCACATTTGATGTTTAATTCTGCTTCTTTCTGAGCTTTTAGAACCCTAAGAAAAAAAAAGAAAATTATCTTCTGGTGGCTTAAGATTACTAAAATGGAAGTAGTAAAATGAGTTCTTAAATTAAGGAGTCCTCCTACCTCCCAATACTCCTACTAGAAGTACAGTGAGAGAAAACTATCCTAAAACTAAAATTAACAGCTTCAATTACAATGTGATTAACTTAATGGCCTACATTATGCAGTAGACTTAGAAGGGACACTGGTCTTCAATATTTACCGAGTGCCTTTATGTGCCATGCTATGTCTCATGGAGCTCAGATTCTATCGGGTGGGAAAAAGATACTAAATAAACAATGTACATGAGATGAGCTGAGTGCCAGGAAGGAAAGCTAACAGAGTGAGGGACTACAAGCACTGGGAGTGCGGGGCGGTAAAGAAAGGCTGGGCAGCTACTGGGACACCGGAGCAGAAGCCTGGAGCAAGTGTGCAGTGAGCAATGCAGTCACGCAGGGGAAGTGTACCAGGCAGAGGAGTGTTGACATGCTCTGGGTACGCTGGAGGACAGAATGTCAGCATCTCACAAGAGGAGAAAGGCAAAGCTCAGAGCTTTTCCCCATTAAGTATAATGTTAGTTGTGCGTTTTTCATACATGGCCTTCATCATGTTGAGGTATGTTCCCTCTACTTTGTTGAGGATTTTTATCATGAATAGATTTTGTACTTTGTCAAATGCTTTTTCTGCATCTACTGAAATGATCCTGTTGTGGATGTGACGCATCATATCAATTGATCTGTGAATATTCACGAATTTGCATGTCTTCCTTGGGCAGGGGCCACGCTAATCTTCTCTGTACTGGTCCAATTTTAGTATTTGTGCTACTGAAGCGAGCAATGATCAGTCTGTGAATACTGAATCACCCTGTATGCCAGGAATAAATGCCACTTGATTGTGCCAAACGATGTTTTTTATGTATCAAAATACCAACATCATTTTTCACAGAACTAAAACAAACAATCCTAAAATATATATGGAACCACAAAAGACCCCAAATAGCCAAAGCAATCTTGAAAAACAAAAGGAAAGCTGAAGGTATCACAATTCTGGACAAAGCTGTAGTATGGTACAGGCACAAAAACAGACAGACAGATAGATCAATGGAACAGAATAGAAAACCCAGAAATAAACCCACAATTATATGGTCAATCAATCTTCAACAGAGGAGGCAAGAATATGCAATCAGAAAAAGATAGTCTCTTGAACAAATGGTGTTGGGAAAACTGTAGAGCAACGTGCAAAGAATGAAACTGGACCACTTTCTTACACCATACACAAAAATAATCTCAAAATGAAATAATTAAAGACCTAAATGTGAGACCTGAAGCTATAAGAATCCTAGAGAACATAGGCAATAATTTCTCTGACATCGGCCATAACATTTCTCTAGATATGTCTCCTGAGGGAAAGGAAACAAAAGCAAAAACAAACTACTGAGATTATATCAAAATAAAAAGCTTCTGCACAGTGAAGGAAACATTCAACAAAACTAAAATGCAATATACTGAATGGGAGAAGATATTTGCAAATGACATATCTGATAAAGGGTTAGTATCCAAAATCTATAAAGAACTGACAGAAACTCAAAAACACAAATAATCCAATTAAAAAATGGGCAGAAAACATGAACAGACATTTCTTCAAAGACATACAGACACATGAAAAGATGCTCAACACCACTCATCACCAGGAAAATGCAAACCAAAACCACAATGATATCACCTCACACCTATAAGAATGGCTAAAATAAAAAACACAAGAAACAACATAGTTGTTGAACCCTCTTGCACTATTGGTGGGAATGCAAACTGGTGCAGCCCCTATGGACAACAGTATGAAGGTTCCTCAAAAAGTTAAAAATAGAACTACCTTACAATCCAGTAACTGCACTACTGGCTATTTACCCCCAAAATACAAAATCACTAATTCAAAGGGATACATGCATCCCTATGTGTATTGCAGCATTATTTACAATACCCAAATTATGGAAGCAACCCAAGTGTCCATCAATAGATGAATGGATAAAGAAGGGGTGGTGTACATACATATACAACAGAGTATTATTCAGCCACAAAAAGAATGAAATCTTTGCTATTTCCAACAACATGGATGGAGCTATAGGGTATTATGCTAAGTGAAATAAGTCAGTCAGAGAAAGACAAATCATATGATTATACTCACATGTGAGATTTAAGAAACAGAACAAACCAGGGGCGCCTGGGTGGCTCATTTGGTTAAGCACCCAACTTTGGCTCAAGTCACAATCTCACAGCTCCTAAGCCTGAACCCTATGTCCTAAACCTGCTTCAGATTCTGTGTCTCTGTCTCTCTCTGCCCCTCCCCTTCTTGCACTCTCTCTCTCTCAAAAATAAACATAAAAAAAAGAAAAAAAAGAAACAGAACAAACTACCAACGGCGGGGAAAAAGAGAGACAAAACAAGAAACAGACTCTTCACTATAGAGAACAAACTATGTTTTGTTTGGATGGGTGAAATAGGTGATGGGGATTAAAGAGTATGCTTATCATGATGAGCACTGAGTAATGTATAGAATTGCTGAATCACTATATTGTACACCCGAAACTAATTAAAAGAAAAAAGAAAGAAAGAAAAGGACAGAGGAAGAGATGAAGCTATCAAGGATAACATTAGAAACTAAGTCATGTGGCAAAATTATTTTCTGTTGTATGAAAATAACTACAGTGAAAATACGAATACAACCATACTGTAAAAATGATTCCAGCTACTGATTAAAAAATAGACTCGTGAAGAGGGGACCTCTTACAGTCCCCGCTCAAAGCTTATCTCATCTGGCTACCAGCAGGAGCCCTGCCCCAACCCAGCAGACAGCTGGACAGGATAGCATATTAGGACCTCTCCCCTAACCAGTTACAGGAATTATAGGAACAGTTTGTCTTTTGTGGTTCTCTTCTGCCCAGGCCTCCTGTGGACCCAGAACAAAGAGATGTTTACCTAGAGGAGTTTAAACTCAACAAAAATTTATTGAGTTGGGCTGGGTACTATGTGCCTTCTCAACCTTTCCATTCTGACTCATTCCTGAAGGAGCGCGGGAGTCTTCCTTCATTTTTATTTTTGAATGACTGTCCTATTTAGAGGTGTACACAGGGGACAGCATATACTAGGCCATCTGCTTCAACTGCTCTCTGTTCCTAGCTCGGTCTTTCCATCACTTCCAGAATGCTAGGCATGAAGATTTATTTTAACCTTTCCTTGCTTCTGCTTTCCTGACATTTTTAATAAAGGAAACACCTTCCAAAAGACCGGAAGAAAGTTGCACATATTAATACTCAATGTTTGATGAAACAACAAATTCTAGGAGCTGTTTTTCAAGCAGACAAGTGGCCAGCGGCCAAATAAACATATTCAATGTTTGCTGGCAGAAATTGAAATTTCATCTAAAACAAGACAGCTTTGTGGAACTTTTGTTGTTGCCAATACAGAGGCATCCTCTAAGTAAACTAAGTAAAATCAGTTGTTTTAACTATGAATATGACTCTAGTATTGAAAACAATTATTTTTAAGATCTTTGCAAGGTTACATATCAGATTATCTATCTACTTTTAAAAGCTTTGATTAAGCTCAGAAAGAAGTCCCAAACCTGAATTTCTTACACACCACTATTCTGTTCTATTTATGTGCCAAACATGAGGTCTGCTAATGAAAGGCAATGCAACAAAGTGGTTGAGAGCAGAAATTCTGGAGTCAGACTGCGTTTGAATTCTGGCACTGACCTTGGGTGTTACTTAACTGCTTTTGTCTTAATTTAGTCATCTGTAAAATAAAGATGACAAATCTACCTACCCTGGGTTGTTGTGAGGATTAAATAAATTTATATATAAAAGAAAGTAATTATATTTTTATATGTAAAGCAAACTACACAAGTGCTAGTTTTATTACTATTGTACAAACTTTTGAAGTATCTTGTAAGGAGCTCCATAAATGATCATTTAAAAAATTAATTTTAATTTTTTTTTTTTTTTTTTTTGAGAGAGAGAGAGAGAGTGTGTGAGCAGGGGAGAAGCAGAGAGAGAGGGAGACACAGAATCTGAAGCAGGCTCCAGGCTCTGAGCTGTCAGCACAGAGTCCGACGCGGGGCTTGAACCCACAAACCGTGAGATCATGACCTGAGCTGAAGTAGGATACCTATCTGACCGAGCCACCCAGGCGCCCCAATGATTGTTTTAATTAAGCAAAAAGAGAAAAAAATACATACAGGATCTGTGGCTGAGGAGAGGCAGCGCTGAATAAGATCCTCAAATGTGGTCTTTAGAATGACGTGCTCATCTGGAATAGGTTTCTTGGTAATTTTTTCTGTTGGCAAAGACTGCACATGCTGGAAGAAATAACAGCATAAAATGACCAGAAATGACCAAAAGCTACCTATACACAAAGCCCCGAAACTCTGTGATAAAGAGAAACCAGCTAACCACTTTGCAGATAGGCTGTGACAAATTAACATGTAAAATTCCTTGGGAGAAGTAAAAATAAAAATCAAATATTCAGTAGAAGGTACAGGTACTACCTCCTACAGCTTTGATTTTTAAAAAACAGAACTGGAAAGAAAGAGTTTGATGAACTATGAAACATATGTTGATCACTACTGTACGATCTGATGGGAAGTAGACTGTATACCTACGCCAGTAGGAAATAAAAAAAATAAGGCGGTTACAAAGCTGGCTAGTTAGAGTGGCTGCTTGCTCTGCTTGTTGGCTCATTTTTGTTTAACTTTGCATTCTTCTGTTCTTTGATTTACTCTTGAATGGTTGGTAACTGGGCTATTATCAAACTGCAAGATTAAATCAAAAGTTAGAAGAGACCATGATGTTACTGAATGTACAGATAGAAAAACAAAGAAGGGATGTTCAAGTGTTTAGGGTTCTGATTTACTAGTACATTCACTCAAAAAATATTAGGCAATTATATGCCAGGCACTGGCTATGTAATTGTGAGCCAATTCAGGAAAGATCTCAGCTCTCTGGCAGTTTTTAGCTAAAGGAAGGAAAAGAGTTTTAAAATGTCATACAAAAAAAAAAGTTTATAAACATTGTATCTTAATGAAAAGTTATTACTTGAAAAAAAAGTAAAATAATAAAATGCCATAAATACCTGTAAAATAGCAGCTGCATTGCTATTTTATAGCTAATAAATTAACATTAATAGAACCAACAGGCAATATAACTGGAATTTAACTGAGGGGAAAGCTCTCTTCAGGAAATTACATCAGAAGGACAAGTAGGAGTTAACTGGTTAAATGGTAAAGTTACAGTGGTCCAGTCAGAGGAAGAACCACGATACAAGAGGACTACAAGCAGGCCAGTGTGCCTGAAGCAGAGAGACAGCAAGGAGGAATATGAAGCTGAAGCGCTCCCAGACAATGTGAAATAGTTTGGTCTTTATCCTGAGAACAATGCTTTAAACAAAGAGGAGACAAGACCAGAGGCAAGGATCACAGTTGATGCTGGTAGGCCAGTTAGAGGCTCCTGCACTGGCGGAGACTGGAAATGAAGGCAGCATGGACCAGATTGGACGTGTAGATAAGGGATTTGAGAGAGATTTAAAAATAATATCAGCAAGATTTGGGGAAAGATTTGAAAGACGGATTAAAGAAAGAGTATAAAGATGATTCCCAGGCTTTTGGCTAGGTTGCATAGGGATGATGGTGCCATTTACTGGAATAGGAAACACCAAAAGAAGACTAGGAAGGCTATGAAGAAGGTTGTAGAAATGTGGAGTGTGCGGTGCCTCGGAGACATCTAGGTCAGCAGGTGGCTGGCTATTACAGCCTGGCTGAACACATACATCTGTGCAGCTCCCCCTTTCGATGGTGACTGAGGCTCTGGTCTAGGTGAGTACTGCATGAGCACCCCAAGTCTAAACAAAAGTGAATGGCTAGGTAGCTTCCCAAACTAGCATAGACTTGTAATCATAAAAAAAAAAAAATTAACAATGCATCTTTATAATTTATAGTCCTGTGGAAACAAGACCTCCCATCTCCATCAAAACACTGGTTTTTAGAAAGCCACTTTTAATATTTATAAGTTCCTTAGGCAGAACTATCTCTTAATAGTAAAGCATACTCTTGTGATAGAGATATAACCTTTATAAATTTGACTTCAATAAATCAAAAACAAAAACAACTAATTTTATACTTTGGGCAGGGGTTTGTTTCACCTACATATGTTGAACTTTGACCCAAACTCTGCACTTTTCATGAACTGATCAAAATGTTCATCTTTGTATGTTTAAGTCAGTTGTATCTGATTCTTCATCATCTAGAACGTGCTAACTAGCTGTTTGTATGTGAACAGCAACTACAAATTAGGATCTCCAGCTGAAGAGAAAGCTGTACATTATTACCTCATACATACATAAGAAATGATATAACTCATTACATTTTTATTTTATATTTTAAAGGGAAAACTCTTTGGAAATAGCGTCTGCTCAGCAAGCTTGGCTGAAAACGTGGATTCAACTAATCTTAAATTGTGGGTACTGATTAGGTCAAGTGAAATACTACAATTGTCATGTTACTGTAAACGTATACTAGCAAACGTATAAGCCTCTTCTAGAAAGTTTATGGCCATGTAATTGAAAAATAATATCCATATGTGATCTATCTTAAAAAAGGGGGCTACTATTTTTTATTTAGGTTGTCTTAATTGAAACCAAATTTAGATGTTCATTAATAAAAGTGTAAACATAAAAAAGTTAACACATTTTAAAAAATGAACTGAAATAGAGCCATCTCCCCATTCCATTTACACAAATTTATGTTACCTGGATGGTATTTCCAATAGGAGCCCCTGGGGCACCTTCAATATTGGGCTTTGAGAAAGATGGCGGCATGCCTGGTTGACCAAGGGATTGCTGTATGCCATGGAAGGTCTGGCCACCAGGAAGATGTGGCTGTGGAAATGAAGCTTGGCTTGACAGAGGTACAGGAGCTGAAGGTTGTTGCTGCAGCATCTGTGACTGGGGGTCACCCAAAGGGTTCATGATTGGTGATGTGATGGGAACAGGAGGCATAAAGTTTTCAGGAATCTTTTAAAAGACAGAAATAAAAGACATCAAGCATAAGAAAAAAAGATAGCATTTCCTCACATTTAAATAAGATTAAAAAATTTTTTTAAATAGAATACTTTTTTCAAAAGAAATTTTATGCAGAACTCTACAGTAAAACATAAAAGTAGAGCTAATCTGGCTCAGAGGGGTGGAGAACTCACAACTGGACCTCTCATTTCCTCTTTGCCTTCCACACTTACCCTCATATGGGGAACCAACATCTGGTGTTTTTGAAAGAGGATCTCATTGTCTAGAGAATTATATCTACAATTAGCGGAGTCAGATAATGTGTGTCTGTATTTAATGTGATCAGGATGTAATACCCTTTTCCTACATCACTAAGTAGATATTAACTGTCAATTCAATCATATTAAATAAAAGTAGTAGGTTAAATTGAATTTACTCTGATTATTACTAACCTAAATTTTGTTTTTTTTTTTGCTGATTTAATGCCTCCCAATTTTATTGTTATGACCTCTCCTTGCTGTATTTGAGGAAAGGACATCACCAGGAGTTAAAAAAAAAAAAAGGTAGAAATGTTTGGGGAGAAAGAAGGAAAGAAGAATCTTATCTTCTGCTCTAACAGGTGTCAACAGGTACTGACATTTAAACAACGCTCAGCTACAAGGTTATTTCTTCATTCATACTATATGTGATACACGAAAACAGTCCAAAATACAATTACCAAATTCATGACTATTGCTGGAAACCCTAAAAGACATAAACATCATTGGAAAATTTTGATTCCTATTCTTTGAAAGAAACCTGTTAGAAATTTACATCTTATCTTCTTTTTTTAAATGTTTACGTATCTATTTTTGAAAGAGAGAGATAGAGAGCACAAGCAGGGGAAGGGTAGAGAGAGGAAGATAAGAATGTGAAGCAGGTGCTCCAAGCTGTCAGCACAGAGCCTGACACGGGGCTCAAACTCATGAACCGTGAGATCATGACCTGAACCAAGGTCAGACACTTAACTGACTGAGTCACCCAGGCGCCCCTACATCTTCTCTTCTAAAGGGAGTTAAATTCATACCACTGTACTGTTTTTATTAACTTTCTTTCCTTCCCTTCATGGAGAAGATGCAAGCTGAAATGCACTTTAAACCTATCAGTCAGTAAGCTTTGCCTTTAAAAGGATCAGTGAAGGGTGATGTGTTCCAGGTGGCTACATGATTAAAGAACATCTGTAGGCAGCTGGATGGGCATCTTTTTCTGGTACCTTCTTCTTCTTGGGTACTCTGTTCAAAGCTGGAGGATCATTCCAACCATTCTGAGGACCTATAACATAATAAAGAGCAATTTCCTTTAGAATTCTGAAAAGAGGAAAACTAAATTGTATCCATCGTACAGTACCTTCAAAATCTGCGCTAACCTGAGGGTAACTATCAACAAAAGTTTTACCAGCTCAGCTGTGGGGATCACTTCATAGCCCTGGATTCACAAACTCATTCCCTCAAATAGTCACAAGGTCTTGGCTTAGTAGGCAAGATAACTTGACATTATTTCCACTGAAAGTGAAAGAGCTGTGCTAAATTTAGGGATGGTGAAGTGTTTATGTCTATGATGGTTATGTCTTTGAAGGTTGGTGTATAACCTTCAAAGATCACTTAAGAATTCTCTTCTAATAAAGAAAAAATTAATCACCTGAGTCTGCTAAAAACAACAACAGCAACAACTCTGATGTATTGAGCATACCAAAAAGAATAAAAGCAACAATCTCTTACTTCCCAAGAGAGTAATTCAATATAAGCAATTGAACATAAGCAAATTATCCACATGGCAGAAACAGTGTTAAAAAAATACAGGTTCCAACTACACAACACCAGCAATTTTCATCATCTTTCCCTTAGGAGTTACTTATAAGGTATAAAAAAGCATTCAAGTATCTGTGATAAGATTTCTTTTTTAATGCCACACACACACACACACACACACACACACAAATTTCAGATTGGCAGCAAACATAAAATTAAACTACTGTCAACTTTAGTAAATTTGCTCTAAGCGCACCACCCCGCCCCCGACAAATCTTCATCTCAAAGTGAAAACAGACATCAGTAGCAGAATTCATTAAGTATCTTAATGCCAGTATCTTTAAAGAAAACATGCCAGAAATAAAGATAATTTTAAAATCAAAATATAATCATTTTACATCTCACTGAATTTTGTGTATGTGTATATTTAAAGACCAAAAATTACTCCTCTTTTAACAGATTAAACATTCTTTCAGTATTTTACCTTTTATTTGTTCTATTGATGACTGTGATACGAAATCACAACAAAATTACTTAGATGAAAGAACCTGTGATCCATACATAATGTCACAGAAACTTTTTAAAAACTAGTATCTTCTAACCAGCATGTATTCATTTCCCTTGATTTTTTTTTTAAAGTTTATTTATTTTTTAAGTTTATTTTACCCAATGCGCAGCTCAATTCACAACCCCTGAGCCAGCCAGCCAGGCACCCCTCATTTGCCTTGATTCTAAAAATGGAATTAATTTTCTATAGGTTTATGAAGAGACAAAATGCTAAAAGAGGCTCAAAACACTGAAGAGCTAATCACAAAACATTAAACTACATGCTGCTATGCTTAACAAATTCTTAAAGTTCTGGGCATGTATACAGAATCATTCAAATCTCTCTCATCACCTTCTAATCTTATTCACAGCTAAGACAATCTTGATATAGTCATTGTCTTTATGATTATATAAAATAGACAACTTTAATGATTTAAAGCTACTTTTGTCACCGTATTAATCCAATCAACTCTAAGATTTGATTTGATTGAGAATCCAAATTAAAAAAAGGTACTGATCAAATTCAGAATATCATCAACTTTGAGGTTCACATGCATTATTGTGAATGTCCATTCATTAACTATATTTACTGATTGAAAAATTTCCAAAGGTATATTTTATAACTGATTCACCTTCCAACATAGGTGCCTGGTCTTGCATAGATTGATTTTCTGCAGACAAAATGTAAAAAGTCACTTAAACAGTATTATCATCAAAAACATTCTAAACTCATTTTGTAATTGCTGCTTCTCCATCCATCAAGACAAAAAGAAAAAAACTAATTTTATAAAGAAAAAAAACTTCTTTTTAATCAAGTCACGTGAAATGTCTTTTATCTAATTAAGAAAGTAATCAGCTTTTGGGTAAATTGAATTCATTTAGGTTGTGTCAGATCCAATTAACTCTTAAACATTAATTTTTCTCTTCCTGTGCCACGTATCTCTTTTAAGAAAAAAAATTTCCTGGCTACTAAAATAATATATCCCTGTCTGCATGGATTTTTTTATGCTATTTGATCAATAATATCACTGGGGGAAGGGGCGAGGGCGGAAGAGCATTTGGTACTATTTAAAGCTGTGAATCAAAATCAGCTGAGGATCTTGTTAAACTGCAGATTCAAATTCAAACCAAGTATAGAGAAAGGCCTGAGATTCTATTGTTCCAGCTAGTTCCCAAGTAATGCCAATGCTGCTGGTCAAAGCACTCTTTTAGTGGGGATTTAAAGAAAAATGGGAGGCTTTCTACACCGTCCTGCAGACTTCAGCACTGCACTTGTTAAAGATGAAAATGTCAGACAATCTTGGCAAGGTGGTGCCACTTTACTGCTAGATTTAGGAGGTAACAGGGGGCTGCACCCTGATGAATTGTAATTTCATGTAATTCACATCACACCATGAATATGAGCATAAATAAGAACAGGTCCAGTAAACATGTACCCATCATCCCATATTGTCTTTTCCGTAAGAATATATGGATTTGTAGACTGTTTAGCACTGGTCTTTCAGAAACCACTACATCTCTTAAGAGAACTGAAGTTTCTGGCAGTGGACAAGAGGGTAAAAAGGCTGGACACTAACAGAGCAATGCCAAAATTACCAGATATTCAGGGTCAGGCCAGGCCCAGCCTCAAATCAAAAGTATGCAGTGGACAGACATTATACGCGTATTTAACTTATGGAAATCCAACTATCTTCCTTTGTGGATACAGGAACCAAGATAATATAGCAATTAATGAGTTCGATTCGGTTTGAGCTCTACTAAAGAGGCACATGCTTCAGAGAAATTGTGAGGTGGAGAGGTAATCCCATAGCTTAAAACCTGTGTAGAGTTTTGAACAGATGATTTCCATACAATACGGCTCCTGTATGCAAACCAACTTCTTCATCAAGGGCTTAACTAAAGAAAGAAGTGATTAAGAATTTCCTATTTTTTACAAGTGATTTCCTATTTTTGCCTTACATGATGACTTTATAACCTAACTCCCCATGCAAGATATAGAACTACCTCAGTAAATCCCTGGGAGTCATTGTGCGTGCATTACTACAGAGGACTGACCGGACATGCAACTACCAACGTGTTCTCTAGCACAAGACTTCCACTTCTGGGCTGAGGGGGCCCATATTTTATAAACCTAAAGTACCAGAAATACCTTGTCCTTGACCCTATTTTTCCCCCCACAAAGTAGTTTCAACAACATGCCTTTCTCTCCTGCTCCATGAGAGGCAGGAGGATCATGACAGCAGTTTTCCCTCTAATCTCTCATGGCAGTGACTTAAGCCCTTAAAGCCTGGGAGGGTATCCTGAGATTTTAAAAACTATAAGCACAAAAAAGTTTGTGGAGCAACTTCATATAACCCTTTGGTAAAATGACTCCAAATTTATGACGAAATCAAATTCAAAATTAGGAATGACACTTAATCAAAATTAGAAACAAAAAGACTTGCAGTAGGAGTGTATAGCCAGTGGGCTAGGCTCACATAACTTGAGGGTGGAGAATGTCTTGTTGAATAGAAAGTAACAGTTGTACAATAACCAAAGTTCTCCCCCAAAATATATGCCTGACTCCTCCCAATCCCAAATCATGCAATATATTTAGCCATTTTAATTTTAGCCCTGATAATCCCTGTTCAAATCTCTTGTCAATTTAATGCAGTTTTGTCTCAGCTATAATTCTAACCCTTTTCAATTTTTTCGCTTTTATGTCTTTAAATCGACTATTTAAACATTACTTCTTAAAAACACAACTAAGCTGACCTCTATAAATATGCTTTAATAGCAACATTAGGTAAAGCAAGCTACATGAACAAAATAAATATCTCCAGGAAACAGTACTATGGAGGTTCATTATCGATGTGCAAAATGATATTCTTGGCCAACATTTAAAAAAAAATCAACACAGAATAGTCATTAAAAATAAATCAATACAGCATAATCTAATCTTAGACATAATTCTCCCATAAAACAATAAAGAGAATCTTTTTTACTCTTTCAAAAAACTATAAAATTGAAGATAAATCTCTCTTTTGAAAACATGACTTTAAAGGCATGATACAAATGGATCATGGTGTAATATTAAGAAAAAATGTAAGATGTGAAATCGTGTGTGTATGTATGTGTATTATGATCTCAATTCTTTAAAAATACAAGCACACGAGATACTACCCATTAGAATGGCTAGAATTAAGAAAAAAAAGACAGAAAACAAGTGTTGGTGGAGATGTGGAAAATAGTACAATGGTTCCTCAGAAAATTAAATACTGAATATTGAATGTGATCCAGCAATCCCATTTCTGGGTTTTATCCTAAAGAACTGAAAGCAAAGACGAACAGATAGGTGTATACCTGTGTTCAAGTAGCATTATTCACAATAGCTAAAATGCCCGTGTGCAGATAAATGGATAAACAAAATGTGCAATATTTTTCAGCCTTAAATAGTAAAGAAATTCTGATACACGAATCTTGGAGAGTGTGAAATGAGCCAGTCACAACAGGACAAATATTGTATGATTCTACTTATATGAGGTACCTACAGTAGTCAAATACAGAGACAGAGAGAAGAATAGTGGTTACCTGGGGCTGGGGGAAATAGGGAGTTATTTAATGTGTACATAGTTTTGTTGTGGGATGATGAAAAACTTCTGGGGACAGATAAGTGGCAATGGTTTTTCAGCAGTGTAAATGTACTTAATGTCACTGAACTATACACTTAAAAATGGCTAAAATGGTAAATTTTATGTAGCATATTTACACATTAAAAGTATTTTTAATAGATGCATACAGACATACACAGCTGTATGTATCAATATGTATGAAGGGAAAAAATAAACCTCTATTATCAATGGTAATATTTGGGTGGTAGAATTATAGATAATTTAAATTTTATTCTTTATACTATTTGCAGTCTTTAAAAATGCTGCAGTGAAAAATTAATAAAAACCAAGGCAAAATTAATTTAAAAATTGAATATGCCATGGTACTGGAGACCCTTATCTACCTTAGAGTAGGGTTTAGTTCTCCAGTATCTTTGGGAAAGGAAGAGGGAACTACATGGTCCCACATACAGGGGTGCAGCTGTACACCATCTTTACTCCCACTTCTCATTGGGAACGTTCTTAGGTATTCTTGCAGAACCATAATTTGCTATGCAATGGCTAAGATACTTTTTGGTGGATTCTTTATTAGTGCCAATGGTATGAAGACTTTTGGCTAGAAGACAATCTGAGACATAGAGAATAGAGCATCCTTCTTAACTTTCCATTTCCCCTACAAGCCCAGCATGTCACATTAAAAACAAAAGGGTCATGAAATTAAAAAATTAAAGTTGAGAAAGACATGAATCCTTGAGGTCATTTTCCAATGACACAAGATACAACAGGTACTTATAATTTGAGTAAGGAATATTTATGAAAATTTAAAAAAAGTTTTCAGAACACTGTTCTGTGAAAATATGTAACATTATGCTCCTTTAAGACTTCTATGTGACAAAGCACAAGACTATACCTAAATTAAATTTTCCATTGTTTAACAAAATCAATAATGTTTACTCAAAGACAGTTTCATGATAGCTTGAAGGTCATTTTATCAGAAAATAATTTCTTGAGTAAAATTCTAAGGCCTTCATATTTGAAAGTGCTCTCTCAATAAAGACAGATTAAATCAGGAGGGGGAGGGGAGTGGCAGCCAGTATCCTAATTATCCTAGAGAGTAAAACAGAGAAAACTTCCTGCTTTGTGTGTTGCCACCACTGAAACGACACTGTTCTATCCTAATCCAGGCTGTTACTTTATGCTTAGAATTGAGAGAGGCCTATTTTCCTTCCCTCTGATTCTGCCACGCTGCCCAGTCTACTTTGTAGGACCACCTCCAGATTAACCACCCCCAAGTACCATTTTGACCATGCCTTTCAGCAGTTCAAACTCCTTCATGAAACTTTCTGCTTACTGTATGAACTATCAACTTCTTGCCCTGGTACTCAAGGCTTTCCAAAATTTGGGCCAAATATAAATGTTATGCTCAAACTTACAACAAAGCTATGTAATGTTTACTAGAAATGAACTGTTCTCTTCTGTCTCCCTACCCTCTGCCTGGAATAATTCTGATTATAGACCAAACAAGTACTCATTAAGAATTTACTGAATGTTCTGATATTTGCAACATTAGTTTCTCTGAGCCTCAGGCATAATTTTGAGGTTCACTAACAGTTACGGGCCTTGCAAACCCTAGCGTCTGTCAAGAATTATCCACTGGACAAATGGAATTTCCAAGTCCTACAGAGAACCATGATATGATATATCACACATAAGAAAGAAGAAAAAATTTTCATTCACAATTATTTGTACACTGTATACAAAATTTTTAGGAAATCAAAAAATAAAAAATGGTAAAGCTATAATTATTAATTAAAATACAGGGGACTATTAACAGGCAGGAGGTAACAAAGCAGCTAGCATAGTACATGCTGAATACTGAAAAATGTTTGCTTCTTCTTCCTATTAGTCACTTTGTTTCTCAGCCAGGTTAGAACATTCTGTTACTTTGTATACAAGCAAAGACTTTATCTCAAGGCCAAATACATTTTTGCTTAAGGAGAAAAAAATACCCATGCAAATATTTAACTTAGATGATGAAATAACAAAGTGCCTAAAACAGTGTTGTTATAGGATTTTTGTAATTCTAACATTGATAACTACTTCTATCACTTCTATGGGGGCTAGACCATCTGGTAAAGAAGAATGAACTCAGGCTTTATATAGACTGAGAGTCCTGGGTTTGTATCTCAACTTGGAGACTATCATCATGCAACCATGGTTTAACTCCTAGGAAACTAAGTTTCCTCATGGCAATTAAAAAAAATCATTTCTGTTTCCCATGGCTCTGAGAATTAAATAAGAAAATATATAGCAAATGATGGTACATGTCCAATGTATGTTCAGTAAATGATAATTCACCTCCCTATTTCCCTGCACCACTTTAAAGTGGGGATTTTCTAGAACCCAACTTTCAATCAAGAATTCTATTACCCAACTATTCAGAATAGATACTGAAAGTTATAGAAATTTTATTTGTGCAGTAAAGGGTAATACAGATATTTGTGTGTGTGTGTGTGTGTGTGTGTGTGTGCGTGTGTGAGATTTTTGGTACTCTGGACTTTATATATCCAAGAAGAAAGAAGATAGGGATATAATTCTGCATTCATGAGACTTTGTTAGAAAATAATATTTCTTCAACAGATCCTATTTTATGATAATGTTTTCAGTAATTACAGCTACTGCTTAAAAAAAAATATATATATATATATAGTGGACTCCCCAGGAACAACCAAAGTATTAGGAGCACAGCAAGATTCATTCATCTCTTTGCCCCTCTAGTTCAAAAACATCAGTTATAATCTAAGAGGGAAACTATTTTCAAATACTAAAAGGCACAGAGCTCTAATTTTGAGTCAGGTTTTGTGTAATTACAGCTAACTTTACAGTCACTATCCCTAAATGCTTTAACGTATTAATGCATTCAATCTTTTTCATAAGCTGATGAGTAGGTATTATTATTATTATTCTGAGGAAATGGAGGCTTAAAGAAGTTTAAGTAACTTACCCAAAGCTGGGTACAAACCCAGGAAGTCAAATTCCAAAGCCTGCATTCTTAACCAGTATGGTTAGTGGTTCTTAACCCGGATTCATCGATCCCTATTTATAACACATGCTTTTGAGGCCCCTTTTGCTAGCCCAAAATGAAAAGCAGATAACATAACCTACCCATAAAAAAATCAATGTAATGCTCTAACTATAATATGAGATAAGAATTTAGAAAACATGTATCTCATTATAATAATAATTTAAGATTATGATTTTAATTAGAAAATTTCAGGCATGACTACACTATTAGAACCAATTATCTATCTATCTATCTATCTATCTATCTAATCCTTGAAATTTCTAAAAACTCCGAGGGTGGTGTTGTCCTAATGAAGAATTGCTGCACGACTGTCCACAGACTTTCTACTCTTTCTGCTCTTTCATTAGAGATCCTCTCTGTCAGAGCTGTGTTCTCTCACTTTTTCCCTTTAGATAAGCATATCAAGATCCCTCATCTTTATAAATAAATATAACTATAAAATTATGTACAATCTCATTAAGACCCTATAGTGTTTAATCTCCATGAACGGGTTTAAGGCACAAATAATTTTAAAAATGGGAAACTTCTCAATAAGAACAAAGTTTTGCTCTAAAGAAATCAGTGTCAATTAAATCTAGTTCCAAACACCACTTATCCTGCCAATTAATTTCTTACCACTTATTTTATGTTCAGTGGCAGATTGTACACTCTTACCCTTTTGAAGCTCTAAAGTTTTCCTCATTTAGCAACTAAAGTTCATTATGGGCCAATCACGCTATTAGAAATAGTTTTAGAATTTGTTATAAAAACTCAGTCAACACCTCACATAACTTGGTTTACAAAGAGTCAGACATAATTCCCCTCCATCCACCCACGTGTTCATGAAAAAATAAAGGAGGGAGCCAAACCAAATCCCTTTCAAGCGCAGACCTGTTCTTTGCGACGCAGGCAGCTCACTGGCAGCAGGCAGTGTACCTGTTGTTCCAGGAGGCAGTGCATAAGCTGAAGATGATGGTGGAGCTCCTGGTCCGCCATGCTGGAAGGATGCTCCAGAGGAAGGGGGAGGAGGGAAAGAAGCAGCAGAGCTGGAGGCAGGTGGAGAGGCCTGGTGCTGTGCTGCGTACAGCTGAGACTGCCCAGAATAGGAAGAAGCAGAAGACATGTAAGGGGTGTTAGGGTAAGCGTTTGAAGCAGAAGGAGCAACGGGCTGCTGAGGTCGATACATTGTTGACCCCCCTGTTCCGAAGGAATACTGCTGGGCTGGTTGATAAGCTACACCAAGGAGAAGAAACAGAAATTTTAATTAGTTATAAGTTTATTGACAGCAACAAAAAAAAACACCAAAGTTATCTCACTCTATGGAAATTATTTTTGTCATTATTCTTACAACAATAAGCTACAATCAAATATTAACACTTATATATTATGCTTTAGATGACTTGGATACCCTTAAATATACTAAAAGTCATTGGGTCCAATATGTGAAACACGCCATCTCCAGACTGCTTATGGCTATGAAAATCTTTGAATCATCAAACCCAAAAATTGAAAGGCTGACCCTTTTTTGAGATGTCCTGTGCCTGAGAAAAGACTGCAGTGACACCGACTAGCCACCAGATGGAAACATGCAGGAATTACACGTCCAAAGCACTCACTGTTACAGTAAACTACAGGGACTCTGGAGGCGGCTCAACATCTCCTCCACCATAAGAATTGTAGGGTGAGAGCCATTGTTATGAATCAAATACCTTCTCTAGCATCTAGTAAAATAATCAGCTACCCAAACTGTGATTTTGAACTTAGTTCCAGATTAATAGCCAACTCTCAAAGATCCCTGACAAAACAATTACTATACAGTATTTCATATACTATACACAGTTGTTTAGTAAGCATTCAGGCGGCCAACTAATGTTTTGATGCAAAGACCTGAGCCCAGATTAGAGTATATTACCACATTCTTCATGATCAGGGGTAGGTATGGACCTCTACAGAGTGAATCTACTAGAATTGTACTTGTTCTACTCTGAAGACAGCATTTTCATGAGTGAAAAACTGTGTCAAATCTGTATTCATGTTAAGTAAGAATATCCATTTTAGCATATAACATGCTTATTAAGATTAGTTCTTACTAGGCAGTGGCCTCTTGCTTTTGTAATAGTTGTTTAGTCATATAATTTTCCCCTCCTTGGAGAGTTTTTATTCTCTTCATGTAAATTTTAAAATAGTGGTGATATTTTACTTTATAAGTGCAAATATTTTCTAAAAAACAAAAGCCAATGGTGGGTACATGTTATTGTCATACATTTGTCAAATTCATAGAATTTTCAACACCAAGAGAGAAGCCTAAAGTAAACTATGGACATTGGGCGATAATGATGTCAGTGCAGACTCATTAACTGTGACAAGTGTTGCAGCGGGGTGCAGGTTGTTGATGGTGGAACAGGTTGTACCCGGGGACAGGGGAGGTATTGGAACTTCTTGTACTCTCCACTCAAATCTGCTACCTAAACTGCTCTAAAAAATAAAGTTTATTTCTTAAAAAGGTAAAATAGTGGCCCTTGGGTGGCTTAGTCGGTTAAGCATCTGACTTCAGCCCAGGTCATGATCTCATGGTTCGTGAGTTCGAGGCCTGCATTAGGCTCTGTGCTGACAGCTCAGAAGCTCAGAGACTGGAGCCTGCTTCAGATTCTGTGTCTCCCTCTTTCTCTGCTCCTCCCCCACTCACGCTCTGCCTCTCTCTCTCTCTCTCTCCAAAATAAACATTTAAAAAAAATTAAAAAAAAAAAAAAGGTAAAATAAATGGAAAACAACAAATGTCCCTTGGAACCATTTTTCCAAAAATGGTTTGTGTCATCTTGCTGAAAGGAAAGAATATATAACCAAATCATTTAAAGAATTCTGTTGTTTTTAAAAAAAATTTTTTAATGTTTGTTTATTTTTGGTAGAGAGAACACAAGTAGGCGAGAAGAGAGAGAGGGAGACACAGAATCTGAAGCAGGCTCCAGGCTCTGAGCTGTCAGCACAGAGCCTAATGCGTGGCTTGAACCCATAGACCGTGAGATCATGGGTTAATCAACTGAGCCACCCAGGTACCCGGAAAATTCTGTTTTTTAATACCAAAATCATGGGACAAGTCACTGTCCTTAGTAATTGCTCAGGAACAGGAGTCAACGGCTCTGAATGGACTGACGCAGGAGCTGTCTCCTAGCATGTGCATTAGGGCTGCCTCCTAGGGAAACCATGTTTCTCTCTCTCAAATTCTATACGGTTCTTCCTTTACTTGTTAAAACTGATTTGACCATGGGTTTGGAGCTTTAAAGCAAATGGTTACTACATTAGGTAAGACATGCTGTTGTGCAAGGACTTCAGGGTCGCGCTACTTACGCTGTGGCTGCGGATAAGGTGGTACCTGGGTGTGCATGTGACCTGGAGATGTGGGAAGCTGAGCTGTGGTCGCATTTGGATTAACATTTCCATGCATTATGAAACCTGGAGGTGGAGCATTTTCTCCCTAGGAAATGAGAATATGATAAAAAGGAGGATTACAATTGGAACCAAGAACCTTATCAGATGGATTTATAATCTCTGAAATGGAACTGTTTATTTTGTTAAACTTTACTGTGTAAGAAACACTGCATTTGGCACATTCTATCTTCTTTAGAACACATTTTCTGAGCAACATATTCTAAGTGATTTAAAGATCAGACAGGTCTAAAGTAT
Source organism: Cryptoprocta ferox (assembly GCA_028646485.1). Classification (NCBI taxonomy): domain Eukaryota; kingdom Metazoa; phylum Chordata; class Mammalia; order Carnivora; family Eupleridae; genus Cryptoprocta; species Cryptoprocta ferox. The sequence goes on along the minus strand of CM053567.1, from coordinate 127,996,994 downwards.
TAATCACAATAAATGGCAACATATGCTAATAACTTCATAAAACAGTGTCAATAATATTTATAATAAGTCACCAGGATTTTCCATCTCTACTAAATTCCATCCACACTTTGGAAATATAAGTATAAATGCCACAAGGGAACTTTCATTTCTCTTCAATTTCTGCAATGCTCAAAAACAAAGAAGAAAGAAAAAAGAAAATCTTCAGTGAAATCAGATTTAAACCATTGTTAGAACTTTAGTTTATATTTTTCTAGGTGAGGTCCATTTAGAACGGCAAAAGGAGAGGGAGAAGAAAATAAACTAGTTGTCCCAAAAACTTCTTCTTGTATCCTAAAGCATTAAAATGCAATAAGCAGGTGGACAGATGGGGGAGGGAAAATTAAGAAAAGGTCGGTAGAAAGTATTTAACTATATATATTTAAGTGAGCAGAATTCTGCTCAAAGATGAATAATGAAGGATATACCTGTGTGTCAGAGGGAGAGGCTGCAGGTGGATGGCTGGGAAGGGCGGTAGGAGTTTTGTTACTCCAGGTAGTGGCAGTAGGGGCAATTCTAACCTGAATTGAACAAAGAAATACCAATCACAGAAAATAAAAAATAAAAATGTTAAAAGAAGAAAAATAAAAAAAAAACCCAGAAGGCATTAACAGCCAGATGCAAAGCAAAAAATAAGAGTAACGAGATAGCATATGTTAGTCAGGCAATTGCTTTCAAGGTAGCTGGGATTCCAAAAGAAAAACACATTCACAACAAAAGAGGGAGAGGGAGGCAGTAGAAAAATCAACATAAAAACCTAAATCAAAGCATAAAAAACAATGGCATTCAAGTGTCAGGAATAAGGGGAAAGGCTAGTTCCTGTAAGTAGGTAAGGAAAGAAGCCACTAGGGGAAAAAAGGTAATCGAGTAGAAAAGTGATTTGAAGCATTAATAGTATTCATGCTGCTATTAGATATTGCTACAAGTTCCCTTTTCTGGATTTTATTAGAGCTGCAAAAATCGTATTAGTCCCATATCAGGCTTAGACACATACAATCAGAGAATATTAGAGATCAACTAGACTAATCCCCACCCATGACCACTGAGAAAACCAATGCCCAGAGAAATGGAGGGGCTTCCTGAGGTCCATGCAACTAGTTGGTGACAGAGCTAGGACTGAATCCAGGTCTCCTGATTCCCAGGCCAGTGTTTGCTATACTACACCATGTTGCTTACTTACCCTGGAGTCCTAAGATTAAAAAAAATTTTTTTAAGCTACCAAAATCCTTCTGGTCAAATAAATCTTCATAGAAACTCCAAGTGGAAGTGGAACCCCTACTAATCTGGCCTCCCTCTCACCCCTTTACTCCTGCCTGTAAACATTCCTTTAAAACCACAAGCCACTGTCCTCATCTGGCACATGATAAGCTTTAATCAAGAAAATCATTGGTTGGGGTGTCTGGGTGGCTCAGTCAGTTAAGCATCTGACTCTTGATTTCAGCTCAGATCAAGATCTTGCAGTTGTGGGACTGAGCCCCACATTGGACTCCGCACTGGGCACGGCTTGGAATTCTCTCTCCCTCTCTCTCTTTGCCCCTCCCCTACTCCCATGTGCACACGTACTCTCTCTCAAAATAAACATAAAAAAAAAAAATCACTGCTTAATTTCTGAATTTGTTTTTCTTTTATTAAAATATTAGACTGCTAAGTCAAAGTATAACTAAAGTCTTTCCATTTTTTAGATCTTCCCAGAAAGACAGATAAACTCAAGGACATAAAGAGTAAATATTCTCTTTTCTCAATGTAGAGGGCGTCTCACTTCAGTACCCTTTTCAAGACAGCATGATTGAACAAAAGATGCTTGGGAGTTATAATATCAAGTTTGCTATTAACTAGTCAGGTGATAGTAAGAAAGTTAAGCTCTGTCTTAAAACTCTGGCTTGTCACCTGACGTCTCTGCCTGTTAGTTCTTCCAGCCATTGCCTGCTTTGCCCTATCTATGTCACAGACTTTTCTAAAAGTAGTAAAATCTTCATAAGAGTGGGAAACTTAATCTGTTTTGTTTACCAATATATCAACAGATAGAATAAAGACAGGCATTCATAGTAAAGCTCTTAATAAACAATTATCAAATAAAGGAAAAAATAAAACAAAACAGGGAATGCTCTAGATAGTTACAGTTAAATCCAAATGTGATCTATTCCTGATCAAGTCTTAATCAAAAGTACAACAGACAAAAAAGCACAAATTGATCATTTTTTTTTAGTTTTCCATGATTTTATATTTACTTTTACTGCAATAAATTATAAAAAAGACCTTGTCAATTCTATCAGTAATCTGTTGTATTTTAAAATGGGCAGAGTATCTGCTAACTTTGTTACCAATCAAGACCATTTATTACTTATGAAAATGTACTTTACATTTAAGAACATAAGGTTATCTGCGGGTCCGGAAATATAAATTTCTATATGAAACAGTAAAAGACAGTAAAATGCCACATTTTATGCCACTAAATGTTTTAATTTACTTAATTAAAAATATTTAATCATCTTTATAGTCCCCATGCCCTACAATTTCATATACCTTTGGTCATTCGCTAATATCCAAGTTATCCAAAAAAAAGTATGTTCTGAATACATTACTGTGTTGATACAGAAGACATAGTAAACCTGTAATAATGATTCAGAATAAAATACTCAAAATAAAAGTACCTTTCCTAAAAATATTTCATAGTATTAACTAAATCACCCACAAAATTACTCCCACCACTTTACTTACAGTTTGTTAGATCAATCAAATTGAAGCAGTTTCAAGAACAGATGTACAGGTGTATGGGTAGTTTGAATGATGGAGAAATAAAAAATCTCCCCAGAGAGCTTAAATTAATTTATATCTTAAATATAATCTGTTTGACCAGATTAAAATGAGAATTAAAAAAAAAAAAAAAAAGCAGACCAGGGGCACCTGTCTGGGTCAGCTGGAAGAGCATGTGTCTCTAGATCTCGGAGTTGTGGGTTCGAGCCCCACCCACGTTTGGTGCAGAGATTACTTAAAAAAATAAATAAATAACTTAAAAAAAATAAAGAACAGACCATAAGTATCATTTTCAAGAATATAAAAAGAAAAACTATTAAAACAATATGTTGCCTAGTTTTATCATAGCAGATTAAGGTCTCTTACCCAACACATTTTCTAACAGAATATATATAAATGTTCCTACTTAATCTGTACTGTATCACTCACATGGGGATAATATTGTTGAGCTGGAACTCTTGGCATCTGGGTGTGGCCAGCCACTGGTCCAGGCCTGCCCTTGGGCAGCTGCTGCCTCTCATAAGGAATTTTAGGTGATTCCTGTCCTGGTATAGGCTGTCCTTGTGCTCTACAAAGTCTATCACGAAGCTGCACGATATTTGGCTATAACAAGCAATGGAAGAAAATAAAGCAGAATGTTAGAATTCACTGAAGTATATAGCATGTTGCTTTTCTTAAAGTAAGCTTGATCGGTCATATGCTCCTTGTTCATATGCTGTCTCCTATATAACATAAAAGACGCTGGCACAAGAGGGTTTAACATCATGGCTTCTAATACTCAAGACTGATATCAAAGGCCCATGATAGATCATTTAACTGAGGCAAGGATCTGAATTATGTCCACCACACAGTAGTACGTAAGATCAATGCCACTCATCATCTCTGCTCTTTTGTTATTTTCTTATAGCTGAGTAATGCTCACAAATCACAAAAGTAGTTAAAAAATACAACTTCATTTCTTTATAGGGAAAAAAGGTCCCCAAAAGAATCAACTGCTAATGATGTGATGGAAGAAAATGGTGAACTAAGAAAGAAAGGAAAATTAATTAAAAAAAGAGAGAGACGTTGGAAATAAAGAGTAAGATGTCACACTCACGGTAGCTTATACAGATCTACAATAAGTATGAGTTGACCACATACACGTTCTAGGTATTAACAAACAATAACAAAAAGGTAATGTTAAAATATTCCAGCACGAACTGATTCTAGTAACTTTAAAAGTCATACATTTCTACAAATTCACTAAAGGTTTAAAGTTGTCATTTAAACTGTTAGGTATACTTTAGTGCCTATTAGGGAGGAAGATCAGATACTATAATGGTACCACAAAGTCTTAGGACATATTCCCCAGAAAATACTAAGGGTCTACTGAGATATATGGAAGACAGCAACTTCAAAATTGTTTATTTTTACATAAAGAATGTTCTTTAAAAGTCCAAAGGAAACATGAAGAATAATATATAGAAAATGTATGTGGTTAAGGGCGCCTGGGTGGCTCAGTTGGTTAAGCATCTGACTTCGGGTCAGGTCATGATCTCATAGTTCGTGTGTTCAAGCCCTGAATCAGGCTCTATGCTGACAGTGCGGAGCCTGCTTGGGATTCTCTCTCTCACTCTCTCTCTGCCCCTCTCCTGCTTGCGTGTATACACGTGTTCTCTCTCAAAATAAACTTAAAAAATTAAAAAAAGAAAGAAAATGTATGTGGTTATAAATGGTTTTGAAAATAAAGAGTTTAATAGAGGTTAGAAGATCTAAAGGTCTTAGATTAAATTAGTCCTAAAGGGTCTTCTAACTCAATATTAAAGAGGTGTTTAAAAGTCATAAAATAATTATGCCAAGGTCATCATGAAGTCTGTTTCTATTCTACCCAATAGTCTCATAGATAAAATACAAAGATATGACATGTAAATGTGTTTCAAAACCAACTAGAGAGTCATACCTCCATAAAGCTGGAACACAGATTTCAGTATTTTTACTTAATGAAACTACTCAATGAAATTTACTGACAATTCCCTAGAACAGATAAAATACTGAAACAATTAACTAAAAAAAATCCATCAAAAACAAAAGTTTATAATAAAAAGTACAGATACAAGAAAATATCTTTAAGGCTTAAAATTAAGTTCTGTCAGACACACAATACAGATATAAACATCTTACTTGTAGAAAACTACTCAAACCTCACCCTGATTTCTACCCATGCTCCATTATTAAATTTAGGCTGCCCTCTTCTGTGCTTCCACTGCATTACTATGTCTATCACGGTATGTATCACTTTTGGAATCCTATGTTTACTTGTCTACAGTCAGTTTGAGTTTGGAAAACTAACTTAGGAAAAGAATCCTGGCAATTGTGTCCATCACTACATAGTCAATCACTTACTTAATTCCATTGCACTGAAAAAGCCCGTTTTAATGCATACAAATAATAAATAAGAAATGTAATTCTCCCTGCCTTGGGTATTCTAAAAATATAGTTGTCCACAGACAATATCAGACTGAAATGGTATACAGAATGAATTTCTTCACTAATATCTATGCTGGGGTGGCATTAGTGGGAATTTTAAATAACCCCAATTCCTTAAGTATTAATATTTATAGCTTTCTAACACAGAAGATTTCTACAAAGAACCATGTACAAAGAATCAGCATTTGGCTCAAGAAATTAGAAGGTGGTCCTCTTCCATTTTTTTCCTCAAATACTATGCCCATCAATACAAAGGGATCTATTGTGCTACAAGAGCATCCTATCTCTCCAATACCGTCTGGGTACACCTAAAATGATCCTTGAATAATTTTAACATTCACTTATGGTCAGATGACAGAAATTCAATTGTTCCAAAATCTTCTACTTACCAATATAGCTTATGTTTAATACTAAGTGCTACCTACTGGACTCACCTTACTCACACATTAAAAGAAGAAAAATGGTCAATCCTAATTACCTGGTTGGTGTTTTCAGGAAGAAAAGCCAAGGCTGCAGCAATGCTGCCTTGGGCTGCCAACAAATTAGCATACTGACTCATCTTCTCAGCCAAAAGAACTCCTACAGGATTGGTGTCCATGGCTTGGGTGAGTTGTACAGCTTTTCGCAGGATGACAACTTTCTCAATGAGATCCTAAGTGAGGAAAAGAAGGGAGAGAGAAGGGGAACCAAACAAAATTACCAAGATGCGTATGCAAGAGAACAGGAATAAAGAGTTACTAAGATTTCTAAAACCTACTAAAAGTACATCTTATTATCCTCGCTCTTATTCTGCAACAGCTGACCACCATTTAGGTAAAGTGAAAAAAGAAGGAGGAAGAAGGTATCTTACTCATGGTTAGGGCATAGGTTATTTCCTTCTCTTAAATATTCTTAAACTGCCAGATACTTGTCTAGTGAGCCTAAAGTAGGCAAGCATCCAAAGTGAAAGTGATCAGCAGATAGATGTCCAAAGGCAGAAACCAGGTTCCAGCAGGTATAAAAGGAACTATGACTGAAAACATCATACTACCTCTACTATAAAAACACCACTACTACGAGGTGACCTCCAATGAGATTACTATTTCAACCCCAAGTTTTTCATGTTGCTCTTCAATACCAATTATTTCAACAATGGGAAGCCTCAAGTATAAAGCACAAGAATATCCTACCTATCTGCCCTTCAAAGACACACAGACCCAGAAATGTAAAACAAATGTGCTTTCTCTCAAAAGCACTTAGAAGGAAAACAGTGATTTCCTACCAGATTTTCAGTTTTGATAATGTGATCTTTAAAGTTACAGCTCAGGGCACCTGGATGGCTCAGTCGGTTAAGAGTCTGACTTTGGCTCAGGTCATGATCTCACAGTTTGTCAGTTCAAGCCCTGCGTTGGGCTCTGTGCTGACAGCTCAGAGCCTGGAGCCTGCTTCGGATTCTGTGTCTCCCTCTCTCTCTCTCTCCCCCTCCCCTGCTCACGTTCTGTCTCTCCCTTTCTCTCAAAAATAAATAAACATAAAAAAAATTTTTTTAAGTTACAACTCTATTGAGAAAATCTCTTCCCAGAGTGAAATAGAAATACTCGAATGAAAGACTCCGTTGATTACATCTTTAGAAAAAAAAAATCTAAATACTCTATATTACTCCATGCCTGAAAATAGTCCCCATATTTTTTACTCCCCCTCTTGCCCAGGTTTTAGTGCTACATAGGATTCCATTTACCTCTTACTTTCATTTTCCCTTAATCATGAAGATTAAGATTCTCTGTTGGGACCGGGGATGTCTCCCATTCCTTACCCCACATTGCTTCTTTCCTTCCCCAAGGCAGATAGGGTCACCAGAGGCAAGGAGAGAAGCACGAGGAAAAAGAAGTACACTCTAGGACTGTTTCCATGCTCTTGCCACCTGCTTCCCCTAGTAAACTACCAAATCACAACCTTGATTTCAGGAACTCCATTTTACTATCCTATCCTCTCATACTTTGCCCCTCCAACTATAGCTACAAATACACATAAATTATCCAACAAAAGAACTCATAAAACATAGGTAATTAAGGGGAAAGCAATGAACTTCTGGAACAAATCAATTTCTAGAATAGAAGGAGGGTGAAAGACAACACTAGAAAGTAAGTACCTTTTGTTTCAAAGATACTAACCTGAAGGGACAAAGGATTACTTCCATCTTGAGCTTTAGTCCAACATGCAACTAGTTTCTCTACATTCCCTGCACAGATATAGCAGAGACATGCCTGAGTCTGCAGGAGGCTATCACCTTCACTTTCAAGCCTGGTTCCCAAAAGATCTATAGATCAAGAGGATAACAAAATAAGATTATACTCAAGGCAATCTGTATACGAAATCGTAAGTAGACCAATAATATTTTCAGAAGTACAAATTAAACTTCACAATCAATGGGTAGCGGATAGAAACAAAATCACTGTTATGCAAATGCTCAGTAAATATTTATTTATTAAATGAATGGAAGTGCATGACAAATTGTATATAATAAACGACTTCTCAAGATTCTATATGCCTGCCTAGTTGCAGAATGAATTTCTATTAATTGCATTAAAAATAATGAATGGAAAGAACATTTGAACAGAAAAATCCTAATGAACATTAACTGCATTTCAACATAACAGATATTTGTGTAAATAGTAGACTAAAATATGGCACATTTGGAATGAACATCGATGGTAGGTAGGACTACAATAAATTACTTGTGATTATAATGTTAATATCTTATAACTTTCATAGTCTCATAATACTTTCAAGGTAGCAAATGGTTGGTTGTTCTGATACCAGCAGTTTGAAGCTTCTGTTCTTACAACTAAGGAGTATCATTCCTTAGCCACCAGTCTAGTCACAGCCTTTAATAGTAATTTATAATCTCCAATCAAATGTTATAATTACTAATTTTACAAGCCAGTATTTATTAGGAGAAAAATGATTATGTGTAATTTTACATATAATAGACTAAGACTTAGAAAGTGATCTTTCCTTGGTCATACAACTAGTAAGTGGTGGAGGCAAGATTCCAGGTCTGGTCTGCTGGAAACCAAAATCGTTAAGAAGTATTACTAAAAATAATGACAAGGTATGGAGAAGTAATGTAGTTAATGATTCTGAGAAAAGTATTCAAATGAGAACTTCTTTTTCTTATCTATGATTAGCTGGTTTGCAAACATTTCTAATAATATCTGTTATTAAGTTTATTTAAAATATACGATGCCATATATATTATATAAATATAAGGCTCATTTTCTTACCACAAAGGGCTGAAAACTCATCTGGTTTAGCATAAGTCAATACTGCAGCTAAAGCCTCTCTCCAATTTTTAAGGTCACAAGACTCAACAATTTCTTTCCAGTTCTTCATCACCACTGCAGTAATTAGCTTAAGAAAGGAAAATAAAGGGAGAATTAAAAACCTTTGGTAGATTACTAAAAATAAACTCTGGTCAATCAATCATATCTTTTAAATCTACTATTTATAGTATTTCATGCAGAATAAAGTAGCAGTAAGGTGAAGAACATCCTTGAACCAACTGACATAAAAGATGGTTATTATTTTTCCTCAAAAAAAAAAAAAAATCCAAACAAGCCCCATCACACAAACATATATTATAAATATGCTTAGAAGGAGGGATGCCAGGCTGGCTCAGTTGGAGGAGCATGTGACTCCTGATCTTGAGATAGTGAGCTAAAGCCCCATGTTGGGTGTAGAGATTACTTAAAAAAAAAAAACTTAAAAAAATACGCTGAGAAGGAAAAGTATAGGGTATTATCAAAACATTAATAGAAGACATGACTTGATCTAATGGATCAGGAAAAATGTTTTGAGTACATGTGAGATATGAAGTCAAAATTAACTTCTTCAAGGTTGGGAAACATTAATAGTCGGGAGGCAGAGTAGGAGGACCCTAGGCTCACCCTGTCCCACAAGTACAACTAGACAACTCTCCAATCATCCTAAATACTCCAGAAATTGAAAATCAGTCAGGAAGTTCACACACACAAAGTATATAAAATATAATAACATATATATATAAAGTGGGGAGAGGAGAAAAGAATGGGTTTAAACTTAAACAACCGTCAAATTAACACAGACTGCTATATGCAGAAGAAGTTATACACAAACCTAATGGTAACCATAGATCAAAGACCATTCCTGGGGCACCTGGGTGGCTAAGTTGGTTAAGTGTCCAACTCTTGGTTTTGGTTCAGGTCATGATCTCATAACTCATAAGTTTGAGCCTGCACTATTAGTGCAAAGCCTACTTGGGGTTTTCTGTCTCCCTCTATCTGTTCTTCCCCCACTCACGCTCTGTCTCTCTTTCTCTCAAAAATAAACATTAAAAATTTTTTTAAATGTTTTTATTTATCTTAGAGAGAGAGAGAGACAGCGTGAGCAGGGGAGGGTCAGAGAGAAAGGGAGATATAGAATCCGAATATAGGATCCAGGCTCTGAGCTAGCTGTCAGCACAGAGCCTGACGCAAGGCTCGAACCCATGAACCATGAGATCGTGACCTGAGCCGAAGTCGGACACTTAACCGACCAAGCCACCCAGGTGCCCAAAAATAAACATTTTTTAAAAATAATTCTTTATTACAAGGAATAAAGAGAAATTCAGATCACTAAAGAAAATCAGCAAATGTGAAAGAAACACAAGAAAGGATCAGAGAAAGTCTCTAGAAACAACCACAAAACAAGTAATAAAATGGCAATAAATACATATCTATCAATAATTGCTTTGAAAAAAAAAATTACTTTGAATGTATATGGACTAAATGCTCCAGTTAAAAAGATGTAAGGTGTCAAAAAAATAAAAGACATAAAGTAGCAGAATGGATAAAAAAATAAGACCCATCTATAAGCTGCTTACAAGAGACTCATTTTAGACCTAAAGATACCTGTAGATAGAAAGTGAGGGGATGGAAAACATTTATCATGCAAATGGATGTCAAAAGAAAAGCTGGAGTAGCAATACTTGTATCAGACAAACTACACTTTCAAACAAAGACTGTTAACAATAGACAAAAATGGCTACTATGTAATAATGAAGAGGACAATCCAACAAGAAGACATACAATTGTAAATATTTATGCACCCAACAGAGAAGCACCCAAATACATAGAACAATTAATAACAAAACATAAAGGAACTAATTGATAATAGCACAAAAATGGCAGGGGGCTTTAACACCCCACTTACATCAACGGACAGATCATCTAAACAGAAAGTAAATAAGGAAACAATGGCTTTGAATAACACATTGGACCAGATGGACTTAACAAATATATTCACAACATTTCATCCTAAAGCAGCAGAATACACATTCTTTTTGAGTGCACACAGAGCATTCTCCAGAGGGGCGCCTGGGTGGCTCAGTTGGTTAAGTGGCCGACTTTTGATTTCAGCTCAGGTCATAGTCTCATGGTTCATGAGTTCAAGTCCCACATCGGGCTCTGTGCTGACAATGTGGAGCCTGCATGGATTCTTTCTCTCTGTCTGTCTCTCTCTCCCTCTCCCTCTTTCAAAATAAATAAATAAACTTAATAAAAAATATTAAAAAAAAAAAAAGAACATTCTTCAGAATAGGAACTCATACTGGATCACAAAATAGGCTTCAATAAATACAAAAAAACTGCAGTCACACTATGCACCTTTTTTGACCATGACACTATGAAACTAGAAATCAGCCCCAAGAAAAAATCTGCAAAGATCACAAATACATGGGAGTTAGATAACATGTTACTAAATAGTAAATGGGTCAACTAGGAAATAAAAGAAGAAATAAAAAAAGTACATGGAAACAAATGAAAATAAAAACACAACAGTCCAAAACCTCTAGGACACAGCAAAAGTGGTTCTAAGAGGGAAGTTTATGGCAATACAGGCCTACCTCAAGAAGCAAGCAAAATAATTAAATAACCTAAACTTGCACCTAAAGAAGCTACAAAAAGAACAACAAATGAAACCTAAAACAAGGAGAAGGAAGAAAATAATAAAGATTGGAGAAGAAATAAATGACATAAAAAATAAAAAAATATATAGAATAAATCACTGAAACCAGGAGCTGGTTCTTTGAAAAAATTAATAAAATTGATAAGTCTCTGGCCAGACTTATGAAAAAGAAAAGAGAAAGGACCCAAATGAATAGAATCACAAAGGAGAGAGGAGAAATAGCAACCAACACCACAGAAATACAAACAATTATAAGGAATATTATGAAAAATCTATATGCCAACAAATTGGACAATTTAGAAGAGGTGAATTCCTAGAAACATAAATTACCAAAACTGAAACAGGAAGAAATAGAAAATTTGAACAGACTGATAACAAGCAAAGAAAGTGCATCAGTAATCGAAAAACAAAAGTCCAGGAACAGATGGCTTCACAGACGAATTCTACCAATTCTATACCTATTTTTCTCAAAGTATTTGAAAAAAGAGAAAAGAAAGAAAAACTTCCAAATTCATCCTATGAGGCCAGCATTACCGATACTAAATCAGATAAAGACAATACAAAAAAAGAACTACAGGCTACTATCTCTGATGAACATATATGCAAAAATCCTCAGCAAAATACTAGCAAATCAAATCCAACAATATATTTAAAAAAATCATTCACCACAATCAAGCGGGATTTATTCCTGGGCTGCAAGAGTGGTTCAATATTCACAAATCAATCAATGTGATGCATCACATCAATAAGAGAAAGGATGGGAACCGTATGATCCTTTCAATAGATACAAAAAAGGCACTTGACAAAGTACAACAATCCACTCGTGATAAAAACCCTCTAGGTTTAGAAGGAACATACCTCAACATAATAAAAGCCTTTTTTGAAAACTCACAGCTAATATCATCCTAAATGGGGAAAAACTGAGAACTGTTCCTCTACAGTAAGGAACAAGATAGAAATGTCCACTCTCGCCACTTTTATTCAATGTAGTACTGGAAGTCTTATCCACAGCAACCAGACAACAAAAAGAAATAAAATGCATCCAGATTGGCATTGGAAGAAGTGAAACTTTCACTATTTGCAGATGACATAATATTCTATGTAGAAAACCCAAAAGATTGTACCAAATAATTGCTACAACTGACCAATGAATTCAGTAAAACCGTAGGATACAAAATCAAAGTACAGAAGCCTGTTGCATTTCTATACACCAATAATGAGGCAGGAGAAAGAGAAATTAAGGAATCAATCCCATTTACAATTGTACCATAAAATACCTAGGAATAGTGAAAGACGTGTACTCTGAAAATTATAAAACACTGATGAAAGAAATTGACGATTACACAAAGAAATGGAAAGATATTCCATGCTCATAGACGGGGAGAAAAATATTAAAATGTCTATACTACCTAAAGCAATCTATACATTTAACGTAATCTCCATCAAAATGCCAACAGCATTTTCCACAGAGCTAGAAATAAACAATCCTAAAATTTGTATGGAACCACAAAAGGCCCCAAATAAACAAAGCAACTTGAAAAAGAAAAGCACAGCTGGAGGCATCACAATTCTGGTCTTCAAGTTACATTACAAAACTGTAGTAATCAAAACAGTATGAAACTGGCACAAAAACAGACACACAGATAAGTAGAATAGAATAGAGCTTCATTAAATAATTACAAATCACACAAAATCCCTAGGCACAACAAAGATGTTTATTACTATCTATATTAGGAAAATATTAAAAACTAAATACCTCAAAATAAGAGAAATAATATGTATCTTTACTACAAAGCATTATAGAGCAATTAATTTTTGTAAGAATCTTTAATGATATGGCAAACAACTTACAATTTAAGTAGTAATATCTATAAACAAACCTACAAACATATATACATCCCTATGATCCTGATTCTGTTTCAAAAAATTCTACAAATACATAGAAAGAGGTATAAAAGGGTATGTACCAATTTGATGGAAGAATTAGAATATAAAAATTAAAATACATATCTTTAAATTTTTCTATGTTCTAACTTTTCTACAATAAAAATATGAAAAGTACTTCTCATTAAAAAATTATGTACACCAAGTACAAAAAATAAAAATAATAACAATGCCATACTATCAACAATAACTATTTCTGGTTCAAGGAACTATGGATGGGTTTTTTTTTTTTTTGTTTTTCTTTACTGTTTTCTGCATATCAATTATCTATAGTAAGAATGTATTGCTTTTATAATCAGAAAAGTGTTATAGTTTACCTATTTTTAAAATAACATACCCTGGTAATTTTGCTTTGGGATTTTGCAAAGTATTTTTTCTGGGTTCGAGCCAAGAGTTCTTGTCCACCTGCTATGGCCAATATGATGGCATCAGCCATGCGGTTATCATGTAAACAAAGGTCAACAGCACTCTCAAAGTTACCCGTCAGCAAAGCCTGAGTAATTAAACCATCAATATCTGCAATAAGGAAATAATACACCCAAGTTAAAAAAGGTTTTGTAAAAGAAAAACTCTTACACATACCAACTTTTACATGCACACACAAAGGAGCAAACAATGCTAATTTCTGAATATTACTAGGGGATCAATTTCTAACACAAATTGTTAAGATCTATGAAAATATATTGAGATGCATATAAGTAAAACCAGGTAAAATAACACATTTTTCAGACTGCTTAAACTGGAATAATAGAGATCATTACACAATTTTTACCACATAGATGTCAGAACATACCACTATCTCCAAGAGACTGATTATATATACTAAATAACTGAGTTCTTCTTTTAAACCCTCTACCACTTGTAACAAACCATTTATAACTTAAATTTAGGGACTATTTGCTTCCAAATAGTTAAAAATAAAAATGAAATAAGTACTTACCACCACTGATGGAGATGTTAAATGTTCCTCCTGCTGGTGGTAGAAATTCAGATTCTTGTTTTCCCTCTTTAATGCACTAAAGAGATGGAAAGGGCAGCAATTTAGCCAGAGTGACACTGTGGAGTAATTTACTGGCAAAACAAAATTTACATATGATTATTCACCTACTGACTAGATGACATGAGCAGTTATTCCAGAAAAGTTCTCAGATCCAAGACTTTCCTAAGTATTAACTCCCATTATAAAATTATAAATAAAATCCAAGGTCATCAGGAATGTTAAACAAACTACATATCTATTACTGAAGCTCAGAAATTATTGAAGAATGTTTGTTTTCTTAGATACTTCAAATAAAAGGAGCTTGAAACAAGCAAAATACATGTTTTTAATTTTACCATATTTAGATTTTTAAAACAACTCTGCTTCTACACAACTAAAATTTTCTAGGTCTAAAAATTTCTGTCCGTTAGGTTTAGTTATAAGGCCTTTTTGTTTTAATTGAATCAATCATGAAAGAAAAATTAACATCACTTGGTGCCCTTATCCAAATGCTATACAAAAGACTGTATGAATATACTCAAATTCAATTACAGACATTGTATTCTCTTAAATTTGTCATACCTGCATTAGCAGGTTGGTCTGGCAAAAAGATATACAGTTCTAAGTTTCTGAAACTACCTATAAGTATATTTTCTTTCTTTAGAAGAAAAGAAACATAATGAAGACATACTGCTGGCAAATAGTGTAAATGCTTTATTTTCTAGGCATAAAAATTCACGAGAAGACAAAAATAAAATATATTAAAGAGATTATAGAGAAAATTTTAAAGAAAAAGACAGCTGTCTTGCAGGAGATAAAATAGCTATCTTCTGTGCATGTTACCTATACATCTGAACGTAAACATCTAGTATTCAAAGTCAGGGGCATTTTTGGATTGGGGAATTTTAGTGCAGAGCACAGCATAGCATCATCAAGGCTTAATTAGTTAATATTGACTATTACAGAAGAATAACTAAAATCTTAACTCTTTCCCTAATTAAAGGGAAGCATTTTAGAACTTTAAAACTCAAAAAAATTTTAGAGCTTAAATTATTCCTATTAATAAATCAGACACTGATCTGATTATATTCACTAACTTAACAAAAAAAACTTTTCTTTTTTTTAGCTCACAGTTTTTCAAATTTGTTTTCTAAGAAAACAATTAATAAACTTATTGACTTCTGAAATGTAAATAATGGTGAAAAAACCAGTTGACTGCATACTGAGTATTTTCAATGTGTTAACTACTATGTCTGATTAAAAAAATAGCATTATCAAGGTAAAGGAGACAATCCTATCTCCTTAAACAGAATTTTTTGGAATACTATGAAAGTATACATTGGTGACTATCATTTTGTTAAGTGCATTTTATTCTGCTCTATTAATTCATAAGCGTATTTCCAAATGGCCTTCTATTTGATAATACATAGTTAATCTAGTTGTACATAAATGAAAGTACATTTCTTCAATGTATCCTACAATTCTGTATAGGTATTCCCAAAAGTGGTTCAAAGTTTTACTAAGATTTTACACATATTCTCTATTTTCAGAATAAATAAATGTCAGAAGAGCCACTTCTAAGGAAAGTTGTTTTTTAAATAATTATCTTGTAAAAGTCTAAATTTTCTGATGAATTGCTCTTATAACTTAGCAAAGGATTGTAGGAGACATCCCATAGTCAGGGTATCTCCATACCACAAAGAACAATGAAAAAGTCAAAGATGAGGTGAGAAATGAGAACTTGTTGATTAATTGTCCAAGATGAAATATAATTAGAAAGCAAGAAAAGTACAGAATTATTTAGTAGTGGTTAAAAAAAAACCCAGAAAGACATAAGGAAAAAAATTAATGATACAACTCTGTGTTCAAGGACTCTTTTTAACTGGTTATAAAAATTGTCAACTACAACTCATATAACATGTTTATCATGTCAATCAATAAATCATGACAGTTCAAATTAGTGAAAATTTCTATACCTGGATTCAAGGTTCAAGACTAATCTAGAAGCCTTTGTCACTCACTGAACACAGGTCCTATATATTGTGTCAAGAAAAAACGTTAACTTTACATGCAATGCATTGTGGACATCTGAGCAATATCTCTTTTCATTTTGACATGCTGATACCCATTGACCAAATTAAGTCAATCTCATGTCAACTGTTAATTTTAAGACATATAATCCAGAAGCTAGGTCAGAGGACTCAAGATTTAATTGATGATAGTTCTGTCAAACTAGTAAATAGACTCCTACCCCAAAAATCTCTAAGAAAACAATATATTCCAACTTCATTCTGGAATAAGTAGTCAAGCAAAATTTCCATATTTCAATGTGAGATAAACAAATATCACATACTTCCCCAATGTAATTAAAAATGAAAAAAATAAGTACCTCTCCCAAGAGCTGCTCTTCAGCAGCAGGGCTCTCCTCCCCATCACTCTGTGCTACTTGGTCAGAGTCTTTAAGAGCCTTTGGTACACAAAACAATTACAGAGGAAGTTGAAGAATGCAGCATTAAAAGAATATTAGTGAACAAGGAAGACAAAAGACCCAACCAACCAAATTTAGAGCTAGTTTAATAAGAAGCAACACTAAGTAAATTTATTTAAGAAACACTAATAGAGGAAAAGCAAAGAGCCATGATTGCTAAGACTTTCCTTTTGCTCTCTCCCCCCAGCCCCCATCAAATGTCCCTTGGGAACAAAGATCTTAACCTTAAGTATCTGAGTAGTCACTGATATTGTTTTTCCTCTTTTGCAAAATTCAAATATTGTCAAGAGAAAGGAATGCTCTACCAGCTAAACTTATACTATTTTAAAATGATAGTTTTTCACTTATTAAAATATCTACAATTAGCATTTATTTTTACACTGTAAAGCAATAAAACAAACATATTTCTTAAATTACATTTCCTTCTGTGTTATGACCTAAACCAAATTTTTGGAAGGCAGCTATTTTTAAAGGCCTTCTTACCACATCAGGTCCATCCACTTTGTTCAAGGCCAAAGCAATCTGAAATAAAAACAACAATTCACCTACTACATGGAATTCTATTTCAACACATATAGCAAATGTTTACGTCTTTCTCTATTTCCATTGGCAAAATCCACAAAAGTTCAGATCAAGGATGGTTGTTTAAAGGAATAAAACCTGCTATTCAATCACAAACCTAACCTCAAAACAAGCATGCTTTCTTTTACTTTGTTTTAAATAACTATAATTAATTTTTAAAAATTTCTTCAGGTACTCACTATGGAAAGAACTGCTATTACAAGTATTTTGACAAACAAATTCTATTTTCTCATTTTTGCTATTGGGTATTCAGTAAAACTTTAATATTAATCTCTTACAAACCTAAAAGTTATAGCACCAAGAGGTTTAGACTAATAATAAAATTAAAGATAAAAAAATTTAAGGAATGAGCAAAGACACACAGTCAATAAGCGGTAGAGCTGTGATGTGACATCGAAGGGTCACGAATCTTCTTTGGGCTCAGCATCGCTCATAGTGCATAGTATCTAAGCTGTACCACATATGCAACAACTCTGCAATGCTACAGAAAACTTTAGACACTCTGAAAAAACAACAAAGGGCTAATACAAATTACACAAAGAACCTAAAATATTTCCTTCAAGGTTTTCAAAGTCAGAGTGTTTTTCATGCTGTTCATGTCAATAATGTGGGATGAGCAATAATTAAGCCCCTCTTTGAGAAGACTAAAAAATTGGAATAGGACTTTCTTTTTATTTTTATTTATTTTTTTAATGTTTTATTTTTAAGAAAGAGAGAGTAAGAGAGAGAGAGAGAGAGAGAGAGAGAGAGAGAGAGGTAGAGAGGGAGAGAGAGGGGATCCAAAGCAGTTCTGCATTGTCAGCACAGAGCCCAATGCAGGGCTCACACTCACGAACCTGCGAGATCATGACCTGAGCTGAAGTCGGATGTTTAAATGGGCCACTCAAGTACCCCAGGACTTTCTCCTTTTAAAAGAGAATCTTTTTTTAAGTCAAAATAATTAAGCAAATCAGTTGGACTTCTGTTTATTCATGGTCAGTACAATAAATCGCCCTTGTTCCAAAATAATTTACTATTTATTTGTCAGCTGGACCAACTCAATACAGAGTTTGGGAATGTGGCTAAAGGCGTAAACAGCGAGGGTAGAAAATAGTGGTAACTTCAAACAGTACTCTATTCTTCATTACTTAAGCTGTAGTAAACACAGGGTGATCTCTAACGGTTTCCCCTTTTTCTTTACCCTCAGGGCCACTGGTTACACACCCTCTTAAAATCTATGTGTTATTGCCAGTGTTTGACGTTCAGAACCTCTTCGCTTTCTTTCAAGGCCCAATTCTACCTGATATGACACAGCTCATTAAATCAAATTTGAATTAAAGGTGGTTCTGGCACCTTCTAAATCCAGGTACAAGGTGGAGTTACACACTTAATAGTATGTATTTAGAACTTTGGCAACAAAACACAAATTCTTATTAAATATTTATTGAATATTTGAGGTTATCTGTGTAGAAGTTTATAAAAAAGAAAACCTATGCTACATAAATATTTCCTTGTATAAGCACACAGGCTCTTAACCTTTCCCAGAATTTACCTTCTTTCCTAGGTCTTCTTTTCTGTATCCTAGAAGTTCGAGGTATTTTCCCCGAGAATCATCCTCAAAGTTTACCTTTAAAAAGGACATAGTCTTGAAATAAAGATCTGCATTTAAAGTTTTAATTAATTGATCAAATTCCAAGTAGAATTATGAAAAATCATCAAAAATAAGATCTACTAAAGTCTAGTGTATCAAAGAAAGCTTTCTATATCTACTATATAGAAGACTCACTGAAAGATTCTCCAAAATCATTTTTTAAACACATTACTTTTTAAATATTAAGTATACTAGTAATTAATTATCCTTGTTGAATAAAGCTTACTTTTATTTTTTAAGTGAGCCCTATGCCTACTGTGGGGCTTGAACTCATAACCCCCAAGATCAAGAGTCAAATGCTCTACCGACAGAACCAGCCAGGCATGCCAAAGTTTACATTAAACCATAATTTTTGTGAATACAAACGAAGTCACGTCCAATGGTTACATGCATGCAGAACCCAACTCTTTGTGGAACACTCAATGTCCTAAAACTCTTTCCCCAAATTCATAATTACAAGATATGAAATTCTATAATTTTAGAAGTTAACCTTGTTATATTCAAGATCTCTTTGAAAAATTCGGTATCGAGAAACAGACATTGCACTGGATGCAAAATGACCAGCCAGAAAACTATTTTCTATTGTCTTAAATGTAATGCAGTAAAAGCAATGAGAAATGACCAGCCAGAAAACTATTTTCTATTGTCTTAAATGTAATGCAGTAAAAGGAATGAGAAATGCTTCCAACCTCTTTCCCCTGTAACTTTCCCCTCTTTTCCCATTTTCCTTAACTGGATCTATTATGGAAATTAAAAATTCTATGTTTCTATTATACTAAGCTCTATGTTATAATTTTAAAATAGATCTGCTGAATGTGATGTCTCTCTCACTTAAATGCAACTGTTACATCATTTTTTACTTATTAAACAAAGTACTTCATATTAGGCTTTTCAAAGCAGAGAATAACTCTTGACATAAAACTATGGTCGTGTGCTCCTCACGTGTCTTTAAGTTCATCATGAAGCTGCTGAAATCACAATTTTGCAATAATTTCTTTATTAAGACAGATTTAGAATATAATGGGAATAGTTAAATTTGCAGATAATGAAATGGTTTTAATACCAACTTTACCTTCAAAAAGGACCATACGTTTTTTTCAAACTCGGTCTGAGAAGCATCAATTTTTTTCTGACAATAATTGACAAACCCTTGTGACTGCACAACTTGCTGAAGTTGATCTGATCGGCTGAGGAACTCCTTTTCTGTTACAACCTGACTAATGAACACGTGGTGGTGGTGCTGCTGCTGCTCAGCTCCCTGCTGAGATGGCGTTTTGACATTCTCAAAGGTAACCAGTTTGCCTCCAAACTAGAAAAGGACAAATGAACAAAGTCAGTTTGAACCCCAAGGATAAGGCCAAAAACTGTGCTTATTGTAAAACCTGCTAACAGAAAGAACTATGGCCTTAATATATACCGCTCTGGACAAAATTGGCTGGTACAGTCTCCCATACTCCACAGTCTGACCCTGATCTTCAATTACTACTCTTCTTATTACCAACTACCTTCTAGAAAAAATGTACTATTTGCTGTGCCCCATAATTTCTCACCTACTTGTTTTTACTAACTTCTACATACTCAATGTTACTTCTCTTTAAGGCCCAGGCAAATGTCACCTCTTCCACCTCAGATGCCCTCAATATATTATAGATCTTTTTTTTTTCTTTTAAAATACAGAATGCTTCATGAATTTTCAGGTCATCCTTGTGCAGGGGCCATGCTAATCTTCTCTGTATCATTCCAATTTTATTATATGTACTGCCCAAACGAGCACTATAGATCTCTTTTGATTCAACTATTAGCTATATGTATTTGCCTCACCTTCTGTTCTAGGCTCTAAGTTTTAAAGGGTGGCAGAATATGCCCCTCCAAAATACGTCATTGGGCATAAGGACTATTTGGAGCTAAAAACTACTTGAAAACCAGCACGAAAGAAAGGCACCCTGACTTCCTCTTTTTTTAAAACATATATATTTTTTATAGTTAATTTATTTTGAGAGAAAGAGAAAGAGAGAATGAGCTGGGGGAGGAGCAGAGAGAGAGAGAGGGAGAGGGAGAGGGAGAGAGAGAGAGAGAGAGAGAGGGAAACAGAGGGTCCCAAGCAGGCTCTACACTGTCAGCATGGAGCCTGACTCAGGGGTCGGAACTCACAAACCACAAGATCATGACCTGAGCTGAAATTAAGAGTTGGACGCTTAACTGACTGAGCCAACCAGGTACTCCGACCTCCTCTTTTCTACCTAAAAGTAGGAGATGAAACTCCCATGTGAGAGTTGCCCTCTCTATTCCAGAGGGAAAGAAACATTCTTACACCAGAGTTAGGAGTCAGGCTGAGAGAAATCTGTATTTGCAGACCTTGTAGAGATTTAGTCTCTCTAAATATTTTAGGTACAACTGCCATTTTTTGTTCAACCTATTATATAAGCACTTAGGTTTTGCCATTTGTTTGCATCTTCATTTTCCAATGAGGGCTCATGTATACATAAAAATTTGTATGCTCTTCTCCTATTAATTTGTCTTATGTCAATTTAATTCTCAGGCCCAGGTGAAAACCCTAGATGAAAAGTTCTGCTCCTCTATATTTCCAAGGAAGGTTCTGTGGTTCTGTATCTAGTTAATCTCATATCTCCTACAGTAACTATAGTACCTTGAATATAACAAGTAGACAGTTAGGTAAAGAAGGAAGCACAGGACCAAATCCTATCCTTCATACTCAGTAATTTTTGTATAAGGATTATGGTTTTTACATAAACTTATCTTTTTTTTTAATGTTTATATATTTTTGAGAGAGAGAGACATAGTGCGAGCAGGGAACAGACAGACAGATAACAAGGGGACACAGAATCTGAAGCAGGCTCCGGGCTCTGAGCTGTCAGCATAGAGCCTGATGCAGGGCTCAAAGTCGTGAATCACCAGATCATGACCTCAGCCGAAGTTGGACCCTTAATCAATTTAGCCACCCAGGTGCCCCCATAAACTTAGCTTTTTAATTGTCTACTATGTTCAAAGTTCTTGTAATGTCATACATTCTAGGAAATATCAAGAAAACATAAAGCACTATCTTTAGGGAATTTAACATGAAAATACAACTAAAACAAAAGGCACTTGTAAGTTCTAAATGTGGTTCAGATAATACCACACAGGATATGGAACGTCATAGAAAGGCAATACTGCTAGGTTTCCCCAAGTTTTAGGGGAGTTGGTGAAAACTGCATCCTCCAGAACCAAGACCTAAACTGGGTTTCACAAAAGGATTTATCCATTTGCTTGGTTCTATGTAATAATATAATGCTACAGAATTGCAATAATGATAAGTGCTGCTTGCTAGTCATCATTTTTGCAAATCAACCAAAACACATATGGATACCGAACACAATAAAAATCTTTTTAAAGTCTTAACAATATAAAAATACTGTAATTTACAAAAATTGGTAGAAATAAAAAATTTGGAAAGAAAAATTGGAAAAATTGGAAGGAAGCATAAGTACTAATTTAACATTGCATAGAAGAGTTTTAATACTATATGAAGTTGATATATCAAGACATGGACGTTTAGGTATATTATTTACATTTATAAAGATAGGCACAAAAAATTACCCAAACTTCTAAAACTTCAATGGTAACCTAAAGATATTTGAGGGGGACACTGAATTCTACCCCTCATATCCATAGAGAGGGCATTTTTCTTGCATTCTATAAGAGGAACCAGCAGAGGAAGAACACTTCCAGCCTCTCTCTGTCCTTCACTCTCCTGGAAGAGGACTGACTGATGTTCTTCAGGCGAGAAATGGCAGCATGCTCACATCTGCTCTTGAGGGCTTCTTTTTGTATCTGTCTTCCTTCATAGAGCAATAGTCCATATAGATAAGCTGCCAGTACCTTCAAAGAAAGTCCTCCAATACTTAGATTTGCCTGTAACTAGGTTAGTAAGGCTGCCTAATGCATGGGTGATGCCAAAAAAAATGTTTATCAAGTCAGATGCTGGAAATACAGAAGCAAACAAAACAGCCCAGCTCTCACGGAGTCTATGTTCTAGTTTGTTAAAAGGTACACTATGGTTGAACACATCTAACCTATAGCCTCCAATCTAGCATGTGGCAGCACTTAAGCAGATATTTTGATTCTCCATCTCTCTTACTTGGTTTTAAACTCATATGGGGAAGAAAGGAGTGTAATTTATTGTCTTTATAATACTCTAATACTAGTAAGTGGGGGTGGGTGAACGGGGAGGAGGAAGACATTCACTTCTCATTCCCAAGATAAATATATAGTGAACACTTTCTATTTGTCAGGCACCATTCTAGGCACTAGAAACATACCTGTGAACTAGACAGTCTGTCCTCAAGAAGCTTATATCTGGGGGGAATCTTTTCTGTACAGTATGGTTTTCTTATAAACCTTGTACATATACAATTTTATAATAATAATCATTTTAATTACTTAGGGAAGGAAGGAACTAACTGGATGAATGGTTAGGATTCAGGAAAGAAAGTGGAAAGTCATAAAAGAAAAATGCAAAGGCAGGAGTAGATAGTAGAGAAAACTAAACAGGAATGATGAGACTAATTAAATCCAAAGAATGGATTTATGAGTGACATAATCAAAGGTCTATTTTAGGAAGATTAATCTAGACTATGTAGTTGGATTGGAGGGGGAATGGACAAGCAATAGACATGTAATCATATAACAGCTCAGTGTGAAAAGATGAAATATTAGGCAGAGTAACCACAATGTAAAAGGAAGAATTAAATCCAAATGATTTATCAGAAGAGCAATATCTGGACCTAAGAAATGAATACAAGAGGTCAAAGGAAAAATTCTAAGCCTGATTAATAGAAGAATGATAGCAATAATTCAATAGTAGCTGCAGAGGAGACCATTCATTCAGTTTTGGTAAATATGAAAATACAGAATTCTATGATGTGTATAAATTCTGTTACAATGATGGGAAATTGGATAATATGTTTATGTTTTTAAGTAATCTCTACCTGCAGTGTGGGACTTGAACTCATAACCCCAAGATCAAGAGTCTCATATTCTACCGACGGAGCCAACTAGCCACCTCAAATAATGTAAGTTTAGTATCTTAGTTTTAGGCATTATTACCAAAAGACTCACTCTCATCATTATGCACAGTAGGCATCAGATTTGATTGGCAGAATAGCTAAACTCTTTACATGGGTAAGATTAGACATGTTCTTTAATTTCTCTGTGCCTCTCTTTATCTACAAAAACGGAGATAATAGTAAGAGCTATTTTACAAGCAGTTGTGAGAATTAAATGAGTTACTATATGCAAATGCTTACAACAGTGCCTGGTACCCAGTACATAAATATACTTTAGCTATTTAAAAAAATACACTTTTGGCACAAAAACAGACACATAGACCAATGGAATAGAACAGAGAACCCAGAATTGGACCCACAAACGTATGGCCAACTAATAGATAAAGAAAATGTGGACTATTTTTTCAGCCTTTTAAAAGTAGGAAATCTTGTCAGACACTGCAACACCTTGAAGACATTATGCTACGTGAAACAAACCAATCACAAAAAGACAAACATGGCATGATTCCATTTATATGAGGTATCTAAAGTTGTCAAACTCAGAAACAGAAAGTAGAATTCCAGCAGGTAGGGAAGGGGAAAACGAGTAGTTATTGTTCAATAGGAAAAGAACTTAAGTTTTACAAGATAAAAGGTTCTGGAGATCTGTTGTGCAACAAATGTATATAGTTAACATACTGTAATTTACATTTAAACATGGTTCTGGTGGTAAGTTTTATGTTACATATTTTTACATAAAAAAATAAAAGAAATTGGCAATTAAAAAGTTAGAAGGAATAAAGAGAAGGAAGGACACACAGATACACCTTCCTCCAAAAAAAATAAAGATGAAGAAGAACAAAGTTATGAAGGAATGAGAGATAAAGGAACGCAAATTTATTAAGGGAATGGACAGAGTGAAGGTTGTACTATGATGTAAATGTACTTAATGCCATTCAACTGTATGTTTCTAAATGGCTAACATGGTAAATTTTATGTTATGTATATTTTATCACAATTTAAAGTAAAAAAAAGGAGGTCCTATTTTTCCCGAGAAGCCATTTTGAATAATGAAAAATCTACAAACATATTTCAAACTCAAATCTTCTTCCATCTGAGTGATCCTATAAGAACCCTTTACTAACAGAAGTCCTTTGTGCTTATGGACCATAGAAACAAATCCACCTACTGAAAAGGAAGCACCAACAGGCCTTCGGATCCACTTGGGTGGCTTCTTCAGAGGCAACACTATACTATGCTGAGCAGTTTGCTGAGGAATTTGTAATGGAGGAAGGGGCTGTCCTGTGCCAAAGGGATCAAGATTCCCAAAAGATGATGAAAGCTAAAAAAAAAAATAGTGCAAGAATTTGTAATTTATATGAGATAACATGTTTTTAAGTCATACTCGAGAAATATTTTTATCACAATTATCCAATTAATCTGTAGCATTGATAGTAAAGTCATTTTCAAAATAATAACATGGTAAGATATTTTTCAATTGTTATGATTTAAAATCCTAATGCTCTCTATTACCTTGTCAACTTGTTTCTGCCTTAAGCCATCTGCGCTCCCACCCATGATAGAATAAACACTGATTCGCCCATCAAAGGAAGCAGCTGATAAGACAGCAGGATTTCTGGGACACCACTGAATATCAAAGCACCACTGTGTGTTGGTGGGAAGTTCATATAACACCTAAGCAACAACAACAAAAAGTGAGAAAACAGTATAGCCACTTTACAGCCAAAACACCTGTATTTATAAGATTAACATGCACAGCTTAATTAAATAATTCCTTTTAGAAAGAGTCTTGAGTCAGGAAAAAAGAATTATAAATATTTGTTTAAATATTAGAAGTCCATTATAATGATCTATTATGATAGAAGTAAGAATGCTTGTTCAAAGTTTCAATCAGATTTAGAATAAGTGCATATTAAAAACTAAGTTTTCCTGTTTTTATTGAAATGGTAGTAGTGGATGCATCTGAAAGACAAGAAAAATCTATTATTGTCAGCTTGTTAAACTCAAAGATAACGGTCTTTTACCCAACTGTTTTTTCTTGCCAAGATCCAAACAACCATATTTAGAATATTTGAAGACCAAATTTAAAAAATAACTTCAAGAAGGAAGAATTAACTGAGAAATTTGGCTTTTACTCTAGCAAAACCATGTATACAGCATTCTTATTACTGCAGAATGGAAATAGATTCAGCATAACAGTTTTCTTTAAAAGGAAAAACTATGGAAAAATTATTTAAAAAGTGGCTGATATAAAACATTTACAATGTAATAATTATTGCTAACTCAAAGTTAGTGTGATGGTAACTGACGCCTACAGGAGCAAAGGTTTTATGGTTTTAAGAAGTCAAATTATCTTAAATTTGACTCATGGGACAAAACATTTTGAATGTTTTATTTTATAAGAAAACAGAATTAAACAAAAAGGTATTTAGCGTGCTCATCTTTAAGGTTTAAGGTTGGTAAGACTCATAGGTTCGTATTTGAATCACTGGTCTATTCCTAATTTGCATTTGAATAAAAATCTACTAAACTTTTTAGTTGCAGCATGGACTAAAAGTTTATTCCTTCAAACTCTAAGCACACACAACTAATCATATATAAAAATTCATTTTATTAAATCATATAATTAAGAGTATCAGAGTAATTTCCATGATTCTGAACTCATTTGGGAAGGCACAGTATCAAATGTAAGATTTTATTATTTGGTCTATAAGTCATATGAGGCAAAATTTACTATTTTTTTTCTCCTATGTCTCCTAACTTTTGAAAAATTTTCTGAGAGAGAAAGAGCGTGTGCTCATTAGCAGGGGAAGGGCAGAGAGAGAGGGAGAGAGAAAATCACAAGCAGGCTCTGTACTGCCGGTGCAGAGCCCAAAGTGGGCTTGAATTCACGAACTGTGAGATCATGACCTGAGCTGAAACCAAGAGTTGGATGCTTAACTGACTGAGACACCCAGGTGTCCCTATGTCCCCTAACTTTAATGTTGCTATATTTTCACAGATATCATGGATCTGAAAAATTTAAACCACAAATTAAATAACAAAAGTGCTTGTTTCTATTTGAATATTATAGATTAAAACCTATGAAGATATTCTTATATTTGCTAGCATTCCATCAGAGTAACTAGCAAAACACGAACAATAATCTATCTTAATTATAGAAGGTAAAAGTTGAAAAGCTGTAATTGATATCTATGGTCTTGATGAGTATTTTAAATAGATGATGGGGATTAAGGAGTGCACTTTGTGATAAGCACAGGGTGAGGTATGTTGAATTACCATATTGTACACTTGAAAATAATATAACACTGTATGTTAGCTAACTGGAATTAAAAACTTGAAAAAAATAAATCTATGGTCTCGTCCCCAATACTGAAAAAGAGGGAAACCATTCATTCAACTAAGAAAAATAATTTTTTTAAATTTTTTTTAATGTTTATTTATTTTTGAGAGACAGAGCATGAGTTGGGGAGGGGCAGCGAGAGGGAGACACAGAATCTGAAGTAGGCTCCAAGCTCTGAGCTGTCAGCACAGAGCCCGACGTGGGGCTCAAACCCACAAACTGTGAGATCATGACCTGAGCCAAAGTCGGATGCTTAACCGAGTAAGCCACGCAGGCACCCCAGAAAAAATTTTTTTTAAATAGTTAAGATTTTTTAGCCCATTAATTTAATCCTAAGCAATGAAAAGCAATTAAGTTTTATTTTATGACATTTATAGTTAATGAGGGGTAAAATTTCCTACATCTAAATTTCTATGGGTAGGACATACGACAAATATTATATTGTGGAGTATTATATTCCTGCTGTATAGGTCAGAAAAGAGATTGAAAACATATATCTACTGGGGCTCCTGGGTGGCTCCAATTCTTGATACCGGCTCAGGTCGTGATCTCACAGTTGTGAGTTCAAGCCCTGTGTCAGGCTCCATGCTGAGGATGGAGTCTGCTTAGGATTCTCTCTCTCTCCCTCTCTCTCTGCCACTCCCTTGTGCATGTTCTATCTCACTCAAAATAAATAAACATTAAAAAACAAAAAAAACAAAACAAAACAACAAAACCCATGTCTTTATAAAAGTCAGGATCTTCAGAAAAGGTAAAGCTGGAAAAAGACCCAAACCCTGAACACTCCTACTTTGAAGATACCAATTTCCAGAGATCACATGTTAAATAAATCAAGCCAAGTATTTCTGAGTGTAGGTAAACACCGTTTACTGGAAATGGGGGGTGGGAGATGATTAGTAATTTCAGATACACTATTTCAATGGCTGATTTTCCTAGAAGAAACAGCTGAGCTTAATGTTCCTGATAAAATCTCTGCTAAATTAACATTTCACACATACCTCCATCTCGTGTCCTTAATTATAATAATGCATTAAAGAATCCATTAGGAAAATTTCTTATTCAACTAGAGATAAAATTTCAGTGGCTACAAGTCTGAGAAACATTTCCTCCCCGTACCTCTCCTGTGTTTGGGTTGGAGCAGAGAATCTTAGCATCTTTCCCACAGCTCAGCAACAGTTCAGGATCTGCCATGCTCCAAGCAATTGCCAAAATCCCCCTATAAAAAACACGAGGTGAAGAAATTTTTAATCTCGAGAAAACCAAGTCTCCAAATGATTCCTGCTGAGGCTTTGGAAACACATACTGCTAACAGAAGTATAATTTCATATAATCTTTCTAGAAAGCAATTTAGGAATGTATATGTTCTTTGATCACCAAAAAGACATTCAATATCCTCTCAGAATCAGGGAAATACAGTATAGGAAAAGAACTCAAATTGTTTAAGATTGTCTTTCGTTTCCAACATTCTATTTTTTAAAAGTTCAAATCGGGGTGTCTAGGTGGCTCAGTCAGTTAAGTGTTCAACTTGGGCATCGGTCACGATCTCATGGTTTGTGAGTTTGAGCCCTGCATTGGGCTCTGTGCTGACTGACAGCTCAGAGCCTGAAGCCTGCTCAGATTCTGTGTCTCCCTCTCTCTCTGCCCCTCCCCTGCTCGTGCTCTATCTCTCTTGTCTCTCAAAAATAAATAAACGTTAAAAAATTTTTTAAGTTAAAATCTTCGTAAAAATTATAAGGACAGTATGATGTACAGCTTTACATTCCTCATCCTGACTCACTGATTTGGCCACATTTACTTAATGTAGTTCTCTCTCTCTTTCCCCCCATATATATATTGACCACTTGAGAGTTTATTGTAGATACTATGACATGTCATCCCTACACTCATCTGAGGATATGAACATTCTTCTAGGTCGCCATAATACAATTACATACTGAAAATATTTATTATTTATATGTAACATTTAAAGATATATAGTCCATATTCAAATTTCTACAATTATATCAATAATATACTTTATAACTGTCCTCCCTTTAGAACCTAATCATGTGAGTCAAGAATTTCAAGACATGTCAAGAATGCCTTTGAAAGAAATCTGTACGTATTTAATATCACATTTTAAAGATCATTTTGGTTCTTGCTAAGTATTAAAGACAAAAATATCACAGAATTATTGAGCTGGAAGAGATCTTAAAGACCCTATATTGTAAATCTTGCATATATCAGAAGGAGAAAATTGAGAAATTAGAGAGTTGATTTGCTCCTGGCACTCAGTATGGTTTTCTATCTTGCTAAATTATGATGACTCCTAAAAGTGGCAGTAGAATAAAGTGTTAAGAACATGGATTCTGGGATCAGAAAGTTTGGGTTGGAAGTAAGCACTTGAGTAGTTATGTGACCTAGGCCAAGTTTACCCTGCTGAGCTTCAATTTCCAATTTGTAAAATGGGTTAAAAGTATCTGCACCATAGGTTTGTTATGAGAATTAATCAAGCTGATATTTAAACTGTACATTTTACATGTTATATAAATGTTACTTGTCCACCCACCATAATATAAGTTCCCCAAGGGCAGGGATTTGTGTCTATTACATTATTGAATCTTAGTACAGTGCTTGAAACAGAGCACATGATCAAGAAGTATGTGTTAGGGGCACGTGGGTGGCTCAGTCAGTTAAGAGTCTGACTTCGGCTCTGGTCATGATCTCACAGTTTGTGGGTTTGAGCCCCGGGTCAGGCTCTGTGCTGACAGCTCAGAGCCTGGAACCCACTTCAGATTCTGTGTCTCTCTCTCTGCCCCTTCCCTGCTTGTTCTGTCTCTCTCTCTCAAAAATAAATAAACATTAAAAAAAAAAAAAAGATGTGTTGAATGAATAAAAACTTATCTAACGAGAAAAATATTAAAACTTCTCAGAATCATCCCTTCCTTACTAAAAAGCTGATTGAAGCATAACATATGAATAGGATTACATTTTTAACTGGACTCTTCTAAAGCTAAAGGAGAGGTCACAAACTTTAAGACTTCTCCTGGGGTGGGGTGGGGGGAATAGGTATTTAAAGCTTTAGTCTATATATCCCTAAATAGGAAAGAAAGCCCAAAAGTACTTAGAAAATACTACAGCTAGCTAACTAAGTTGCTTGCTTTATTTACTTACTTACTTACTTATTTATTTCGGGGTGCCTGGGTGGCTCAGTCAGTTAAGAATCCGACTTTGGCTCAAGTCATGATCTCAGGGTTCAGGAGTTCAAGCCCCCCCATCAGGCTCTGTGCGGACAGCTCAGAGCCTGGAGCCTGCTTCAGATTCCGTGTCTCCCTCTCTCTCTGCCACTCCTCTGCTCACACTCTGTCTGTCTCTCTCAAAAATAAATAAACATTAAAAAAATTATTTAAAAAAAGACTATTTCTTTTTAATGTTTTTTAATGTTTATTTAACTTAGAGAGAGAGAGAGAGAGAGAGAGAGCGGGCAAGGGGCAGAGAGAGGAAGAACACAGAATCTGAAGCAGTCTTCAGGCTCTGAGCTGTCAGCACAGAGCCCGATGCAGGGCTTGAACTCCCTAACTGCGAGATCATGACCTGAGCCAAAGTCGGACTCTTAACAGACTGAGCTACCCAGGCACCCCGGAAAATACTATAGCATTAAAAGGGATTTATTTCTTGTTTAAAACCACAGAAGAGATATGTATAAACCTCCAAACACCTGAATATCAATGACAGGAAATGTACCAAATTACCAGTTAAATTTAATGCTACCAAAACTCACCCAAGTAATTTTTCATATCTTTTAATTTTTTTAATTTTTATAGATTGTATTTCTTTAAAGTAATCTCTATACCCAACATGGGGCTCAAACTCTATAACCCTGAGACCGAGAGTCACACGCCCTTCACATCTTTTTAGGGAATCTGCACATTTATTAAAATTAAAAGCTGAATAACCCACCTAATTTCTCAAAAATGGTTTTAAATTAAAATAAAAACTTAGAAAGAAAACAAACTTTTCAATTGTAGCTTTTCATTGAATATTATGGAATTCTTCATAAGCATGATGATCCTAATAAATGGTAAGTTGTATAATGTCATGAGTTGTCCCAAAATGCTGTGATATACTGGAAATTTGATCTATTAATTATTATGTGATGTAAGTAGTGGAAAATCCTTTAACACATTTTTGTACTGTTATAATATGAATTTTCGGGAACAGAAAATGAGATGACTATTGCTTCAAATAAAAAGCATTTACTCTTTTACAGGATAGAGATAAAGTAGATTCCTTAATTTAAGAATAATTATCTGATAATTCAAAATAGTAAGTAATTATGTTTTTACAAATAAATAACTCAAGCTCCTTAGAAGAACAGCATGATACCTGGCGTGGTTTTCCAAGACACGGAGTGGAGAGGAAGCAAAGCGAAGATCCCACATCTGGACCACTGGTAACCTATCATCCTCAGAGGCAAGGACCATCTGAGTCGCAACATCAGGGTGCCACGCCAACCCAGAGCAATGCATCTGCAGATAGTTAAGGCTCACACTGTATCAATCCTATTACTTTATGAAGAGCCCAAATGAGCTTGAGGAATACGCCTTTGTTGAAACAAACAGTAGAAAACATCAGCTCAGGCTTAGTTTATTTAAAAAAAAAAAAAAAAACAACCCAAACTTAAAACTATTAAATTTTGAACCCTGACAGCTATCTCTAGAGCCTGCATTTGGAGATGTCAAGCTATAATGCCTCTTTAAAACTATTAAATTTTATTAAACAGTCTTAAAACAGTAGTTTTAAAGTAAAAGGTTAAATGTTTCAATTCATCCAGCTATTCAATACACATCACCATTCTGGATCAGAATAATTCTGTACCAAAAATGAGTTTACCTGTCAAAGTTGTAACTAGGGAAAAAGTTTTATATAAATTTAAAATTTAATACTTCTAGGAAAATGAAAATGGATAAAAGATTATAATAACAAAAAAACACATCTTTCCTCTATTTTGTCAAAAAAATCAAGACGAGACAAAATGCCTAAAGCAACAACTACCATTTAAATTTTCACATGGAATAAATGTACATTATTATTGAGAATTACCTGGAAGTTTAGATCCTACTAAATATTCCAGGAGATGACTGAAATGCTTATTGTACGCTTTATTCAACTGAAGCTTGTTTTAAAATTCCTAATTCATTGGAAAACAATACCCTCAAGAAATATTCTTCTACATAGTTTTTTGTTGTTATTGTTAAATTATATATATATATATATATATATATACATATCCTCAGATTTAGCCAAACTCATTTCTAAGCATGTCAAACTAAATAATGTAATTAAAAACAAACTAACAAAACAAGGCCCTAAATTAGGTCTAAATTATTTTATAGCACACTATGACATAGTATTAAGGAATCTGTAAGGTCAAAAATTTAATGTGTTATACAGCTACACCTACTGGGCAAGTGGGAGAATATTAGTTCACGTTAGAAGTACTTAACGAGAGAAGATGAAGCCAGGAGTTTGGAAAATACAAGTTCACAGTCACACAATTACTAGCAAGAAAAATTGGTGCATTCTTGAGAAAGGTAAAGATAAAATGTTGCTATAATGCTTTGAAACAGCAAATAAAGTAAAAACAATCAGTATATCATGGAATAAGCTATTTAATTAATAATCTCTCCCTTCGTTATTAATAATATCCAACATGGTTTATTGGAAATTTTATTATTTTCCCCAAGGAAAAATCTTCTCATTCCAACAGACTGGCCCATGAAAAGACAGGATTTGCTTTATAAAAATCTGATTTGCTGTCAACACTGACAAACAATATAGAAATACCTATAGCAGAAACATAACACGTTTGTTACAAATCAATCATACACTTACCCTGTTACTATGGTCACTAACTTTGATGATAGGTTCATTTTTTCTAAGATCCCATACAGTGGCCCGGCCACTGGGACTGGCTGACGCTAAAATATGCTGGACTTGTCTGTTCCACGCAATGCAGCTGATATCTTCTGGGGGCTAAAAGGAATAAACTACTAAAAACCATTTCTCAATGACGGTCGAATTTAACTATAAAATCTGATCCTTCTTTTTAAAAAGGGATTAATTAAAATCTGACCTATTCATTCCACAAATTTTTTATATTCATAAGTTCTCAATATATACAACTTAAACCTCAGCTACATGCCACTTCAAGTATTTTACTTTGTTTAATTGTCTCATTCACCAGGCATTTATTAAGCTCCTGCTATCAATCAAGCACTTTTTCTTTATTTTGCAACTGCCACAAGGTAGATAGCAAACCACAAAGTAGATGTTGATCAGTATGACAGACAATGAGGGAGAACAAAAGTTACAGCCTAGAACACTAGAAGAATATCTTTATAAATGGTAGATCATATGCTACCATCACACTACCTCTAAGATTGCCAAAATGTTGGGGCCCATTATAAGATAAACTTCAAGAAGGCAAGTGGAGGATTGTTCTCTCTTATTAGAAATACACAGGAAAGCAGTTGAGTTGTTTTTTTAAAAAAATAAGTTTCCTTTCTAGTTATGATTTTTATTCTATGGTTGGATATTGTCAAAATACTATACAATGTAAAATACTATAGATAATACTATCTAAAAAAATTATCAAAGACTTGTCTCTTCTATTCACTACTATATGTTGAGTATATCCAACAGTATCTGGTGGTAGGCACTGAATAAATATTTGCTGTTGAAGGACTCACTGATACCTTAAAGAAACACATTCACTATTGTGTTTAGGTACTATACCTAAAGAAAATCAATAACAACTAAACATTGATTTTTAAACAAAAATATTTTGTGTGAAAACAATGAAGTAAGTTAAGTGTTAAAGAACTGATTTTGGTTCTTTTGATTACATCAAAATCAACATAATACCTGTGTTTTGGCTCCCGGTGTCATTGGAGTTGCGAAATTATTGAGATCCCAAATGTAGATTTCAGATTCATTAGCACCAGAGGCTACCAGATTAGTCTGCAATGAGAAATAATTAATAATTAATCAGCATTTAGAAATAATTAAGAGAACTCAGACTAACTGTTCAGAGATGGAAAGATCTAGGAGCTTTAGGGCACACAACTTTGCTGTTTAATTAAAAAACCAAAAATCATGAATTCCTAAATACTATGCATAATAATCTGAAACTGCAGTAGTTTTTTGGGGAGGTTTATTATAAAAGGTAATATGTCTACTGACATAACAAGACATTAAAAAATAATTATATGGATAAATTCCTAAACAATCATGCAACCATATGGGGATTATCATTTCTGCATCCCTAGAAGGGGATCTGATTATGAAACACAAAAACAGACAAAACCAATTATTACTTTCAGACTAATAACTGAATCCTAAAATAATGGCATCTATCTCCAGACACCTCAAAGCCAGCTTCTTGAGCCAGACCAATACAGCGCTAGAAAATTCTCTTGTCTTAAATCCTCATGTATTTCTAGTTCATTTACACTCAATCTTGTTCTGGGTGGTAGTATTTCTAGGTTATCTCTGTTGTATACATTAAGGGTCAGAAAGACCCTAAAACTGTGACAGGAAGTATAGGAAGATAATGAGTTTCATATATTGACTCTCACCCTTTATTATTCACTCTTATAAATTCTTCTCTGAATAATCGACATTTAACTATGGAAACAGGAATTCTATGGTTGTAGCCACCTATAATACAAGACACTAACCAATAATCAGCAGTTGTTTAATTAACCAAAGAACTAGCTACCTGACCTAAAGAGTAGGTACCATAAACTACAGAAATGAAGTTTAGGTTTCTGTATTTCTCTACACTAAGTATTTATTTATAACACAAGAAAAATAACTATTTTAAACTTTTTTTTTTTTTAATTTGAGAGAGAGAGAGAGAGAACATGAGCTGGGGAGAGGGGCAGAGAGGGGGAGAGAAAGAGAGAGAGAAAGAAAGAGAGAGAAAGAGAATCTTAAGCAGGGTCCACACTTAGCGCGGAGCCCAACTCAGGGCTCAATCCCAGGACTCTGGGATCATGACCTGAGCCGAAATCAAGAGTCAGACACTCAACACTGAGCCATCCAGGCGCCCCTATTTTAAACTTTCTTAACATTCATGTTTTGGTTGTTATGCTCTAGTATCCTATTAACTCAAGATCTTTACTAACCAATACATTTATATAATTAATATTCAGTAATGTTTACGATGACAACAGTAGAATGACTTTTGTCTATCTATTAAATTTGTACTATATTTGTGTATATTTCTAATTATATGATAGAGCAGTAATCTCTGACATGAACACAAAGTTTCTTAATTAATAAAACAGAGGATTAACCCAGACGCCACAGCACTTAGTCTAATGCTGAATTAGCACAAACTTTAAAAAGGCATTGTTTCCAACCTCTGGAGGCCCTAATGTTCAAAAAATATCATCAGATGGCATTACAACTCCAGACTTGTAGAATTAAACCCAACAGCCTTATCCCCTCCATGAAATTATTATCATTTACACTGATCAACTCCGAACCCTCCATTCTTCAAAAAAAATACACTCATTCATCAACCTGCACAGGCACACATTTTTAGCTTTCCAATTTTAAGACTGAGGCATAGTAGATTCATATCCTTATTTCAAATAAGCAGCCCATATCTCAAGAATTATGAATAAACATCAAAAGTCTAACCTGGAAAATATTCACATCCAAGGCTCTTACTGGGCCGGTATGCTTGTCATTTTGGGCAATCACAACTTCCCTGTCTCCAGCTATAATTTTAGAAGGATCATAAAGAATAATATTTCCATTTTCACCACCTGCAATCAGAACTCCAGAGACATTTCCTTTGGAATCCATCTTATGAGGCCCCCAAATCAACTTGTGGTACCTTTAAGAGAAAATGAGTAAATGACTCTCTTTTTTAAGTCAAATATACAAAAGAATTTGAAATTATATATTTAATTCCATATGTTTCATAAATAATTTAAAAATACCGCTTTTCCTCTATTCCTCGTAACTATGCATGACTTGGTGAAATGGCATTTTAGTTTTTATTTTTATTCATATGTGCATATTTTATTTTATAATTTTAAAGAGTAAAAACTTCTTGGTAGAGGTAACATAGTCACAAAGTATACCTGATTGTGTGTCAAAAGATAGGGGCTTAAGAATGGTTTTACCATTTAGAAACTGTGAGACCCTGGGCGAGTTA
Organism: Cryptoprocta ferox; assembly: GCA_028646485.1. Taxonomy (NCBI): domain Eukaryota; kingdom Metazoa; phylum Chordata; class Mammalia; order Carnivora; family Eupleridae; genus Cryptoprocta; species Cryptoprocta ferox. The sequence continues at coordinate 127,960,531 of CM053567.1, read as the reverse complement.
CTTAACCTTCCTAAGCTGCTTTTAGTTCATGTGTAAAATAGAGCTAACCAACCACTTCCCTTGATATTGTTTGATTACAGAAGTACTCACTGACAAGTGGTCTGTTAAATAGTAAAGGTGTTAAAGGCGTTAGATGAAATTTTCTTTATATATATTTTTTTTAAGTTTACTTATTTAGAGAGAGAGACAGAAAGAGAGAGAGAAAACAGGGGAGCGGCAGAGAAAGAGGAGAAAGAGAATTCCAAGCAGGCTCTGCGCTGTCAGCGTGGAGCCCGACATGAGGCTCAATCTCATGAATTGTGAGGTCTAACCTGAGCCAAAATCAAGAGTCAGACACTTAACCCAGGTGCCCCTGAAATTTTCTAAGAAAAGTAATGTATTACAACAGTGGAAAAATGACATCGAAATTATGTCTATTATGACAAGTGCCCCCACAGGTGGAGAATACAAGATTATAGTTTGACAAGGAGATGAAATATGAAGGTGGCATGAGGTATACAATGACACAAATGGTGATGAGTACAAAACCTGACTGATAAAAATGCATTTGAGGTTCCCATCACAGAGGGAGGACTCTGAAGATGAGAGTTCCCTTGAGACTCCATGATTTGAGCTATGTGCAGTTATATTAGCTAAGGTACAATCTCTTCACCAAAATCGGCCAAGCTACTGAGACAATAAAGCATATTTTACTACTCAGATGGAAAGGGTTCTTTTTCTGCATTACAATAGGATGTTAAGCACTTGGAAAGGTGATCCAAATAACTACTGTATCAAAGATCATGTCCACAAAAATCTCTCTGAAATATATATTTAAATACACAATAGTACAAGGAAGAAATAAAAATAACCTACTATTCAGAGATAATCACTATTAATATCTTAATATTATCCAACCACTCCTTTATTTAGCCATACCTATCCTTTTTTTGTAAACAGGTGAGATAAAGGAGATAAAAGAAGGTATGTCTACTATATCATGAGGAAAAAAACTACTGGAAAATAGAGACTTTCCCTCCTATACATATCAGTCAGAAATAAAAATGTCTTTTACTTCCATAGAAATTCACTTATATAGGGAGGGAGAGACACAAACCATAAGAGACTCTTAAATACAGAGAACAAACTGAGGGTGGATGGGTGGGTGGGGAAGAGGAAAAAATGGGTGATGGGCATTGAGGAGGGCACTTGTTGAGATGAGCACTGGGTGTTGTGTGTAAGAGATGAACCACGGGAATCTACCCCCAAAACCAAGAGCACACTTTACACACTGTATGTTAGCCAATTTTATAATAAATTATATTAAAAAAAAAAGAAATTCACTCATATACTTTTCCTCAAAGTAGTTCATGTCATTGATGGTATTCCTTGCAGTTTCTAATAAGCTATTTATAGATAAATTAGGTATCAACCACAACATAATAATCACAACCATAAATAATGTGAATTTAAGATTAGTCAACTTCATACCTGTGAGAAGAAGAGAAAGTGGCACAAGATTTCATATCCAAGGATGGATCAGAAAGGTCTAATTCAAATATCTCAAGGGAGGCATTGGTACTAAATGTTGCATCCAATTGCTGAGCAGATGTTCCTGTAGAAAATACATTTATGGTGACTACACATGCAAAAATAAACGACTTGGAGAAAACCACACAAAACCGAAATTAGATGCATGCTTTTCAATTATCTTACTCATGAATGCTACGTTAATGACTAAAATCTCAGGATATGTGCCATTGAGCAGATGCTTAAATTACTACAGCAATGAGATTCTGACACAAGGCTTGGAGATAATGCTTCTAAGAGTGGGTAGTGCAGATAATTTTTTAAACAGTAGATGTTTTCTTTAAATTTATTTTTATGTTTATTTATTATTGAGACATGGAGAAACAGAGCATGAGTAGGGGAGGGGCAGAGAGAGAGGGAGACACAGAATCTGAAGCAGGCTTCAGGCTCTGAGCTGTCAGCACAGAGCCCGATGTGGGGCTTAAACCCACAAACGGTGAGATCATGACCTGAGCCAAAGTCGGATGCTTAACCAACTGAACCACCCAGGCACCCCAACATGCAGATGTTTTAAAAGTTCTCTGGAAACAGTTCCATTATTTACAATATCTGCTTATACTCACAAATGATGTAACTCTTTTTATACAAAAATGCTAGCATCAAAATTGTTCTTCATTCAAATTGATACTTACTTTTTTTTAACATGTAATCTACTGTGCTTAACACTAGAAGAATAAAGATGAAAGAATTCTTATGAAATGGAGAAGACACTATAAATGTAACATATGACGATTAATGCTATGATGAACAAGGTGCTAAGGAAACAGTGGGGAGGTCACTGAACTCAGTTCGCAAGGAGGATGGAGGTAACCTGCTAGGGAAGGAGAGGCTTTCTAGAGGAGGTGAAGCTTAAAATGAATCTTAAAAGGACCAGTATGAACAGGTCAAATGTGGAAAAGAAGAAATAAGTGACTCATACTATGTTCTCTGTGTTGAACTTACCTGTAGCTAGGTAAATGGGATGATTCTGGGCAGGGCTCCAGGCCTGCATGGCTGTACGGTCTACTTCCTTTAACTTCATCCTGCTAAAGAGAATGTTTTATGCAGAAATAAACTGAACATGTAACAAAACATAAACATTTTTTACATAGAAATACACTTAACTAATCACTACATCATTAGAATGTTCAAATGCCAATAAATGAAACTGGTTTTGGTATCATTTATTGGGAATGTTCAGTATTAGAAAGAAGAAAAACTTGTTAAATTATATTGAGACAAATATAGGGCTTTTCAAACTGTTTATAAATTACAGTCCTTCAACTGAAAAATTAGCCTGAAAAAAAAAGGAAACAATACAGAGTAGTATGTGAGGGATTAACTTTGTTACACAATATACTTCTCAGATGAGGATGGGTGGTGGTACATCAGGGATCAGAGAAGGCACACAATAAACAAGGTACATCTTCCAAAAGCAGGATTACTAAATGACAAGAGCAGTTTTAGAAATTAATTTTAAGTTAAAACAGGCTAATTACAGAGAAGAATATTACTTCTTCTAACTGGTGAAGTTACTAACATCACAGATTTTAAAGATAAGCTTAGCAGTAATGTTAAATAGCCGGTCACCCCAAGCTACAATTCCATATACCACTAGTTCATGTATTCTCTGTTAAAGTTATTTGGCAGAAAAATACTGTGCTGTAGTTTTAAAAAAAATTTTTGCAATTGTACATAAATACATCACATGACATGGTATTCCACTGTAAGATGGACCATGATTTACTTACTTGGTCCACTACTGGTGAACACTAGAGTTTTTAATCTTTTGCTATTTTTACAAACAATGCTCAAATAAATAGCCATATGTACATGTTATTCCATTCATTGGCCAAGATAGCTATAAATTTCCAGAAGTAAAACTGCTGGGTTAAAGATAAACGCAATTTTGGGGCACCTGGATGGTTCAGTCGGTTATGTGGGGGACTCTGGATTTTGGCTCAGGTAACCATCTCGCAGTTCGTGGGTTCATGTTTGAGACCTGCAATGAGCTCTGCACCTGCTTGGGATTCTCCCTTCGTCTCTCTCTGCCCCTCCCCCACTCATGCTCACTTTCCTTCTCTCAAAAATAAATTTTAAAAACTTAAAAAGATAAATGCAATTACAACATTGATGGTTATTGTCAAGTTGCTCTCCATAATAACTATACCACTTCACACCCTCTACCGCCTTAACGAGAGTAACACTTTCAGATTTTTACGAATGATTGATAAAAAATGTTTACTCTTGAGTAGTTACAATTTGCATTTTTTTTTAACTTTACAGTTTATTGTCAGGTTGGTTTCCATATAACACCCAGTGCTCTTCCTACAATTTGCATTTCTGATACCATAAATAATGTTGGGCATCTTTTTACAAGGTTATGGGTCATCCATATTATACCTTTTCTGTCTGTTCTTGTCTATACTACTTGCCTACTTTTCTACTGAGTTGTCAGACTTTATTATTTTATTTTGGTTACGATTTTTTTTTTTACCTTTCACAAGATTTTGATTTTTTTAAATGTTTATTTATTTTGAGAGAGAAAGAAAGAGAGTATGAGCAGGGGAGGGGCAGAGATCAAGGGAGATAGAGAATCCCTCGAGCCTCGACCCCATGAACTGTGAGATCATGACCTGAGCCAAAATGAAGAGTTGTACACCTAACCAACTGAGCCACCCAGGAGCCTCAAGATTTTGATTTTCTTAAAAATAGATTTTATTTATCAGAGGAGTTTTAGGTTCACAGAAAAACTGAGTGAAAAGTATAGAGTTCTCACATACCTCCCTACCTTATCCTCCACCTCAGTTTTCCCACCATAAAACTGTCCTGTACCACAGTAGTACATTTGTTACAACCAACCTCTACTGGCCTATTACTATCAAAGTCCATGGTTTACTTTAGGGTTTACTCTTTGGGTTTTCTATGGGTTTTGACAAATGAATAATGACACATATACATCCACTCACAGTTATAGTATCATTCACAAGTTTTCCTGCCCTAAAAATTCTGTGTTCCACTTCTTTATCCCTCTCTTCTCCCCATCCCTCCTCCTCCTTCCCGCCAACCACTGATCTCTTTCCTCTCCTCATACTTTTGCCTTTTCTAGAATGTCATTTAGTTATAATTATATAGTATGTAGCCTTTTCAGATTGGCTTCTTTCACTTAGCAACAGGCATTTAAAATTCCTCCCTGTCTTTTTGTGACTTGATAGCTAATTTCGTTTTATCACGGAAAAATATTCCATTATATGGCGGTACCATGAATTAGTAGTCACATTTATCACTTTCAAAAAAATGGTTTCTGAATTTTGGTTAATCACAAAGGCTTTCTGTTTGCCAAGGTTATAAAGAAACTCACCCATATTTTTCTTCTAAGCAAATTCATTTGTGGCTTTTCATTTAAATTTTGACTCAGGTCCTGGAACACATCCTGGTATACAGTGTATGTTCATAGTTTATTTTTTTCCCTATTACAACAAAATTATTTATCGAAACGTCTACTTTTTCCTACTAATTTTAAGATGATCACTTTTATCATGTACTAAGTTCCTATATTTAGGTTTATATTCCTATAGGTATTATGACATAGATTAGGATCTATATTCATATATATACGTAGGTTTAGTTCTGGATTGCCATTCCTATGTCCATCTATTGTTTATTTACATGCTAGCACGCCACTGTTTTAAATACTAAGGCTTTATAGGAGTATGATTCCAATAACCTCTATCCATTGCTTCTCTCCCACCCTATTTTCCTTGCTATTAACTGTTTATTTTATTACATAAATTTCAGAGTGCTTCTTGTCTAACTCCAGAAAAAAAGAGAACATTAATGTTTCCTGAGTCTGCATCAAATTAATAAATTTATGGTCAGGGGTGCCTAGGTAGCTCAGTCCATTAAGCATCCGACTGCAACTCAGGTCATGACCTTGCGGTTCCTGAGTTCAAGTCCCCCATTGGGCTCTGTGCTGACAGCTCAGAGCCTGGAGCCTGCTTTGCATTCTGTGTCTCCCTGTCTCTCTGCCCCTCCCCCACCCATGATCTGTCTGTCTGTCTCTCAAATAAAAACATTTAAAAAATTAAAAATAATAATAAACTTATGGAGAAACTGATATAATGCAGAATATTCCTAATAAGAACATGATGCCTTTTAAGTCTTCTTTTTTATCTTTATTATTTTAAGCTTTTTGACATAATTGGGTTTGTTTATTCCTAAGTATTTTATCTTTTGGTTTGTTTATAAATGTGGCTCACCGCCATCCCACTCCTGTCACATAGACTGTCTTTCTGTTATTGCTATACAAAGGCTTATAGTATTTGTACTACCATATTAAACAGCAGCAGGAAGAATGAGATTTCTTGTTCCTTTTCTTTAGAGGAAAAGCCTACTGTATCACCATGGAGCATGACTTTAGGATTTGAAATACACATACATATCCACATAGAGATGTAAATGTTTATAATGTAAGGAAATTAGCCATCAATTACTGTTTTATTGAATGCTATTTATAAAGACTGAGTATTGAATTTTGTCAAATGCTTTCCATTAGGTAATCAGAATGAACATACATTCTTCTTCTTAGGTCTATCAATAAAACAAATTATACTAACAGATTTCTTAATATGGACCATCTTTTTGTATCCTGAATAAACTTCTCATGATGTATTCCACTAATGTGTTACTAGATTCCATTTGTTTAACAGAATTTTGCTTCTAGAGTTGTGAGACTGAGTCTATTCTTCCTTTGTGCAATCTTCATCAGGTTTTGATATCAATGTTATCATACTTGCGTCATAAAAAAGGAGTTTTCCTTCTTTTTCTATGCTCTGAAATAGCTTCAATAGCAACATTGGAATTACTGGTTCTTCAAAGATTTAACAGAATTCTCTCATGAAACATCTGGGCCAGGTACTTTTGAAGGTCTTCTATGGAAATTGATCTATTTGAATTTCCTTTATACAAAGTCATTTTTGTAAATTATATTTTCCTACGATAATCCTTTAATTTTTTTTTACAGATTTTCTCATTATTTCAGACTTGAACAACAGAGATTCATGATTCTTTTAATTTATGCTATTTATAGTTATTTAATAGTCTTTATTTATTACATTTATTTGTGTTTTGTTTCCCTCTACCCTCCTTGTAGTAATTGATTAGCTTAGCTGGTGACTTGTTTATTTTCAAACAGCCAATTTAGTAGTTCTCCCTTTGGTTTTTTCTAATTAATTTCTTTTACTTGTATTAATTCCTTCCTTCTACCTTCTTTTTATTTCCTTAGATCTTTTTCTAACTTTCTGAGTTAAATGCTTAACCCACTCATTTTTATTATTTATTTTTTATTGATATGTATCTAAGGCTTTGAATTTTCTCTGAATAATGCTTTAGCTACATTACATGTATTTCTTGTATTTTCATCATATGGTCATCTATATATTTTACAACTTCCATTTGTAGTCTCTGCTGATCCAAGAGTTGAATGAATTTAATATGCAAGTGGAGGGGCCTTTTACTGCATTGTGTTTTTTCTATAGTATCTCTCCTTTCTAAAGAAGTTTTCTTTGGGGCCTATATAGAAGGTTTTGTAAATGTTTCATGAGATCGAAAGAGAACAGGTACTCTGTTTTCAGGATCAAGTTCAATGTATATTAATCAAATCTACTCTATTGACTTAATTGTTTAGGTCGTCTACAGCGTTACTGTTTTTCCATTTGATCTGTCCTGGACCAAGAACAGTGAATTAACAGTCACTTACTACTAACGCATTTGTGCTTATTTTTCCTGGTATCTCCTGAAAGTTGCTTTGTGAAAGTCACTTTGTTATTTAACACATAGTTATTTGGTTGACAGGTATGCATAATATTAAATGTTCACTGTCAAATACCTATGTATAGCTTTGTAAAGTACTGCTCTTCATCTTAAATAAGACTTTGGGCCTGAATTCCACTTTATCTCATATTAAGACCAATACCAGGGGCACCTGAGTGGCTCAGTCGGTTAAGTGTCTGGCTCTTGATTTCGACTCAGGTCATGATCTCGCACTTTGTGGGATTGAGCCCTGCGTTGGGCTCTGCGCTGACAGTGCGGAGCTGCTTGGGATTCTCTCTTTCCCTCTCTCTCTGCCCCTCTCCTGCTGACGTTTCACGTTGTCTCTCAAAAATAAATAAATAAAGAGAGCTTGTATGGGAGTGAGGGAGTGGGGCAGAGAAGAGGGAGAAGAGAGAAAGAGAGAGCAGGAATATCCCAAGCTGAGCATGGAGCCCCATATGAGGCTTGATCCCATGAACCTGCAATCATGACCTGAGCCAAAAATCAAGAGTCAGATGCTCAACTGAGCGTAGGTGCCTCTGCACTTTTCAACCCTTTGAACCACTTTGTTTTCACTGGGTGTCTTCAATACAGAAAAAAAAAAAATCAGATTTTGCTTAGTGATCCAAGTTGAACATTTTTCAATAGATTAGCTAATAAAGCCATATAAAATTTACTGATATAAATTTTTTTCCTGATTTGACAGATATGATTGCTTAGTTCTATATTATTTTGCTATGTTTGGTTTTATAATTTAGAAAAATACTTTCCCTATTGTCCCTATTTGTGTATTTATAATTTTTCTGATAATTAGGATGACTTGTATTTTTGTTCTCATGAGTATTTATAGTTCTATCTTAATAATTTAAAACAATATTATCTAGGGGTACCTGGGTGGCTCAGTCAGGTAAGTGTCTGACTTCGGCTCAGGTCATGATCTCATGGTTCATGAGTTTGAGCCCCGCACAGGGCTCTGTGCTGACAGCTCAGAGCCTGGAGCCTGCGTCAGATTCTGTGTCTCCCTCTCTCTCTCTGCCCTTCCCCCACTCACTCTCTGTCTCTCTCAAAAATAAACATTAAAAAATAAACAATATTATTTAGTACCATTAATCCTCTATTTCTTTCCACAGTAATTACTATGACCACTAATGAAATCAATTTTCATAATCTTACTTCCCTCTTGTACTACAGTTATAGTCAATAGTATTATCTTTCTCAGTGTTTACCTTTGTACTGTTAAATACGCTTATACCTCCACTAGCTGACTTGTCAGCTTTAAATAATGTCCTTTGACTCCCAGCTATTACAGCTGAGGTAACCCATAAGCTTATTCTGCTTCCAATTTTTTTCCTGCTTCCCACTTCTCAATTTTTTAAAGTTTTATAACCAATTCCTATATTATTTGATATTTAACATATACACGTTATTCTTTCTTCCTTATTCCCACTTTTGTTTTAGTCTCAGGTTTATAGTTAAATATATTAAATGCTCTCCAAGAGTACTTTTGCCAGCTTTCTCATTCATTACTAGAAAATAAAGTTCATCCTCCAAATGTTTCCTTATGAGGGCCTTAGACTAACAATATGCTCTGTGTCTTACATGTTCAAATTGTTTATACATGAGGACCATTTTACAGATGATAAAAATGAAAGCCCAGTAAGATTAAATAATTTGTACATGCTGGCAAGGGGCAGAGGCAAAATTGGAACTCAGAAGTTTACTTCCAGGAGTGCAAGCTCTTACTTGTTACCTTAACAAATTCAGGTATTCAACTTTAATCACAGAAGACATACTAACATTTAGAAGAAATAATGACAAAACAAGGACACTGTTTTGACATGCAGGAGGACACTGAGAGAAGAAACGTATTTTAGAAACTGTTAGGTTAGGCAAAAGTGGATTGGGAGGTTGCATCATGTGGTTAAAACGAGTAGAGCCTCTGGAGTCAACACGGGATTTGAATATTGGCTGTGCTACTTAGGATACTTTGGACACATGGTTTAACCTCTCTGAGCCCCATTTGTAAAATAGGGATAAGAGAGACTACTTCAAGGGATGTTGTGAAATTTAAATGAGATAATATATTTTAAATACGAAGCCAAACACAGTGTCCAACACATAGGTTAACATGAGTTTTAATATGCTAACTACTTTTTAAAATTGTTAGTATCATGAGATTAACCAAGAAAACTATACATCTAGTTTCCTAAGACTATTCTGAAAGAAAAGGGGAAAATCTCAATTTTATAAGAAGTGAAAAAGAGGCCTATTTTCTATATATGAAATGCCCTCTTCCTCTCAGCCAAATGTCTTTAATAACAAGTTCAAGTCCCAGCTCCTTCATGAAAACTACCCTAATGATCCAATATACAATAATCTAAATAATCTCTGTTTATACCACTTTAAGCATTTATTAATAAAGTATCTTATTCTATCTTAACAAAACTTTATAACCTTCTATTTTTACCTATCGTTACATCTTTTTCCACTGTCTTTTAACCAACTATTTTAAATGTCATCTTGTCCCACTAAACTAACTAGACAAATAATGTCTCTTTTTTCAATCAAATATTACAACTTTTACCCTTTCTGGACTCAAAATTGCTTAGCACAGGGTGAAGTAGCTAGAAAGTTTTGCTTGTTTGATTTTAAATGTTTATTAGGGAAATACAAAAAGATTGATAAGCTAGAAAGATTACTTTCAGGTAAAACATTTAATTGTTAAATTCTTAAGTATTTAAAAGAAAAAATAACTTTAATAATTTTAACTTTTCTTATTTAAAAACAGGGAGGGGCACCTGGGTACCTCAGTCAGTTAAGTGTCTGACTTCGGCTCAGGTCATGATCTCAGGGTCCATGAGTTTGAGCCCCCTGTGGGGCTCTGTGCTAACAGCTCGAAGCCTGCAGCCTGCTTTGGATTCTGTCTCCCCCTCTCTCTGCCCCTCCCGTGCTCGCACTCTGTCTCTCTCTCAAAACTAAAATATTTTTAAAAATTTGTTTTTTAAAATAGGGGAAAATATTGTTAGGGTAAAAAGAGGTTTCATAAAATATCTTATAATAATTTCTAAAAGTGAAAACAAAACAACCGTGTATATTAAAAAAAAACTGAACTACTGTACATCTAAGAGCAAAGGTATAACAGAGAATACCTGATTCAGGAACACTTAGTTAATGTGTAACATTTACTAAAAGAGAAAGAGACAAACTCACAAGTACATAAAATGGTTAAGTGGAAGTTCAAAACATTTATAAAAGTCTATTTCTTGTCCTTAGCACGCAATATTCCACTAGATACAGTTCTACTTATTCACTTGTACTGAACAGAATGCTTCAGTATCAACTGCTTTTTTTTTTTCCCAGTCACTACAATAATGGCCTGGAACTACCTTACGTGGTTTGAATCTAATTAAACAACACCATAACCTACCCACCCCAATCATTCTTAAAACATCAAGAATACTATGAAAATACAGCTTGCATATTTCTTTTCCTTAGAAATGATCATTTAGTTGTAACTAAGTTTCTTGAAAATCTGAAGAAGGTTTAGATTTAACCAAGTGTACTTCCTAAGCGAAGACTTGCTTTAAAAGCTTTGTGCAATTTTTTTTCAATATCAAACATGATTAGAATTCACACTACGTTGGCTTAGTTCACTCAAGACCATTTTACACAGAACAAAATAATTATGATAATACAAAAAAAAATTGTGAGGACAGTGGCTTGCTCACCTTTGACATCTATAAGACAGTATCTATGGAATAGCAGTTTAGAGTATGGAGTCTGGAGCCAAAACTCAGTTTATATCCCAGCTCCACCGTGTCCTAGGCTCTGACTTTAGGCATGTACCTTTACCTATTGTGTGTCTTGGCTACCCATTTGGTAAAATAAGTATAATAAAAGTATGTATAAGAAGGGATGCTGTGAGAATTAAATGAGGGATTACACAGAGGCCTCAGAAGAGTGCCTGGCACATAGTATAACCATGCCTGTAAATGCCAGCTACTGCAAAAGTCACAATTTAAAATGTGTACACCAGGGGCGCCTGGGTGGCTAAGTCGGTTAAGCGTCCGGCTTCGGCTCAGGTCATGATCTCACGGTTCGTGGGTTCGAGCCCCGCGTCGGGCTCTGTGCTGACATATAGCTCAGAGCCTGGAGCCTGCTTCAGATTCTGTGTCTCCCTCTCTCTCTGACCCTCCCCTGCTCGCGCTGTCTCTCTCTCTCAAAAATAAATAAAAAACATAAAAAAATTAAAAATAAAATAAAATAAAATATGTATCCCAATGAATCTTCAAGAATACACCTACTGAAGAAAAATTTGTGTTCCAGACTAGAACTCTTTTTTTTGTCCAAGTTTCTCCCCACAACATGCACATCGTTAAATGCATGCAATTAAATGCTTTTTTCTTTCTGCTCATTTTTTAATTGCTAATTTGTAAAGCAATACTAAACTCCCAACAGTACTGTTTTCTAAAAAAATACCAACCTTACAATGCTACATATAGAGATGACCCATACTTCAGAAAGTAAGAAGTAGAAGAGTTTATGGAAATGGAAACTCTCTCAAACCAGGAATACAATCCCTAGTTGGCACTGCCTTTAGTAAAAATCCATTTGTGGGCAAATATCTCATTATGGATGGGCAAATTTGTTCTAGAAGATTTACTGTTATCAATGTTCTAGGCTCATTTCACTCAACCAAAATCACATCAAAGAACCAACTGTGCGTTGAACTAAATGGTGTCGTACTTAGCGAGAATCTAATAAATAAAACTTTTTGAGCTGAAATTAACCTAAGAATGACAACATTTCTGGGGTGCCTGGGTGATCAAGTTGGTTAAGGGACTGACTTCAGCTCAGGTCATGATCTCACGGTTCATGGGTTTGAGCCCTGCATTGGGCTCTGTGCTGACAGCTCAGAGCCTGCAGCCTGCTGCAGATTCTGTGTCTCCCTCTCTCTCTGCCCCTCCCATACTTGTGGCTCTGTCGCTCTCTCTCTCTCTCTCAAAAATAAATAAAACAATTTTTTTAAAAGAATGACATTTTTAAAAACACTGTAAAAATCAATTTAATAATATCACTTAACAAGAATTTTTAAGCTTAATGAAATTATATGGAAAATTCTGTGTGTGTGTGTGTGTGTGTGTATTTTTTTCTTTAAGTAGGCTTCATGCCCAGTGTGGAGCCCCACACAGGGCTAGAACTCACAACCCTGAGATCAAGACCTAAACTGAGGTAAAGAGTCAGACACTTAACCAACTGACCCACCCAGGAGACCCTGTGCAGTGCATTTTTCTAGGAAGGTGATCCAATGCTTTCATCAGGTCGTCAAAAGGGAGTGAAATTCCAAAAAGTTAAGAATCACTGCTCTTTACAGTTACAAACTTCTTTCTTTTTTATGTTATTAGTTTCAAAAAGAACCTGCTTTCATAGAATTAAGCATTTTTATGGATTTTATGGATTAATTCTAAATCCATTCCAATGTCACATTCCCCAAATAACTTTGGATGTGTGTAACAAATTCACGACTACAAAAACACTTCCAAGTTACCCAGAAGTTCTTAAGGGTCTACAAACCTTCCCCAGGTCTATTTACTCAAGCGAAAACAAAAAGCACAGAAGAACCACTAAAAAAAGATGGGTAAACTTCAGCCAATCCCAGATCAGTATGTACAGAAAACGTAGGACTGTATGATAGAAGAGCTAGGCTCTAACTATTGATTGAACAGTTACAATTGGCAACAAACACAATCACATTTCAGTTTTCTGTAATTGGAAAAGGCAGTTTTGGAGATTTATCACAGACCATCACTGCAACTTCAGAAAGACCTATATAAAATCAGTTGCTTGAGCTCACATAAAAGTTCGTGATGCCCACAAACCCACGCGCAATATTTTGATTTATTTTTCATCTGCCCTGTAACTTAATCTCTCATCATCATAACTTATTAGCAAAAGCATACAACACTTTTTAAGATTTCCCGCGAGGTATAAACAGCAATTGGCGACAAGCCTTAAAATAATCCAATCCTGGTTCAATGACAGTAGCTTCCAGTGAAAAACCTATGAACATTTAAACCTGGCAACAGTTCAAATACAAACAAAAAAATTACAACCAAACTAAAATGAACCAAAATGATCCTGAAGTTTGCTTCCTTCCCTCGCCCTTGGGGCCCGCACCTCTTTGTGCACAAGGGTGTGAGGATCTTCTAACCTCAGACCCCCGTTACCGGACCTGGCACGACACCCTGTCGCAAGCCTCAGGGCAGCTCCTACACAGCAGTGGAAACGTTGGCGGATGCGGATCGGCGCGATCCCCGTAGCAGCCGTGACGCCAGGCGTCGTCCCGACGGGCCCGAAACGAAGATCAGGGACGCACCGCCACCACAGACCGGGCCGCAGGCTGACGGGGACCAGCGGAGACCGATGCCGCGATCGTAGCTTTCGCCTCTGCTCTACCTCAAGGCCCGAAGGCCCACGAAGAAGACAGGGAGGAATAGGAGGACACACCTTGTGGGGACCCTCGGCGATCGGTTCCTGCGTTAGCGCGACGCCCGTCGGACTCTCCCAGCATTCGCCGCCGCCCTCCTCCCGCCCCAAAGCCACCTCCACGTTCCGCTTCAACGTGGCAGCCACAGCCCCTCCCAGGCTGCTAGCGGACGCTTCCGGGAGCGACGCCTCGCCCCGCCCACTTCGGCGCGCTCCCAGCCACGGCACTTCCGGGAGCGGTGGCAGGCGGGCGTGGGGACCGTAGGGATGGAAGGACCTGGGCACCTGGGAGTCTGGGGGAACCCGTCCTGAGAGGCGGCCTACAGGGTGAGGATGCGGTGAGCCGGGATACGCGAAAAAAAAAAAAAAAAAAAAAAAAAAAGGTCCTGCTGTGCTAGGTGTAGCGATCTTTTCAAGGAACTGCCGAGGCCTGTAGGAACGCCACGTAGCTCCAGACCTTGAGACGCTGGCAGCCGCCGCGACACTGCCAACACCGGACAAATCACGTGGAAATCGGGCTGCAGGGCCCTGACTGTAGCAACTAATTTGTGATTGGGTTCTAAAAATTGCGTAGTTGATTCGACGGTGTTGCTTTTGAGGACTTCAAAACCAAATGATCTTCGGGTCATACCCGAAGTCTGTTGTGGACATACTTGTTTTGTTAACTCCAAAGAGGCGTTGTGGAGTCAACTAGCCCAGTTAGCATCGTAGGGCACTATTTGAGATCTACGAGGATTTGCCCTTAGTTACTGGCCTTCGCCAGATCCTGGGATCGAATTAGTGTATTGCCTGGATGTCATTCTTAGTTTAGGAATTGTTTTACAGCAAAGAAAGCAAAACCAGAGGAAAAGCACTTTAACAATCAGAACCTGGGTTCAACCCAGGTCTCCAAACTTCTAGACCAGTTCTCTTCCCATTTCACCGATGAGTCAACCATCTCTTTCCTCAAACTTTTTCTCAAGTGCCTTCGCTTCTAGATACTAGAGTAGGCAAATTTTTGCACTCCCGGGGCACCCTTTCAAACACCCTTTTAGTGTCTTATACCTAACGTTCAATTTGAAAAGGAAGTTTATTTCTCTAGTACAGAAATAGACCAAAGGGATTACTCAGGCTACAGTAGCAAATTTCTAGTTCTACAAATCCATCTTTACTTAGAGCTGCAAGGACTAGTTTACCTGTAGGTTCCAATGAAAAATCTGCAAGTCGGCCCATCACTTGAATCAACAGGAAATTTAACTGGCTACTGCCCCAACCCCAGCAGACCCCCTACTACCTGGAAATGTACATCAGTATGGAGAAAGGGTTCATTAGAACAACTTAACCAAAAAAACTCAAGATTCAAGCAGTGGTTACATATTTGGTATCATTTAATGTACTACATGTTCCTACTGTAGAAGTCAAACTACAAACCTTCCTGCTCCCTACCCACTTCTGTAGGCTCTGTGAGGTAAGAACAGTATTTCATTACATAAGATTCATGACTGGAACACTGTCACTTTCAATGGTCTGTGTATTGCCTATGGCTGTTTTGGTGCTACATGGACAAAACTGAAGAGTTGCTAGAGACAGTTAAGAGT
Organism: Cryptoprocta ferox; assembly: GCA_028646485.1. NCBI lineage: Eukaryota > Metazoa > Chordata > Mammalia > Carnivora > Eupleridae > Cryptoprocta > Cryptoprocta ferox. Next base: position 127,945,109 of record CM053567.1, on the reverse strand, counting down.
CTGCAAAGCCTAAAGTATTCACTGTATGGCTGTATTTACAAAAGAAATATGCTAACCCCTATTAGGATTTTGCCTACAAGTCGAAGTATGAGACATATAGTATACAAATTTTTATTTCAAAGCCTTCTTATAGTAGCATACAAAGGCAGTATGAAAAATATAACTGGTAATCGTAAGGGAGAAGTATATTTGTTTCTAGACTTGATATGTTTATATCTGCTCATATCTGGTTAAATATAAAGAGTTCCTAGTTTGTTCTAAATCCAGGGAGTTCTCACTTGGACTATGCAAGGTGAAACTATGCAAAGCAGTCTTAATCTATGGTATTGACAATTTGATTGTTTTGTAACCTTAAAATTTGTCAAAACATTAAAAACTCCTGACTTTGGTTATAAATATAAAAAATATTCAAAACATTAGAAATATTGAAAATTATAGTGTTTTATTTCTTTATAAACAAATCTCAAGAGTAGTTTTAACAGTGCTTGTTTTCTCATATAACTTACAATATGGAGTGCAAGCATCTTTTCTATGCCTTGGCAAGGCAAATTGTCATCCTCCTTTCTGAGTTTGATCTGCTTCTAGTTTTACTCGTTGTGCAATGTCATGGAACATCTGAGAGTTCCTTTAATGTGGTTTTTCACCTGAATCATCTCCTCTGAAATGTATTCATCCTTTACAACACACAACTGCTTTCCTCATTTATTACTATGTTCACCTTCACTAAATCCTTCTGGCTGTTTATCCAGAACTACTTTCTGAATGGCAGCAGTGTCAACATTCCCACTGTCTTCTGTATCTTCTAGAACTCCGTTTATATTCCAGCCAAATCCTGTGAAGCTTCTGCACAGTAGTCTCATACTACTGTGCAAGACTGCCTGTGATTCTTGGAATATGGGTGCAAATTTCCCAGTAGCATCCTTATCTGAACTTGCAGCTTCACCAGATAGTGGAACATTAATCCATTCACGCCAGCTTCCGAATGATGCTTAACAAACTGAGCCATGCAGGCACTCCTGACTTCTGAACAATGAAACCAGCCTTTACTGGCAAAAAAATGTTCTTTTTATTCTCCTTGTAATTACCATTTTCCTTCAATGCAGCAACTAACCTCAACACTATGACCTGAATGCTAGCCGAACTGGTTAGGATTTGGTTTTTATTACAGTCCTCCATCCAAAGTAGAAGCAAGCACTCCATTTCAACCATAAGTGGCTTTCTGTTCCTAGTATAATTTAAACTAAAAGATGTTGAAACTTTACTTTGCTTTTTATATTCATCAAACTTTTAAAATGTGGTTTATACTGTAGCTTTATGTAGGCCTGGGTCTCGTCTTTGCTATACTGTCGCCATTTTCAAATCCAATTTCACTTCCAGTTCCATTGTTTCTTTGCTGCCCTGCCGATTCCCTCTTCTGATTATCCAGCTTTGTAAAATGTTGCAGGGGTTTATCACTGGGAAACAAGCAACACAGCTACATGCTTATGGACTAACAGACGTTCAGTGATCAATCACCAAGAGACTTTGAAAGATGTAACTGGTTACTGACCATGATGCACATCTTTCATAATGCATAATCAGTTGTAGAATAAAAAGGTAGCCAACAAAGCTTATGCAACAATTCAGTAACTATTAAAACTGAAATTTCAACTGTGTTGTAGGATTGGTGTTAAAGTGTGAAAACTAATCCATGTACAATGGCACGGTACAAAGTAAGGACTACCTGTATCTAAAAAGAAAAACTTGTATTAGTTCACAAGATAGTCAACATTTAATCCAATTTAGCTAACTACTAGCCAAACTTAACCATAAATTAAAATAGAAACTGAAGATTTTCTCAAAGGAATGTTAGTTCCAGAGTGAATTCCCATTAGAGATGGAAAAATGTTTGGAGGCAATGTAATATATAATTCTTCAAATTAGGATTTGCAGACAGTCCAAACACGCCCTTTTGAGAATTTAGGCCCCTTCCCCGCATTTCAGTAATTTTGAGGTCTGCAAAAGAGTAAAGTTCTGGACAACTCTACTGTTTTGTAAAATTTTACAATCATCACAAAGCACAAGACTGTATGTATTTACAACTTATTCCATACCAGCCAGTACCATGTTTTCTCCTGTGTAACAGTAGCATCCATCCCGTTAATGTTTTAGTTTTGTTTTTGAAAACACTCTTTTGTGAATCTTATGATTAAGGCCCATAAACAAAGTTTATATCTTTTATATCTGTAGAAATTTATGAAATAGAAAATAAACTTAATACTGAGTACTTGCAAGAATTTTTCTTTATATTCCTCAAATTTGAAACACCCGAGACAACATGCCTAATTAGTAACAGATTAATCTGGGAGTAGATTTGAGATTCCCAGCTTCTGACCACCTACTTATCCACTGTTCTTGAATAAAGATTAAGTTATAGGATGGTCATTCACTGGCATATCAAAGAGTCATTTATAGGACATCCAAAAGTTCAGCAAATTTAAATACTGAAATATATGATCTCTAAGAATCTCAGGGGCTGAGTTACATCAGTATCTTTGAGAAAAGATGATCATCAAGGTTAAAAGTCCTGACCCCAGCTGCCCAACTGCCTGTCCTGCATCAAATCTATCAGTTCAGAAAATTATATTATCTTTGAAATCATATTCATGTTATCTTTGAAAGATAAAAAAATAAGGGAAAAAAATTTAATTGAGTACAATATCCACATTATGCTCAAATATCAATTTTTTGCTCAGATCTGATTTTCTGTTCTTTTGTCAAAACTAGCAAATTTATAAACCACTTACCTTACTATATAAATGTTCAAATTCCTTATCAGATAAATCTGACAAAAACACCCTTCAATTTCATTCCTAAAACAGGAAAACATTTACGAGTAAATCAATATATAAAAACTACGTATCTATAATTTTTTCTCCCACTAGGATTTTCTTTTTCCATTATGTCCTCATCCACATACATTAATCACAACAGATCATGATGTGAACAGCAGTGGAAAAGTTTAATCATTGGACATTTATATTTTCAACTCAAGCTTTAGTCAAGGTTTTCTTTGTTTAGCCCTTTTTAAAAGAACACATAACATACGCACATTTCTACAAATTTTAACTTTCATGAACAGGTAAGACCTCCAATTTTACTCTGATTGGAAAAATCATACCAAAGATAAGTATATCACTTAACTACTTTACGCAGACTACCTTATGGTAACTTAGAAATGTCTTCCCAATAATAAGCTTGACATGGAAAGGGTAACCATACCTTAATACAAACACATTCCAAAACTGGTTATATCTTGTTTTTTATGTAATGCTTTTTGTGGTACACAAGGTTTCCAATAATCAGAAGCACTTAAACTTTAAAGGAAAAATGAGAGAGTTGTCACCGCTAACAAAGAACTTTTAAGCAGTGATAAAGGGAAAAGAAGACTCAAAAGATTACAAATCTCAGGCACTAATTAGAATTCTACCAATTAGGGGCATTCTGATCAGAATGCCCCAATTAGGGGCTTGGCAAAGTCTGTATTTTGCACATTAAGAGAGAGAGCTGAACATGGTGAGAGGAGGGAGGGGGGAGCAACAGAAAGAAAAGGAAGTATACTCACCATACTGGATAAATACCAAGCTTTTGAGGAAAAGGACAAATCGCTCTAAAGCTGCTGCTGCATATTTATACCTTTATTCCATCCTATATCAAATATATGTGTTAAGTGCCTTTAATTGGACTGCATTCCTTAGAAAACTCTGAACAGAAATTTCAACCTTTCCAACTCAGTCTGCAACCCAAGCAAAATACCAGGGGTAGGGATACTCAATTTCTATCTATAGTCTACTTCCAGCTTCTCTAACCACCTTCACCGAAGGAGGAATTGGGAGGAGAAATGGGTCCAAGAAAAAAAAAATGATCAAAGTACAATATTCTCTAGCTCTAAAATGAGCTTTTTTATACACTCTCTAGAAAATTTCTAAAAGCAATGTGGCATCACTTATGAAATTTATATATTCACGGGCAAGAACTGTGCATCTTAGAAAAGAGAGCACTTATTTGAATACACATGCTTCTAATTACCTGACCAGAAGGTCTAATACTAAATCTCTTGCTTCCATAAATTAAAGCAATTAACAAAAAAAAGAGTAAAGGGTGATAGACAACCTCCAAGATGGTCCCCAATGATCTCCCACCTCTTGGTATTCACACCCTCGTATGTGCCGACTTACATGTTGACGTGGCATTTCTTTCTTGGATCATTCCTTCTGAGGAAAGACAGTTGTCATGTTGTGGGAATTCTCAGGCAGCCTCAGAGAGGTTCTCATCGTGAAGCACTAAAGTCTTCAGCCAACAGCCATCAAGGAACTAAGGCTTGCCAAGTGAGAGTCTAGATGATGATCTCTCTCTGCTTTGCCCTCCTCCCACTGTAAGAGAAGTATTGTTGTAAACTACTAAGTTTTGGATAATTTTTACATAGCAATAAATACTTCATACATAGGGTCACAATCCATATTCAAACAGCAAAATGTACAACTTATGAATTAACTAAAACGGTCTGAAGTTTTGGGGAAAGGATCAAATTCAGAACAATGTTTCTGGTTGGTTACCAATAATTTCAAAACCCCAAGGCTTTCTGAAATGAAACAGTGAAGAATTCAGCAAGAATGTTAAGTTAGTTACTAGAAATACATTTTACTATAACAGGACAATAAATAAAGGTTCTAGTAGAACTAAGAATCTGACAAAAGAGTGGGTGTTCAACAAGATACCAGTCCTAGAAAGCAAAACATCTATTTGCTTTCATAGGGTTGTTGTGAGAAATACATATTGTTTATAAAACAAAACTGTGTGTGTATAAAATGCTTAGCACAAAGCCTGGCATGTAATCATTCAATAAGCATTAGTTGTTATTTTTTTCCCCAAGTGACCAAATTAATGAGATTCTTTAACAGTAAATTAGATTTCACCAAAGTCTTCGTAAATCTTTACTTGAATAATCCTCTATTTCCAACTCACTACTATTGTTCCAAGTAATACATTTAAAGAAAGATATACTACCTCCCCTGTATATTTGGAGTGATTATTTTTGAAGTCCCGGGAATCTTTTTCCAACATCTCCAAGAATGTAATTCCTAAAAAGAGATATTTTCTTTTAAATTGCAATGCACAATGGTCCATGCATTTTACAACATCTTTACTACGGTTTACATATCCTCATTTATGTATTCAATAATCACAACAGTTCATTATGTGAACAGCAGTGAAAAAGTTTAATCACTGGATATGAAGTTATTGAAAGAAGCAAAGATAATCAAATGATCAAATTGAGAACCTCAATGTCACTAGTAAAACAGTAAAAACCAGCAATTAAAATGCACAAGTTATAAAGAAACATAAAGATACATATATACAACTAAAAAAACATATCATGCCTTTATGAGGGATTACATATTTCCCTATCCAGGAGTACACTAAGAAAACCTAGGGCAGTGACCCCTTGTGGCTTCCATAAAGTGAGTTTTCTTTCTTTTTGTTAAAATTCTTTTCTAACATTTTATTTATTTTTGAAAGAGCGAGCGAGCGAGCAAGCAGGGGAGGGTCAGAGACAGAGGGAGACACAGAATCCAAAGCAGCTCTAGGCTCTGAGCTGTCAGCACAGAGCCCAACACGGGGCCTGAACTCATGAGCCATGAACTCATGACCTGAGCCGAAGTTGGATTTTTAACCAACTAAACCACCCAGGCACCCCCATAAAGTGGGTTTTCAGTTAACCAGTTTACAACATTTAAGAACATCTGTTTTGCAGCATAGCAGTTTTCAGTAACTCATTTGTAATTAATAATTACAAGAATACTTTCAGAATAATGTGAGAGCCACAGTTTCATCTTTCCTTGGGCAGCCACAATATCTGGAATCCAATTAAGCAAAAGAAAAAAAATCTTCCCTCTGAACTCTGATGCTGAATTGGCAGCAGGGGTACTTTCAACTCCAACTTAAGAAACTGAAAAATGAGACTGGAGCGCCTGGGTGGCTCAGTCAGTTAAGTGTCTGACTTCAGCTCAGGTCATGATCTCGTGGTCTGTGGGTTCCAGTCCTACGTCAGGCTCTGTGCTGACAGTTCAGAGCCTGGAGCCTGCTTCGGGTTCTATGTCTCCCCCTCTCACTGTCCCTCCCCAACTGGAGCTCTGTCTCCCTCTCTCAAAGATAAACATTAAAAAAAAAAAAAAAAGAAAAGAAAACAAGAAAGAAAATGAAAAATGAGAGCCTGCATCTGGGGCTTTCTCCCCAGCTGCTCCCACCTGCCCTCAGCCTCTCAACAGGTTATCCCATTTAGCAGCTCATTAGCTCAGAGCTCCACTTCCTATCTGTAAGGTCTAGCACCCACCAGTCTTGCTCTTTTAATATACCCTATGGCAGTGTCCATTAAAGTTACCTTCAAGGGGTGAGAGGAGGGCATACGAGTACTTCCCGGGTACTGATCACTATTTTAGAACTTACCCAATTGCACAGATTTTGAGTAGTCAACGCTTTTTCTTTTTCCTATAAGCACTGCTTTCACATGCACAATTTTGCTGAACATGAGATATTTTTCAGGAACATGTGTATTATAGCAGGAACACATGTATCTATTTGTGTGCTAGAGACTGAAAAGACAAATCACGTTACACATTGGTCTACATGCAAGGAGCATCCTCTAGCGGGTTCCCTGCAAACCTGGAGTCTTTAAAAATCGGGCAACCACCACACTTAAATACCACTTCGCACTAACAAGAACGTGGAGAAAATGGGACCCTCATCCACTGCTAATGGGAATGAAATGGTCCGGCCACTTTGGAAAAACAGTTGGGCATCTCCTCAAGAGGTTAAACATAACAGTATATGACCCAACAATTCCACCCTGAGGTATATACTCTAAAGAAATGAAAACGTATGTCCACACACAAGCTTGTACACTAATTTACACAGAATTATCCATAATAATCTCCCACAATGGAAACAACCCAACTATTCAACTGATGAATGGTTAAATAAAATCATCATAGCAGTATATATACCCATACAATGGAACATCTTTTGGCAAAAAAAAAAAAAAAAAAAAAAAAAAAAACGGAAGTACTGGGGTGCCTGGGTGGCTCAGTAACGTCTTGATTTCAGCTCAGGTCATGATCTCACAGCCTGTGAGTTCCCTGCATTGGGCTCTGTCCTGACAGCGTGGAACCTGCTTGGGATTCTCTCTGACTCTCTCTGCCCCTCCTTTGCTTATGCTCTAAATCTCTCTCTCAAATAAGTAAACATTTGAAATTCTGTATTAAAAAACAACATGGCAGTACTGATACATGCTACAACACGAACCTTAAAAACATTCTAAATCAAAGAAGCCACTCACAAAAGGCCGTGTATTAATCTCTGATTTCATTTATATGAAATTGTATAGGCAAATCTACACAGACCAAAAAATTAGTGGTTTCCAAGAAGTGGAGATAGCGGGGATACAGGGAGTGACTGTTGAGAATGATTTTTTTTGGGGGGTGGGTGATGGAAATGTTCTAAAATTGATTGTGGATTGTGGTGATGGTCGCACAACTCTTGAATACACTAAAACCCACTGAACTGTACAACTTTATATGGGCTAATTATATGGTACAGGAGTTATATCCCAACAAAACTGTTACCAAAAAAAGGCAACCAATTTTTTCCTTAAAGATAAAACTTATTTCTTAGCCTCATTTGGGTCTTAATTGGTTGAGTACTAAGAAAGTTTCTAATAGCCTAACAGACTGAAGGTGATTTAAATCCAGGTCCTACCCTTTGCACATCTAACAGCCAAGCAAGCACACAGCCCATGGTTCGATTTTCCCCAAACTCACGGACGGACTATCCTTAGGCCACCTGACTTGTAAAAAAAAAAAAAAAAGCGGGGGGGGGGGGAGACATATACAAAAGCTCTGTTAATTTCGTTCAAACAAGATACAAGCATACTATAATGGAAAAAGGATGTCAGTAAGTAATACCTTTGGGCTGGAATCTGGACTAAGAAAACAAAAAGGGGAAAAAGAAGCAATGTGGCTTAGAAACGTTGGAATCCTTCTCACCCTGTAGAAGGAAGTGAAAAATTTGAATGAAAAGTACAAACATCTGTTTCCTTATTGGGCCCCTAATCCAAGTAGGAGAGAAACATGCCACTTACAATGCTAAAATGTCTCTTCAAAAGATATAGAATAGAAATTATGCCATATTTTGGCTCCATTTTGTTTTTCATGAAGATCGAAATCTCATACCGTAAACATATAGACCTTAACAAAGAAATGATTCTAAGACCTTCTCACTCCTTGAAAGCTATCTACAATGCACATTCCAACCATAACCATTTCATTGCCTTTCTGTCCTGCCCCTCCTAGTAATGCTATTGACGAGTCCGCACTAGACATGTGTTGCCCCAAGGACCTTACCTTGTTTCCTTAATTCCCCCATAGTGACAAACGGTCTTGTAGAAAAGGGTTCGTTGAATTAAGTCGACGTATCCTCATATTAACACTCTCATTCAAGCTCCTCCGAGGTCACGTATGTAAGGCCAACCATCCCAACAGCTCCACATCAGGGATCTACCAAATAAAATGCAAGGAAATTATATTCCTCTCAGTAGATGATTTATTTGGGGACCCGCTTCCGTCTCTAATATTTCTAGGGCACCGCGTTTATCCCTCTCCCTCCAACCATATCCTCCAGTCACTTTCAGAATTTGTACCGGGGACCCATCCGCATGCCCCTAGATTCACCTCAACGTTACTTCTGCCTCTCCGCTTCGCATTCTCAGGCCCTGCCTCACAAGACCGCGATGGCACCGGATGTAACCGGAACGGGTTGAAACAGTAGCAAAGCGAGCCTATAAACAACTAAATCCACCAACCACCCTGGAACAGAGGGAGGAGCCGTCAAGCGCCCGTCTTAATGCCCTAGGCTCTTCTGATTGGCTGCGGCGACGCGACGTGGCCTGTGATTGGTCACGGCGTCAAGCGCAACACCCACGAAGAAGAAGGGTAGGAGTCTTGCGCGTTAAGAGCCCGCCTTTTCCGACAAATAAAGGTCGTAGCCGCGGAATCTACGGGCGGAGCTAAATTTATCACGATTAATGCTCTTGCGGGAACACCCAAAGTGGAGCCCCACGTAGCAAGAAGATGACCCGAAGCTGCTCGGCAGTTGGCTGCAGCACCCGAGATACCGTGCTGAGCCGGGAGCGCGGCCTCTCCTTCCACCAGTGCGTGAGAGCAGCCTCCGGCTGTCTAGCTCCCAGCACGGCCTGGCGGGCAGTAGGCCAGGGTGGGGCGGGGCCAGGCGTGCGTCGCGCCGTTGACGTGGCGTGACGTGCGTAGCGTGGGGAAAAGGAACGGGGACCTTTGAGAGTTAATGTTTTTCCTGCCGTTCCGGCTTAATGTGTACCTCCAAATTGCATATTCTTTCTCGTTGCCTACCGCCTTCCTAATGGCTTTTAGCGAGGGTTATTAGAAAGGAGTCGTGCTTCCTTTCGGTCGTCGTACTGTTTATCGTGAGGAGATGGGAAGGGTGGGCAGTTTGGGAGAACTGTTGAAGGCGTTCGATTCTATTAGAGTGTGTGGCTTGCCCAGGACAGGAGTACAGATGAGTTTTTACGAATATTGCCTGTTACTGCAAGTTATTTAGTAGTAGTCGCTGAGCTCCTCAAGGCCGGTCCTCTTCTGACTGGATCTGGTCATGGCAAGGAAGGTACACTGGCTCAGGAGTGGGGTGGATTTTCAGACCAGTCTAATTTGAACCCACATCTATAGTCGCATTTATGGTATGTAGTTCATTCAAGTCAAAGTTCAAGGCACAGTGCGAAGTAGAAAAGTGCGTAAAACAGATCCTCACGGACAAAAAGAAATGTACTTCAAAAAGAGGTGGTCTGTTAAGGTAATAGACGTAGAGAGTTAAACCATTGACAAAGGACTTTTATGAGAAGATCAAAAATAGCTTTATGGGAGAGATGGTATTCGAGTTGGACCTTTAACTTAGATTGTGGAGTGGGAGTGGGAGGAAGATAGCACTTAAATAGGAATAACATGGAAAAATGTAAAGGGGTGGGAAATGCAGATATCATATAGGGGAGTGGAAAAAGTATCTTGAAGACATTAAAAATAATAAAATGTCAGGTTAAGGAGTTTCACCTATGTATGGTAGCCTTTTTGTAGTCGTTTTGTGTTGTTTTTTAAATAGGACTGGTTCCTCCATCTAAGCTGTTATAATTGCATTGTATCCTTTCTTTTCTGGTATTTTCCCCCATCAATTAGTTCCTATTCATTTTAAACTGCTTCCTCTACTGATTACTTGGCTAAAGTCAGCGAGCTTGCTCACATTACTTCCATTTTTAAACAGACACACAAACTCTTGAGGCTATGTGCACGTCTACACCACCCTACCGCCCCTTCCCTTTATAACCAGGCTCCTCTAAACAGGAACGTACACACCTATGGCCCTACGTCCTCTTGATTTCTCAGCCTATGCTAGCCAGATCACTACTGCTCTAATGCACTGACAAAGGGTCACCAGTCATCTTGCCAAATCTAAGTGAGCACTTCTAAGTCCTTCTCTTGACTTTTTTTTTTAACTTTTAATGATAATCGACTGCTCCATAAAACTCTCACCTCCATTGGCTTTATTGACACTGTCCCTAGTTTCTCCTTTTTCTCTAATTTCTTTTTCAATTTTTTGCTGCCCTGCTTTCCCATGCCTTCTTAGGCTCTTTAAGTGAGGAAGAGTTCATTTATTGCTTTTATTTGTTTTATATGTTGAGGACCAAAGTAAGACCTGCTTAATTTTAGGAAGAGAACGTAATGCAGTTACTACAGTAGTTTGCTGTGATTCGTCCAGGCTGCTTTCTTCCCATTCATTCCATTTTCCTGATTCCTGGAAATGATATTTCTAAAAATGCAAATTTTATGCTAGTTCCCTAAAGGAAGGATTTTAATCCTGGGGCTTTTAAAATGCGTAAAAGACAAGAGACCCAAGTTCCTCTGCAAAGACTTTTCTCCAATACCTGTCTTCCAACCTGAATTTTATTCCCTCTGTATTTCTGTTACTGTATATGTCTCCTAAATTAAACACATGTCCTTGTGTATGAATGGGAGGGAATCATCTTTGTCTTCCTATACCTAGGAAGTTGTAAGGAATGCAGGAGAAAGTAGAGACAGGAAAAGGAGTTAAAATACTATGGTGTTAATCTAGCAACAAAGTAGTATTGATCAGAGGCAAGGGTTCAGCAAAAAGGTAATAGAGGATGCAAAGATATGTCAACTTGCCATTGCCCAAAGGTGTCATCTTCAAACTTCTTGATCATGGAGCCCTCTCCACAAAGAAATTTGAGTACAGGCCTTGATAAATGCATAATGATTTATAAATTACATAACATGAAGTAATGTACTAATATGTATTATGAAACACAAAAATTAAGGGATGGGGCAAAACAGTATAAAAATAAATTCTAATGTTTTCTTCAAATCTCACTAGATGAGTGCACACTCCTTTGGTGGCCACTGACCTAAAGGATGGATCCCAAACTTCCTAGCATACACAATCTTTTGTGATCTGGCCTCGAGCCACCCCTCCAGCCTATCTGTAACCAGTTCAAGCTACCTCTGTGCTCTCCTTTAACCCTCCACATTAACTTATTTTTCAATGCTTTATCAACCAGTAAGAGCCAAGTAGTTATTTTATATCTCTGTGTTTGTGCATCTGCTTGGAGTGGCCACTGTCTGCATGGCAAACTCCTGTTGACACATCAGTTCTAGCTCCAATATTCTCTCTTCTGAAGCCTTCCCCAACATCCCCACCACCCTTACCAGAATTGCAAAAGACGTTGCAAGGACACAGGCGAGGGGCTCTGGCTGAAAAGCATGAATCAAAATGATTAAAGGTGTGGAAACTGTTGTTATGAGAAAACTGGTATTTGTCAAACATATAAATGGTTAAATATGAGATGGGACCGGCAAGTTTAAATAAGTGACAGTTTGATTCATTCTCTTTTTGTTGGTATAAAGAAATTAAACAACTTATTTCATAACCAAAGAAATATATGTATGATAATTTGGAAGAGTTTTTGCCTGAATTGTAATGAATTCTGTTTTTATCCTTTTAGTTATGAAACATTTCAAACACTAGCAAGCAAAAAATAATACATAACAAACACTGATGTGCCCATCACTACAATTAAGCAGACGTTAACATTTGCCTTGTTTCAATTTTTGTTTTTGTATTTTTTTGTTGTTTTTATTTTTTTTCTGTTAGAAGAGAAATTACAGGCATAAAGCTTTACCCCTCAATCCTTTCTCTATCTCCCCAGAGATAGCCACTGTAGAAAGGATTTTGTTAGCCACTTTTCTAGAAAATATGATATGCAGAGAGCCCAAAGTAATTTCTGCCAATAGTATAAAAAAGGCATAGTTAACAGGAGAGAAAACGGATTCTGTATTAGTGTAAACCAATTCATTATTGTGTATATGAGATGATTGGTTTGGGATTTTTCTGTTGCTATAGATGATTTTAGGATAGGGAAACATGAATTCCAATTTCAGCTACTATTTACTGGCAGCTATACTTAGCTCTGATCTTGGTTTCATCTGCAGTGAAAGGTAACCTGTCGTGCAGAACTTTTTAAAGACACACATTTTTTTAAGAACACACATACACACTGGGACACCTGGCTAGCTTAGTCAGAAGAGCGTGTGGCTCTTGATCTCAGAGTCATGAGTTCAAGTTCCATGTTGAGTATAGAGATTACTTAAACTTTAAAACATACACACACACACGCGCGCACACACGCACAAGTTAAATGCCTTAAAAGTAGTATCAATTATTACTACCAATTTAATTTTGTCCAGAATTGAAATTAGTCCTGCTTGTTAGATTACAATATTTTTTCAAGCCTTTCTTGTTGTGTTATGCATAGGAAATATTTGTTTAATACTTTGGGGGCAAACAAACAAAGCTGTTTGGGACTGGCCTACTTTAAGGGCTCCTAGTGGGCCTGGCCATTCCATGGGCTAAGGGGATTGATGGCTGTAGTCAGCAGACATGCCAGTTGGGAAACTGCATCAGAGGATCAGGCTAGTAATGTCACTTGGTGGACCAGCCAACTTATTACTGTCCTTTGCATGGTTAGAGATTGCACCCCATCTGTGGAAAAGCGCCTCACAAACCTGTGCCATTAGTTAAGAAAAGAACTCAGTGAAAAGAGATTTGCCTCACCTTTATTAGAAAACCAATTTCCTCTTGATCAAGTAGCATCATCTTCCTGGAACAATACAATGAAAGTCCTAAAAGTGGAATTGTTGTTCCTAGGAAAGAACAAACTTTGGATAGTACTTTATCATTTACAGAGAGCTTTTAAATGCATTTATTTGTCTGTCATCTTGTGCACCCTAAACTACAACCCTGTGAGGCAGTTCGGAGATTGAGACCTGTATCTAATACCACACTGCTGATAAAAGGTAATTGAAGCTTAAATACAGATTTTCCAGTTCAGTGTTCTTTCTCAAGGTGATTGAGAGAATATCTCAGAAGTATGCGTTACCATACTGCTATATTATTTCCCCAACAATGAGCTGAGGAGATTAAAATTTTCACTAGTTTCAATTCCTAACAACTACATGCTTTAAAACCCAAGTTAAAATATACAAAAGTGACAGCTACCTATAGATCTGTGTCCAAGGTAAATCAAGGGAGAGGTGCAGGAAGAGTAGTTTTGTGACTCCCCCCCACCCTCACCAATTTCTAAACATAGTAATTTGGCTGGAATTAAAAATAGAGAAATACAAGGTAATTTTTATATTCAAGGCTAGGAAAAAGTGGTGCCTTTCAAAACAAAAGAGGAAAATTGAGTATGGGAAATGTACTTGTTTCCTACTGCTGAGTAACAAATTTCCCAAAATACAGTGGAAACATGACCTCACAAATTCTGAGGGTAGGAATCCGGGAGTGCATTAACTTGGTGTTACAGGCTGTCTCATAAGGTAGCAGTAAAATGTTAGCCAACACTAGGATGTTCTGAACACTTGATGAGGCTGAAGAGTGCACTTTCAGAAAGACTCATGTGGCATTTAGCGGGAAGCCTGTTTCTTGCCCACGGGACATATCTCTACAGGACTGCTCACATGGCAGAGAAATTTTCCCAGAGAAAAACCATTGAATAGAGTGCCGTAGTCCAGCTCCAGCAGGTCCAGGGGTCCCTGAAAGGATGGACGGTGTCGGCACGAGAGAGAGAGAGAGAGAGAGAGAGCCTCGAGTTTCTTTCTTGATCACCAGGCAGGCATCTCTGCGCTGTCTGTTTTGGTGTCTTTATTTATAGGTCAAGCGATAACATGACATCAGAACATAGAAATTGTTTACAGTGACTAATTCTTTGTGATAAGATGTTTTAATCATTGGAAGTGATGACATTAGAAAATAGAAATTTTTTATAGTGACTAATTTTTTACAATAAGATGATTTAATCATCAAAAGTATACAGAGAACTATCTCATTCATTTTTGCGTCAGTCCCCAAGATTAAGAAAGTAACAAACCTATCTTATTTTGTACGGGTTGGTTTTTTGCCAATGATTATGACTTTGTTTTTGATTAACAAGTTACAACCAAGTCATGTAACGCACTTACAGTGAGGTTGAGCAAATCCCGCAACCCAAGAACATAATAGGATGTCTTCAGCAAAAAACAGGATAATGTACATGTCATTTAAGCCAGTAAAGCTAAGATTAAAACATAGGTCAAGCTGTACACAGACCAGGAGCCATTTCATTAGGCTCACAAACCACAAGAAAAAGAATGCTTCTTAACAAGTTGTTTGAGAAAGCCCTTTTTTTGATGCAAGCACAATGGGTGCCCTATGTGTGTTGGCCTTGTACCTGGGTTTCCCACATTCTTATCTATCCTCATGACTGAAGTCAGTATAAGGGAGGATATTTGTAGAATGTAGACCTTGGGAAGGTACTATGTTCTGTCCTTGTTTTCTATTTTTTATCTCCAATTAGGCTTTTTTTCTCCGGGCCAGCCTTAAATGCAATTTTTGTGTTTTTAACCCCTTCAAGTCTATGTTTTGGGTCTGCAAGGCTCATTAGAAGAGCCTTTTGTCAAATATTTATAGTGTTTTGATCCAAAATCTCTATGCAGGGACAGGAAAATGTTTTTTCCTATGGGGTAACTGTGTGGGGAATATCAGTCTGATTTGGAACGCTGTAAGAGGCCTAATTAATGACAACTGGCTTATTTTCAACATGAGCAGTGGCAGTAGGAGATACCAGTTTCGCCTCTCATGGCAGGAGCTGTTCAAACGTCTGCCATTTCCTCACTGTGACTGTCATCCAGCAAGGCTGATGCGGCTCCCAGCAATAGAGGGAACAAGTACCTTTTATTATGTAGTTTTATTGCCCATTGTCACTTCTGCTTTTTTTTGTATTTCTTAGAAGCAAATCACTAACTCTAACCCACATGCAAGGGGAAGGAAATTAGTCTCCACCCCTTGAAAGGAAGAGAAGCAAAGGATTTGTGGACATATTTTAAAAATACACATACTAAATTTGAGCAGATTCCGTTAATGTAGGGAGTGAAGACAAAATGTAGGATATTTAATATGAGAATTGCCCTCGGAAATTAAAGCATTAAATTAAAGCAAATGAGATCACTTAGATATTGACCTCTGGATTCAAAAAATCAAAGAACTTTGATAAATGAAATCAGATTAAGTTTAACTGGACTTGATGTTTATATGAAGCAGTTAAATAATAAATGGGTTTATGTAATAAATACTACTGTAGTATTACCATAATATTTTCATGTTAATGGAACTTTAATATGATTGCTGTAGATTTCCAACTGATACCATACAGCGCTCAAAATGGATCAGGGCTGTTAATCGTGTGGACCCCAGAAGCAAAAAGATTTGGATCCCAGGACCAGGTGCTATACTATGTTCCAAACATTTTCAAGAAAGTGACTTTGAGTCATATGGCATAAGAAGAAAGCTGAAAAAAGGAGCTGTGCCTTCTGTTTCTCTATACAAGGTACTTAAATCTAGGTGTAATCAAAACTAAACTCTACAAAGCCTTTAAAAACCAAGATCCCTCACATTATAGCTAGAATTTACAGAGATTAAAAAAAAATCCTAAATCTTAAAATAAATCCATTAATAGATTTTAAATGCATAGGAAAGTAGGTTTTTTTGTTTTTAATCTATATGTAATGTTAGTAATTCTGCTTTGGAGTTTTTTAGGTATGTAAATGAAAATCGTTTTCTAGACCCACATAAAGATTACTAAACTGATCACAAAAATTAACTAGTAGACGCCTTAGAATTCAGGCTTTTGTTTAAAACAATTTCCATAATACTTAGAAATTATGCCTTTTTTGGGCTCCTCCCAGTAATGTTGATCTTGACCAAAAATATACCTAATTATTTGCATCGATATAGAGACGTATCTATGGAAAATAGAGGGCTTTCCCAGGATTAGTGTTACATTCTTAGGTTTCTTTTGTTTTTTATGTTATCCTTTTAACCCCTTGGCCACACTGTTATATGTGGCTCCTCAGTGTCTGCTCAGTCTGCAGTAGTCTAGCTCTTCTATCCTGATGCCACCCTTGCGTCCTCTTATCCACTGGAATCTCCTTCTTTCGATATTGTTTTTCTCTCATTCCTGTATTCAGAAGAATGTGGTTGGTGTCTAACCCAAACTCCTAAGCTCCAAGAGCTTCCTTTAAATTGTGTATTTCTAACTGCTCCGAATTCTCTTTTCAAACCACATGTACTTAACTACTGTATATGTGATAAATTGACTAGCTTTCCTGTACAATCAATAATAGTTATTATTGATTGAGACCTACAATGGTCCAGGCGTTATACTAGGAGATTTACATAAATTATCTCATTGTATCCTTGAAACAACTCTATATTATTACAATTTTATAAATGAGGAGATGAGGGATTGTAGAGATTTAGTGACAGCTAAGAGAGGAGGGAGCCAGGATTCAAACCCAGATTAGTCTTAATCCCAAAGCCCGTGCTCTGTCCACTATGCCTGCCTTTTTGCACAAATAATTTTCCTGTCCTCTCCATTCAGTCATGGTATTGCTTTCTTAAAATAGTGCTCAAAACTCATTTCCATGAAGCCTTCCCAAATTACCACCTTCTGTTGTGACCTTAACCATTTCAGAAACCTTTCGGCAGCAGGTTACTATTTCTGTATGGATGGAAAAAAAACAACAACAACAACCCTGTTCACATTTTCCTATAAATATATTTGAAAAAATCAGAGATTATGATCTTTTTTTAATAATTAACTTTCCACATTAAAGGTGAGTGCTTTGCATTAGTGTTTTTATAGACCGTCTTCTGTGTGATAATTTCAAAAATAACCTTAATTTTGTATTTCTGTTGTAGGTTCTTCAAGGTGTACATCTTAAAGGTAAAGCAAGACAGAAAATCCTAAAACAGCCACTTCCTGATAATTCTCAAGAGGTTGCTACTGAGGACCATAACTACAGTTTAAAGAGACCTCTGACAATTGGTGCAGAGAAACTAGCTGAGGTGCAACAGATGCTACAAGTGTCCAAAAAAAGACTGGTTTCTGTAAAAAACTACAGGATGATCAAGAAGAGAAAGGGCTTACGATTAATTGATGCACTTGTAGAAGAGAAACTACTTTCTGAAGAAACAGAGTGTCTGCTACGAGCACAGTTTTCAGGTATGATGTTCCCCTTTTCTTTTTTCTTTCTTTTTTTTTTTTTTTTTTAAGTTTATTTTAAGAGAGAGAGCACCCACGTGTGCACATTCATGTGGGAGGGACAGAGAGAGAAGGAGACAGAATCCCAAGCAGCCTCTATGCTGTGCTGTCAGCGCAGAGCCGGATGCAGGGCTTGAAATCATGAACTGTGAGACCATGACCTGAGCCGAAACCAAGAATTAGATGCTTAACCGACTGAGTCACCCGATGATGGCCGTGATGTTCCCCTTTTCTGAAATATCATTAAAGTATTTACTTTGCTGTTGCCTATGAAAACATGCTTTTAGCTGAGACATGAAGTCTCAGGGTAAGCAGAAAGAAGGAAAAGTAATGGCCAAAATTCTTTTATGTATTTCCAGTTTTAAAAGTAATGTGTTTATTATAGGAAAGGCAAAGGAATATATAATGATAAAAGTAACACATAATCCTACTACCCAGAGGTTAGATCATACGGTTTATACCATATACTGTACTTTTCATTTCTTCTAAAGCACGTACTCGTTTTACTGCAAATTCTTTTTAAACAATTTAAGTGCTACATAATTTATCACTGAAATGTTTTTGCAGTGAAGTCGAACCAGATAATCTTCTAATTCCCTTTGAGCCTGAAAATTCTTTGAGTCTCCATATATTATTTTCTAAAATATCCTATAGAAGATATACATGTCCATTGGAAAGACTACCTACTCTCTTCTTTGTGAACCAGGATATTTGAAGAGGGACAGAATAAGTATTGCCAACCAACTCTTTGATGAAAGCAGCAGAGATTTTGGATTTACATCCTGGTAAAGAATAAGTATGTCTTATTTATAGAAAAGAGCGGGTATCTCCAAAGGAGGAGAATATTTTGTGTTTTTCCAGTAGGGGAACAGAAATAATAACCAGGGATCCCCACCAAGAAGAGAGGATCTTTTTTCCCCCTGAAAGTAGGCAAGGTCATCTATTTAATCTGAATAGCGTCCTATTGCCAGAATTATTTCTTGTGTTTTATTTTTACCCTCAGATAAATAGTAACCAGGGAGCAAAATAAATAAATGTACTCATAATCCAGAGACTTAATTTTATACAGTTATTTCATTTTCTTCCCCGTTTCTCTAAAATTCTCCACGTAGGCTGTCAGTGAATAGTAAAATATAGTGATTCAAGTTGAAACTTTTTTCTTCCCTCTTTTGAGTGACAGGATCCAGGATGAACAGGATAAATTGGTCAAGAGGCCCTCAGATTGGGTATTAACCTTTGAACAAACTCAGTTAAACTGTGATGGTATTTGTATTTGTATTTGTATTTTGATGCCCACTGCTTTTTATATCCAAATGCTGTGATCTGTACCTGAAAATGTTATTATATACATTCTTCATCACAAAGAATAAATAAATTTATTTTAACAGATTTTAAGTGGGAATTGTATAACTGGAGAGAAACATCTGAGTACTCCACAGAAATGAAACAGTTTGCATGTACACTCTATTTGTGCAGTAGCAAAGTCTATGATTATGTAAGAAAGATTCTCAAGCTGCCTCATTCTTCCATCCTCAGGACGTAAGTGAATTACTTTTTAGATGTTAAATAAAACAAGTATTTTATTCTTTAATTGCATTTTATCTGTTGACGCTATTCGTATTCAGACTCTCATTAGTCCCATTTTCTCCTTTTAAAAACTTCTAGTGGTATTTGCATATTATCACAACAGCAGTATTTTCACCAACAAAATGAAGGTATATAGTCTTACAAATTTTTTTTTCATCTTGCAGATGGCAGAGACATTCTGGGTGATAAAATTTGAATCTGGAGATATTGGGATTTCCGATATACTTAAGTAGTTGTAATATCTGACTATCCTAGGAAAATCTACAACATTTCTAGATTGACACTATTGGTTTGAGGCTAAGCATAAAAATCTGCACTTTTGTAAGCACTGTAGTTGATGCCCAGTGCGAGTTGTTCAGGGAGGAAATTTTGGTAAATAATTTTGTAGGATTTGTGGTCAAAATACATAGATATATTTATAATTCACTTAGTGTGAAGTAAATAACAGTGACTTTACAGTAATGTCTTATAAAAGTAATGCTCAATTTTTACTATTTTTTATCGCTGGTTTTACAGATGCCTTTTTATTTTTATTTATTTATTGGGCTTAAAAATGACAGAAATTTATTGTCTTACACTTCTGGAAGCTAGAAGTACAAAATCAAGGTATTAGCAGGTTTAGTTCCTTTGGAGGACTGTGAGCAAGGGGTCTGTTCCAGGACTCTCTCCTTGACTTGTATTTGGTGGTCTTTCTCTAGGTGTATTCTTACATCATCTTCTCTGGTGTATGTGTGCTTCTGTGCCCAAATTTCCTCTTTATGAGGACCAATCATAGGATTAGGATTCACCCTAATTACCTCATTTTAGTTTGATGACCTCTGTAAAGACTGTGTCTCCAAATAAGGACATTCCGAGGTACTGGGAATTAGGATTCCAATATATCTTTTTTGAGGGACTCAATTCAACCCATAACAGTCACTTTCCTGATGCATAAGCCTCCCCATTACCCACCGACCATAGGCTAACGCCTTCCTGTGGTTAATTGAGCTTCCCATGCTGCGGCCCCTGCTGGGCTCTGAGGCTGTCTCTGACCTCCCTCCCTGCCCTCTAGCATTCCATGCTCCAGTTGTAAGGCACTCCTTACTTGCTTCTTTTTGCCTCTAGGACTTACTATTCCCTGTGCCTGAAATGCCCATTCTCTCTCTTTGTTGGTCCTAGTGATTACTCCTCAGCTTTTAAACTCAAATTAGACGTCCTTTCAGAAGCCTGGCCTGCTGTAAGTGCTCCTCTCACACACATACAGAACTGAGTCATAGTTCTTTTTTTCTTTTAATTTTTTTTTTTTTTTGAGAGGGGGTAGTGGTAGAGAGAGGGGGGGGCACAGAGGATCTGCACTTGATCTTAGCCAGAAGGCTGAGAAAGTGATGAGAAGTACAGAGGATCTGAAGTGGGCTCTGTGCTGACAGTAGAGAGTCTGATACAGGGCTCAAACCCACCAACCATGAGGTCATGACCTGAGCTGAAGTCGGATGCTTGACCGACTGAGCCATCCAGGCGCCCCAGATGTGAATCATAGTTCTTAAAACACTGTCTTCCCCACTGGACTGTGAGCTGCCCAAGTATGAGGTGCGTCTGGTTTTCTGTTACACTACCACCGAACCCCCAACTCTGCAGTGTACCTGGAGCACAATGGTCCCTTGATAAATATTTGTAGAAAGAAAGAATGCCTGAATGGTCATTGAGCATTTTGAATAGATGGAAGGAAGAAATGCAGTGGACGCTAAGTCACTGAACAGCAGTACTCCGTTTAGTTCAGTGCAGGTGCGACAGAGGCCAGCCAGGAATGGCAGCAGCTCTCTCTCCTGGAAGAAACCTCTGGGTTTCTTATTGCTTCAACTTTAAAACAGACTCAGAGGGACTCTGATCTGGAGAAACTCTAAGAGATTGTATAGTCCACCATCCCCTGACGCCACCTTTTAAAGAAGGGGGAAATTGAGGCAGTGAGACAGGTACCTCCTTCACTAATTTCTACTTGTCATATCGTTTTCTAATTCTTAGCCAGTATCAGTCATCTCTGTAATTTTCTTCGTGCTGATGTTGGATCTTTCTCAGTTCTCCCTTGAATTCTTTATATCCAGTACCTTCCCAGAGCTGTGCTTCTTACAATTCCAGTTCTTTGGGTCTTTATGGTAGTTTGTTTTCACATATCTTTTGTAAGAATATCATAACATCCTCAGCCTTCCTTATCATAACAGTGATACATATAGTATGATCTTAGTAGATTTTCTCTGTCTCTAATTTTCTATTTAGGTATTCATTGCAATTTAGTAAATTAGCACCCTCTGTAGTAAAGTGATGTGAGAGATTCAGAAGTAAACAAGACCATGGGAGGAGCTATAAGAGTCTTTGTTGTTGTTGTTGTTTTTTTATTGTTATTTGAGAGAGAAAAAGAGTGCCGGTGGAGCTAATGGTCTTAAAGAAAAACACTCTCCTCCGTATGATGGCTCTTCAGCCTTGTATTTTTCTCAGGCAGAGTTTTAAGCCACCCAACTGAGCCCCCTTAATCATTCCATCACTAAGCCCCTTGTTTAATTTAAAATATCATGTTGGGGCGCTTGGTTGGCTCAGTTGGTTAAGCATCGACTCTTGATTTCAGCTCAGGTCACGATCTCATGGCTGTGAGTTTGAGCCCCGCTTCGGGCTCTGTGCTGCTGGTGCAGAGCCTGCTTGGGATTCTCTCTCTCCCTCTCTTTCTCTCAAAATAAATAAAGAAAACATTAAAAAAGATACCATTTAGATTTCCACTTAAAAATCAAGCTCAAAGAACAAGCTTTTTTAAAAAGCCTATTTAAAATAAAACTTTTACATAGAGGCATTAAGTAGTTTCATAACATACTGACTCCATGTGCAACATAGTATCTTTGGTGTTCATTTGAGAGTCAATCCTAATGCAAGAAAAGAAATTAAACAATTAAACTTTGGAGACCCATTTGCAAAGGACATTCAACATACTAGTGAGCTGTAGCACCCTGGTGGATAGCCACTGTCCTATATTTTCTCATTATCTTACTATTTCATCCTATTTTAAAATATAAACAACTGATTGATTATTTGTCTCTTAATTAGGTTATAAGCAACTTAAAGTTGAAATATGTCTTTTGCATCCTATAAATGTGTTTTTCAAACCCATTAGTGCATCTTGAAATCAATTCAGTGGGTCATAACTGGCATCATATACACACATATGTTGTATATATATATGTGCATGGCATGTAATGAGGGTAAATTTCGTTTATGGAACTTTCAGGTTGCAGCAAAATATTTGGAAAGCTCTGTCCTGAAATATTTAGGGCAAGGTACATTAAAATCTCAATTAGAGGCCGACTGTCCAGGAAGAAACCTTGGCAGTCTAGAATATAGCCCCCAGATCAGAACTATAACAACACCCCAAAAAGTCATTTGAGTTACGGAAGTAAACTTTAGCTAAGATGAACATATCAGTCTCTACTTGAGAATCCAGTTCGTCTTATTTTAGACAGTTCTTAAGCTTGGCTGTTGTCTTTCCTGCCCCCACAGCAAATTAGAGGTAAGTTAGAACCGAGTGAAGAGGATTCTGAAGACAGCCACCAACAGTAATTGGAAAGCATAACCAGTCTGGAAAGGTTAGGGGCACTACAACAGAACTCCTAGGGTAGTAGTGGAGGTACTTCGCGTAGGGCAGACAGATGCAGACTCCTTCCTTGTCCCCGAGGGCACAGCTCTGAGGCCACAAGGAGCGGAAAGAAAAGCACTGGCAGGACACTGGAAAGTTGGGTTTCACGCTTGTGCACAGCTAGCAGCACAGCAGGGGCTGTGCGGCTTCTGCTCTCCCTCTGTCCCCATTTCCCAGTCTGAAAAATGAGGTAGCTCTGCTAGGTGTTCTCAAAGTTTCCCTCCCCTTCAGCAGTTTTCTCATTTTATTGAACTTACAGCTAAGATTGGTTTATGATCTAAACACAATTCCCACAAACCGGATCATTGTTTTGCATACATTTTAAAGAATTAGATGAGCAATTAAAATTGTTTCTTGGTGTGTTTGCGTATTGAAATACTTACTGTGTGTCTGTAACTGTTTGAATACATGCTTGAAAATGTCCATAGAATTTGGCTACTTCTATTTGGCTTTGTTTCCATAGGGATCTGAAGCTACTTAGCAGCACGTAAGGTTATTTTTTCCTTTTTTTTTTTTTTTAATTTCTTCATTTGAGTTTTATACTTTTTATTTTTTGTATCTCCCAGATGGTTATCCAAATGCAAACCCAGTCCAGGCTTCAACAGCAACAGTTTTTCTTTCCTTCAGCGAAGAGTAGAGAACGGAGACCAGCTCTATCAGTATTGTTCACTGATAATAAAAGGCATATCTCTCAAGCAACAACTTCAGTGGGACCCCAACAGTCACCATTTGCAAGGGTTTATGGACTTTGGCCTTGGCATACTTGACGCCGATGAAACGCCCCTCGCGTCTGAAACTGTTCTGTTAATGGCAGTGGGTATTTCTGGTCACTGGAGAACACCTCTCGGTTATTTTTTTGTCAACAGGGCATCTGGATATTTGCAGGCTCAACTGCTTCGTCTTACCATTGGCAAACTGAGTGACATAGGGATCACGGTTCTGGCTGTCACCTCTGATGCTACAGCTCACAGCGTTCAGATGGCCAAAGCATTGGGAATACATCTTGATGGAGACAACATGAAGTGTACATTTCAGCATCCCTCATCTTCTAGTCAACAGATTGCATACTTCTTTGATTCTTGCCACTTGCTCAGATTAATAAGAAATGCATTTCAGAATTTTCAGAGCATTCAGTTTATTAATGGCACGGCACATTGGCAGCACCTTGTGGACCTGGTAGCACTGGGGGACCAGGAATTAGCAAACATAGACGGACTCCCAAGAAAACTTGCAGATTTGAAAAACCACGTGCTGAAGACGAACTGTGCTGCCCAGCTGTTCAGCGAGAGCGTGGCCAGTGCGTTGGAGTGCTTGCTGTCATTAGGCCTGCCTCCTTTTCAAAACTGTATTGGTACCGTCCATTTTTTACGCTTAATTAACAACCTGTTTGACATTTTTAACAGTAGGAACTGTTATGGAAAGGGACTTAAAGGACCTCTACTGCCTGAAACTTATAGTAAAATTAATCGTGTGTTAATTGAAGCCAAGACTATCTTTGTTACCTTATCTGACGCTAGCAACAATCAAGTAATTAAAGGTAAGCGAAAACTAGGATTCCTGGGATTTTTGCTTAATGCTGAGAGCTTAAAATGGCTCTATCAGAATTACGTTTTCCCAAAGGTCATGCCTTTTCCATATCTTCTGACTTATAAATTCAGTCAGGATCACCTGGAATTATTTCTCAAGATGCTTAGACAGGTATTAGTAACTGGTTCTAACCCTACCTGTATGGCATTCCAGAAAGCTTACCATAATGTGGAGACCAGATACAGATCACAAGATGAAGTTTTTCTAAGTGAAGTAAGCATCCTTGACATTTCAATTGCTCGAAGGACAGACTTGGCCCTCTGGACCGTTCAGCGTCAGTATGGCGTCAGCGGTATGAAGACTCTTTTTCATAAAGAGGATATTTGCCGAGACTGGTCTAATTGTTCGCTAAGTGAGGCGTTGCTAGATCTGTCAGATCATCAGCAAAAACTCACCTGTTGTGCCAGTTATGTTGCAAATAAGTTATCAGCTCTTTTAACTTGTGAGGAGTGCATCAGTGCACTGTATGCATCAGATCTCAAGGTTGCTAAAATTGGGTCACTCTTGTGTGTTAAAAAGAAGAATGGTTTACATTTCCCTTCGCAAAGTCTATGTCAAGTCATAAATATTTGTGAGCGGGTTGTAAGAACCCATTCAAGAATGGCAGTCTATGAACCACTTCCTAAACAGAGAGAATTGTATCTTCAGCAGAAAATACTATGTGAGCTTTCTGGGCACATTTATCTTTTTGTAGATTTAGATGAGCATCTCTTTGACGGAGAAGTGTGTGCCATCAATCACTTTGTAAAGTTACTAAAGGATATAATAATCTGTTTCTTAAAGATCAGAGCTAAAGATACAGCTCAGTGCCCTTTAAAACACCATTCAGAAAGAATTGAAATGAAAACTTTGTCAAGGAAACACTGGTCATCTTTACAGGATTACAGATGTTCAAGTTTTGCGAATACCAATAAATTCAGGCATTTGTTAAGTAATGACGGATATCCATTCAAATGAGGGACCTAAAATATATTAAAAGTTTCACGAAGAATTATTGGTCAACATTTAAAGTTCAACCTACCATATTTTATAAGTTGAGCATTCTGCACAGTTGACAAGTTTGTAATTCTGACTTATTAGAATTTCTAATTATGCATATTATAAAATCTGCTTGTACTTTGGTATGGTTTGCAACATTTCAGTTACTCAGAATGTAGGAAGCAGTAAGTCAGTAGGAGCAGACTAGCCAACAGATGCTGCCTTTGAATACACGACTGTAAGACTGAGTCCTGTGACTGGCCATACTTTTTAACTTGTTCAGTCTGCTTTAAAACAAGAGAGAATAACAACTAAGAGTCATTAAAACATTGACTTCTTTTTTAAATAGACTACATTTCCTAAAAGAGCTTTGGTTACAGCTCTTAAGAATGCTGACAGGAAAAAAAAAAAAAGAATATAAAACCTGGAATGTAATTTTTACTCACGTGTGAAAATTAAGATGTGGTTTGAAAATTAGGCCAAGTTAAAATATCAAATACCACACAATCCCTTTGCCAGGGTACCCTAAAATGGAAATACTTAGGCTTTATCAGGCAGAAGGTAGACATATGAGCCACGAGATGGTTCTGTGTGCTGCAACCAAGCTGGGGAATGTAGTCTGAGAAGTACATAGGTGATGTCATTTTCACAATCCATTGCCCTTGGACTTCGAAATACTACTTTCGAATAATGGAGGGGATACTTACTTGACTCCGCTGGAAGAGCCCGATGCTCCTTAGAGAATGAGGAGAAGCCTTATTTCAAGTTCTTCTGAAGTGCTCTTGTGTTTTGCAGGGAGACTGAAATATATTTTCAGTGTTGAATGAATAATGGGATTTTACACCATGCAATAGATAAGTTAGAAAAAGATGGTCAATTGAGACAGTGGTTATGAAAATATTTGTCTTAATTGTATAATTAAGTTTTTTCAGAAATTTAGGAGAAGCTTAAATGATCTGAAGATGGAAACACACTAAGGACAATTTTCTGCATTCTGTCACACCCAGAGTTGAAAAGATGAGTAGGAAAACATAGGTGTATGTACTTTCACATACGAGGAGTGTTTTAAATGGATAAAAGAAGAAACAAGCACATGATTCGCCTGTGTGTGTAAAACATCTACTCTGTGTGTGTGAATATTCATGAAGTATAATTAATATGAAAACTTAAAATTGCAAAAGATTAATGACTAGGCAAAAGTTGAGTTTTATTAACTGAAATTCTCCTTAAATTATATACTTCAATATATTTCTGTGTTGTTCTACCTCAAACAAAGGTTTAAGTTTTGAGATGTAACCAGAGTTGTACTACATTTTATGCAAGAGCAATCGCTGAGAAGTCTAAATATTGTGGGTTGTGTTTGCAATAGAATTTTAGATACACCAGGCTAAACCTTAAAGGAACCCTATTTGTAAATCACCACCTTTAACTTATTGCTTATAAAAATCCAAGGTTTGTCCAGATCTTTACTTAAAACTAGGTTTATATCTGTAGGTGTCTCATGTTCTTTGCTGTTGCATTTTACTAATGTACTAGTATATTCTGTAGTTTAAGAAATTAGTGTTTTGCATCATTTCTTTAAGTGCTGGATAAATTGGACAAATATTGACAACATAAATATTTCCTTCACTGCCTTTTAACAAAAAACTTTAACGTTTTTATTCATTTTTGAGAGACAGAGCAAGGAGGGGCAGAGAGAGGGAGACACAGTATCTCAAGCAGGCTCCAGGCTCCAAGCAGTCAGCACAGAGCCCAGTGCGGGGCTTGAACCCACAAAGCTGAAGATCATAACCCAAGTCAGACACTTGACTGACTGAGCCACCCAGGTGCCCCTCCTTCACTGCCTTTACCAGTTAATTGCTCTTGCCTTAGTGAAAGTGTTTCAAGTCTGATACCAAGTTTCTTTAACACGATATGCTTTACAGTGAATTTTTTAAATATTCATATTTCATGAGGGTAATTTAGTTTATAATTTCCACTTAGCACCTTTGTCCTGTTTTCTTCAGAGAAAACAAACATTCTCTTCAGAAATTTATCCTTCCTACTTTTCAACACATAGAGCAGGAACAACTGGATATCCACATGCAAAAGTATTAACTAAATGGGTCAAAGACCTAAATGTAATCAGTAAAACTATAAAACTCTTAGAAGAAAATAGAGAAGTCTTTGAGACTTAGATTAGGCAATAGTTTCTTAAAAATGACATCAAAAACATGAACAACAAAAAATAAATTGGACTTTACCAATAAAACTGACTTTAGAAAACACCATCAAGAGACAACCCACAGAATGGTAGAAAATTTTTACTAACACATCTGATAAAGCACTTGTATCTAGGATATACAAAGAACTCCTATAACTCAATAATGAAGGACAAATAACCCAGTTTGAAAAAATGGGTAAAGAACATAAATAGACATTCTTCAGAGGAGATAATACAAATGGCTTGTAAAAACATGAATATGTGCCCAACATCATAAACCATCTGGGAAACGCAAATCAAAACCACAATGAGGTATCACTTTACACCCACTAGGATGGCTATAGTAAGAAAGACAGATAATAACAAGTGTTGACAAGAATATGGAGAAATTGAAGCCCTCTTACCCTGTTGGTGGGAATGCAGATGCTTTGAAAAACAGCTTGGCAGCTCTTCAGAAGGTTAAACAGTTACTATATCACCCAGCAGTTCTACTGACAGGCATATATATAATATACCCAAGAGAAATAACATGTCCATGTAAAAATTTGTACACAAATTTCATATTCTAGCTAAAAAGTGAAAAAACCTAAATGTACAACTAAATGGATAAAAACGTGTTGTAGCCATACAATGGGTAATATGGTAAGTATACATTTTATAACAAACTGCCAGAACTGTTTTTGTCAAGTGACTGTACCACTCTACATTCCCATCAGGAAATGTATGAAAGTTCCAGTTCCTCTCCTTTCTTCCCAGTACTTGGTATTGCCAGGGTTTAGTTTTGAATTAGCCATTCTAATAGGTGTACAGTAACATTCCACTGTGGCTTTCATTTTCATTTTCCTAATGGCTAAACGAGCATCTTTTCATAGGATTATTTGCCATCCACACAATCTTCTTAGGTGAAAGGTCTGTTCAAGTCTTTTGCCCCCTATTTTGGAAGGTTGTTTTTTTTTTTTATTCAGTGTTATTATATATTCTGGATATAAGTGCATTATCTCATGTGTTTTGCAAAAATTTCTGCCAGTCTGTGACTTTTCTTATTTTCTTAAGTGTGTTTTGAAGGGCAGATATTAATTTTGAAAAATCCATTTTATCAATTTTCTTCTTTTAGGGATACTTCTTAGTTTCATATCTAAGAACTCTTTGCCTAACCCAAAGCCACAGAGGTTTTTCTTATGTTATCTTCTAGGTATTTGGTAGCTTTAGGTTTTGCATTTAGGTTATGATCCATTTTCAGTCAATTCTGGTCTGTGGTATAAGTTGAGATTGATATTTTTTACATACAGATATCCCAGCACTGTTTGTTAAGATTTTTTCTTCCCTAAATTACCTTTGAACCTTTGTCAAAAACTGACCACATATATGTGGGTCTACTTCTGGGCTCTGTTGTGTTCCATTGATCCATTGGTCTAACACTTCACCATTACCACAGTGACCTAATTAATTAGCCTTATATGAGTCTGGAAGTCAGGTGGAAATTTCACCTTTGTTCTTTATTCAGAAATGTTTGGCTATTCTGATTGTACCTTTCTGTATATATTGTTCAATCGGCTTGTTGATTTTTACAAAGATTCCTGCTGGGCTTTTGCTGGAGCTTTGTGGGATCCAAAGATCAATTTGGAGAGAAGTGATATCTTAATAATATTGAATATTCCAATTCACAAACATGGTAGATCTCTCCTTTTTTAAGGTCTTCTCTGATTTTATCAATGTTTTCTACACTTCACCTACTGATCTTGTATATGTCACATTTCATTTCATGTTTTGTGGTGCTACTATAAATGCTAATTGTAAAATTTGTTTCTAAATGTTCACTGCTACTATGTAAAATGTAATTTTACATATCGACGTTGCTTAAACTCACTTATTCTACCTTTTTTCTTTAAAGATCACTATGACTTTTGTGTATAGGCAGTCACATCTACCAGTAGATACTGTCTTACTCATTTCCAATCTGTGCTCCCCTGCTTACTGTACTGTGACCTCCAACACAACATTGTAGGAGTGCCAGATTCCTAGTCTAGCAGGGGAAGCATTCAGTCTTCACCACTCATAGGATATTAGCTGAAGGCTTTTTAGTATATGGTCTTTTCAGGTTGAGAATCCTTTCTCTTCCTGGTGTGCTGAAGAGTTTGTATGTATGTGTGTGTGTGCATTTCGTCATAAGTGGGTCTTGAATTTTGTCATAACTTTTCTGTACCTTTTAATTTTGGAAAAATATTTGAGATCTAATTTACATATTACAATATTATCCCTTTTAAAGCATGTAATTCAGTAGTTTTTAGTATATTTAAAAGGTTCTCTGCAACTTTTAAGATGATGATATAGTTTTACTTTTTTATATCCATACAGTGAATTACATGGATTATTTTTGAATGTTGAGTCAATTTTTTATTCCTGAGATAAACCCAACCTGATCATGATCCATTCTTTTTATCTATTGTCAGACTCCATTTGATAATATAATCAGAGAGTTAAAGTCTGTGGCCTTATAGTAACTATTACCCTGAATATATTTTCTTAATGCTTTTGAGGGAAAAAAAATGCCTTAAATGCTTTCATAAAACTTAAAAAAAATTTTAATTTAAAAAAGCCCTTATACTTTTCATTTTATAGTTATTTGTATTATAAAAACCTCACATTTGGTCTATAGATAATGACAAAATCTGCATTAAGGAAACACACACACACAGAAAGCCCTAAGTAATTGACATAGTAGAAAATAACTCCAATGGTAAAGGCTTTCTAGTGGATGGGCTTCCTTCTCCTTTGGGTTGCTGCTGCGGAATTTTCTACAGAAAATGCTGAAAAAGGATGCAACATGATAGTAGAGGTCCTAGTTTGAAGCTTCATTTACATAACGAGTATTCTCTTAGCTATTTGTGTTACAGAACAATAAAAGTGGAAAACTTTCTATAGGTTATTTTTATTCATATTTTACATAAGACTTAGAAAATGTTAGTTGTCTGAATCAAAGAACAGGGAAGCTAAAGCAGTAGTCTCTCCTTAAAGTCGCTGCTCTGCTTGTTTTATTACCTGGAACATTAAGGTTTTATTTCCCACAACATTAAGGTTTTATTTCCCAGATAATCCAGAGGGAAAGACCTACAGGTTGCTTTTCGTTCTTGAGAGAAAAGGAAACTAAGAAAGGTGCTCACCATAAAAACATCAAACATTAAAAGAAAGGAAAGAGTAGATTGGGAGTTTCCGCCCTTAGTGGAAAAAAGAAGACATATTCTCATTTCAAAGCAATTTGGGGTTAATGAGAATTGGGCAAAATGATAACATATTTCTTATTTGTGTGCTTTCAGAAGTAATGTCAAATTTACTTAAAATCAGATATTTTAAGTTTCTTGTACATTAAATGGTTAAAAGTGGTGTTCTTAAAGAAAAAAAAAGCAAACCCTCTTTTTTTTTTACAGAATAGTATAAATGTTTATTTTCTGTATGATTTACTTTGCTGTCCTGTTTTTACAATATAGAAAAGTGTATTCTTTGAATAGCTCTAGTAAATATAAATTTAATCTTTCTACTTTGGGATGTAAATAGAGCTAAAAAAATTATATACCCAACCCTCCCCAAATAGTCTTTTAAAATTGTTGAATTAATGTGGATATTAATCTTGTTCAGCAATTTGATGCAAATGCCTAAATACAAAAAGTTGCTTAGTAAGTACTACACAGGAAGGAAAGTCTTAATACTTTAGATAGCTTCTTGAAAATCAGAAAAACTAGTAGCATTTGATTGCACCTTCAAGTTTTTACAAGCAAAACATTCTCAAGCAATGCCGTCATACATAATCTACAATTGTAATCCAAATTTCACAAACATTTTCTGCACACTGTATATAAATACACATCACAAAGGTGCAATTAGAATTAAACACAGAATATGTACAAAATGAACAAAGTTTAGGTTTAGACCAAAAAGGTACTGTAATCTTTTGAAAAATAACTTGATTAGATATTTATCCTCTTACACTAATTTACATTTATACAAATTTTAATTAAACATACTAGATTGAGGTGCTAAGAATGTTTGCACTATCTACATTTAAAGTTACTGCACTATAATTTTATAAATCCAAATTTCAAAAGGAAGATACTTCAATGAATAACGGAATCTTCTTTTGGATTACTTAATTTCTATTGCCTATATCTTGCATGTTCATATGAACATATATACACACTTAATACATACAATTATAGATTCCTTGTAGGAAATGTAACAATCATATACTAATAATTACTGAGGATTAAAGTACCTAACAAAATGCCTGAATTCCAACGTGGTTTTTTTCTTGTCATAAAATCCAGAGTCCTATTACAGGCTCTTAAATTCATAAAGCTTTTGAATTTTGAATTAGAGAAAATGATTTAGATTATTTTAGTAATAATAAGAAAACACTCATACCTTCCGCTTATCAAATCACTGGCTAAAAATAATGCCATGTTAAGCTTCCCTTATAAAAAGAAATCCCACTATAATTTTGAAAGCTTTGTTAGGAGGCCCTTTCAGTAAATCAAGTAAGATTCCTACATTGGATTGTGACCTCTTAGTTCAAAAGTCTATAAAGAGAATTGTATAGATGAAAAGTCCCTCCCTCAATTCATTTATCAGAGCTTGATGTTCTTTACTTCTCCATCCAAGTCAAATTTTATACCTGATGATTATGTAAGTTTCTATATTATCACTACATAATAGTAAGTTCTATTCATATGCACCTCTTACTTTTAATAGTACCCAGGAATCACTCTGACAATTTATTATCATTTCAAATACACAGCACCTCCTTCAAAGAAAATGGAAACATCCCAGAGCATTTCTTAGTCACTCTTTCTTAGAGAAACACCTTGCCTATGGAGAACTACTTACTGTCCCTTAACACTGTTTTTTTTTTTTTTTAAAAACAACTTTTTTAATTTTAAAAGTGTGCCTATGGATTACTTCCCCTTCTGACATTTCCAAAGTGACAATTGGATATTATTCCAGAATCTGTGCTAAAAAGTTGTTTTTTCCTTAAAAAGGTAGTGCTTTTCTAAACACAAAATGTCATTTGAATATGTTTCGTAAGAATTTGTTTATGGAGA
This sequence comes from Cryptoprocta ferox, assembly GCA_028646485.1. Taxonomy (NCBI): domain Eukaryota; kingdom Metazoa; phylum Chordata; class Mammalia; order Carnivora; family Eupleridae; genus Cryptoprocta; species Cryptoprocta ferox. The sequence goes on along the minus strand of CM053567.1, from coordinate 127,912,239 downwards.
TATTCTATCTGCTTAGGTCTAGTGCCAAAGAATGACTGGGTAATACCAATGGTTCTCTGGCTTTTTCTACTGGAACAAAGTCATACAACGCCATACATTATAAATTATATTAATTTATAAATGTCCTTTGTCAATAGTATCAGAAGGATAGAACATCTAATTCTTAAGAAACCCATGCAAATTAAAAATCTATATAATACAATAAAGAAAAACTCAATTTAGAAGGGGCACAAACAGATTTAACTAAGATTTAAAATGTACTAATTTCCTCATTTAAAATTTCTTCTCTTTCAATATTATAACTTCAGGTCTCACAAGGACTGAGTTAACAGTACAATCATTGTTAAATTATCTTCCAGAAAATCAAGTGTCCCTGGACCTTCAATTTTCTGTACAGTCCCAGTTATCAGTCTTTTGTGCAAGAGTTAGCAATTCATGGCACAAGGGTCACTTTTTGCTTTGCCTGCAGAATTGATGACGCTCATCAAACATCGTCCGAATTCCTCAAGTATCATCCGTTCGGCTGCTGCCTTTGATTTTCCCTTCTTGTCTGCCTGCTCCGCCTGGGCAAGGAGGCAATTACACGTGGCTTCTGCTACTTCCTTAGTTACAAATGTAAATGGCAATCTGAAATGATTTTTTTGAGAGAAAGAGAGAGATTGATGGTGTTGAATAACAAAAGTGGATGACGTTACTTCACATGAGTATCTGTTGACATGTTCGTGACTCACCAGCACACTGAACATTACAGTTTGTGCACATCCCAAACGCTTTAAAAAGTTAGACCTGGTTTTATTATTGCATATTTTTTAAACACTGTCAGAAAATATAATCTTACATAAAATACGTCTTATTACCTACACAAGGTTATCTGGTTAACTAAAAGATGTTAATTCTCTATGTGGACTGGATAATTCTATAACAACGTACTCCTAATTCATGAATCTCAGTTTCCAGAGTGCAATCTTTGTTTTATTTACTATTGTTTCTTCACAGCCTAGAACACTGCCTGACACACAGAAACACTCCATGAATATTTGCTCAATGAATGAATAAAATTGCGAATTGAAAGTACTACCTCCTGGACAACACTAAAAACAAAGTACTTTTCCAGAATCCCATATTGTTCGTAAAACGAAAAGCACACCAAAATTCTGCACTGTTCCACCATGACAAACAAAACAGTGGGGAACCCAAACGCTGTTCTATATATGGAGTTTCATTCATAAAGACCTAAACTATTAGGTATTAAATAAGAGCAATCCATCCTGACTGAGGCTTGCTATGTGTAGCCAAGTCTTAAAGCCTTCAGAGACAAATCAGGCAACCTAGTGTAACCACGAACTCAACAACCCTGACATAAGGAAACTGCAAAACAAATGGAAGTCTGAAATTCAGACCTGCTATGACAAGAGAGTAATTGAGGGTTTGGGCTGCTGTACACTTGTGTTAAAATCTTTAAAATGCAAAACACTTTAAATTAGAAAATATTATACTATTGCAATGATGTTTATATTATATAATTAGTGTAACACTGTGTAATAGTTCTTCAGAATTGCTATCTGAAATATTTTGTTCAAAAAGGAGCATTTCTGTAAGCACTGGAGCCTATTTCAACTTCGGCATTTTACATCATATACCATCTGCAAGGCTCATTGCATTTAATAATTCCGCAGATTAACCTCTACCAAACCCTCTGATACAAATCCACACCAGCAAGCGGTCTGTGCGGCATCCGGCCCTGCCAAACGCTGGGACAGCGATGCTTTATTCTTCGGGGCCACTTGGTAAGGCTGACGGGAAGGATAAGAGAACCAAGACCCAGAGTGGGGGAGGGGGTGCTTGTCGAATTCACAAACTACTGTACGGCACCCATATTTAAACTCAGGTTGGCCGAACTTTAAAGCTCGAGCTTTCCTATTCTGGAGTTGAGTAGTCTAGTGAAACAAAGTGCCCCAATACGATGGGGAAAGTGCTACAAGGGCACGGAAAACGTAAGGACGTGCAAAAATATGAATGGTAATACTGTCAGGAATAGGGGTAAAAATTTAGTTTTCTTAGGGATTTGTCAAATTACATCATTACCTCATCTTAGTGGAGAGAAATCCAATGAAATTAGATTGGATAGCACAAAGCATTTTAGAAGTGTGTACTATATCTGACAGTGGTTTTCCTATTACCTTCAAAATCCTTTACAAGTAACCAGAAAGAGAAAGTGCAAAAAGAGGTTTGCAACAATCCAAAGTATGAACTTGATTTTGTCCAAAAAGAAGAATACTGATATTACACTATAAAAACACATGAAAATACTGACTTACTTTCCTCCTCCACTATTCAGAGCCGGCGCTGGCCTAGTAAGCAAGTCCGAAATTTGAGAAGATAACTTAGTTTTCGCTGCCGTCTGTTGCTGTACCCTTACTTCGGCTGCGTCTGCCAAGTGCATCAGTGTCTTTCTTTCTGGGCTTTCTTCAAAATTCTTACAGCCAACACATTTGCATATTGAGGAACACATTATTTTTGCCTAAGAGATTTACAAAAGAAAAGCTTGCAAATCAAACCCAAAAAGCATTACTCTAAGTAGTCTCTGATCAAGTCAACAGGTAACAGAATTAACTGGTCAAATGACATAAGATACAATAGAAACATCTCTTCCTGACAGACACTCAGTGGGCTACCTAACTTGGATAGGTCAAGTGTTTAAGTCCAAGAGCGGCTACACCGTGTGTGTTTTTGAGTGCTTCCATATCAATTCTTCCCCCACTACAGGTTTTCCTCCTGATAGGATTAATGTATGTTCTTTATAAAGAAGATGAATGATACAATTTTAAAAAATAACGGTTATCCAGAATCCAACCACCTCAGTCAAATCACCACTAACATGTTGATCATTTCCCACTTATGCAAACACACACTCAATTATCACATGAAAGGAATTTCATAGATGCTATTTTTATTATGGATAATTTCCATAATCTCCCTCCCTGAATTCCCTTCTCCAGATTCCCCAAATCCTTCTACAGTCCATATTAAACCAATGTGTTCTTGTATGTAAAACATACATTTTTATGAAAAACACAGCCCTTATGTACATATACCTATCTTAACTAACAAATACACGTCTTTTTTTTTTAGTTCGTTTTACAAAATCATATGCCCACTTTCTGCATCTTTCTTTTCTCTCTCTCTATATATTATACTTTTATTTCTATGAGCTAGATTTCTAGAACTGGGCTCACTGGCCAAAGGTATGTGCATTTTAATGGATGTGACCAGACTGTTTTTACAAAAGGCTGTAACACCTCACATCTCATCAGCAATGTACAGAAGAAGCCTTTCCCACATTCCCTCCAACAGTGTATATTATAGCTCTTTTTAATGTTTAGCAATCTGATTGGGGGAAAGAGGTAAAGTGAGATCTCATTGTTCTGTCATTGACATTTCCCAAAACCTAGTAAATTTGAGTATCTTTTGTTGGCTTCATTTTCTTCAGTGAACCCATGTCAATTTAAAGAAACATACCTACTGCCCTTTCGCTCTACAGCACCTAGCAAGATAAACAAATTATATTATGATGAACACATTTAATCCTGCTCCTTTCTTACAATACACAAATTCTCTTTACCAAGGGAAAAAAATGGACATGCATTTTGGGTTAACTGGATTAAGCTACACTTAATAAATAAGTATCTAATGATGAAGAGATAAAATCCCTGACATCAAGGGGGGGGAAAAGACACACCAGTAATGATAATTTGGATTAAGTATGAAGAACCGTAAGAAAGGTACTAATAATCTAATAGGAAGTCAGGAAGAAGAAATTAGAATGAGAGAGTATCCGTTTAGCTTTGTTGATTCAACTTCCCTTGGGGTCAAAAAAAGGAAAGGAAAAAAGGTTACGAGGCACAACCATTTAAAAAATGTGGACAGTCACACCTCCACTCAACAAGCCCTGAAAGCTGAGTAAAAGGAACAGGCATGTGTTATCCAGATGCAGACTAACTGGACCAAAAAAAGCCAATTCAATTCAAAAGGCCAACAACAGAACACACCCAATTCACAGCAGGCCAATCAGTCACTGCTAGTCATAGATTCGTGTATTCCAAGTGTTTCTATTTCTTGGTCTTTGAAAATGACAATTTAGTTACTAGACACTATGTGTGTTCTGAAAGTCAAGGATTTTATAACAGGGCAGCTTTCTCTCTTTTCGCATATTTCAACCAGCTCACTCCCTTTACTATTTCCATTAATTCTCAGATTTAATTAAGTTGTTAGTTCTTGTATGTTTGACTATCATATGCCTAGCATGTACAGACTGTTCAGCGCCATATGCATGGAAGGGCTTCTTTGCCCTTCTGACCCAGCTTTACATCAATTTCCATTTTGTCTCTTTTTGTGGACTTCATTTTATAATAAGAATATGCTATTCTTACATTTTTAACATATTCATGACAAATTTTGTTTGTATGATATGGTTTATGAACAAAAGCCACCTATTTCATCATGTGTCCAAATAAAGGATCTCTTCCAAAACAGGATAAAAAACTGACTTGTTGGACTCTAAGACATTATTTAAGACACTTTCAAAATACTCTTAATTATACACAATTTTCATTCATTTTGACTTTAGGACTAACAAGAGGTTACCTTACTATATACTTCTTGTAAGGAGTATTTGACTTCTAACATAGGGGAATTAGGAATTCATTACACAGGGAATACAGATACATAATCTTTACTGTGACACATTTTGAATGGGAAGGGGCACTGAATGGCAGGCACACACTCCTAAAGCAGAGCACCCAATGAGGAGAGAATGCCGTCCTTGGTATTACTTTACCAAGTACAAGGCTAGAGCTTCTGCCAAAACTAAAACTAAGGTGTCCTTCTGAATACGAAATCTGAAAGTATGAAAATCTAATAGATGAGAAAGCCAACCAACTGTAGGAATGACTCAATTCCAAAGATTGTCAGTGAAGAGTCTCAGGTACACCAAAAAAGCAAATACACTAACACAGGGTTACTCTTGGGCATGAATGGATTATTCTATTTAAGCTTTGAAAATAAAAACAATGTTTATTATGTAGTTATGTTATGTAGTACTTTGTCTATGGAAAGAACGGGATGATTTAAATTGCATTTAAAAATAAACAAATAAATAGCACCTGTCAAAGACGCCTGACCAAGAATGGTCAGCACCAAAAATGGATACAATCACTTCACGATGACCAATAACCTCAACCAGCAATACTTCGTATTTCTCCTTTCCTATTTTTATGCTCAAAAAGCAAACTGCATAACCTATCAGTTTTCCAAAGAGCACTGCTCTTCAACAAGGCACTATAGGCATGTTGGGCAAGATAAATCTTCACTTTCAGCACTGTCCTTGGAATGCAGACTATTTTGTATCCACATATATTTTCAAAAGCCCATGGGGGACAGTGGATAGCACTACCCTTCCGTTAAGGACAACTGCTAGTTTCCAATCCACTTTGATGTTATTTAAAAAAAAATTTTTTTTAATGCCTATTTTTGAGATAGCGAGAAAGAGCGAGTGAACAGGGAAGGGGCAGAGAGAGAGGGAGACACAGAATCCGAAGCAGGCTCCAGGCTCTGGCCTGTCAGCACAGAGCCCGAGGTGGGCCTCGAACTCACGAACTGTGAGATCATGACCTGAGCTGAAGTCAGACGCCCAACCAACTGAGCCACCCGAATGCCCCCGATGTTATTTTTACTAAAAATCAATAAACTGATGCTCTGATTTGCATACTTCCAGGTATAAAGATCAAGAAGTTACGAACTGGTAATCAGGTAATGAGTCCCAAAGCCGTAATGTCAAGACCACGGTATTGTTCCTCCGAAGCCCTGCTTGGGAGGCCAGAAGGTCTTCCTCAAAATAGGGCCCTTGCACCAACTGCATATTTTCAAACTGCAATAGCAGAATAATTTCCCAATTTGCAAGTAAATTTTTACACTGTACCTTTTCTAAAGTTATTTTAAAAAATGATTAGATTATGTTCCCCAACCAGCATCTTACCTCATAGCATTCACAGTAGTTTTTAAGACATCCTGATCGTTTGCAATTACATCCTTTGCTGTGACGTCGATCTGATTCTCCCTCCTTTCCTTTCCCTATCTTAGGCTTAAAAGCTTCTGGATTTCTGTCAAGGCATGCCTATCAAAACAGATCAAATATCAACTGAAGTTCAATCACAGAAGATTACATACAGCAAAAGGAATTAATTTTCTTTGTAAAACAATTGAGTGCTAAAAAAATCAGGTGAAACTGGAAATTTCTGTCAGTTAAATAAAATAAGAAATAATCACCTTTATTGCTTTTTGCCTTTCATTTTCATGTTCCAAATTATTATAACAATTAGTACAATTGCAGTTGTTGCAAAATTCACCATTTGCAAAGCAATCACAATATCTGGAATACAAAAATCAGTGAAAGTCACATAAAACGGTCATTTTTTTTAAATGTTTATTTATCTTGAGAGAGTGAGCAAGAGCAAGGGAGAGGCAGAGAGAGAGAGGGAGAGAAAAAAATCCCAAGTAGGCTCCATGCTGTCAGCACAGAGCCCAACATGGGGCTCAATCCCACGAACTGTGAGATTGTGACATGAGCCAAAATCAAGAGTCGGACATTTAACCAAATGAGCCACCCAGGCATCCCAGAAAAGTCATTGTTAAAATAAACAAAACTAGAAATTATCTGATTAAAAGTATTATATATGCAGTAAAGCATTTTAGAATATACTCAGAGCCACCTACTTATAGAGTTAATATATATTGTCAACCATGTGATCAGGCCAAAATTAAAGTCACTGGCTCCTAGAATTTTGGTTTAGAAACTTAGTTCCAGTAGTAACTGGTGTCAACACAAAAGCTATGTGATTTTATGTGAACCCAAAGTAAGTTAGTTCAAAATCACTGAAAAGGAATATCATGAGTGATATTCCAGTAGTACAATCTGCTCAACTGAACTACAGTCATGCTTCTTAGGATTTGAATCCACTTACATGACCAATGCTTTTCACTTAACTGTTTTATGTCAAATCTCTTGGTTCAGAATTAATATGCAAATTAATCATCCAACAAAAATTTTTTTAATGTTTTTTTCTTATTTTTGAGAAAGAGCATGCACAAGCAGGGGAAGGGCAGAGAGAGAGGGAGACAGAGGATCTGCACTGACAGCAGAGAGCCTGATGTGGGGCTCAAACTCATGAACTGTACGATCATGGCCTGAGCTAAAGTCAGACCCTTAACTGAGCCACCCAGGTGCTCCCATCCAACAATTTTTAAAGCTACTCAGAGTATCACCTCACTTAGGAGACAAACATAAAGCTCATAAATATAATCAGATTTATTATTATTAACAAAAGAGACTATGTCTGTCTCATGCTGCTGTGTCTCTAAATTGCTACTCCAGTGCCTCATCTATGGTAAAGACTATAAAATCACTTTCTGAATGAATGAAACAGTATTTTTATACCATCATAAGTGCTCAGACATTCACTTGCAGGTTTATTTAAATTACTTGGACTTATGAAACTGGTTTAAGAATTTTTATTTAACTCCATTTACTTTTAAAACTATTTATATCAAATGAAGAAACAATAGCAAAAAGACTTACAATTTCAAACACAGCGATTTTGTACAATTACAGGGCTTTCTGGGCCGACTGGCAGACTCTGATGGGATTATGCTATACAGATACAAAAAAAAAGATACATATTTTAATTAATTAAAGGTAACAATTAAAAATTAGAAATGTCTCTGTAAATTCCTAAAATAAAGCTTTAACAAATGTATCCATCTCTAATAATCCATCTCTATGTTGTCCCTTTGCATCAAATTCAAAAGCAAGCTGTAGCGTCAAGATACGGATTTTTTAAGAAGGAAGTTATGAACGGCTTCCGAAGAACACTCCACAAAAAACTCTTCCTTATGAGAGAACTAGAGCTGAAATCTGCTCAAAACTTTTGGGATTCCATTATAAAAGGTAGTGAGGAGAAAGAAGTGTATGGGGTTGGAACTGGGGAGAGGTGTGGACTAGTCCCATGCAACTAATTAAGCACTGCTTCTAAACCAATTATTTATTCACAGATTTAAAAAAAAACAGACTAACAACAACAACAAAAAGGCAAGGACCTAACATAACAATTTAAAAACTAGTTAATATCATTTTTAAAAACATATTCAGGACGAGAAAGAGAGAGAGAAGAAAGAGACAGAGAATATGTGGCAAAACTGATGAATCTAAGTAAAAGATATTTGGGAATTCTCTGACTGCTCCTGTAACTTTTCTGTTTAAAGCATCTCAGAATAAAAAGTTCTATAAAGGCGTGCTCACATGGCTTTGTGGAAAAAACATCATGAGTGTGTTTTGAAATATATATATTTGATGCTGCATTTAACCTGATGCAATAACTTCCCTCACATATTTTCCATAGACTCACCCATTGAACGGAAGCCTTGCCTGGGTCTGGATACCAGGTGCTCCGGTGAAGTTTGAGTTGCTTGCTATGGACACATATGAAGACTGCTGTAGCTACGCAGAGAGAAAGGTAATTTTAGACCATATTTACAAAAATGCACAATACTCTCACATGTAATGATCAGTAAGAAACACAAATTCATCCACTAATATAGGAAAAATAGTATGGAGAACTTCATACAGAAGCACTACTTCATGGAGCCCTTCTAAGGACCCAAACTAATACGAGGGATGAAAATAACGTGAACATTTTAAAGTACTACATGGTACAAATACAAGAAATTTTTCATAGAGGAGTAAGTATATCAAGATTAGGAAATTCTGGATGAATGCCTCAAAAGTCTAAGTATTATCCTGTATTGGCTAGAAAAATGCAATGTGTCTACTTATAAATAAAATAGGCACTATAGTGATCATTCATCACATTATAAGTTATAGGGAATGAGAAGTTACATGGGTAATAATTTTCTATTTTAGATTGATTTCTACACAGGAAAAGAGATGCTAGAGACAAAAATACTGGACACTCATTTTCTAATCAGTAGCCACATTAGCATACTCCATGGTACATTTCATGATGTTTCTGTTTCTCTCTCTTAGAATCTGGGGAGACCAATTCAACAGCTGAGAACATGGTGCTAATTTGCTGGATTCTTATGTGAAAAAGAAAACTTCTATCAGCTTCTTAGAAGCAGTACTCCTAACCCTCACCAGCCAGTTGGATAACACGTGGCTTTACCTCTAAAGATGACCATGAGAGTATCTGGACAGGTCACTAAAGAGGAGTCACCTAGAAATGTATCTCACAGTCTACTTTCCAGGAGCGAGTCCGTGGCATCCTACACGTATGCGAGGAAGAGCTGGATCACAGTCGCTATGCTCTCTACGTGCACTTGGACTCTGCCAACTTCAACTTTATCTTCCCTTCTATCTACACAGTCTTGCCCTCTTGCCAAACTGCTCTCAGTTCCTAAGTGTCTGACTTGTATATGTGCCTCGTGCTATTTCTAAATGCTAGAGACACACAGAAATAAATTCAGAAGTTTTTGTTAGCATCTTAAGATTTTGGAAACAGCCATTTTAATACTGAGTAAGATGTTTTCGAGTAGCTTCAGAATGTGATGGGGCTGCACATCTTAGACCAAATTATCCTTTTTGAAATGCGACGACTCCATTTTGCTCTCATACCTGAGTAACATACTGAGCGGGAAGCACCGCATAACCCACATTCCCTGTGCCTGGAGCCGGGGCCAGCACAGTGCCTGGTGGCAGGTTAGTGAGGTTTGGCTGGATCTGTGGCAGTGGTGTGGCAGGCATGATGAGCCGCTGCTGTGGCTGGCTGGTGGTGACTATTTGTGAAGAGGGATTGATTGGTTTGGGAACAACCTTTAAAAAAAAAAAAAAAAAGGTAGTATATCCATGATTACAAAAGTAAATTTTATAGCCCCTCTATTCAGCATGTATCTCTTGTACATGAATCTTAACTTTCAATTTTAAAGGTGAATGGTTTGGGAGAGACTGGGAAACGAAGCTCTGTGCACTCACCTGTTTGACAGTCTGCGCGGAGACGAGTGGAACTGACATCCGCACGGGAGTGGTATTAACAACCACTGGCTTTGCTTTTTAAAAAAGGGGAGAAAGGACAATTTATTTTCAGAAAATAGTGCTTGAAACACTTAAGATATGTAATTTTCTCAAGATATCCTCATAAGAGCTTAAAGAATATAATTTGCTTCCTGTTTAGAGCAATCTTTAATCAGGACAGTTACCTTTTCAAAATTCCTTAGCCCATCTACCAAGGAAGGACCTTATATCTAAGGGAGCTATAGTCTATCTGCCTTCTAAGGGAATGTTTGTCATTTAAGAGAGTCTACTGAAAATATTTCAATCTGTACTCAGGTGATTTAAACATTCCCTACTAAGCCAGTCAGTTGAAATGTTGTATACATTAAAAAAACTGCCATTCAGGAGCTTGAGTAACAATGCTGTTCTATATTCTAATTGCCATGTTTGTACTGAAACCAGAGAAGATATCATTCCTGTATGATTCATTATTTACAGAGTACCTACTAAAAGGCAGCCTAGCATGAAGGTTAAGAATATAGTCTCTTAAGTCATAATACCCTGGGGGGTCCAAATCCCAATTCTGCTGCTTACTAAGTCTCTTTGTCTATATCCCCATCTACAACATGGGGATGGTACCCTCGTTATAGAGTATAAGGATTAAATATGTTAATCCATGAACATTTATTAGAACAGTGTCCAACAAATAGTAAGTGCTCAACAAATGTTAGTTGCCACTAATGTGATTATTGTTATTACAACCAATATTACTATATAAATGCATTGTGGACAGTGTTCCAGGGAAACTAAAGTATAAAGACATTTGCTCAAAGAGGTTACCCTCCAGTAAAGCAGATGAGACATATACCAAATAAAATAAACATGATTCAAAAAGAGAAAGTGCTGTGGAGTCAAAGGAGACAGAACGTCTGTCTGACTGGAGAGGCTAGGAATAGTGAAGGAATGCATGGTGGGCATGGTGTCTGAGGTGGGTCCTGACCAATGGTCAGGCTGCAGAGAGGCACACAGGATGGAGCAGCACATATCATGAAAAGGCTTAGAAGCAAGAGCAGTGGAGGCTTGATGCTGTGAAGCAGCAAAGAATTTCACAAAATGTTGGTCAACAGACCAGTGTGGTTGGAACCTAGGGTTAAAGTAGGCAAGCACAGGTCTTCAACGTTAGGGTAGAAATCTATGTATTTAATCTGAATTTTTAATTCGGTAGGCAAGGAGAAGTTTCTGAGGATTCTGAAGTACAGAAATATTACTTGGAATAGCACAAAAATAAACTGTATTTGGCCGCAGTGTATAACACAGAATGGAGTTCCACAAAACAAGGAAGGTTAGAAGAGTGCATAAACTGAGGCTTTACTTGGGATGACACAGCTGGGGACGGACAGGAGAGAGTAACTGCAAGAGAGAAGGTGGAGGTGAGAGGAAGCACCCAAGAGGAGGGCAAAAACTGCATGTTACTAGGGAAGAAAATGTAAGTCAGTGGGAAGCTTCTGAGTGGCCAGGAAGAGGACAGCAACCAGAACTAAAACCTCAAGGGTGAGCCGATTTGAAGGAAGATGAACCCTGACCCAGAGACAAGCTATGATGAAATGGAGGAGAGAGGCTGGCACAAGATCCGTATGTTTGGACTAAAAGAAATACAATCCTTAAAACTGCCTACTGCCATTTCCACAGTCTAAACAAGGGATTTAAGAAGACAGGAAGGCTAGTCCTTAAGGTTTTATTTATGCAAAAAGGCCTAGAGCCTGGTCTGAAAGAAAGAGGTTGAGATAATGGGATCTAACAATGAAAGAAGAAGAACAGACATCCTTAGATAAAAAGGCTGGGAGGGCTGATGGCTGAAGACAGAAGGTTGAGAGTCCTGGAAGAACATTAGGTGGTACTCTGACCTACAGGGAGCAGGCCCCTGCAAACAAGAGGACAAAGGGAAAGGGGGGAAAGTGGGAGACCTCCAGAAAGTGTTTGATTCGTGGTGATGACTGCATCCCTCTCAATACACTAAAAACCACTACACTGTATGCTTAACAAGGGTGAATTCTAGTCAATACAAATTCTATCTCAATAAAGGTGTTACGCAAAAAGAATGTATGACCATGAATTATAGGAGTAGTGACGTCTGACACCTAATTTGAATTTACTTCCTGTTCTGATTCTCTTCAGTTACTTGGGCTTTATTATTTAGTTAGGTTATAATAACCACTAGAGACTGGTCTCAGCAATATTAAAAAGGATTAAAATGTGAATTAAAAGAGATTAAAAGACTGAATTCCTGCTTAGAACACAGAAGAACAGACTCCCCACTCCACTTGCTCCTTGGAGAGGAGATGCTGGCCATCGTTCCATAAGCACATACAGCAGTGATTCTGAAGTAACTCCAACAACCAGAGAAGGTAAGAACTTCCTGGTGGTCTCTGAAACAATGGGAAGGAGTGTGTGGTCTGCCCTCAGTCACATCAAATGACAGATGCAGATGATTTTTATTTGGATAATAAAGAAAGGGTTAACTGTCTCCATGCATGTGTGTGTGTGCGTGTGTGTGCGCGCGCGCGCAGGCATGCGCACACACACATACACACATACAAGAGCTAGAAAATTTGGGAACTCTAGGTTTACATTAGCTTTGCATCTGCACGCTGAGTTTTCACTAAAACCTGGGAAATGAAGACAATATAAAATGAAGTGGTCAGAAAAGAGAACACTACAAATTACCTAGGGAAAGGGGGACATATTGTTACATAACTACATCAACAGTCTCTATTTCTCCTCCCCAACTTTTGAGCACAGCCCCATATCACTATTATTGCCATTTTCATAGAAGCTGGAATAATCTTTTCTTTTTTAGTCTTTAACAGAAATTCTGAACAATCCGGTTAGAATAGCCTCCTTCCAAATTTTAGAAAACCATACGTGCAAGTGTTAAGGCTTTTTAATTTCTTAAATTGACTTTCTCACCAAGATGGGAGATTCCATTCTAAAGAGATTAACCATGAAGTCTTCTGAATCATTCTAGTGGGCAGCCTGCAATCCAGCCAGCAGTTTACATGGTGGAACCTTTGAACACTGGTTTTGTATGGCTTTAGTGGGAAATGTACAAGACGACCCCAATGCCCTTTGGCATAAGGAAATCCCTCACTGGAAATTAAGCCCTTAGAAAGGCATATTAATACGTTCATGAACGACAACAACTGTTTTTCATGTATCTCTAATAAAAATTATAAACTTAATTCATTTTTCCTGCAAAATAATATATATTATATACACCTAGGTCTCTTACCTAGAACAGGAGAACAAAAAAAGAAAAATATGGGTGGATATAAGGGAAATTGCATGGGCAGTTGTGTAAGTGAGCAGGCCGGAAAAGGGTATATACAGGAAGAACTGAAGGAGCTGGAAAGGTGGAGGGGAGGACAGAGAGGGAAAGATGGAAGGTAGAAGGCAAAAGAGAGAGAAGCAGATAAACAGAAAAAGGTGCGGGGAGGGGAGGGAAATTTCTAGGAGAGCCTAAGTAGAGAGAGGCAGAAAGGTAGATAGAAACTTGGAAAAGAAGGTACCAGTAATTAGAATTATGTAGTGTCCAACCTATTTGTGTACTCTTCCTGGATCTTCAGATTCTTTTCTACTTATACCAAAGGCTTATTATTGATTATACTTAGTGCTAACATCACACTGGAAATGGATCTCAGCATAGGGTACACATACACACACATAAAATGTAACCAACTACATCTAATGACTGCTTCATATCATTATGATTATCTAGGTACACTGGACTTGCAGCACCTCTTTTAATACCCTAAGTACTGAGACAATACGCAAGTGTCATTTTCCTTTCATTACAAAAACTGTAATAAAAGATTTTCTTCTGAAATCATTTTAAAGAGAGATTAGAAAATAGAACTACTTGGTAGGTCTCATTTTAATAGAATACAATAACTAAAATACTGTTTCCTTCACGTATCCTCTATTTTCTCCCATCAGTAATTTAAAAAATAAATAGGTTTTTCTCTTCCACAGTTTCCCTTAGTGGACTAGCTATCAGCAATAGGTCGCTCCAACCCTCCAATAATGAAAGAGGAAACAAGTGGTCTTTAATTCTGCTATTTACATCCAGTAAATAATAAGTCATTTACTTGCCATCAACTGCTTTGTGACATCAAAGGGATACGCAGCAGTCTTCCAAGACCAAAAACTGGGCCCTAAATTATAAACTGTCCTGCGTCTCTTGTATCATTCAATTTTTAACAAGCAGATAAACATGGAGGGCAGGTATGTGTGTGAGTCTATGTATCTGCCAGGTGGTAGGAAGGGTCAGACACACACAGAAAAGGGAAGGACTACAAACAGGCGTGTCCTCCAAGAAAAGTACAACAGAGCAATAGAACAGAACATTTTAACTGCTTTTTATTAGCAATCACAGATTCAAAATAAGTAAAGGATGAACGTGGTATAAAGTTCTTATTTATCATTTATACCTGGCCTACTAGCAATTTCAATTGACCCAAATCCTATCAAACAGCTTCATAGTTTAGGAAACAAATAATTTGGTTTCATCTAAATTTGTCCCACTAACATAAACGGTAGGCTTATAAACCAGCAACATGATGGCTACCCACAAACTGATGAATAATTCTGATTGTCCGGTAGTCTGGTACACTGTGAACCAACTTCTAGCAGAGTGCAACGCTATATTTATATACAACTATGATTCTATTTTGCTGCTTTCTGCAACAGTTGCTGAATTCATACTCTCAGCTGAAATGCCATACTTAATCAGGATTTCAGCAAGAAAAGGACCAATGTTCTTTAATAATGTTCAAAGAATTAATTACTGTTTTTAAAAAATGGTTACTAACCTTGCTGGAGAGGTTGAGTGTTTGTACTGGGATTCTGACTAACTGGCTGGGTGGAGCTACTGGCTGTTGTGGCAGTAACAAGTCGGACATAATGAAACTTGCTTCCAGGCACTTGAATCTGCTGGACATTGGGAGCAGTTGCCAGAGGAATAATTGTCTTAAACTGTGATGTGCTCACGCCTCCAACAGTGATGGTCTGCACAGCTGATTTCACTGCCTATTAAACAATACAACATGGCTATCATTAATCTGGGATTTAACTTCCCTACTCTTTTAACTTATGACAATCGCTCAAGTAAAAAAGTATGTTCCTGTATTTCATCAAATGCTGTTGAAAGGAACAACCTGTTCAAAGAGAAATGAAAAGAATAGTAATGAATACAGGAGTGAAACCACAATTAATGAGTTCTACCTTCAATTTCTAGTAATTACTTCCTTGAGAATCCAGGTCAGATGACTTGCTATGAAGAAATTATTACTTAAATTACAAGAACTTACTCAGTTTTGTTAATATTTATTAGAAAAGAATTATTTTAAAACCCCAAGAATTAAGCCTCATTTTCAACATAAAGAGGATGTAGACACTTGGCTTTATTTATTGCTACCCACCAAACTACAACAAATTTCATTTTCACGTGTTCTAAAGAAGAAGCCCCAAAGAAACGCCCATGTTATTCCCTCATTAAGTCCAGTCAATTCAATTGTATCTGCAGGTACAAACGTAGCCACTAACATACAGGTAAGGGTCAAATTCAGTCCCAAATTACTCCAATTTTGGTTGTCAAACAAAACTAATTTGGGAAGATTCAAATGTGAGTCAATATAATCATTTTAATCCTTTCCTTCATTCTGATAAACAGCAACGTGACTTCCCAAAAAGCTAAATGAAACATCAGAAGCAGAATAGAACAGAAGTCTCTCGAGATGTCTTCAGTTGGTGTTTAATCAACATACAACAGACCTATGAAGGTCTAGGCCAGATTCTCAACCAATTCTATAATATTATAATTAGATCCCCACCTATTTTTCAAAGAGCCCTCATACTAAAAGACCACTGACATGATGTTGGAAATCTATATTATGTGGATAATAATTTGTGGAAGAATAATTCTTAAGAATTTGAACATTTTCATAAAAGCCTAGAAAAAAAAAGAGAGAAGAATGTCATTTAGCATGGAAACTCTACAGACAATAGTCAAAGGAGATTACTTCATAAAATGAGACACATATTATCATGGGGCAGAAGTACCACAAAGCAGATCTAAAATAAAGATAAGAAACAACAGCCACAACCGTCAATGGGTTAAATGAAAATATAAAGCTTAAGAAAGGAGATAAAATGTGTACACAGGGAAGCTACTGAAAAATCAAGCAAGCACGAGGTAAGTATGTACAATGATGCAAGGGACACATATCAGCTCAAAATGGAAAAAAAATACTATCTTAAACAAGGTGCCTCAAGCATAGATTACTTAATATAATATTTATGAAGAATAGTTTTTAAAACTCTAAGTAAGATGATCTGTTTTAAATCTAGCAGCCACATTATGAGCTAGGTATATTGTGGCCCAAGGACAGGGGCTGGTTTAGGTAAATTTGCATAGCATACTTTTTCCAATTCTTTCAACTTTTCTGCATCCTAAGCTTCAAGCTACAAGTCTTACAAGATGTACAGAATTGGGTCTTGAAAACAAAAATCAGATCTGACTGTATGTTTAAATCAGTATATGTCTGTTTACATCTAACAGACTTACTTAAAGATCTGGATTTACAGCCACTGTTGTACTGTTTCCTATTTGAACCGTCTGTCCACTTCTCCTTTTTATATTCTTTTGGGTTATTTTATTATTTCATTCCCCCTCCCTGTATTAGCTTTTTATTTATACATTGTGTTGCTAATCTTTTAATGGTCACCCTAGAGATTACAATGGACAACGCTGGAATTAAATTAGTACTTTACACATCACCCAGGAAATGAAAAGAACCACAAAACACAAACACCATTTACTCTTGCCCCATCTTTGTGCTATTGTTAAGTATCTTAATTCTACACATAATAATTTTTTAAATTTTTTTAATGTTTATTTTTGAGAGAGAGACAGAGCATGAGCAGGGGAGGGGCAGAGAGAGAAGGAGACAGAATCTGAAACAGGCTCCACGCTGACAGCACGGAGCCCAACATGGGGCTCCAACCCACAGGTCATGACCTGAGCTGAAGTCGGACGCTTAAGCACCTGAGCCACCCAGGTACCCCTCTCTATATAATAATTTTAACCCCACAAAACATTCATTTACATATACTCACAAATTTACTCTTTCTATGTCTTCCTGCTTCAAAGCACAAATGATTTAGGATCTTTTTCCTTCGGCCTAAATAACTCAGTTGAGGATCTCCTTAAGTGTGGGTCTGCTGATGAATTCTTTCCATTTTGTTCTCAGAAAATGTCCAATTGTTTGTATCTAATTTGTTGATAACCTCATTTACTAAATTCTTAACTTCAGTTTTGTTTTCAATATGAAAATATTCACCTGATTCCTTTTTTTTTTTTTAATTGAGGCATACTGGATACACAATGTTACATGAGTTTCAGGTTCATAGGATTCCTTCTTACGGTTTCTTTCTGCTGAAATTCTTCATCTTGTTACATTTCTGAATATATTAATCTTAGTTATTTTAAAAGTCTGAGTCTGATAATTCCATTATCTATATTTCTTGGTCTTGAATAATTTGGTCTGGTGACCTGATGATTTGACTAAATGCCAGACACTGTTTACAAAAAATTAAAGTAGTACTTTGAGGCTCTGAATGATGTTATATTCCTCCAGGGATAATTCACTTTGGCTTCTGGCAGGCAGTTAAAAGTAGGGGCAGATCATCCTAAACCAATTACAAATTGAGCAGTGTGAAGCGGAGCTTCAATCTTCCAGAGGCCTGGTCTATTTCTGGTTCACTCTTCAGGGGCCCCAACTAGGATTTGGGTGTTTATAGGCTTCCACCTCCTTGGTGGGCCTGAAACCAAATTTTTGTTCATGAGATCTGGAAGACTGACGTATCTGCTCAGCTCCTTAACCTCTCTGTAGCCACCTTCTGCTCATCACCTCAGTCTCTTAGCCACAACTTACAAATCAGCAAATGCTCTAAGAAGTGTCATAGTGAACATGAGGCTGACTTCACTAGACTTCCCTTTACTTCATGAATGTGGCCTCTGATGTCCTGGCTCCCTTACCAGGTCTCCAGTGACTTCAAACGGATTTTTAAAATATTTTTTCCCCTGCTTTTCAGTTGTTTTTAGTGGAACAGTTGGTCTATAACAAGCTAGTTCTGTATAGCCAAAAACAAAATACCAACTACTTGGGTTTTAATCTAGGCTACAACACTCCTTTGTTTCGTGACCCTGTGCAAGTAACTGAACTTCTCTGTGCCTAAGTGTCCTCATCTGAAAATAACACTTCTTAGAGGACTGCTGTATGGATCAAATGGGTTAAATTATATGTGGTACTTATAACATCACATATTACAATGCTCGCTAAACGTGAGCTGCTATTTGTATCATCATCATTATGCCCGTTACAGATGGGAAAAACTGAAGCTCAGAGAGATTAAGACATTTCCCCAAGGTCATAAAGCTAAAACGTAGCAGAGCCAGGATTTGAACCAGACCCAATTCCAAGAGCCATTCTTTTAAGTAAGACATCATAATGCCTCCAACTTTAGATGCTTAATGAATATGTATTAAATGACTAAACAAAACTAAATAGTATCCAGTCCTCAAGAACTCTCTTAAGAACTAAAGTTGCACATTTGCCTTTAAGAAACATTGAAAGTATTTTTTTATTCAGTATGCTGAATAGAAGTATAAACACATTTTTAAAATGTTTTTATTTTAAGACAATTTTAGACTCACAAGTTACAAAATGAATACAGAGTTCCCTACTATCCCCAACAGAGTAACATCTCACATAATCATCGAACATTATCAAAATGTACCAGGAAATTGGTACAATACTATTAACTACACAACAGAACTTATTTCGGATTTCCCAGTTTTTATATGCATTTGGGGGGTGTGTATGCTAAAGATTGTATAGATTTATGTAATCAACATTACCATCAAGATAACAAAATTGTTCCATCATGACAAAGAAACTCTCTTGCACTACCCTTCATAGTCACACCCTCCTCCCCAACCCTAACTCTTGACAAACTCTCATTAAATAGTATTTTCACAACACCTGAAACACTTGGTAACCTACAACAGCAGTTACTATTTTTGCAAAAGACAGAAGCATTGGAATACAATTTCTTTGAGAATATACAAGTTAGTCCCTTCCTTGAAGTACAGTGGTCTGAGAAATTCCATGTGAATGCCTCTCTGAACACACAACATTACCAGAAAAAAAGTTAGTGTGCATTCAATAAAAATCCTCAGGTATCTCTATTTCCTGATTGACATCCTTGACAGCTGGGTTAAAAAGCAGCTATCTTAATTTAAATTCAGATAGCAATATTTAACATGTATTAAGGGCTGCCCTAAAACACATGGACTTGAAAGATTTTCTTATTTGTACTATTTCCTAAGCTATTTCTATTTACAGATTAATATCATAACTAAGTGTTTAAAAATAAATTTCTTTGAACATTATTTTCCAAATAGCAATTGGCAAAAGTCTTTGCTTAACTGAAGTTTACCTAAAAGGAAAGGAATAAAACACTTTTCTAGTTCTACAAATCAGGACTCTTATTCTATTTGGTAAAGCTGGAGAGAGAAAGAGGAAGGGAGGGAGGGAAAGAGGGGGAGAGAGGAAAAAAACAGACAAACTCAACCAATACTCTAAAACAATGAGGTTGTAGAGTTCCATATTTGGTTCTGTTTGTAAATACTGCTTAGAAATCACTGTTGGGACATATGGGCTTTGGTTCCAGTTAGTCTCAATCTTGTATGTATTTTGGCAAGCAATCTAATGCTTTATATCTTTGTTTCTCTATTGTACAAGGGAGAACATTACTGCTAAATGAAATCTGTATAGCACGTTGAGACACCTGCACAAATTGTACTGTTTCAAACAGATATTAAGATGGCCTTTGTTTAATCTACTGCAAAATCAGAACAATATTTTCCTTAACGCTAATTGGGTAGTGTTTACTAAAGTGTGTTTCATTAAACATTAGCTCTTCAGGATTAGTTATTACATGAAACAGCCTACTTTGTTGAATTAATTTATGAAACCCTAAAGTAAACCAAGTTAAACAAAAGCCTTCCCAGAGCCCTTACCATGCTAATAACCACTATGAAGTTCCTAGATGGGTATAGTATGGGTGCTTCTCAAACTTGACAGTAGCACTTGGAAGGGATCTTTCTTTCTCTTTCTTTCTTTCTTTTTTTCTTTCCTTCTCTCTTTATTTCTTTTTTAAATATATTGGTGTCAAGAGAAAGGCAGACAGTATCATGTAAAGACATCCTACAGGAAATAGTTTTTCACAGAAGTTGTAATATAGAATGTTAGCACAGACATAATTAATCCTAAGCAACTTGCACCATAAATATTTGTGAAATCCCTTAAAGTAGCAATTCGTATGTATTTCTACATAGAATATGACTTGAGACTCATTTTAAATCTAGGTAAATGGCAGCTAATTTTGGCATAGTTTTATAAGAGAAAAGAACTTATGTTTTTCTTTTCTTTTTTATTGAAATATTATTGACATAACATTGTATTAGTTTTAGGTATACAGAATGATGATTTCATATATGTATATATTGCAAATTGATTACCACAGTAAGTTAACATCCATTACTGCACATAATGAGGTTTTTCTTGTGATGAGAAGTTTTGGGATCTACCTTTTGAGATCTACTCTCTTAGCAACTCTGAAATATACACTATTGTTAACTAAAGTCATCATGCTGTACATTACAGTCCCAGAATTTATCTTAGATAACTGGAACTTTGAACACCTTGATCACCTTCACCCATTTTACCCACCACCACCCCCCCCACCTCACAGCACACACCAATCTGTTCTCTGCATCTGTGAGTTCATTTTTCTTTTTCTTTTTTAAGATTCCACATATAAATGAAATCACACAGTTATTTATCTTTCTGTGTCTGACTTACTTCATTTTGCATAATGCCCTCAAGGTCCTTCCATGTTGTGGCAAATGGCAGGATTTTATTTTATTTTTTTTATGGCTGAATACCATTCCATTCATTATATAGAATATATACCACATCTTCATTATCCATTCATCTGTCAAAATACACTTAGGTTGTTTTCATGTCTTGGCTATTGTAAATAATGCTGCAATAAACATTACAGTACAGATTTTTTCAAGAAGGTGATCTTATTTCCTTCAGATAAATACCTAGAAATATAATTGTTGGATTATATGGTAGTTTCATTTTTAATTTGGTGGGGGGGATCTCCACACTGTTTTCCATAGTGGCTGCACCAGTGTTCCCTTGACATCCTCGCCAACACTTGTTTCTTGTCTTTGCTAACAGCCATTCTAACAGGTGTGAGGTGGTATCTCATTGTGGTTTTGATCTGCATTTCCCAGGTGATGCTGAGCACCTTTTCATGTGCCAGTAGGCCACCTGTATGTCTTCTTTGGAAAAATGTCTATTCAGCTCCTCTGCCCATTTTTTAATTGGATTGTTTTTTTTTTTTCAGTTGAGTTCTAGTTCTTTATATATTTTCAATATCACCCCTTATCAGATATATGTTTTACAAATATGTTCTCCCATTCTATAGGTCGCTTTTCCATTTTGTTGATGGTTTTCTTTGCTGTGCAGAAGCTTTTAAGTTTGACGTAGTCCCACTTACTTAGTTTTGCTTTTCGTTGCCTTTGCTTTTGGTGTCAAATCCAAAAAATCATTGCCAAGACTGATGTCAAAGACCCTTATTATTTTCTTCGAGGAGTTATATGGTTTCAGGTCTTATGTTCAAGTCTTTAATCTATTTTGAGTTTACTTTTGTGTATGATGTTAAGATAACAGTACAGTTTCATTCTTTTGCATGTAGCTGTCCAGTTTTCCTAACACCATTTACTAAAGAAACTATCCTTCCCCCATTGTATATTTTTGGCTCCTTGGTTATAAATTAATTGACCATATATATGTGGGTTATTTCTGGGCTCTCTGTGCTACTGATCTGTGTGTATCTGTGTTTATGACAATACCATACTGTTTTGATTACAACAGTTTTGTAATATAGTTTAAATCGAGACTTTGTAGGGTTTCCTATTAATACAGCTTTTAAAAATTTATGACAGAATGTTTATAGAGTTTATTATCACGGAGAAACTATGTTTACATTATCCTAACTCCCAAACTTCAGGTTATTAAATTAAATAAACCCACCAAGAAGCAAATTTGCAAGCTGTAAAATGTTTCCAGGCTAAGAGAAAAATGAGAGAATAAGAAGAGATAAATATTATGTGTATTATATAACTAATGTCAGAGTCAAACTTTGAGATGAATACCAGAACTTTCAGCACTCTTCTACTGCCTGGAAATATTATGAAATAGCTATAAGGCATTCTTTTGCTATTTTTTCACAGATATTAAGCCAACTTATGTGTATTTACACTTATGAATTACAGTGACAAGGATGAGTAATTTAAATATATTAGTATCCATAGAAGCATTCAAGGAAAAGGGTTAAATGACCAAAAAAGGTAAAATTAGACAACCTGCTCTCTAAGCATCAGCCTTATACAAATCAGAAGGCAGCCCTACTAAAAATTAAAACATTATCAAGATAGGGTAAATAAAATAGCATGGGACTGGCCTAGGAGAGTACTGAAGATCAAAAGAATAGATAAAAGAATCTATATAACAAACGAATGAACAAAGAAAAAAGAGACAAACAAAAAACAGACTCTTGAATACAGAGAAGGAATTGGTTGCCAGAGGGGAAGTAGGTAGGGGGATGGGTGAAATAAAGAGGATTAAGGGCACACTTATTATGATGAGCACTGAATAATGTATAGAATTTTTGTATCATTATATTGTACACCTGAAATTAGTATCACACTGTATGTTAATTATACTTCAATAACCAAAAGGAAGGAAAAAAGGAAAAAAATTACAGAACAATTAACTATAGCTGCAGATTATGACACAGGTAAATCTTAAGACATTTATGTTGTAAAGCAAGTTTTAAATTATTAAATTCGGTATTATAACAAAAATTATTTTGAAATAAATTATTAGGGGAAGGAAAAGAACCTATATATAGAACAGTTTTTGATGAAAGCTGGCACCTCAAATCAACAGAGAATGATGAGCTATTCAGTAAATGAGATGAATTAGCTATTTGGTCTGAAGAAAAAGAGCTGGATCCCTAGAATTCATTCCATGTAATAAATTTCAAATAGATCAAAGATTTAACCTTAAGAAAACACCAAAACCAATACTGGCATAAAGCCCTAGATACAGACCAATGGAACAGAAGAAAGCCTACAAATAAACCTGCATATATATGGTCAAATGATTTCTGACCAGGGTGCCAATACCATCCAATGTGGAAAAGACAAAAGGTGTCAGGAAAACTAGATATCTACATGCAAGACAATAAAGTTGGATCCTTTGCCAACATCATATAAAAAAATTAACTCAAAAGGGATCCATGATCTAAATGTAAGATCTAATACTAAAAAACTCTAGAAGAAAAACATATGGTGATGCTTCATGACATTGGATTTGGCAATGGTTTCTTGGATATGAAACTAAAGGCACAGTAAATAAAAGAATAAATAGACAAACTGGACCTTGATGAAAATTTTTAAATTTTGTGCTTCAAAAGACACCATCAACAAAGTAAAACAGCAACTCAGAGAATGAGAGAAAATACTCACTAATCATATATCTGATGAGGAATTAAGATCCAGAATAAAGAGAGAACTTACAAAAAAGCTTTTTAGGTTTACTTATTTATTTGGAGACAGAGAGAAAGAGCTCACAAACGGGTGAGGAGCAAAGAGAAGAAGAGACAGAATCTAAAGCAGGCTCCACGCCATCAGTACAGAGCCCAATGTGGGGCTTGAACTCACAAACTGTGAGAACATGACCTGAGCCGAAATCAAGAGTCAGATGCTTAACCAACTGCACCACCCAGGTGCCCCTAAAGAGAGAACTTTTAAAACTCAAACAAACAAACGAATTCAAAAACAGGCAAAGAACCTGAAAAAACATTTCTCCAAAGACATACAATGGCCAATAAATACATGAAAAAAATATTTCAACATCACTAATCATTAGGGAAATGCAAATCAAAACTACACTGAGATACTACCTCACACCCATTATGATGGGTACTATCAAAGTGTTGACAAGAATATGGAGAGGGCACCTGGGTGGCTCAGTTGGTTAACCAACTGACTGCAGCTCAGGCCATGAACTTGCAGCTCGTCAATTCAAGCCCCGCGTTGGGCTCTGTGTTCACAGCTCAGAGGCTGGAGCCTGCTTTCAGATTTTGTGTATCCCTCGCTCTCTGCCCCTCCCCCTCTCAAAAATAAATAAATTAAAAAAAATTTTTTTTAAATATGGAGAAACTGGAACCCTTGTGCATTACATTTTAAAATGGCATAATTGTTGTGCAAAGTATTATGATGTTTCCTCAAAATATTAAACGCAGCATTGCCATGTGATCCAAAAATTCCACTTCTGGGTATACACTCAAAGGAACTGAAAGCAGGGTCTCCAAGAGATATTTATACATCTATGTTTATAGCAGGATTATTCACAATAGCTAAAACGTGGAAACCACATAAGTGCCCATCGACAGATGAATACACATAAGGTGTTATTTAGCCTTAAAATGGAAGAAAATTCGGACATATGCTATACCACTGGTGAACCTTAGAAACATTATGCTAGGTGAAATAAGCCAGTCCCAAAAAGACATATACTGTATGATTCCACTTACATGAGGTACTTAGAGTAGCCAGAATCATAGAGACAGAAAGTAGAATGGTGGTTGCCAAAAGCTGGGGGGAGGGAAGAAAGGCAACTTGTCATATAATGGGTGCATAGTTTCAGTTTTCCAAGAGATGGGAAGCTGGATGGTGGGGATGGCTGGACAAAAGGAACGAATGCACCCAATACCACTGAACTGTACACTTAAAAATGTACACTTAAAAATGGTTAAGATAGTAATTTTTATGGTGTGTGTACTCTACCCAAATAGATAGACACCCACTTTGCAAGATGGGCTATGAAAATCCGTCAGGATAAAAATGATATGGAAGCTAACATTAATTTAACTACTTTATAAAGTTTAAAAAACAAGAACAAATCTATCTGTTCTTATACTTAATAATAATAAAATATTATTACATGGAAAATAAATAAAATAAAGCCAAATAACTTTTAAAAGTGAATGTGTATTTTATAATATTGGAGTAAGGAAGACTTACCTAGGCATAGTTCAAAAACTCAAAATTCATAAAGACAATACAATATTTTAACTAAATTAATGTGCAAAATTTCTGCAAGGAAAAGAAAAAAGACAAAGCCACCTGGGAAAAATGTTTGTAACTGCATAATAACAAAGGAGTAATTTCCTTAATATGCTATGGGATTTTTCAGTTCACAAGGGAAAAAAGACTAACCACCCAATGGGCATCAGAGTCCACAGAAGAGGAGTCCAGAAGACACAAAGACACGAATAATTTTAAAAATATAAATCTATGTGAGGAGCACCTAGGTGGCTCAGTTGGTTAAGGGACCTGCTCTTTATCTTGGCTCAGATCATGATTTCAGTTTGTGGCTTGTGGGTTCGAGCCCCATCCTCACATGCGACTCTGCGATGATAGCATTGAGCCTGTTTGGGTTCTTTCTCTCCCTCTCTCTCTGCCCCTCCCCCGCACTCACACACACACACACTCTCTCTCAAAGTATATAAATAAACTTAAAAAAAAAAAGATATAAATCTATGTGAGATTTTTTAATCGATTGGATTGGCAAAGACTAAAAATGATTTATTAAACAGGAGAGCACAAAAATAGACTCACTTAAATATAGTCCACTGATCTCTCACAAAGGAGCAAAAATAATTCAATGGAAATAGTTTTTTCAACAAATGGTGCTAGAACAATAGGACATCCACATGCACAAAAGTGAATCTAAACACAGACACCTTTCACATGGATTCAAAACTAAAACTATAAAACTATGAAGCAAAACAATGAAAGTACTGGAAGATAACATAGGAGAAAATTTAATTTACCTTGGGTTTGATGATGACTTTTTAGATACAATTACAGAAGCATGATCCATGAAAGAAAAAACTGATAAGTCAAACTTCATTAATATTAAAAAGTTCTGCTCTGCAAAAGATGCTGTTAAAAGTATAAAAGATAAGCCACAGACTGGGAAAAAATATCTGCAAAACACACTGTAAGGTCTAAACATGCAAGAACCATCTGGGTACCATTCCAGAAATTCCTGAAACTAAAAAGCACCAGAGGAATGCAACCAGCCTATGAAAAACTATAGGATATAAACAACCCAATTTTGTTCTTTTGTTTTTTTTAAGGGCAAGAGAATAAGAGGAGGATGAAAAAACTAGAGAAATACCATTCACAAACATATCTGAATCCTAAATTCAAACATAGCATAAAAATGATTAGGGACATGTGAATTAACTAGATATTTAATAGCATTAAAGGAATGTGGGTAAGTTTTAAAAAAACGTTCCTATCTTTTATATACACAAACATCTACAGATGAAATGACATGATTTACTTAAAAAAAAGCAGGAGGATAAAAACAAGATAAAGCTGATAATTCTAAAGTTGGATAAAGGGCACACAGGAATGGATTAATACTATCCTAACTTCTTAATATTTTTAGGTTTTTAACATATAATTTTAAGTTTATATAGTACAAAAAGTTTTTAGTAATATGACCACAGGACCCCACAGGTATTCAATCAACAAAATTATAAAAGCATAAAACAAAACCAACAGAAAAAAATAACAGAAAAAAGAATAAATCCTCAATCATTTATGTCTTCTGTTCCATAACCTGGCTAATGGGTACTCGTATGAGGAGCTACAAACAAAATAAAACTTTAGGCAACAGAATCAATGAAGCCTGCAGCCTGTACTCACCTCAACACCAACTCTTATTATTCTTAGAACAATCTATGTCAAAGTTTATCAGGAAAACAAACACCCTTCACTTCAAGTTGTACTCATTACAACCATGATCACCCCCAACTCAAACATGTAAGAGCTTCATGGCAAAAGCTATCAACTTCTGAAACCTCTGTCTTCAAACTGTTCTACCTCCACTTTTTGATACTGTCATTGTTTGTATCACTTCTTGTCTGGCTATCTGCCAAACAAATTCAATCATCTTTATGACTCACCTCTATCTGTCACCAGAGACATTGCTAATTTTTTTTTGCAAATTTCACTTTCATATTTTGATTATAGCTCTTGACAACTCAGAAACATTCCATGAGTCTCCATTTAATGACAAAATTAAACCTAAATTCGCTTTGTTTTAAAAATCATCCATAATCTGGGGCACCTGAGTGGCTCAGTCGGTTAAGCGTCCGACTTCGGCTCACATCATGATCTCGCGGTTTGTGGGTTCAAGCCCTGTGTCGGGTTCTGTGCTGACAGCTCAGAGCGTAGAGCCTGTTTCAGATTCTGTGTCTCCCTCTCTCTCTGCCCCTCCTCCACTCGTGCTCTCTGTCTCAAAAATAAACTATAAAAAAAATTTTTTTTAAAAAAGAAAAAAAATCATCCATAATCTAACCTTTTCTTTCTATGCTCTCCATTCCCTCCAAAGCATTCCGAATTCCAATCAGATTAGTTGTACCGTCCTACATGTACAGTATATCTATTTCAGCTCTAGACCTTCACACTTGTGGCTGACATCCACTCTAATTCATACTCCTCCAAAACTTTAGCTCAGGGATGCCTTCTCTCATCATCCTACCTGTGGCTGAATCTCCTTATATAGGATCTCATACCATCATAAATCTTTTCGTGGTTTTGCAATTTATCTGTTTGTATATTATTTGATTCATTTCTATCACATTCCCTCTCACAAGCTCCGTAGGCTTTAGGTTCTACGCATCTTTGTTGATCTCTAGCGTTTCACAGCACAGCCCCTAACACGTAGTAGATATTGATGAAGTATCTGAGTAAATGGTAAATGAAGAAGTGCCAGGATTTATCTCTTTAGTGTCAAATCATCTTGTCTATACCACACAACTAAGCACCTATTTCATTACTCATTATTGTTTTATGTGTATTCAATTTTGTCTCTCCAACCACTGTAAGCTCTTCTTTAGTTTCTACCGCCTCAGCATAGGGTACACACTGACCTCCATAAGTACTGATAGCCATGAAAAGCACAGAATGGAAGAGTGTCTCTCCATAATGCAAACATTCATTATTGTTCAGGCTCCCAGTTTCCTGGCTATTACCTGTGTCAATGTAGCACTATTATGCTATATGTATGGACGACTACGTTACAGACGGCTTGCTGCTAATCAAACTCCAGAGTCTCTTCTACTTCCTAGGCATGTAGCTGATTATATTTCCTAGCCTCCCTTGTTAAGGTGAGGCCATGCAACACAATTTTATCTAGTGAAGTGAATGGATGCTATATGCCTATTTCTAGGTCTGGCCCATAAAAGCCTCTCACATGTGCTTTTCCATGTCTTTTCCCTTCCAGGTGGCTAGAATGGAGATAACTTTCAGAGACACTGAGAACATCACTTAGTTTATCGTAATTTCAAGCCTATTAAAAATATTAACAAAATTAAATTGAAATACACCTGTCACACCACTTTTTATAATATATTCCATAGAATCAAATCAACACGGTGACCTGATACTCACCAGGATCTATTATATTTTTTACAAACCATTCTTTTTTTTTTTTTTTGGATATTATTTGTCTTTATTTTATTTTATTTTTTAAACTTTATAGTTTATTGTCAGGTTGGTTTCCATATAACACCCAGTGCTCTTCCCCACAAGTGACCTCCACCAAGACCATCACCCCCCATTACCTTTCCCCCTTCCCCTTCCCCCCTCAGTTTGTTTTCAGTATTCAAGAGTCTCTCGTAAAACACAAACCATTCTTAAGCAGACATAAATTTACATTATTCCCTTTCCTCGGTGAATTTGTATTTAATTCCATATCCTCTAAAAATTTTATTCTAGTGTAATATTTTTATGCTTGAAATTCTCTTAGAATTCTCTGAAACAAGAAGATGTATGTAAATTGAAATTTTAAAAACCTTATTTCCGGGGTGCCTAGGTGGCTCAATTGGTTAAGTGTCCGACTTTGACTCAGGTCATGAGCTCATGGTTCATGAGTTCGAGCCCTGCACTGGGCTGTGTGCTGACAGCTCAGAGCCTAGAACCTGTTTCAGATTCTGTGTCTCCTCTCTTGCTGCCCCTCCTTGGCTCTCACTGTCTCTCTCTCAAAAATGAACATTAAAAAAAGAATTTAAGGGGTGCCTGGGTGGCTCAGTCGGTTAGGCATCCAACTTTGGCTAACCTAGCAGGTCATGATCTTACGGTTCGTGGGTTCAAGCCCCGCGTCAGACTCTGTGCTGACAGCTAGCTCGGACCCTGGAGCCTGTCTTTGGATTCTGTGTCTCCCTCTCTCTCTGCCCCTCCCCTGCTCATGCTGTCTCTCTCTCTCTCTCTCAAAAATAAATAAAACATTAAAAAAATTTTATAAAAAATTTAAACAAAAACCTTATTTCCTATTACCCTTTTTATACAGCTCTAAGTATTAAATAATTTTGTCTGTATCAACGAAAGCCAAACTATAGAGACAACCCAAATGTCCATCAACTGATGAAAGGATAAAGGAGACATGGTGTGTGTGTGTGTATATATATATATATATATATAAAATGGAATTACTCAGCCATCAAAATGAGTGAAATCTTGCCATTTGCAACAACATGATGGAGCTATAATGTATTATGCTCAATGAAATAACTCAATCAGAGAAAAGACAAATATCATATGACTTCTCTCATATGTAGAATTTAAGAAATAAAACAGATGAACATATGGGAAGGGAATGAAGAAAGGGAAACAAACCACCACAAGAGACTCTTGACGATAGAGAACAAACTGAGGGTTGATGGAAGGAGGTGGGTGGGGGATGGACTAGATGGGTGATGGGTATTAAGGAGGGCACTTGTTGTGATGAGCACTGGATGTTGTATGTAAGTGATGAATCACAGAATTCTACTTCTGAAACCAATAGTATTTATAATATTTTATATATTATATATATATTTATATATATTCACTAATTAAAATTTAATTAAAATAAATATCTTGCCTGGATTAATAATTACTATACATAATCAAAGCAACACAAATATATTATAAATTGTGATTATTACAAATAAAAAAGATTTTATTGGGAGGCATCTCTTATTCAGATGGTTAACAGGACTTATTACTTCCTGCATCCACGGCTGAATATTACATATTGTGAGAGTGAGAGCTCAGCACCAATTCTACTCCTATTTTACTTATAAACACTGAAAAACATTATTTTCACAAATAAGTATACATGAACAGAAAAATATTTACTATAATACTATACATTAATATTTGGAACTCCTCTTGAATTTTATACCAAAACTTAAATTGTATTCTACCTTCAAAAATTATTCTTGGTGATCTGAAAACTCACACAGGTCCTCCTTTAACTTAGCAGAAAGAAAAAAAACTGGAATCAATGTGAGGAACAACCAAAAAGTTTTAATAATCTGCACTCATTTGCCTCTAGGACGTATGTTAAAAAGTTTTTTTTTTGTTTTTTGTTTTTGTTTTTTTACCAAAACCTGTCAAATAACAGGTGCACAGGTCATGATCTCACGGTTGTGGGATCAAGCCCTGTATCAGGCTCTGCATTGAAGGTGGAGCCTGCTTGGGATTCTCTCTGCCTCACCCCTGCTCATGCTTTCTCTCGTTCAAAAAAAAAAAATAAACATTTAAAATATACATAAAAAATGCTTAAAAAAGGTCCAGACAGCCATTCCAATAATAAAATAAGAGGTAGATTCAGAGATCACCCACATGTTGTAACCATCAGGTAAGAACTTTAAAATAACAGGATTAATATATCACTAGACCTAATGGGAAAGTAAGACAACATGCAATGAACCATGGGGAACTGCAGCAGAGAGATGGAAACTGGAAGAAAAAAGTCAAATGGAAATGCTAGAAGTTAAAAAACACAATTACTGGAGATGAAGAAGTCCTTCAGTGGGCCCACACAAAGGAGGAAAGAATCAATGAATTTGAAGACATGTCAGTAGAAATTATCCAAACTGAAACACAAAACAAAGTGGGGGAGGATAAGCAGAACAGAGCATCTAAGAGCTGTGGAACTGACAGTCTAATATTTTTGAAACCAGAGTTCTAGAATGAGAAGAGGGGCACCTGGGTGGCTTAGCTCGTTGAGATTCCAACTCTTGATTTCAGCTCAGGTCATTTCCTCACAGTGATGAGATTAAGCTCTGCACTGGGCTCCACGCTGAGCATGGAGCCTGCCTGAGATTCTCTCCCTTCCTCTCCCTCTGCCTCTCCCCTGCTTGTGCATGCTCTCTCTTTCTCAAAATAAAATAAAAAAAGTAGAATGAGAAAAGAGAAAGAATGAGGCAGAAGAATGAGGTTCGAACTCACGAACCACCACAAGATCATGACCTGAGCAGAAATCAAGAGTCGGACACTCAACCAACTGAGCCACCCAGGTGCCCCATAAGTCACACTGCATTTCTGAATTAAACCCAAATACTCCATGAAAAAAAAAATAGTACTTAAAGGTAAGAATAAGATTACAGGACAAAAGACACATTGAATGTCAGAAAGTAGGGGACAGCTTTGCTAAATAAAATATAAAGAAGAAAGAAAATCATGAAGAATCATGTTTTCATTGGCTTAGTGCTTATTTACATGTCTAATAAATACTTTGTAGAGAACTGAGGATTACTTTACAAAATAAATATAATGTAATAAATACATCCTATAACAAAAGACAACTATAGTATCAAGTAAATTGAGAAAACATTAGACTTGCCTAACTTCCCATAACAAACCTGGTAACATTAGTGTCAAAGATGGAGAAGAAAGTGAGTACGGTTTTCAGATAGTAATGAGAGGAAGCAAGGAAAACATGTAGTCCCACCCCTTCACTGCAGGATCAGTGGCCTAAGGGCTGAAGGAGAAAAAAATGGCCATCAGTTTAAGAGGTCTGCTGGGGAAGCAGTATTGTAGGGGAGAGCTGGGTATCTGTTAGCACAAGATTAAAAGGAACACTCAGTGAAGAGATTGAGGATTTAGGGGATTATTTTGATTATGGACTCCAGAGAGGGCACAATGGAAGTAGTTCAAGAGTTGGGGATAGGTGAGAGTGAGGATAGAAGATACTGACAACCTTAAGGAGATTAGATGTGGGAGATAAAAGGTGATGTAGGGATCTGGGCCTTTGGATAGTACTCAATATAAACAGGGATATATAATGAGAGAAGTCCTGGCTATTGAAGGCAGACGGTGGTCGTATTGTTGAATGTTGGAAGGTAGGGAAAGGTGGATACTTGGGGTTTCCTTTTCACCACCTGTGATCAACGGGGGCAAAGCTTTACTTTTCAGTCTTTTTCTTAATCGACTTTCTTGACATTTGAAATTGTAGCCCAACAGCATTGTTGAAGTCATCTCCCCTCCAGTTTTTTTTTTTTTTTTTTTGGTTTCTCCTACTACTTCTTACCATTCCTTCTCTTTTATTGACTCTTTTCTTCTATTAACTCTTAATATTTCTGTGGTTCAGTCCTGATTTCTTCTATGTCTACACAAAACCTCATGCTCCTTGGTTGATTTTACCTATATGCGTTGTTTTAGTCACTGCCTATATTCAGTTTCCTAAAGGACATCTTTCTTTAGATAATCAATGAGTACTTCGATGACAAACATCTCCAAGAACCAAACAACATCTCTTTGCCCAAACCAGTTATTCTCTCTATATTTTCTTTCTAGTATAAGAGGATAATGGGATTTTTTTCTATTATCTCAAAATTTGGATGAAGTGAGTCCGCCAAAGATGAGAACTACAAATGATAAATTCCCACACTCTAAAAAGGAAGGCAAGACATCCATGGCAGACTTACTGAAAGATAGCATCCCTATCATCCACCTCCTGCCTGTTGAAAATGAAACCAAACAGATTAGAAATAGAAGTAGGGGCACCTGTGTGGCTCAGTTGGTTAAGTGTCCAACTTCAGCTCAGGTCATGATCTCACAAATTCTGTGTCTCCCTCTTTCTCTCTGCCCCTCCGTGGCTTGCACTCAGTCTCTCTCTCTCTCTTTCTCTCTCAAAAACTTAAAAAAAAAAAAAGGCAGGGGTTCTCCAAGAAAACCTCTGGGATGGACTAGGTGGTAACTATAAGAAGGAAAAACCTGACATCTCAATTTTTGGCTAGCAACATACTATAATAAAGAGACTTCTTTTTGGTGATAAAGAAACTCTTTAAGCTTATCTTGGTCTAGCCACCAGAAATGAATGCAGTAAGAGATTTCTTGGGAGAACCTGACACATACCCACAGGAATTGAGGACATATGTGAACACAGAAACTGGTCCCAGCCTGGAGAATTCTGAAAGCAAGAGGTTGGATGGAGCTGTCCAAATGGTAGAGCAAGGAAAAGGAGGACAGCAGTTAGTCAAGCTGCACTTCTACCACTGGGTTCTTTTATAGGTTTCCCATTAGCCAAACACATGCTGCAGAAGGGCTAAAGCACCTTAATGGGCCAAAGACATGTGCCTCTGCTATAAGGGTACACTGCAGTACCAGGTTGTAGAGTAGACTACAGGAGGTAAGAGACAGCCAGGAGAAAACTACCGAAGATAGCCTGAGTGTATATCACACTCTTGACAAAGAAGTGGGCAATGGGGACATATTCATGGGGACCTCCAAAATCTTTCCTAAAGGCACAACTGTAAAAGTCCACACTTGGACACCTATTACACTGGCAGCTAAATTACAACAATCCCAATCATAGAAGACTTTATCCTTTTTCTTCTAATCTTCCTTCCAATCAGAAGCCAAAGGCAAAAAGGGGGAGGAAGTCGAAAAGTGAAGAAAACAGATCACACTCCTCTTCTTCACTATACGGTCCCTGAGTCATGATTAGATCTGAGTTGAGGGGAAAGCTTTCAACCAGATTTAAGCTTTTGACTAGACTTTTCATACCTGTGAATTTAATCACCAAAATAAGGCTTGTTCTTACAGTTAAAAATAACCCCTTATCAAGATGCAGGGAAGGAAGATCCAAGATGGCATGGCTAAAGTCAAGGATGAAAGAAAAATAAAGCTAGTTCCTATTTGTACGCAAATCAGATATAGCCCATATACCAGTCTCACTAGTCCCCAGGGCCACCACCATCTACTCTGTTATTCAATTCAGGAATCTAAGAGTCATCCTAGATTCTCCCCCTCCCTAAGATCCTGACATCCAATATTATGTCTTAAACCTCTTTTAACACATCTCTTCTTTCTAAGCCCCTTAGCTACTAGTCTAGCTCAAACCTCAAGTACTATAGTAATCTAACTTAGTGATTTGCTACCCTGGCCCATACTTAAGAATTTTAACATATTAAAACTAATGTTAAAACTAATACCTAGGCCCCAGCCTAGAGACCGTCATTTATGAAACCAGGTAGGACCCAGCCGTAAGTTTTTTCAAGAGGCGTCCAGGGTGTTTCAAAAGTTCATGCATGGCTGAGAATCACTAACCTAACTGGTCTCTTCCACACTGTCTTTCATAAAGCCACAAGAATCATCTTTTTAAAAATGCAAATCTTGGAGCACCTGGGTGGTTCAGTCAGTTGAGTGTCTGACTCTTGATCATCTGGATCATGGGACTGAGCCCCAAGTTGGGTTTTGTGTTGAGTGTGGAGCCTGCTTGAGATTCTTTCTCTCCCTCTTCCCCTCTCCCTGTGTGCATGCTCTCTCTCAAAAACAAAAAAATAAAAAAAACACGCCATCTCATATTATCCTAGAGTAGTGGTTTTCAACCTAGGGTATCCATTAGAATCACAGAGAGAGCTTTTAAAAAATCCTGATACCAGCCCAAAGTCCAGGCCGATTAAAACAGTCTCTAGGGCTACAGACTAGGTATTCCCAGGTGATCCCAATATGCAGGCAAGGAACCTACTGCGCCAGAAGCAATGGGAAGCCACAGAAAGTCTTTTAGAACAATAAAATGCAAACTCCCCTGTAGATAATAAAACCTTCTACCTAGCCTTAGTACCCTCAACATGTAGTTCCCTCAAGGGGCCACACTTTTCCCCTTTTGTGTAAAGTATTACCTCAATCGAGAAACTACCTCAAAGCAAATATTACCGCTGTGGCTCACCCACAGCCGAGACCCAAACCTTGTTTAAGGTTAAGACCTTTCAGAACAGCCTTCGTATACACTGTCCCCAACACACAGAAGAGCTCATCAACCCACCTGTAACTGTCATGATTCTGTAGGGCAACTCTTAATGTTTACATCTAACTTCCCTGTTGAACTGCTTGAAATGAAAAACGTGTCTTATTCATGCTTTTATCCCCAGTGCCTATCACTACGCATAGCACATGGTAAGCATTCAAGTATCTACTGAATTCTTTCCATTTAGGTAAATAATTATTTTCTGTTATGCAGGTAGAATCCCATATTAATAAACTGTAAGAGACATCATATTTATATATTATGTTCATGTCTCATTAAAACAGAAACCAATAGCTAGGCTTTTAAAAAATGTGCAACAAATATTTACTGTTTGTTCTATTTATGAATAGTAGTAAATAAGGGGAAAAGGCGGTAAAAGGGTAGTAAGTTTCCAGAATCACAAAGGTGGCATCTTATGGAATAATGATGGTTAGCTTTCTACCTGAATGTGTCCTGTAAAATACACCTTTTCAAAATGTTATGCAGGTATACTGACATCTGTGTGTTTCAGGAAGTGAGCTAAAGACTACTTATCTGACCTAAGAGTAAAATGATAAGACGTTTGCTACCTTAAAATAAAAAAACAAATTATGAAAAGCTTTCAAATGCTTTGAAAAAACTATAATCAAGTCTAAAAACTCTGAGAATCTGGTTCCCAGCATTTGATGGCAATTTCTAGTACTCTGGGTAATCTGTTACCCAGCAAAAACTCAGATCTCCATGAAACCCAGGACAGTTTAAGCAGAAAACAGAGTATTTTATCAAAATAATAATAAAGTTACATTCAACATTTTATATTCATATAGTCACTACATATGTGACTTCCCAAAGACAGCAGTTTTGCACAAATCTTAACTTGAGAACTAAACACATTATGTACCTCATTCAAAAGATTTCTGTTGTACCCACATTCAGATGGGCCATGAAAATCATCTTAGCATGCAAAATACTACTAGGTTACTATGTGTTTAGAGTAAGTTTTTTTTTCTTGATTACTGAATTAATCTAGTATTTGATGAAAGCCTACTACTTGTTTGGGAATATGTTAAAATTGAAGTATCTAAAGTGACTAGTAAGAACACAAAGGCATTAACCACAACACTTGACCATTTGTGGCTAATTTCTTTTTTTACCTTATTTGGCGATTTCAAAGGTGAGATGGCTATTTTATTTGGTGTCTGTGTTGTAGAATTTAAAGTTGATCCAATAACACCACTTTCAGATATTGTTATGGTCTTTGATGGAGTCCCGGGAGTAGACTGTGAAAGAACCCTACCTGCAAATGAGAGGCAGCAGATCAGTTTGACTTTTTTCAATAATAATATAAAATGTATGTGATGATGATCTACACCCACAAGGACTGTAGTCTATATGTTCACTATTTCATATGTATCCAGGTATGAATTTAAACACTCAAGTGAGGCCCTAATGAACTAAGGTGAAACTCGTCAGAAGGAAACAAAACAATGCTTCTTAGTAACACTTGGTATCTTAATACCACTTTATGTAAAGTCCATGAAAACACTTCTCACGTTCTCATCAATCCTGTTAAGTTACATTTATCAGAAAATAGGCTCAGGACAACTGTGCAACATGCCCTGTGTAACACAGTTCCTGAAAGTCAGGCCTCGAATCCAAGTCTCAAAACTTAATCTCTGTACCATACTACAGCTGTTTTACTCTGAACTTAAATCATTCAGGACACAATTTCAACCCACATCTATAAAACAGTGACTAGACTAACTTGAACACTGTCTGATTTAATACTATCTGATTTTAGACTGCCAAAAGGAAAACAAAAAGTTCTTCCTGGACAGATTCCAACAGGAATACAGGAATACTGTGTTCCCTTCTGGACAGTACCCTTCAGGAAAAACACAGAAAACTGTCGAGTGTCTGGATGGCTTAGGAAATTGGGAATCATAACACAGTGATTTGAAATATTAGGAATTTTTATGCTAGTCAAGAAAGGAATACAAAGACTTGACACATCTCCAAATTCTTCAAAGACTGTGTGATAGCTGTTAGTGCCATTCACCATGTATTCTGGTTCTGTCCCATTCTGGGCACATGGGAGAACTGCACTCCCTACCCTCCTCCCCACTCCTGCTGATTAGGTTAGGGCCACATGACAAGTTCTAACTGATGAACTATGAGTAGAGGTGACGCATGTCATTTCTGGGCCAGAACATTTACTGCTGATGCAAGGCCTTCCAAAGCTCTCTTTTCCTCTACCACACCTGGGATGGTGTTTTCTCTGTCAGCTTGAGTCCTCGTGAGACTATAAGAGCCCCCTTTCTAATCCACAATGGATATGTGATCTTATCAAGTATAAATAAAAAGTAAAAAAAAAAATTTGTTTTAACTTCTGAGATTTAGAGATTGTTTATTATGGCAGGAAAGCCAAGATCATCCTGACTGATCCAGGCTGTCAGGTTGGAGGCTTCGAGCCACTCTGTATCACATCGGATGCATAGCACAGATGCACAGAAACAGAAGTTTCAGTTCAGCACTAGGAAAGAACTAACAAAAATTTCCACTATTTCACCACAGGTGAGTTTTTTAGTCACTGAAGGTGTTCCAAGCAGACACTGTATAATCAAATTCACTGGCTGAAGAGGGAATTCAAGCACCCAATGAGAAGAAAAGGTAGATAATTACATTATCTCTAAAATTCCCTCTTAGATGGTATGATTTAACTTATAAATATATCTAGAAATGAAAGAAAGAGGGAGAGGGGAAAAGAAAAAGAAAAAAGAAAGGACTTTCTCTTTAGACAAAAATAGAGAACTAAGTAGCACTTAAGAGCTTCTGTATTGTTTTTTCTGATAACAATGCCACAGTATACAGTTTCTTTTTTAAAATCAAGTTTATGTGACATTTATGAATTTTTAAAATATTTTCAATTTATTTGCAGTACACAGTTACATTTAATTTCATTGAAATAGTCATTAACAAATTTCAGTTGAGGGTTGATTTTTTTCTAACCTGAATAACATCATAACTAAACAAGTCAATTCTATATAAACTAAATAAATCTATATCAAATGTTTTTAGGCCACCCTAAAGTGATGAGCCTACCTGAAGTAAAATGTTTGTCTGTTCTAGTTTCTAAAACTAAGATCTCTGAGATAAACCTGAAGCCCCAAAAACATAATTATGTTAAGACAATAAATTATTGGCGCACCTGGGTAGCTCAGTCGGTCAAGCGTCTGACTCAGTTTGGGCTCAGGTCATGATCTCATGGTTCATGGGATGGAGCCCCCACATTGGGCTCTGCACTAACAGTGAAGAGCCTGCTTGGGATTCTCTCTTTCCTCTCTCTCTCTGCCCTTCCCCCCACCCCACTCAAAATAAATAAACATTAAAAATAAAAGAAAATAAATTACCAATAAGGACACAGTTTCATAAAATGCTCGTTTATAGTTATCACTATAATTTCTTATTTGCTTGGCATTATAAAAATTCAGAAAAAAGTTTCAGAAAAAGTTAATACAGAAAATCCTTAATTCCTAAAAATAACTGATCCAGAAAAGGCCACTTAAAGTGAATTCACTTAAAACAGGGACAAAAATTTCACTGTAAATAACAAAGAAAACTAAGAGTAAATCTTTCAGTTTTTTTTTTTTTTTTGCTTATATTTAAAAAAATTCCAGTTTACAATTAAAACTACAGTAACTCTTAAGATGAACTATTAAGTCTGGGGGAAAGAGGATTCTTCTGAAAATTTGTATGACAGATTCTGTTTGAATGGGCACAACATGATTATCCTGAAGGTCATCTCTGCCAAGCCAAAATATTTCAGGATTTCACCAATTTTCCCAAGAACCCTCTATACTCGTTAAAAGTCAAGTTACTTAAAAAAAATTTTTTTTGAGAACGTGAGTGAGTGAGGGGCAGAGAGAGAGGGAGAGAGAGAGAGAATCCCACAAGGTGCAGAGAGTGAGAGAGAGCGCAGAGCCCAGAGCGGGGCTTGAGCTCATGAACATGAGATCATGACCTGAGCCAAAGTCAGATGCTTAATTAACCGACTGAGCCACCCAGGAGCCCCTCAAGTTATTCTTTTTGAGGTGCTTACTTATTTTTCATCCAGACAGCATCTCTCCCGATTATCTAATCTCCAAATCCCTACTTATCCTTAGCTCTGCAGACAGATTCAGCCAAGTATGCAAGTTCTACAACTTCCCCTTAAGTCAGTTTGCAAGGTATTTACACTCCACTGTCAGGTGTTCTCCAAGAAACACACTCCAAAAGATAGGGGTTGGGGGACAGGCAGGGAGCTAGATTATCTAAGTGAGGACTAATTCTGTAAAAGATTAATTTATTAGTGAATATTTTTGCATTGATAAAGCTTGCTCCATTGTAGTAACCTTGTACCTTGGGAGCTCTGATAACGAGGACCTCTGTATCTCATTAAACTGCCTCCAAAGCCTTCTGAAGTGTCTGGTATCAACATTTTATAGAAGATGAATTGATAATTATTTACCCAAGATCACAGACAAAATCAACAAAAGAGCTATGACTAACACCCAAGTTTCCCACCACACCACTACATTGCTTCCTTGACATAGATGGTTATTCAAAATACACATTCACTGAACCACATCTACATGCCAGAAACTGTGCCAAGTCTGAAAAGAGAGAGAAACAAGATGAAAGAACTACCGTTAATGTGGTACATACACACAATGGAATACTATTCGGCCTAAAAAAAAATTCTTAAACGCTACAACACAGATGAACTAGGAGGACACTATGCCGAATGAAATAAGCCAATTACATAAAGGACACATACTGTATGATTACACGTAAATGAGATACGAAGAGTAGTCAAATTGATAGAAACAAAAAGTCTCTGTTAAGAATTGAGAGGGAAGGAGGAATGGGGAGTTATTGTTCAATAAATGTAGACATTCTGTTTGCAACATGAAAAAAGTTCTGAAGATGGATGGTGGTGATGGTTGTACAGCAGAGTATAAATATACTTAATGCTACTGAATAGTCCACTTAAAAACGATTAAAATATTATGTATGTTA
Source organism: Cryptoprocta ferox (assembly GCA_028646485.1). Classification (NCBI taxonomy): domain Eukaryota; kingdom Metazoa; phylum Chordata; class Mammalia; order Carnivora; family Eupleridae; genus Cryptoprocta; species Cryptoprocta ferox. Next base: position 127,871,778 of record CM053567.1, on the reverse strand, counting down.
TACAACAATTTATGTATGTATAATTTTATTACAATTTACTATTATTACAATTTTTTAAATATAAATTAACTTTAAAGAGTTTTTTTGTTTTTGGTTTGGTTTTCTGAGAGAGCGAGAGCGAGGAGAGAAGGGCAGCGAGAGAATCTTAAGCAGGCTCCACACTCAGCATGGAGCCAATGTGGGGCTTGATACCATGACCCTGGGATCATGACCAGAGCTACAATCAAGAGTTGACCGCTCAACCGAGCCACCCCAGTGCCCCAATATAAATTAATTTTTAAAAATTACATGACAAACTGAAGCAAAAAAATTATCACTAAGAAAAATTATAAATGTAGTAGGGGAGACAGATAAGAAAATCAAGTATTATAACATAGTGTGACTAATGGAAATGTTAAAAACTGGTATGAAATTTAATAGAAGTCTAATTAAAGTTAAGAATTTGGTAGGTATAATTATGTTCTATGGGAATACACAGGAGATGATCAGGGGAAGAATATGGCAAAGAAAGGCATTTTAGGTAAAAGGAATGCCAAGATCCTAAATCCTGAGAGAACATGGTCTATTTGGTAATCTCTTAAAATAAGGTAAATTAAGTGAAAATGAAAAACGTATGTATTCGATCATAAATGCCTTTAATGTTAAAAAAGCACTGGCATCTGAATTCAAATCTGACAGACTGAAGCCAAGAAACTGATAAGAAATGGATATGGCCAAGAAAATCTTAAGGGTGTGGCAAGATCAGATCTGCAGTTTTAAAAAATCACTTATATACAAACTTAAGTTTATCTTAACTTTAAGACAGAAAAATATATCCATCTTTAATGAGAAACCCAAAAGTCATTAAAAAACAATCTAAATGTACTTTGAAAAGTCAATAGCTGCAATATAAAGATTACAGAACCTCCTTATGACAAGAGATTCAACAGGAGAGCTACTTCAGCAGCTTAAAATTTGGCTTCTAAGAATTTAAAAGGCTATATAACGAACTAGTTGACAGTGGAAATTCTCTCTCCAAACTGAACTTAATGCCAACAATTCTAATGAAATTTAATAGAAGTCTATCTATATCTTTTGGTAGGGCCAAGAAGTCTGCCTGTAATTAAAAGGTGAAACTATGATTAATGTGTAAACCCATTATATAAATGACCCAAAGACCGAGCAATATCATTATAGTCAAATATAAAAGGTGAAATTTTGGCATAGGCCAAATGTTCACTTAGACACATCTGCAAACACCACAATTGTTTAGCATATAATTTTCCCACATAATTAAAAACTTTAAGGGACTCTCTCAAACTCAGAAATAGTGAAAAAACACTGGACTGAGACATTCCTCTTGGTTAACCCCCTCCATCAAAACCTCCCAAAAAAATTCCCAGGGGAATGGTGGGGTCCCTTTTTCATCAATTCATCCAAAGCCTTCCTTACTTTCAGCCAACTGAAGCCCACTTCTTGAACCAGCTCCAAATCCAAATGCTTTCCAATCTTTCCTCTGGGGCCATACCTGCTCCTATGACGGCCCTCAAGACACCAGCATCCTATAACATCACATATCTCTGCTGAGGACCAAAAGAGAAAATTCATTCGCCCACAACACTGCCCTCAAACTACAATCTTTCCATGCCTCCTCTCACTTGCTAAAATGAGAAGCCCCCCTAAACACAATTCAAAGCCTCAGGAAAAGGGACACATCACTGCCACTGACTTCAGAGTTGCCTATTGTTACTGTCTATGAATTTATGAAAAACAATAGCCTGTGGTTTTACTATATATCCCCTCCCACCCACCCGTCATGGTTAGTTAACATTTGAAATACCTTCCTCAAGAACACACATGCTAGGAATGGGTAATTAGATTTGAAAGTCTCTAGTCAAAGTCTACCATCCAGAGGTACTTCTGTAAGCCTTTAAAACATAATGGAAATTAGATATGAGCTCCTAAGTGGTGAAAACCATCACATTAGTATAGCTCTGAATTAAAGACCAGTCACCATGGCTGTACGTCTAGAAGTATTCAGCTGCTTGCCAGGCAAAGAGTAAGAAGAGTGCTGGACCTAAGCCATTATAGAAGGAGAAAGGGAAAGGAGTATCATTGGTGTTTGCAATGAAGTGATAAATATGGGTCATGGACTCCATATTGACTAAGGAAGAATCTGAGGACAGGAAGTAAATTATTCTTAATGAGAAAGCAGAATGATTAACAGATCAGAGATCTCAAAGTCAAAAAACTGCCAGACTGGGAATACAGATCAACTTAACACTGCCAGACTGGGAATACAGATAAACTAATAAAGAAAACGAAATACTCAAAGATTTGAGGTGTTATAGTTATTGGTGATGACAAATTATTAAAGTATATAATAAAGAGCACTGGCCCACACCAAAGAATTTGCTGGTAAATATAGCTAAAATTCTGTTATCACTTAAGTAATTACTATCATTGTGACCATTTTCTGTTCATAGAAAATTGCATATAAAGCATACTGCAACCAAAAACAAACAGAAACCACAAAATACCATACTCTCATGTGTATTAAACTTAGCTACGTGTGCTCTAGAGACAAACTGCCTGGGTTCAAATCCCAGTTTGGCCATTTACTAGCTGGTAAAATGGGGCTGTTATTAGTACCTACCTCACAGGATTACCCAAGGACTATAATATAAGTCACTAAATGTAAAGGGCTAAGAATAGTGTGAGGCATGTGGTAAACACTAGATAAATGTTAGCTAGTATTCCTGGAGTTTAAGACTTTGCCTAACTTTCACATTAAAATTCTACCAAAAAACTAAGGTGACTAAAGTAATGGACTGATTTTGAGATAAGGCATTTTGCTCAGAGCACACACTTAAATAAGTGTAACATTTCTTATTAGCTACTTTAGTTTGTAATAATAACTCTACTTGTTGCACTAAAACATTTCAAGATGGCAGAACAGCCTTTCTTAAACCTAAAAGGAAGGTAAATATATAGCTTAATAAACTATAAAGAAATATAACCTGCAATGACTGGTGGTGATACTTGAGTTGTCTGTCCTGTAACTGCTTTACTATTAATTGGTTTTGCAAAGATCAGCTTCGTGATTACTGGACCAGAGGTTGGTGTTCGAGGCTTCTTAGCAATCTGAAATATATAAATAACTATGAGGCCATTTGTTTCTGTAAAACACCTATTCAATCAAAATTAAACAGAAGATTGATATACAGAAGTACATGTGAAACCAGCTCATTTAACAGAATATATCTAAGTATTAATGTTAAAAACATCTAAAATGCAGCCATTCATCAAAATACTAGTATGATCCCATCCTTAAGCCCATATATAGCAATACCTTTGTGTTTTATTGTAAATCCTTACTTTAGTCTGAAGGATAATATGCATATAATGAAAACCAAACAAGTATTTAAAAATAATTTTAGTGTTTAATAATGCTTACTTAATAATAAATAATAATAAATTATGACACACCAATATTCTCAAAATAACAAATTATTCAATAATAAAAAGATAGAGTCAGTTAAGAAAGCATAGTGCCAATGATGAAGCCACCTGTAAATGCAATTACATTGGCCCCTGGAAGCAAAACATGAATACACATTAAAGACAGGCTTATGATTAGATCTTCAGCTTTAGATCTATATATCAGGGTAGATAAACAAAGAACTAAGTTAATACCCTAGGATATAAACAGACAAGTTTGGCAAAACAGACTATTTTAAAGACAAAGCTTCTAGAAATATCATTCGCTAAAATACTGTTTACTAGACTATCAATTCTTTGAAGGTAGGGTCTATATTTATTCATCACTGATCTTAAATTATATTGAAACACTGTTCACCCAAACTAAAATTCTCCACAAGTCAAGGAAGGTAGAGTTATCCATGTTTTAATATTGAAATTATCAATGTATGCAAAGATATAGCTTCTTCTAAAAGTTAAAAGCAGAAATTTAGTTATGATAGGGAAGACATTAAATATTTTGTCAGATATGAAAACTGAAGCCCTGAAATTGCTATTATTGGAAATAAAGACTTAAAATGAATAAACATGACCAATCTGAGTAACATAAATATACCAGAAGCTGCAATGGATCACAGAACTAGATAAATATCAGCTTTAGCTTTATGCTCAAATTATAAATTAAATAACACATTACCTTTATACTTAGAATATGTTACTTTCTTACACTCAGAACATGTTACTGACAAGACAAAATATAAATGAAATACAGATCATTTTTTTAAAAAACAAAACAAGGAGATCCATTACTATATTAAAAAAATACCCGGGGCGCCTGGATTGCTCAGTCGGTTAAGCGTCCGACTTCGGCTCAGGTCATGATCTCACAGTTCGTGAGTTTGAGCCCCGCGTTGGGCTCTGTGCTGACAGCTAGCTCAGAGCCTGAGGCCTGTCTTCAGATTCTGTCTCCCTCTCTCTCTGACCCTCCCCTGCTCATGCTGTCTTTCTCTCTCTCTCAAAAATAATAAAACATTAAAAAAAATTAAAAAAAAAATACCTGTCCTGGGGCACCTAGGTGGCTCCATCAGTTAAGCATCTGACTTTGGCTCAGGTCATGATCTCACAGTTCATGAGTTTGAGCCCCGGTTGGGCTCTGTGCTGACAGCTCAGCTCGGAGCCTGGACCCTCCTTCAGATTCTGTGTGTGTCCCTCTCTCTCTGCCCCTCCCCTGCTTGCATTCTGTCCCTCTCTCTCTCTCTCTCTCAAAAAAAAAAAAAAAATTAAAAAATTAAAAAGAAAATACCTGGCTTGCAAAACTGATATACCCAAATAAATGTATAACCATTCTTTAAAAAATTGATGCCATTTGGGAGATATAAAGGGGATATATTTCCCAACTGTATTTATAGGTCTAAAATTTTAAAATAAGTCAGAATATGTCATCTATTGACTTACTACTAAAAATCTCTAAAACTAAAAAGTATTGATGTTCTTAGAAACCCATGTCTTATAATAAATATTCTTTTAGGAGCTTAGAGTATTTCTCCATTTTTAATTGCTTTTCACAATCATATGACTGTATGAATACTTACCAATCAGGAGAAAATATAAACAATACAACCAAAGGCTCATTAATTATTCAAATGAATAACTCCAATTTGGCCCTGTGGCTACATTTCTTTAGTGGCTCATTGTATATGTAACAATGTATATAGTTCCTTCAAGAAACCATACTTTTTGCATTATAAATTCTAAACTACACTAGAACAAAATTATTAAGTAAAACAAAGGATAAGGTATGACTTTTAATAAATTTATCTAATCAACAGATAAAGACAAAAATGAATCCAAAGAGGAAATTTACAAATATAGCCAAATATATGATCAAATAATACACGCAGGTAATTATTGGCACTGTACTGTATAGATTCAGCAACTACTAAGTAGCTATATTGTTCCAAACTGTTAGTTATTAATTACTTTTATATACTACACACAAGAAACATGGGAAAGTGTTTATATATCTATAATTAAGTGTAACTATACCTCTTTGTTACTGCCTCTGGCCTCAACTGTCACCTCTTTCCTTCATTTTTCAAGATGGGTCTCCTTCTTCCACCCTTACCTGCTGTCCATACCCTAACAGTTTCAATACTCTGATTAAACTTAAGACAACGCTGAGGATTGTCTAGGAAAAAAACCAGAGAATCATATACACCGTGTAATACTAAACCAAATATTCTGGTGCCTAAAGAGGAAACATACAGATGTGTAGCTTATTTGTTTTTTCTATGCTTTAGAGCTTTGTAGCTTTTTATTTTTGAATTGGAAAGATTTGAGTTGCCTAAAAATAACTGGACAAGTGGAACAATATTCTAGTTGGGGTTTCTTTTTTTATTTTTTTAAAAAGCTTTTTTTTTAATAAATAGAATCAGGTTTTATAAAAGTAATAAAAATAAATGCTTTCATTGTCATTACTTAGGAGAATGTAGTAGAAACCCTGTAGATACCAAGTAAACTGGTCATGAAACAGCATATATACATTGCTCTAGTAAATGAAAAAAAATGACCTTCTGATTTTCATTATCAGTTTATTGTGAACGTGGCTATGATCCACATCTCCAAAGCAAGATAAACTCTGGTAAACTAATAAAAACAAGTTTCAAAACTGATTTCAAAAACAAGCTGAGGACAAGACGCTTGATGGTGTTAGTATACCTCATTCAAGAGATTCTCTTCAAAAGAAGTAAAAGGAAGTCGGAGATAAGTGAGAGATGATAATGAACAAGAAAAGAGCATTAAATATTTAAGAGTGGCAGGAAGAACGTGGGCAAATTACAAGGTTTGAGAAATCATACAAAGTGCTTAACTAAAAAACCCAAGAAAAATAAGTTTCCAGTTATTTTGCCAACATAATAACCAAAACATTATTTCTAATATCAGCTGAGTGTGGGTAGTTCCCCCAAATTTTCCTACTTCCTTATATACCTGCATGAGTTCTCTAACTCATGCCTTCTCCTTTTTTTCTGAAAGGTGAACCTTTCAAACAGGGCATGCATTTGTGTTTCCTGATATTGAGTGTATCATTTTATTTTAAGAGCAATGGTGACCTCAAAAGGCCTATGTGAGCATAAAAAACTGGGAACCATTTAATGCATGTTCTGTTAACTTTTTATCTTAGGATCCTATTCATACTAATAATAGGAACCGTTTTGAAGAATCCTCAAAGTTTTGAGAACTACATCAGTACTATCTTTTACTATGTATTTCATCATGATCAAATTAGCCGTCTTTCAGCTAAAGTAAAAAAACTCAGAGAAGTAACCAACCCAAAGTTCCACAGGTGACAGGGTAGCATTGAGGTCACTCAAATCCAGCTGATCCAATTCTAAAGTCAATATGTTACCTTCCATCATGTGACACTGCCTTTTCCACACTGCAAACACGAGTGATGGCAATGGACAATAAACTGCAAAGAGGCAGCACATGCTGGCTAGATTGTACTATTGCTGGCTCCAAGGGTTCCTCAGAGCAGCAAGTTTTCCTAGACTTTGGCCATCTGTTAACTGAAAAAAATTATGTCTGAATGATATTCTGACAGCCCGGCAGCAACTCTGGTATCTTTATACCAGCGAAGCACACTTGCAATCAAACTACTACTAAGAATAAAATGCATTTAAAAATGAGGAAAAAGCTATAAATACACTAAATTGGAAATTTAACAAAAATTAAGTTTGCCCTAAGTCCCCTAGCAAACATTTTCAAAGCATCAGACGTATCAAATTTTACCAAAAAAAAAAAAAAAAACCCCACAAAATTACTAAAAGCAACATTCAAAAGAATTCAGTAACAACTATGCATTTAATTACCCTACAAACACAACTATGAATCAATTTAATTTTTAACATGCATTTCAATTAATAAGCCCCCTTTTTTTTTTTTTTTACCTGTACTGTTTTTAACTGTTGGGTCTGTAACACAGAGGGCTGAGTTGTTGTATTAATCAGTTGACTTCCTGGGGTCAATGCTGAGACACCAATGACAGGTTTCACCTCTGGCCTCCCTCCAATGGTAACTACTTTAATTTGCTGCGGTGGTAACTTAGCATCTCCTGCCTGGGCCTGAGTTGTAACTTTCTGAGCCTGGGGTAGTTGGCTATGGGGTAGTGCTAAAACAATTGGTGAACCAGACTTGCCCAAAGTTGTTAAAATTAACTTCTGTCCATCTGGTTTAAGGGTCTGATTGCCAAGTTTAAGATCTGATGTCTGTGATACTTTGTTTAAAATAATCTGATTGGCTGATATAGTCACAGGAGTCTGAGCACCAAGTTTTTGAAGGCCACTTGGAAAAGCTGGTTTCACTGTGGTATTAGAATCTGCTTTAGTAATTGTGGTATTCACTGCAACTTGGTTAGTGTGGTTACTGTACACTGTGATTGGTTCCGTGGAAATGGGCGTGGCTGTAGAGTCACCAGTAGAATTTATGTTGACAATTTCTTCCAGTTCTGTCTCCATGGGAATTGGGGATGAAACAATAACAGCCTCAATACTATCATCATCCACTAAAGTTATACCAGTGTCCATTATCTCCTCTGGAAGCAAACTATTCACCTCGGCTGGCACCACCTCCATGATCGTTCTCCAGCCAGAAAGTTGATCAGGCGCTGCAATAAAGTTGAAAATGAATAATTACTAGTTTTCAAAACAGATTTAAGAAAAAAAAATCTAAAAAACTGCAAGTGACAAAATCATCATTTATTACTGATGTATAATTGAGTGAAGGATATTCCTGATGTCTATTTGGCTTAAACCACTTCAACGTACCCTCAAACCTCAAGAATCTGAAATAAGTCATATGGCACACAAAAGTAGAAGCAAATATTCTCATTCACCGTGTCTCAATCCAAAAGTACACTGCATTCAAGCAACATTAAGTCACCTAATTACAGGAAACTCCTTTCCAATGCCTACTCTTAAACTCTTTAGTCTTTGATACGTCTGCTCATCTTATTTCTTGCCAGTTATTTTTCCAACTGACAAACTTGAAAATTGCTGATTCACACAAAGGAAGATTTAAATGTAAACAAATATTGGAAAATATCTTCAAATTTCTAGGGAGCTAGGTCCTAAAATGAGGGTAGTCTCCCATCTATAAAAATCCATTAAATACTCAAAGTAATGTTAAAGGAGTTCTAGAGTAATCTATCTCAGCAAGTGCAGATTAAATGACTTATTTGGCTCAAGTCTGATCAATTAGCTTCATACCAAAAAAACTTTATTTGGAAAGAAGATTTTCAAAGCCTCCTTAGCCATTTAAAATGTCAAAAAAGGAACCATTTAAAAGACATAAAAGTCAGTCCCATTACAAAAAAAAAGTGGTAAAATAATAAAGCAGATTATGAACAAATCAGAACTGTGATGCTTTTATCTCTTTAATGTTTATTTTTGAGAGACAGAGAGTGCGAGAGCATGCACACGCACCTGTGGGCAGGGGAAGAGCAGAGAGAAAAGGGGACAGAGGATCCCAAAGTGGGCTCTGAGCTGACAGCAGTGAGCCCGTAAGACCGATGTGGGGCTTAAACTCATGAACCATGAGATCATAACCTGAGCTAAAGTCAGACACTCAACCGAGTCACCCAAGCACCCTAGAACTGTGATGCTTTTAGCTAAAGGTTATGCAGAACTTCCAATAAAGGAGTCAGTACCCTTATCTTCACATATTAAAAGAGAGTACATCATGTTCATAACTGACTAAATAGTAATGTTACTTGACCATAGAACATTAAAGATCCATAGAAACCTAATCAGCAATCCTTTCTCTTCTTCCACTTTTTAATACAAAAATGCAATACTCATTCTGAGATTAATACTAACAGACATAAGCAACCAATTATAATTATTAGCATTAACAAATACTAATAGTGCCAAAATTAATCATTATTGAGTGCCTGCTATATACCAATGATAGCATAATTTATCCTCACAACCATTCTGAGACAGTATCTTTACCACTCCCATATTACAGATGAAGAAACTTAGGTTATATAATCTGCCTAAGGTCACACAACTAGTAAATGATAGAGCCCAGACTCAAACTCAGGATATGTTTTATGATACCAAAGTTCATCATTTTAATCACAAAATTACATTGCCTTAAGCTTTTACCACTGGTATTTTTTAAATGAAGAAAAAACAAGTCTATTCTTTTACAGTCAATCTCCTACTCCAAAAATCTCACCCTACAACAACCACTATTCTATCTCTACAGATTAATTTTGACTTTTGCCCCTTCTAGAATGTCACATAAACGGAATCATATATCATGTACTCGTGACATAAAGGAACCATACGATATGATTAAGATTTATCTGTATTCCTTCACTTACTATGAGTTATGTTCCTTTTTATTGCTGAGTAATATTCTATCATATGAATCAACCACAATTTGTTTAACCATTCACCTGCGAATGGCATCTGGAGTGTTTCCAGTTTGGGATTCTTATAAATAACACTGCTAGTTTGTTATGGATATATACTTTCATATTTTCTGAATAAAGACAAAGTAGTAGACTTGCTGGGTCATAAGGTAAATTTATTTTTAACTTTCCATGACACTGCCAAACTATTTCCCAACTTGGCTGTACCACTGTATACACCCACCAGCAATGTGCAAGAGTTCCTTCCAGCTGCTCCACATCCTCACTAGCAATTGGTATTATCAGTCTTTTTAATTTTAGCCATTCTAATGGGTGTGAAGTGATATCTCATTGTGGTTTTCACTTGCAATGCCCAAATGACTAATAACAGTGAGCATCTTTTTATATGTGCAGTGTATTTGTGTATCTTCTTTTGAAAAGTGCCCGTTAAAATCTTTTGCCTTTAAAAAAAAATACTGGTTTTTTTGTCTTCTTATTGATATGGATAAGCTCTTTATATATACTATAAAATCATCAGTCACAATAACCTGTAGCTCAAAGGAATCACTACTATTTTGAGATCCCAAAGTACTAACACTTCTCTACATGCAGCTCTTTCTGATCTGGAGAATCCCCTCAGATATTTGTGGGAATTAAAGTGGACATGTAAAAACATCAACACCAATTATACGTTTAGCAATGGAAGTCACGACAATAGTCCATAACAACAAAGGGCCCGACCCACCATGTCCCGTTAGTTTCCCTTCCCTACTGCAAACCTTGCCCAGACCCCATCAGTTGCATCTGCATACTGTATTCCCCACAGAACAAAGCTGGATGATGACTTGGGTGCCAGTATCCAACAGAGCCATGGAAGTTTGACACCCTGCTCTGAAGCTCCACCAGCATATTTAGACATGTCAGTATGGCCTTTGGTCCCTCTTTAAGGACAGGGAGATCTTTGCCCAACCTCTATTCATCTCTCTCATTAAAGCACCTGAAGTAGGTGTAGGAGAAGGGAGAAGTCAAGTCACAGAAGGAGATAATGGTTTGGCAATGAATTTACTTTCAGTTTCAAGTACCCACAGTTCCAACTCAACTAAACAAACTTCTGACTCACCCAAAATTCTACATCCTATGACACCATTATCTCAGCTTTGGGGACTCCTTAACTCAGCGACTACAGCCACACTGCCTTTCAGCTGGGGCTACGGAGTTGAGTGTACAACAACCAAAGCACCGTTTGGGCTCTCAGTTCAGACCCTAAATATCCATTAAGAGGTAGAACACTAGAATACTTATTCCCCCTTCCACCCTTGCCCACCACCTGGGTAACACCATTTACTACCAGATGCCCGAATCTTTTCATCTTCCCTAACCTAGCTGACATGGCTCTCATTCTTCCTCTTTCATAAAGCTATGTCTCTGCCAGCACTCCATTTTCATGGCCCAAATTGTCAAGAGCTGTGAGCGAGCTGAGATTTTAGACCCTCTTTGTAAGCTAACAAAGTATCCTGTTACCATTTCACAGATACTGGCAGACCACACAATGGTCCTAGGTAGAGACACAGGACTTACTACAGTATAGCAAGGAACACGAGAGCACCATGTGTATATGAGTTCTTCCAGGTGCCCACAAGTCCCACAGGGTAGATATGGAGAGGCTCAGGTAGATGCTATGCAGGCAAGGGGTTTGGATCACAACTAAGAACGCTGAGCTCAGAGAACCTGATTCATTTATAATGGGCTGAAGCACACCTGCCCTTTCATCCACAGGAAGATACTATCTTTATTATACTGCACAATAAGCAAATCTGCCCTTGGCTACGGCACAAGTCACTATTTCTATCATTCCAGGCTGTATGCCATACAAACATCCTAGAAATGATCATTTAAACGGGCAGTCACTGCCTCTCTTGCAAGAGGTGCAGGAATGCAAAGAGCAATGGAAAACTGTCTCCCCATAGTATATCTCTCTAGCTACTTATCTCAGTAAATGTTTTATACTTCAAGTGTACAGGTCTTGCACATAAATTTATCCCTAAGCATTTCATGTTTTTTGATGGACTGCAAAAGGTCTTTTTTCCAACTTTCCAACTGTTGCTAGTATATAGAACTGTTTTTTTTTATATTGTCCATGTAGCCTACAACCCAGGTAAACTCACTTATTAATTTTAGTAGCTTTTTGATGTAGATCCCTTAGGATTTTCTACAAACATAATCCACATTGTTTGAGAATAATGATGTATTTCTTCCTTGCCAATCAGCATGCCTTTTATTTCTTTTCCTTGCCTTACTGCACTAAGACCTCCAGTAAAATGTTGAATAAAGTGGTAAGGGCAGACATCTTTGCCTTGTTACCAATCTCATTTGTTAGCTGTGGGTTTTTCATAAATTCCCTTTATCAGGTTGGGGAAGCATACTTATATTCCCGTTTGCGGAGTTCAGAGGGCTTCTTTTCTTTCCCCAATCATAAATGGATATTTTTGTCATATGCTTTTTCTGCAAATAATGAGATAATCACACGGCTTTTCCTTTTAGCCTTTGAATTATATTGATTTTTTTTATTATTAAGCCAGTTTTGTATTCCTGAAATAAGCCCTCAGTCAGGATGTATTATACTTTGTATATATTGAATTCTATTTCCTAATATTTTGTCTGCACTCATGAGGGGCACTGGTGTGTAGTTCTTTTTCCTATAGTGGCTGTCTGGGGATACTGCTAGCCTAATAAAATGTGTTGGGGCATGTTCCTTCCTCTTCAATTTTCAGGAAAAGTCAGCATAGAATTGTTACTATTTCTTCCTGAAATATTTGTTAGAACTCAACAATGAGACCATCTAGACATAAATCTTTCCTGTTTTTTAATGTATAGATTCAATTTCTTTCGTAGATGTAGGGTTCAGGTTATTCAGCGGCCTTTGATATTTGATAGTTTGTGTCCTTCAAGGAATTTATCTATTTCCTCTAAGTTGTCAAATTTGTTAGCATTAAGTTATACATAATATTCTTTTATCAACGTCTGTAGAAATGTCAACTCTTCATTCCTCATTTTGGTAATTTCTGTGTTTTTTCTTTTCTTTTTTCATTAGTTTGGCTCAAGAGGTATCAATTTTATTGATCTTTTCAAAGAACCATTTTGGCTTCACTGATTATCTCAATTATTTATCCATTTTTTTATTTAATTAACTGTTATGTTTATCTCCTTCCTTCTGCTTGCTTTTCATTTAATTTGTTCTTTTAGAAGCTTAAGATGGAAGCAGAGATAAGGGTTCAGTAAACCATAATCCACAGACCAAATCAGGACCATAGTCTGTTTACTGCTCTCCAGCTACGAATGGTTTTTATATTTTTAAATAGCGGGGGTGGGGGGGAATACATATAAATTATATAAAACAACATGGCCTTCAACGCCTAAAATAGTTCCTATCTGGCTCTTCGCAGAAAAAAGTATGTCTAAAACTCTTAGTTTCACTGATTTTAAACCTTTCTTCTTCCCTAAAATAAACACTTAATATTAAAAATTTGCCTCCAACTGTTGCTGCTTTCAGTAGGGTTTTATTATTATTAATTTCAAATATTTTCTAATATTCCATGTGATTTTATCTTTGAACCATGGAAAAATAAATATTTAACTCCCAAATATTTGAGGATTTTCCATCTTATTATTGATTTCTAATTTACTGTTTATTGCCAAAGAATGTGATACTCTACAACATTTCCATTATTTCAAATTAGAGACTTGTTGTATGGCTCAGTATATGGTCTAACTTAGTGAACACTGCATGTGCACCTGAAAAGAACATGTATTCTACAATTGCTGAGGCCATGTTCTACAAATGTCAATTATATCAAGTTGGTTGATAGTGTTTTCCTATCTTCTATATTGTTACTTTTTCTTCTCCTATCAATTACTGAGAAGGCTGTTAAAATCCCTAAACATGATTGTGTATTTTTCTATGTCTCCTTGTTTGTGCATTTTGGCTTCATATATTTTGAAGCTTGCTATTCAGAATGTATTTTTATTTGTCCTGTTAAAAAAGACTAGGAATTACAGGACTAGAGTCTCCCTTGAACTAGGAGTAAAGTTCAAACTTCTAACAAGAAAAGGTCTGATCGATTTGGCCAGTCTCTATGCAGTATGGGGCTGTGCAGAATTCTGGAGCCAGCACACCTCAAAGACACTGAGCAGACTAAGATAAATGCTTTACAGTTAGACATCTATATCTGTTTCAATCAGGGTCACATGCATGGCATGGTGGCCTGTGCTAAAAGAAACTCTGAAAAGGAGCTGCGGGCATGGCAGGAAAGGGTTTGGCCATGTAGCTACATGAATCATCACTCTAATTTTATCCCTTAGGAATGGAAGATATGTACTAGCACATGCAACCTCATCATCACTGTATTGAGGACCACTCCAAGAAAAGAAAGGGTTTTCACAAGCCAATAGGTCCAAGCTTTACTTCACCTCAACTGTACAAAGGGTTACACGTCAAGGTATGGTAGGAAAGAAGGCAGAACATACAATGTATTCCTCATGCCTCCAATATTTTTTTTTTGCTCATAAAACAAAGTTCGATTCGTGAAGCCATACACTGAGTTTTTCCTTCTCACAGTTGAACACGGCTGAATGGTTTAAATCTAATGAGAGTTAAAGATTCACTGATTTCAGGAAATCTAATGATTTCTGTATTTGTCTCAACTGTATTACATTTTAAGTTCTACCTAAAATAGCACCCTCACTCTCATCTCCACTGTCCTAGGCATTCTGTCTCATTACCCTGGTATTTCCATCATAGCATTTACCACAACCAGAAGGTATCTTTGTTTATAGTCTGATTCTTCCTCCCCTACTTCTTTAGAATGCAAGCTCCATGAGGACTGGGACTTGTCTGTCTTCATCACTGGATCCCATATCTCCAATGCCTAGAACAGAGCTGCCACATAATAACTTCTCAATAAGAACCTCAAGAATGAATAATTTAATTGTGGAGAAGAGGTATCATCTAAAATTCTAGCATTATTTACACTGGGCTCCCAAAGATAACTTTGGTTTGTTTATTTGAGTAAGACAGGTTTATATAATGCTCTAAGACTTCACAACACTTCAAATAAAATAACAAATTCACAATGCACAAACTGAGAAACTCCTTTTCAGATAAGTCTTTAAATACTCAGAATTAACTTTTAACTAATATCCTCTGCAATCATATTCATCTTAAGATAGACAAGGTTCTCTTAATTTTTAACTAGTTTATGATTGTTATCAGTCATTTAATTAACAAATACTTATTGCTTCCCAACTCTGTGGAGGGCATTATGGGTAATTAACCAAAGATCTTGCCCTGGCAAAGCTTAGAAATCAGTAGAAGAATGGCATGATCACAGTTGTACTCTGGGAAGATTAACTTCATCTCAGTATTTTAGTGGACTGAAGGCAGGGAGACCAGTTAGAAGGCTATTACAGTAATTAGTTCAAGACAAAGGTTTATGGAAGGTCTGACTTAGGATAGTGAATAATTAAAACGAATATAAAATAAAAAATAATGTAAGACAGAAATGGCAAATGCTCTATGCTTTTACACCTTTTAAGAGTTTCTCATGGAGGGGCACCTGGGTGGCTCAGCTGGTTGAGCATCTGACTCTTGATTTCAGCTCAGGTCATGATCCCAGGGTTGTGAGACTGAGACCCATGTCAGGCTCAGCGCTGACCACAAGCTTGGGATTCTTTCTTTCTCTCCCCCAACCGCCCCCCCCCCCCGTCCCTCTGTCCCCCTCCCCCACTCATGTGTTCTCTTTAATGAAAAAGTTTTTCATGGAATATTATCAGTGCTAAAACACTGTTACTTCCTTAATTACAGGTGAAGGACAACCTAGGTGAATAAGTGTTTTCATTCTTGCATATAACATTATGAAGTGGTGATCTATCCTCATATTACAGATGAGTGAATAATTTGTCAGATTAGACAAAAATACCTGAGTGTTTAAGAACTATACTTTTGTACCTGGATCTTACCACCAGCACTGGTTAACTATACCATCTGGATTTTAGCTAGGATTTCTAAAATCAAACACTCACAGCTCAAAAAACTAACTACATAACTTCATTTCTCAAATTAAACTGGGAGCATTAGACTATAAGCCATGAGTCCTGAGGAATATTTGAAAAGTCTGTATTTTCATTTTGATAATGTCTTAAATAGTGCACTCTGGATCATCTGAATAACTACCTCATACCCACAATCAATGGTACTAGATTGGGGCGGTCTAAAAAAAAGGCACAGAAGGGTCTTACAAGGTAAAGGATATATTTATGCTACGTAAAAGCCAAACCATCTGTGATTTAAGGAGGAAAGCTTTGCAGCATCCAAACAGAGGAAAGCGGTGAGGGAGCTGGATTATCACAGGATATATAGTATATAGAAAACTGCACACCTTGCCAAGGCAGGCAATAGTATATTCACTATGCAAAGAAAGAGTTTGTTTCAGCAAAACAACATCATCCATTACCCTAAATTTCATTTGTTTTACTGGCTTTACAGTTTTGTTTATATTTCATTTATAAATCTACTTGTGTTTTATACTTACATAAAAACAATAAACATAAGGAAATTATACTTACATACATCTAAAAATTTAAATATTTTAATAAAACTATTTAGGCCAATACCAAGGACCTACATAGTCTTTCCCCTTAAAGGGGGGACTATATGTATGTATTATTCATGCTTAAGACTAACATGGTGGATAAAACATGGGGATTCAAATCAGAAAGATTCATTTCCAAATGCTGGCTCTCCTACTTGTTTAACAGCAACCCTAAGCAGTAATCTCTCTAAGCCTCCATTTATTTGCAGGGTTACTATGATTTAGATGGAGAAAGAAGAAAAGAATTTTCATTTGAGTTATAGTGTACCACATTCGATAGTCTATCAAACAGCAGGGCTTAAGAGCTTGTCATCTTTGATGATTCTCCCTAGAACTACTAATCTGTAATATACATGCAGATTACACCTTCACTATGTCTCCTTCCCACCCAACCAAGAGTTTCCCAACCTCCGAAGTTTGGAACCTACTATAGTATCTTTACCTCCATCTACTTTAACCTACAGCACATCCTACAGAAAAGCTACAGGACGTATCTCTTGAGTGCATCTCTGAGGCTGTCACTCTCCTATTTTAAAATGTTCTGTAACTGTCAGGGCTCCTGGGGTGGCTCAGTCGGAGGAGCATGTGACTCTTGATCTCAGCGGGGTGAGTTCAAGCCCCACGTAGGGCGTAGAGATTACTTAAATAAAACTTGTAAAAAATTAAATTCTCTGTAACTCTCAAGGCCTTCTGCATTAAAGCTCTACCTAACCTATCCTTCCAACTTTACCCCCTATTGATTCCTAAACTGAAAGTTTCCTGAGACAATGATCTGAGGTATCCTCTATTCCTAGCACAATATATGACACATAAAAGATATCCAATAGTAACATTTGAAATAAGCAATGAAAAATCTATAATGCTCCTCTTCCCCAAAATGACACTGCACTATCTCGGGTGACATAACTCTTCCTTCATCTCTAACACACTTCTAATTACTAATAGACAATTGTTCTAACTATAACAAGGTGAAAACTGGCCTTTAAAGGCAATCACAAAGAATCACAAAAATACAATAGTCCTCTGTTGGAGAAAAGAAAAAGGAAAGCCAATGAAAAAGCATTTTAATCTCCCTCTTTATTTTAATTACTTTTTAAATTCTGAGTTTTGCTACTAACTTAGCCCCTAATTGACATATACCAAATAATTGCAACATAAAAGCTGTAAGAAAAAAACAGAACCAAATCCCAACTGAATACAAGAACATCGGACAAATGATTAACCAAAAAATTCATTAACTAGAGCTGCTGAGTACCTCCACAGTACCCCTAAAATTTTTTTGGTCCCTTATTCTAATGAGTGAAAGCCAAATGTCTAAGCTACATACACACATGCACACATAATATTTCTCCTCTGAATGAAACACATAATGTATGATATTGTATGTCATTCTATGACATCATCTCTTTGTAGGACACTTGGATAAGGAAAAATTACTGCTAATCATAAACGTTACCGGTGGGCATTTCTTAAATATTCACCCCTCTGTTCAGGCTCATACAGTCAAATGTCACTGACCCAACCTTCCACTACAAAAGCTGGAAGAACTAGAGGGCCCAAATTAATGTATAAAAATTTGATTCAAATGTAACTTTTCAGTAACACTACTGGTGTATGGAAGGAGAAACACTCCTGAGCTATCTGTAGCACCATCTAAAACATACCTGGATCTTTAGGTAACCAAACAAAATTAAACTTTGGCCATGATAAAGTCAATCAGTCCAATGCGCCAGCTCTTTAACAAAGAGCTAACACGTCCAGTATTCAGAATAAAGCAGAGGTCTCAATTCATCTCTACCAACTTAATGCCCAGCCATCACAACTCCCTGAACAACGAAGGGAAAACTTCTGAGTCAAAATAGAACTCCCACTGCCATATTTCCCTTGGATTATAAAATCTACATATTGCAAAATATTCCATAACTTTAGCCTCCAAATTCGTGAAATGGAGGGGGAAGCAGGGAAAAACATGGATATAAAATATGACTGACAGTATCTCAATTGTTATTTGCCAAACGGCAGGGGCAAAAGGGTCACTCTATGGATGACAGAGCCACAAGAGAAAAAGACATTTTTAATTGTTACAAAACTGGTTCATATGTTCAAAAAATGTAAGCATCCACACCCCAACAAGTTATAGACTACGATCTAAGACACAGAGCTTAAATGCAGAATAAAATGCCTATGCTCTGCCTCCCTAAAGAAACACAGAATCCTATAAACTGAACATCACCACACCAACACCCGCCACAGTGGACGTTTTAAATATTAAGTCAGGAAAGCATGGTAAGTGCTAGCGGTTCCTCTAGGCCTCAGCAGCAGCCTTAGGTATAAGAGCAAACTCGAGCCCTCACTCGTAGAATAAGGTTGATGTCATTACGAGGCTACTGATTCTTTGCACTCTGGACTAGTCATTCCTTGATCCACAACGCAATTCCTCCCTTACCTACCACCCCCCTAAATAATAGAGATCTCAGTGCAGAGAAGCCCTCGGATACCCCCTTCCCCTCTACCTCCAGCGGCTGCCGCTTTCTCCTCCCTCCGGCTCCGAGGTGGGGGCTCCAGAAGGTCCCGGGCAATTCCGAGCCCGGGCGGTGCTTGTTTTGCCTGTGCACGGTAGCTCTGGCCAGCCGCTTCCTTTCCCAGTCTGCCAGAACTCGAGAGCTACAGGGGACCCGGGGGCCGGGGTGGGAGCCCGGGTGGCGACGCCGCCGCTGCCGCCGCCTCTGGTATGTCAGGGGCCGGGATTGTATTTCGAAAGATCCGCCATTTTCACCTCGTCATCACCATCACAGCTCAGCAGCTTCCCCGACAGCCCGAGCCCGGGCCGCCGCCGCCGCCGCCGCCGCCAGTAACCTCCCCCTTCCTCCTCCTCCCCTCCCCGGCCCTCCCCTCCGGAGAGGCGCACACCCACATATCCGGGGAAACCTCCCGCCCGCCCCGCCAACCTTCAAATGCACAGGGAGATACAAACGCACACACAGCCCACGCCGAGACCTTTCACCCCACGGCGAAAAATGGTGCTTCTGCGGGCCCGGCAGCTGCGCGAAAGGAAATCGCTCTACCTGCTAAGTCCCAAGTCTGGCATATTTTTGTTTTGAAGAGCAAAAGCCACACGGAAGGCGGCATAAGGACAATAAAGAACCCAAACTCTTTCATTTTCAGTAAAGCAACTTGAGACAGATGATGGAATGCGTTTTATTCACTGTGCTCATTTCAGATACTAAAAACATGATCAAGACCTTTAATGTCATTAACCGATTGACGTTTTCCTCCACTTCAGCACTACTTTGACAGAACGATCCATTTCCATATGCTTGTCTGATCTCACATTTGTAAATTACAGGCACTGATCCCCCCCGCGGATAATGTGGTCAAGAAGACTAATTTTAAAAATAAAGTTTCAACTATTTTCCTCTTCACCAAATTTCATCTGATCATTTCTGTCCGTGAACACTGACTTCCAATTTGTTTGTCATTGGTTTAAGATGTCAAAGCCCAAGTAGGTTTAAAATATATTGATCCTATTCACGAATGAACAATTTCTAAAATACAGAAAAACACCTCTAAACAAAAATTATTTGCCAAATCTGTCACTATATTTTTAAAAATCTGCCCCAGATATATTTGTTCAATACAAAGAAACTAAACAGCTTGCTTTAGAACAAGACCCCAGAGTTAACCATCTTTCCTAACAGCTACTCTCATTATGCGGTTTAATAACTAAAAAAGAACATAAGCATTTTTAATCATCCTAGAAATAGCACAAAACCATAAGCTGCAAGGCTTGTGACAAGACCAGAATTAAACAACAAAAACTAAAAACTGGTTACCTTTGTGAATTTCAGAAAGATATGGTAATCGCCCATTCAAAAGCTAAATTCTAAACCCACCACTGAACTATAGTATAAACTCTGAAAGATCTACCTGAAATGAACAAACTGAATTTCAAGGTTGAGAATAGGGCCACTCTACTGTCTTTTTTCAAAGTTAGTCTAAGAAGAGTAAGGTGGAAGTTGAAAAAGCCATTTCCTTACCTTTCTTGAATGACAACTCCATATAAAAGCCAGTCGATTCAGGCTTTAAACAAGTGCTATCTATCACCCAGTCCAATCGCTCTTCATCTATGCAGCCTGCTTGACTAGGATGAAAATCTCAAGTCTTCCCAGTTTCTTCATCTTTAAACTTTATTCCCACCCCCACCCCCCCGCAAGCCCGGTCCCATCCGCACTGTGCTTGGTGTTTACCGTTGCTTGGCCAAGCTAAGTCCCGGCCCGCTCCCTTTCCCCGTGCACCTCGGGGACATTATGACATTTAGATGGTGGGCTTCGCGAGGAAAACGGACATACACGAAGAGATCATACAAAGGGGCGTAGGAAGAACGGGGCGGCGGGCAGCAAGGAAAGGAAGGGTTGGTACAAAATGACACAGCAGCAAAACCGGTTCCCAGAAACCCAGGGCTGACACAGTCTGCTACTCCGGCCACTCAAGATGCGTGTCAACAGCCGCCGGAACTCTTCCTCCAGATTGCCGGGAAGGGCTGGCGGCCGGCCCTGCGCCGGCCTTGTCGGGTGACAGCCGCCCTCCGGGGTGCAGGCGGGAAGAGGCCGAACCGGGAGTATTCTCCCGCCCCTTGAGGCCCTGATATAAAGCGCGGCGGCCCCGGCCGCCAGGTTCCCGCTCTCCGCCAAGACCCACCAGCCCAGGCTCCAAGAGGGGGCGGTCCGGCGCCCTCCGCCCGCTCCACCACCCGCAGTGGGGCCAGCGTCCCCTTCCCGCCCGCCCGCCCAGATGTCCCCACCCCCAGGGCTGACACTTACCAAAGCCGGCGGCGCCGCCGCCTGCTCCTCGCGCCGCGCTCCCTAGGTTCCCAGCAGCCGCGGCGGCGGCGGCGCCTCCGAGACACAGACCCGGGTTTGTTCAAAATCACGCGCCCAGCGCCATTCCACCGCCGCATCCCATAATACGCTGGGCCCTCCCCGCCCGCGCGCCCCTCTCCGCCCGCCCCTCTGTTCTACGGGCCCCGCCTCCCCGGCTGGCTTCCTCCGCCCCGCCCCTTCCGAGGAGCCTTGCCCCACCCCTTGGCAACCCGAGCCTCGCGTCATTCCGCAAGGCGCGGGAGTACGCTCTAGCTCCACGTGACTTCTAGTGGGCGTTCCGTCAAAGCTTTCGCAGGGCAGGTTCCATCCGGCAGAACTGGGAGGGGGAAAGCCGGGTTGCGCCTGCAGTTGACAGACTGCCGCTTCTAGCTTTCCTTGTTAGGAAGTCAGTGCTGAAGGTGCGATTTCCAGCAAACTGCCGCTGTTTAATGTGCTTGGGTGATCAGTATTCACAAATGTCCTCTCTCGTTGTTTTTAGGCATTAATTTTGCAGGGATCGCTAAAAAGTTAAACTTATTTTGAAAGGGACTTTTTGCAATGTGTAGTTAAGACTAACAGTCAAAATTATTGCATTTAGTCATCTTTACTTCTTTTATTTTTCCCCACTGTTTTATTAAAAAATAAGAAAAGAGCCAAATGTGGAGTCAGATAAACAGGCAATTAATAACTGTTGTGTGAAACAAGAACTACACGGATGAAACAAGCAAACAATACAAAAGAGGGTAATATTAAATGGTGTAGTACAGTCTATAATTGCTAATGGAGTGCGGAAGACATACAAGTCAACGTGATAGACAATGGCCAGGAAACATAATGGACAAGGTGAGATTTATGTTGTTCCAGTTGCTTTGGAATTAAGCAGTCCTGGTTTTCAATTCTGGCGCGTCATACATTAGTGTATACCAATTTATCAAGTTCCTTTACCCTTATACAACATAAAAATAACAAAGCTTTCCAGAATTTTGAGGGTTAAGGAAGTCAGAGGTGTCAAGCAGCCACACAGTTCCCACCTTAAATGTTAGTTCTATTATGCAAAAATCAACACCATCCCTTATCTACTGTCTCAAACTCAATGGCAAAGCAAGTGGCATGAAATTAGCAAAGGCTTGTAAGCCAGAATGTCTGTGGCCTGTGCAAGGAAAGGGAGAAAATTTAATGATAAACAGTCTTTGTTGGGGATCAGTAGGTGGTGAGTCCAGTTTATGATGAGCCTTGAGAGCTGGTGGGAGAAAACACTCTCAAACTTAAGTGATCGGTGGTACTATGTATGGCAATTCTAGAAGGAAGAAGAGAGTTGAGACAGGGTACCCAAACCCAGCTGGATTCTAGGGAAGCTATACCAAAAAAAGGAGAAAATTTCTCAGTTTATTTCACAAGGCTAGCATATCCCTAATATCAAAACCCAAAACAAACAGTACTCAAAGAAAGGGAGGAAATTCTGTTCTCACCATGACTTTGTTGCAAAGAAAGTTGTGTATTAAAATACCAGAAACAGTGGTGTGATAATAAAAAGAATTCATAACATGACAAAGTATGGTCTATTCCAAGAATGGTGGTTTAACACTAAGAAATCTACTCGGTAATTTATTAAATTAAAGGAAAAAAGCCAAATGATACTCTCTAGGGATGCATTGTATAACATTCGACAGCCATTTTTGAATTTTAAAAATTCATAGTAAAGGAACATTTCTTTAAATGGATTGAGATAGTCATCAGAAAATAGTAAGATCATACCTTAGCATGAAATGGTGGAAGCATTCACATTAAAGTCAGGGAGCAGACAAGGATGCAGGGCTATAGCAGCTATTATTTAATGTTTTCTGGGATGTCCTAGCTAAATGCAATTAAATAAGAAAAAAGAAAATAGAAGTTTAAATGCTGGAAAGAAGAGACTAAGTGGTCCTTATTAAAAATAATCACAGGGGTGCCTGGGTGGTTCAGTTGGCAAAGCATCCAATTCTCGATTTCGGCTCAGGTCATGATCTCATGGTTCATGAGACCCAGCCCCTCATCAGGCTCTGTGCTGACAGTGCACAGCCTGCTTGGGATTCTCTCTCTTCCTCTCTCAGCCAGTCCCCCACTCTCTTCCTCTCTCTCTCTCTCTCAAAATAAATACATAAACATTTTTTTAAAAAATCACAATGAGCTCAATGTTGTGGTTAATTGCTTAGCCTCTGGAGCCAGACTGCCCGGTCCCAAATTCTGGCCCTGCTACTTAGTAGCTGCAAGATCTCAAGCAAGTTACTTTCCATTCCTGTCTCAGTTTCTTTATCTGTAAGTTGGAAATAATGTAGACATCCTATGGTTGTTGTAAAGAATACTGGGGAACTATGCATGAAACACTTCAAACAGTGCCTGGCATGTAGTAAATACTCAATGACTGAATTGAGTCAATATGCAATTCAGTCAATATGCAATGACTGAAAACTATTAATAATCAAAGCTACAATACAACCTAATATATAATCTAATCTTTTACCTTTTCAGAGAAAGCATTTTAGCTCCTGAGAGTCACTGCTATTCAAACATTTCTATTTCAAAAAAGAATCTCTGCTTTATATTTGCATGATGGCTTTTACAAATGAATTAAAAACATTTACTCAGAAAATATTTGTTGATCATCTACTGGATCCCAAGCACTGTGAAAGGCAATGGGAACAAAGTGGCAAACAAGATGGAGCTCTGTCCAATGGAACTTTCCCCAATGGTGGAACTGTTCTATAGCCACACTATCTAATACAGTACTCACTAGCCACATGTGGCTATCAGACCACTGAAGTATGGCTCTTCTGCAGCTATTTAATTATTTAATTATACTTAATTTAAATTTAAATGGCTATGTGTGACTGATGACTATATATTGGACAGCACAGTTCAAGAGGAAATGACAGACAATAAAGAGGTAGAAAAATTAAGAGAGTTTTAAATGAATAAGAGAGGGTTTAGTTTTTTTTTTTCCCTCAGATATCTTCTGAGGAAAATATCAATACAGCAAATGAAAAGAGTGATATAGGGGTGCCTGGCTGACTCAATCAGTAGAGGATGTTACTCTTAATCTCAGGATCATGAGTTCAAGCTCCATGCTGGGCATGGAGCCTACTAAAAATTTAAAAAAAAATTTTTTTTAATTAAAAAAAAAGAGAAGACACTGGTACAGAAGAAGTATGAGTTGGGTAGAATTATCAAGACAAAATGAAATGTATTACTAGGTACCTATTATGTACCCAATATACTAGGTACAAAGTATATACTAGTTAATAAAATTTTCTGAAAATAGTTTAGTCTCCAAAAGATTCTTCAGAGGCTATTATGTACCAGGTATACTGCTAGGTACAAACTATACACTAGTTAATATAATTTTCTTGGGGGTGGCTCAGTTGGTTGAGTGTCTGACTTCAGCTCAGGTCATGACCTCGCAGTCAGTGAGTTTGAGCCCCACGTCGGGCTCTGAGCTGACAGCTCAGAGCCTAGAGCTTGCTTTGGATTCTTTGTCTCCCTCTCTCTCTGCCCCTTCCCTGTTTATGCTCTGTCTCTCTGTCAAAAATAAATAAACATAAAAAATTTTAATTAAAATAAAATTTTCTTAATATAGCTTAGTTTCCAAAAGATTAACCAGAGGTTCCTGAGTCCATTCTTCATAAATCCAGATGTTTCTATACAAGCAACGAATCTATACATCTATATAAGTGTAATTATCACCTTATTTCTTTTCATTATAACTCTTTTATAACAGATCTATAATCCCTTATCAACAGTTTCAAAATCTGAAATTAAAAAAAATTTAAGTTTATTTATTTTTGAGAGAGAGAAAGAGGGAGAGAGAAGGAGTGGGAGAGAGTCAGAGAGAAGGGGAGAGAGAGGAGCCCAAGCAGGCTTCACACTGTCAACACGAAGCCCGATGCAGGGCTCTGTCCTATGAACTGTGAGATTATGACCTGAACCAAAACCAAGAGTCAGACGCTTAACCAACTGAGCCACCCAGGTGCCCCTCAATATCCAAAATTTTTGAAAACTAAAGGGTTTTATTAAAGCTTATGACAAACTCAGGAGAAAAACCTGGCCCAATATGACATAAAATATTAATATTCTATACCATTTAGGATAAATATACATATATGCCAGTGCAGAAATATCAATGTGTTTGATTATGGGGCTTGATTATGGCCAAAGGGGTTGAAAGGAACTTTTCTGGAATGATGGGATGTTTTTGACCTTGACTGTGGTAGTTGCATGAGGGTATACAACTGCCTAAACTCACTGAGTATTCTTAAAATGGATGCAATTTATTATGTCAATTATACCCCTTAAAGTTGGTTTTAAAAGAAAAAGGTTTTAAAATTACATATACATATTCTGTTCTAAAATCCAAAATGTCCTCAGTTCTAAAATTCATTGATACTCAGTGGTTTCTAATAAGATAATGTAGATCAGTAGCACTCTGAACACACCCTAAGTTTTTTTCACATATGGTACCTGATGTGATTAATAATGTCAAACCACCTAAAAGTTAAAATCAACCAATAAAATCACCTGTTGGTGGTAGGCAGAGTTCAATTACTTTTCCTCCAGCAACAAGATTTATTTGCCTCTGTAATAGTTATTTTTGTTTTTGTAATTAAAAGGATAGAAGTAGAGGATTCTCTGTAAGGCTCTGATCTACAATGTCCTCCCTGTCATCTGTGGTTTCACTTTTCGAGGTTTCATTTACCTGCAGTCAACGTTGGTCCAGAGTAGATGATCCTCCTTCCGACATGTAATCAGAAGGTCAATGCAGCCTTGGGGCGCCTAGGTGACTCAGTCGGTTAAGCATCCGACTTCGGCTCAGGTCATGATCTTGTGGCTCACGGCTTAGGGCCCCACTTCGGGCTCAGCTCTGAGCCTGGAGGCTGCTTCATGGATTCTGTGTCTCCCTTTCTCTCTGCCCCTCCCCAGCTCGTACTCTGTCTCTCTCTCAAAAATAAATAAAACATTAAAAAAAATTGTAAGAAGGTCAGTAGCAGCCTAACCCTAACACTAAATCACAATACCTCCACCACTCACCTCACTTTATCTTATTATGTAGACATTTTATCATCTCACATCATCACAAGTAGGTGAGTACAGTACAATATTTTGAGAGACTACATTCATATACCTATATATATATATGGTATATTGCTATAATTGTTCTATTTTATTATTACCTATTGTTAATCTCTTACTGTGACTATAAACTGAACTTTATCATAGGCATGTATGTACAGGAAAAAGCATAGTATATATAGGGTGTAGTACTATCTGTAGTTTCAGGCATCTACTAGGAGACTTAGAACATATCCCCTGTAGATAAGCCAGCACTTGTCTTGCTAGGGGTGTAACCATCTCTAGTGTTAGGAGTGGGCTTTACCTTTGAAGGAAGTGAGTATTTCCAATGTCAGTCATCCCGAGAAAAGGCACATCTTGATACAGGATATAGGAACTTGAAAGAGGGGCTCACACAGACAGGCAAGTGCTACCAATCTTTTGGCCTTGCTCACTTGTACCTGGACCTAGAGTTTAATGTGTTTGAAGGAATGTGCTCATCTTCCACCTAACAGAGGAAGAAGACTTTTGCCTCTAGAGAGAGTAGAAACTTTTTCTTTCTCTTTTTTTTTTAACATTTTAGTTTTTTTAATGTTTATTTTTGAGAGAGAGAGAGAGAGAGAGAGTGCGTGCATCAGGGGGGAGGGACAGAGAGAGAGAGGGAGACACAGAATCAGAAGCATCTCTAGGCTCTGAGCTGTCAGCACAGAGCCCAACACGGGGCCTGAACTCGTGAGCCATGAGATCATGACCTGAGCCAAAGCCAGATTTTTAACAGACTCAACCACCCAGGCACCCCCTTTTTTTCTTTTAATCACAAAGCATCTTCCCTGGAGAAGATCCAGTTAATGGATGTGGACTCCCCTTATTGTGTAGCTGGTGGCTTCTGTGGGGTTCTAGGAGCATGCAAGCCCATACAGTCTTTAGCAATTTATTTAAATATTTAGTAGAATTCTTTGCTATTTGACTGGCTGCTCCATCTTCCTTCACATGCTGTGCCACAGATGACCCATCTCATCTGTGTTTACAAGTACTTGTCTTTTCTTAGATTCAGCCTAGTAAGTTGCCCTCAGCTCTCTGATTGGCTCAATAAAAGTTATGACTTTATAGCCTGCCTAGCTTAATGTTGTGGTTATGGGAGCAACGCCCTTTCCAGCCTTCTGCACCTAGGCAGAAGCTGGAAGTCCTCCAGGTATTATATTGTTAAGAGAGTCTGAGGGTATCTATTGTTAGACCACAGTGCTCATCACGGTTTTTACCCAAGATAGTCTTTCTACTTACTCTTTTAACCCACCCCTTCCTACTTGTCTTTCTAGCTCTCAGAGATCTTGCTTTACAACCCAGATTTCACTAGTTGCTTCTGGTTGTCCCCACACTTGGTGGCATATTTGGACCATTTTCTCCACCTCACTAACGTTAGTTCCTACTCAACCTTTGGATTTGTATGTTCCTTGACTTTAGTACCACCTTCAGAGAAGGGAGATTGAGATGGAAACAATATCACATTCAATAATGCGTGGATTTTCTAGGTCTCTTTATTTGCCCAACTATGTTATTTACTCAATTTAACAACTATTTCTTGATTATTTACTAAATGCATGGCACACAATTCTGGGTACCAGCTAGTTTATAAAAATGAATCAGACTATCACATATCTTTCACCCTTTTCTCCTGCTCCCAATTCAACTATATGACCCCAATTGAAACATGAATACATGGGAATCAGCAGACAGACTCAGTGGGCACTAGATGGCATCAATGAAGGCTCAAGTTATAGTGAGTCTAGAGATAGAAAGGGAAGAGCATCAGAACATAGTGGATAATGAAGAGTAGAGCCCATGAAGATCCATGGTCCTCCAAGTGAGAGGATGGTACCTGGTACTGTTCTTAAGAGAACCTGCTGAGACACAAAAATGGCCAACAGGTACTTGAAAAGATGCTCAACATCACTAATCATCAGGGAAATGCAAATCAAAACCATAGTGAGATACCACCTTACACCTGTCAAGACAGCTAAAATCAAAAAGACAAGAGATGCCAAGTGTTGGTGAGGATGTGGAGAATAAAGGAACCCTCATGGGTTGATGGGAATGCAAATTGGTACACCCATTGTGGAAAACAGTACAGGGGTTCTTCAAAAAATTAAAAATAGAATTACCATATGATCTAGTAATTCCACTACTGGGTATTTTCCCAAAAAAAAAAAACAAAAAACACTAATTCAAAAAGATAAACGCACCTCCGTGTTTATTGCAGCATTACTTACAATAGTCAACATATGGAAACAGCCCAAGTGTTCACTGATAGAAGAATGGATAAAGAAGATGTGGGATATATATATATATATATGCAATAGAATATGACTCAGCCATAAAAAAGAATGAGATCTTGCCATTTGCAACAACATGGATGGACCTAGAGGGTATAATGCTAAGTGAAAGAAGTCAGACAGAGGAAAAATAAACAGTATATGACTTTACTCACATGTGGACTTTAAGAAACAAAACAAATAAAAAAAAATAGACAAACAAAACAGGCTTTTAAACACAGAGAACAACCTAGTGGTTGCTTGAGGGGAGAGGTGGGTGGGGGAATAAGTGAATATGTAGAGCTGCTGAATCACTGTATTGTATACCTGAAAGTAATATAATGCCATGTTAATTATACTTCAATTAAAAATATAATAAAATGAGATAAATTTTCAAAAAAGAAAGACAGAAAGAAAGAAAGAAAGAAAGAAAGAAAGAAGATTTGCTGGTCATCCTCACAAAGGGGAGCTTTGAGGAAGCAGAATAGTTGCACTGAAACTTCTCTTGCTTTGAAGCTGATAGAGCACTAGCTTTTGAAACTGCTAGAGAAGAATGAAGACATCTTAAGCCATAAATAAATATATAAATATATAAATAAAAGCCCTCATGAAGACTAAATTAAATACATACACAAGACTATTGAACAAAAACCATTTTATTCCCTTTTTAAATTGAGGTTTCACATTCAGTAAAATGCACAGAAGAGTGTACAGTATGATGAACTTTGATACATCCATACTATACCACCCACATAACCCACACCTCTGTAAACATATAGAATATTTCCATCACCTCCTACTGCTTCCTCAGTAAATTACCATTGTTCTCCATTTCCCCCTTCCTAGGTAATTTCTGATTTTCTATCACCACAGATTAGTTTTGTTTGACTTAGAACTTTGGGGGCGCCTGGGTGGCTCAGTCGGTTGTGTCCAACTTTGGCTCAGGTCATGATCTCATAGTTCGTGACTTTGAGCCCTGTGTTGGGCCCTTTGTGGACAGCTTGGAGCCTGGAACCTGCTTTCAATTTAAGAAGAAAAAAAAAAAGAACTTCATGTAGGAGGATTCTTATTATATTTACTTTTTAAGGTCTGATTTCTTTCACTCAGTATAATGTTTTGAGATTCATTCATGTTCTTGCATATATCTGTAGTTTTCTTCCCCGTCTACTGCTGAGTAGTATTCTACTGAATGCATATGCCACAGTTTCTCCATCCACTTTCCTTATGATGGACATTTGGGTTGTTTTCACTTGAAGCTATTATAAATAAAGCAGCTATAACATTTTTACACAAGTAAACAAATGGAAATCATGATTCTAAAAACATGAAATTGATGATACATTGAAGAATAACGGAATCTTGCTAAGTGGCCTGAAAAGTGGAAAAGATATCTCAAAAAACAGAGCAAAAAAATAAAAAGAGAAATTATGATGGAAAAGGCACATCACTTTGAAGATACATCCAAAAGACCTGAAATATAACTGTTTGAAATGTAGAAGGAGAGAAAGGAACAGATAAAAGAGAGGTAATAATTAAACAAATAATAATAGAAAATTTCCATGACCTAAAGATAGATGTGCGTCTGCAGATGAAAGGGGTCACTGAGTTCCAGGTAACATCAATGAGATAAGACACATCTAGGCATATCTGAGGAAAATTCCTATAAAGAGAAGATCTTTTAAAACTTTTAGGTGGAAAGAACAAGTTACTTACAAAAAGAAGAAGAAAAACAAGAACAAAGGAGACTGTGAGGCTGGGGGAGGAGGAGGAGTGGGGAAAAAGAGAAAGGAAGAAGAAGAGGAAAAAGAGGGAGAAAGAGAAGAAGAAAGGTGCAGAAATAAACAAAGCAAAATGAGAACAATCGAAGGCTATTAACTCAGAGCTTCTATAGCAAGGGGTTTGGGAAACCATCACTCGTGTTTAACAGGCAGGCAGGCAGAGGAATGGAAAGTTTTATAGTGGGAAAAGAGAATTCAGAGATGCCCTGATTGGAGGTTGTTGGCATGGGGGAGCTGTTGGAAGCTACTGAGAAGTGGGGTATCCTATGTAATTGGTTAGGGGAATGTTTTTGGCTTTCCCTGGTTGGGGCCAAAATTAGGGAAGCTGTCATTGCTTAATCAGGTGTTGGCCATTTTGGGCTGATAACTACAGCTGTCGTTTGGCTTCCTGGGATGGCTGCTGCAGATGGTGAGGTGTTTTCCTGGACTGGTTGCTGAAGACTATTTTGTCAGTTTTATTTATTTTTTTAAGTTTATTTCTTTATTTTGAGAGAGACAGAGAGAGAGACAGACAGACAGAGCATGAGCAGGGGAGGTGCAGAGAGAGAGAGAGAGAGAGAGAGAGAGAATCCCAAGCAGGCTCCACACTGTCAGCGCAGAGCCTGATGTGGGGCTTGAACTCACAAACCGTGAGATGATGACCTGAGCCAAGATCAAGAGTCGGATGCTTAACCAACTGAGCCACCCAGGAGCCTGGGGTCATTTTTATTTTTACATACAGTCTTGTCATTGTCTGTTTGCATACTCAGTCTCTCAAAGAGAAGAGGGAGAGAATGGAGAAAAGAGGGAGGGAGGAAGAAAAGAAGGAGGTAGAGGAAGAGAGGGAGAGAAACCGTTAGCATTGAACTTCTCATCTGAAATCCTTGAAACTGAAAAACTGTGGAGTAATAGTTCAAAGGTCCCTGAGGGAAAAGGACAGTAGCTCAGCCAAAATCCCATTCAGCCATCAAGATGATAGATATTTATGAATATGCACAGATTCACAAATATGTTACCCACGCACAGCCTCTGAGGGATCAGTTAAGAGTGAGCACTACCAGGGGCACCTGGGTGGCTCAGTCGGTTAAGTATCTGACTTTGGCTCATGTCATGATCTCACAGTGCGTGGGTTCGAGCCCTGTGTCAGACTTTGTGCTGACAGCTCAAAGCCTGGAGCCTGCTTCAGATTCTGTGTCTCCGTCTCTCTCTGCCCCTCCTCTGCTCACATTCTGTCTCTCAAAAATGAATACACATTAAAAAAAACTTTAAATAGTGACCACTACCAAACAACGAAACAATCAGACCAGAAATCTCATATCAAGATAGGCAGATGAAGAGAAGGGGAATCCGTGATGATTAATTTAGTTGGAATTTATAGAGTAATGTAAGAGAATAATGACAATGAAACTGGGAATTATAGCACAAGTGTTAAGCTAGTGATTTCTAAAATAGAGGAGACATACTGCAAAGGAAAAGCAAGTACTTGCTGAAATGGAACAAAGTGCCAACCTATCTCAGTGAAACTGAGGAATTTGGTGAGGGCGGAGGGGCCGGAAGTCAGTATATTCTCAAAGTCTCAACTAGAAGCAAAGGATGTGGAAGTAAAAATATCCTATGCATCTCATTTACTGAGGTAAATGCCTTGACAGAGGTAATGGGGGCTAACGCGTCCAGAAGCGTGGATAGGGCTGAAAACCTGTCCTCATATATTGTTAAAGAAAAAGTGATAGCGAATGTCAGAAAAGGGAAGGTAATCACCAGTTAAGCTGAAAAGAAGATGAGCCTTAATACACTTTTCACACTAGTTACATTGGAAAGAAATGATGCAGGACATGACAGAACAGCATAATAAGAAATGGAACACCCAGAATGAGTGGCAGAACTCAGGTAAGAATTAGAAATAAAAACATCATTTCAGAAATGAAGACTCAACTAGTAGGAAACCAGGAGTAAATAAAAGTGAAAGATAATGCCTTAAGAGAAATAGAGTGAAAAGAAAAAAAATTGTAATCAAAAAATGTGAAAAAAGAAATAAAAAGATTTTGAGGAAAGGCGACTAATATTAAGAGAGATAAAGATGATCAAAGACAACAGTAGTTTCTGAGAAAAGAAACCAACGGAAAAGAACAAGTACAAAAATTATGATTATAATGTTATTGAAAAATTAAATAGATATTCAAACTCTCTATTGAAAGAACACATTATATACTGAAGAATATTGACCCAGAATGACCAACACCAACACTTGGTCTAGTAAAATTACTTGATGTTAAAGGAGAAAAAAGCAGAGGGCATCTAGGCAAAAAGAGCAGGTGACTTACAAGGAAAAGAATATTAAACTCCTATGAGATATTTTTCAGCAATGCTTTAGGTCATGAGAAAATGGAGCACCAGGCTGCAGATTCTCAAGAAAAGTAAGTCAAGGATTATTGTATGTAACAAAACTGGTTTTTCAAACGTAAAAGGCACAAGATGTTTCCAACATACAAGAACATTCAAAATTATGTTTTCCAGGAGCCCTTCCTGAGAAACCTATTAAAGAACTACCTTCCATCAACTAAAATGACTAGAGAAGTCTCAATATAAGAGCCAATAGTGAGCATTGCATGTGTATTACTTACAGAACTAAGACTAAATGAGGACTAAGAGGAAGAAAGTATAGTTTGTAACAGCTCTATGTGCTTACAATAGAGATATAATCCAATTATGAAAAATGAGAGTAAATGGGAGAGAAATAGCAGGAAAATGTTGAATTCTTCAGCAATCATATTGGGGATAGTAGTATTAGTATTGTTATTCTGAAGTTGTGTGTACAATGTGGGGTGAATGAAATGAATAATTTTGGAATATTCTGATTCTACAATCTCCTATGTACTTATGAACCAGGATGCTGGAGGTGGGAGTAAGGAGATCCAGATGTAATACAGAAGAGGTTAAGTAAAATCACCTAAATTGGAATTGAAGTATCAGTATGAACTCATGACTTACTTTATCCTTAAAATATGTATATATTTCCTAGTTCTGTCCTATGAAAAGGTCCCAAAATGACCAAGGCAGTAGCAATGAGCATTCCTAGCACTCAGATTGTTATCTGTAAATATCATTCCTAAAAGGAACTAAAGGAACTAAAGGAACAAGGGCTTCTTGGTGAAACAACTGATTCTGGGTCTAGGCTAGGAAATACACAAGATGACTCTAGAATAATTTTGTCCAACAGCATTAGCAACATGTGGAATAAATGTAGAGTAAGGATGGGTTTTCTCTCTCAGAAAAGAGCAGAACATATGCAATCACCTATTTTTAATTTTTCCTTCTATAGCAAGGCATATTTGAGCTGGGCACATGGGACACAAAGTGGAAAATGCACCAGGAAAAGGACCCCAGAATGACTTCCTCTGCATATCTGTAGGGAAATTGTGAGGGGGTAGAGACCAACTAGTTGGTTATATAAAAATGGGAGTTTCCTTGCCAGGGAAATGGCTTTAATAGCCATTAATAGGCAGGAGTTTAGTGAAAAAACTCATCTAGTGGGATGGACATCTAAGCTAGAGCAGTGCTACCCAAACTTTAATGTGCAAGCATTACTAGACAATTTTGTTAATATTGGCAGTTTTGATTCAGTAGGTGTTGGTTAGGACCTAAGGTTTTGCATGGTAATATAGAACTAGGATTTGCTAATTCAGATGTGCCTAGCTAACTTCTTGCTAAGCAACTGAAAAGAGAGTAAGTTCCCAGTGCCATGCTTGTTTGTTTTTCCTCCCTGCTGTAAATAAAACCTAAAACCATGTAGAGTCTCTTAGAGGTTGGGCAGCGGTAATGAGCAGTCTGGAAAAGGGAGGCCTTGTCATATTGAACAGTTTAGTCAAATTGCTGCCTACAATAACTAGGAAGGTAGACAACTTCCCTGCCTAGCTTGTAGCTCTAGTGAAGGTACATGGAAAGAACGAGCTTGAGGGTTTGGCTGCTTCTTTTTGCTTTCAGCAAGGTATTACAAATAAAGTTTGAAGTCAGGGTAAAAAGCAAATAGAACGTCTGGAAATTCTTGGGCTTCACTAAGTTGAAAAAGCCAACTGTTTATGTACCCCTAAACACCAGAAGAGAAGACTTGGCTTAGAGATTTCTCATAGCCGGTTAAGATTTTTTGGCAAACATAAATGAACCAGAAAACAAAGATAAACTGAAGCAAAAATCAAATTAATAGCGTTCTCTTCTCACTTAAGCCTATTGTTTCAGATAACCTCAAGATTGCCATCATTAAAAAGATGTTAAGAATGGTTTGAGTGGAGAAGCCATGAAATACGCCACATTTAACAACTATTTCTAGAAACAAAAATGTGGTTACTGGAACCTGAAACTGTCTGGAAGCAGTCAGAGTTAACTGAATATTCAACGAAATTACATTTAAAAAAATACTGAAAAGCCTGACCTACAAAAGTTCTCAATCCAAGTCCAAAGACATTCCCCCAAAGAGGGAATATTCACCAATATCCAGTTAACTTGTATTCCTAGGGCAAAGCTGGGGCCCCCAGAGTATAATGGACAATGGAACTCCTCTCAAAGAGCAGAACCAGGGTCTAACCAAGGAACTTATTCCACTACTAGAGTAATGGGTATTCATAATTCCTGCCTGGGATTCCACCATCCCTATGGGCAAGTAACTGCTATGAGTTTCACATTCTTACTTTTTTTGAGTTTTAACTGTGGTTATCCTGTTCCTGTTCCACTGTTGTTTTGTATTACATGTATGGGCATGAGGCAGATAATTTGTTTTATAGTGCATATGACTCTGGGACATGAAAAGACCTATCCCAATCTGATGGAGAGGGTTGTGCATCATCAGACATCCTGCTTTTTCAGTTGGTATAGAAACTGAATAGGGAATTGATCTCTCTTCTTCAGGGGTAAGAGTGTTTTACTGCAAAAAGGATACATGCAGATATTTAGGTGATCAAAGAGACAAACTATAGTAGAGAGCACTGATTGTCCTTTGAACTAATCTTTTTCTTTTTCTTAGGCAAAGGGCTGCCCTCCTGGAAATCAAATTTCCAGCCTCACTGTTGCTAACATGGTTATGTGACTAAATTCTTGCCAATGGCCTGAGATCTGAATTGAGGTGGGCAATATCCACTTTACTTTGTTAAAGGATTTCCATGTTCTGGTCTTCTTTTCTTTCTCCTACCCAATAGAGGGAACATACTATTTATCACATACCATGATGGTAAAAATTCAAAAGTCTGACATCCTTTATAAGCAAGGCTGTAGAAAATGTGTAGGCATTCCTACATATTGTTGGTAGAAGTTATTTATTGCAGCACTGGTTGATTGGTTAAAAACAACTTAAATGTCTAGCTATAAAAATTTAAAAACTATGACATTCCCTCATTATATGTATTACTCTCCAGCGCAAAAAAAAAAAAAAAATGATGAGGAAACTCTCTGGACATACATGGTAGAGCTCCAAAATAAGTAAAAAAAACCAAGGGTAATAATAATAATAATAATATGGTGTGTTATCTTTAGTGAAAGCAGGAAAGGAAAAACACTTCTATTTATTTACAGAAAGAAATTCTATAAACATGAGTAATTAATACAATACATATGAAGGTAGGTGACCATATCATGTCATCCAAACGGAAGAGTTTCTACAGTGAAAGCGCGTGTTATTAATAATCACTCCAGGACAACAGATGAAAAATGGTACCGTCCTGGATAAACTGGGATGCATGATCAACCTACACAAAGGGTACAAAATAAGAGAAGAAATATATATATATATGTTTCTGTTGTATTTTACAACAGTACCTGTCTGAATTGGAAATAACAACTCGGTTTTTAGCACAAGTTAAGGACTGTCTTAAAGAACGAAGAACAACAGTAAACCACAAGTGAGACGCGGAACTTAATGACGACGCGGTAATTTTGGCTACCCGACACTTACTGGAGTTGCACAAGCAACACACGCCTTTGAACTTCATCCGCCAATCCTAAGTGGGAGCGTGCGAGCCTGAGGCCGTGGGAGAATCCTGGGCGGGCCTCGGACTTGAGTGGATCCTCGCGTCATTCAACTCTGGGGACGGACCTCGAGCCGGCTCTTACACCGGACGCTCCGGCCCGCACAGTCGCTACTCTGTGGCACCTCGGGTTCCCTCTAGCTGCACTCTGGAGGACTACACTCGTTTTCTTTTCGGGGGGGGGGGGGGTGAGAGGCCCGACAGCCTCTGCTGAGCTGGAAGAAAGATGGCGGCAGCCGTGCGGCAGGATTTGGCCCAGCTCATGAATTCGAGCGGTTCTCATAAAGATCTGGCGGGCAAGTGAGTATTTCCTAGGGGCCTGGGAGGTGAGGAGGGAACCCACAGACCTGTTCTCCTTGGGTTGATGGCGGCTTTGGGATGTGAGGCTAGGAGCCGGCCTGACGACCAAGGGGGCGGGCCTGAGGTCGTTTGTGGACGCAAATATTGGGAGCAGCAGAAAGCTGGTGCCGGGAACCCTTGGGGCAACAGACCTGGGATAACTCTCAACATGTTCTATCTTTGATAGCTTCCTTACCGATTTCTTAAGAAGCACGGTATGAGAGACGGCTGCTCCCACGGCCTTAGCCTTCCCTGGCGCTTCTTTCCATTGCCGCCGGCCTATCACACCAAATTCTGGTCTCTTTTTGGATCCCCCCTTTTTTTCTTTTTTAATTGAGGGAAAATTGTAATATGGGATCTTGATGCAGAATTTTCTGGGAGATGATTTCTTGAGGCTGACGGGGGGGCTGAGGAGGTATGGCTGCTATCATGTTCAGAACCACCTGGATCGTCTTCTGTGAGACCTTGTGTTTTGGGTTCTCTGTACCATCACCTCTGAAGAGGGGCACATATGAACGGCCTCACAACGTCGGTCAAGTTGTCTAAATTAGTGATGTTTGCAGGAATCTGAATTGTTGAAGGTTTAGGTCCACTCCACGTTAAAATTTGTGACATGTGCCTGTCATTTAAGCAGTTACTCAGTAGTGTTAATCGTAGGTAGGTAGGTAGATATTGCCTCTTTTCTCTTTAGATAGATGATAGATAGACAGATAGACAGATAGATATTGCCCCTTTTCTCTTTGTAGATTATATAGCACCGTTCTTTTGTAATGAACTTGCATTCTGTTTAAAGTTTGGATCTCAAGTTGATGGTAATGTTTACATTCTGGCAGCTGAGATCACGTTGATCTATATTAATGGGATACACCTTCTCTTACCTGGCTGTTGAAACCTTGACTGTGCTTTATGTAGGCCCTCCTGTCTTTTCTCTGGTGGTATATGTAATCTAGTTTTATCAATGGGAAATTTAGCTGTGTGTCTTGGGTTTAGCTACTATGCACTGCAGTTTTCTCCTCATGAAAATGAGGGTAGTAGGACTTAATTCTCGTCTGAGGACAAAATGAGCATGTGTATGTGTATATGCTTGTATCACACATACACTTAGAACAGTATCTGATGCCTAGTGCCAGGAGATTGTCATTGTTACTAGTATTATTATAAAGCAGTTAGTCAATACATATAGTGACTTATTCTGTTAGTTGTAAGTCAGGTGAATGTGTCTTCCTGGCTTACTCCTTTTTGCATGTAATATTCACAGATTTGAGTGAAAGTAAAATAAGTGTATGTTTTTCGCCATGCTTTTATATTTCCCCCCATGCTTGCTTTCTTTTTTGTTTTGTTGAAGAACATGAGGTACATTATTTATCGAAAGACATATCGTTTTTCAGGTATTCTCAGGATTCTGAAACTTAAGCTAAGGATCTCCTTCCTCAGCTCTGAATTAGAGATAAACAATAGTACCTATCTTATGGGCTACTTTAGTTGTTTATTACTGTATAACAAACCAAAAACTTAGTGGTGTAAAACAACTCTTATTTTTCAGGATTCTTTGAGTTAACTGGACTGTTTTGCTGGTACACTCATGCAGGTGCAGAATCTGGCAGCTCAGTTGGGGCTGGTGGAATTAAAATGGACTCACATGGGGCACCTGGGTGGCTCAGTTT
Organism: Cryptoprocta ferox; assembly: GCA_028646485.1. Classification (NCBI taxonomy): domain Eukaryota; kingdom Metazoa; phylum Chordata; class Mammalia; order Carnivora; family Eupleridae; genus Cryptoprocta; species Cryptoprocta ferox. The sequence continues at coordinate 127,833,236 of CM053567.1, read as the reverse complement.
CCCACTTCAGCTCAGGTCATGATCTCACAGCTCGTGAGTTCGAGCCGCGTCGGGCTCTGCTGACAGCTCAGAGCCTGGAGCCTGCTTCTGATTCTGTGTCTCCCTCTTTTCTCTGCCCCTCCCCCACTCGCATTCTGTCTCTCTCTCCCTCAAGAATAAATAAACATTAAAAAATAAATAAAGAAAGAAAGAAATAAAATGGACTCACATATATATCAGGCTGTTGGCCGAGTCTGCCTCTCCACCTCGTCTCTCATTCAGTGGTTCCTTAGAGGGCCGTGGGTGGTAGCTGCTAAATGTCTTAAGGCTAGCCATGGAAATCTCCTGTCAAGTTTCTAAAACAAAGTAAGTCACATGACCAGTCCAGATTCAAGGGAAGGAAAAGTGGAGGCTACCTCTTTATGGGAGGAGTGGCCAAGTTACATTGCAAAGGGGCATGGGCATATGAGAGTATGATTCATTGGAGGCCATTACTCTAACAGTCTACCAGATGAGGTTATTGTGAAAATTAAATGAAATAATGTGTTTGATAACTGATAGCCAGTGCTTTCTGAGGAAAGTCTTAGCCTTGCCTGCAGGTACATATCTGGTCCTATATGGACCAGAACCTGTCAGGACATTTATTTTCATAACAAAACATTTCTGCCAGCTACATGTCTATGAGGAAAACACTCTTGAAATGTGTCAGTAGTTTTAGGATTTATGTTAGAAGTTGAATGACAAAGGAGTCCGTGTTAAGGAATGGCAGAGTAAATTCACTTCTGAAATATTGATAATGTGTATTTCCAGCAATTAGCAGAATATCTGTAACAGAGTAGTCCTTTAATAAGTATTGGTTGAATCACTGAATAGCTAGAAAGGTGTAGAGGTTATACTGGAACCCAGGCTTGTCTACCATAAAAAGCTTATTTTTACCTACTTGCCTATACTGCTTTTTTTGCCCAATCTTCAATAAGAAATGCTTTCTCAAGAGGCTCCTGGGTGGCTTAGTCAGTTGAGCATCCAAATTTGGCTCAGGTCATGATCTTGCCCGTTACTGGGTTCTGTGTCTCCCTCTCTCTCTGCCCCTCCCCGACTCATGCCTGTCTGTCTGTTTCTCACTCTTGCTCTTGAAAAAAATAGATTAAAAAAAAGCAAAGAAATGCTTTCTCATAACTATGAATTAACAGAACATTCTAAAGTCGGTATAAGAAATTGGTCATATGAGATTCATTTTTGCAGATTTTATCAACTGCTTTTCTACATATTATACATTGTGTTCATTATCCTCATACAAAGCTTTAGAGGGGAGGAGAGCCTTGAAGAGGGAGCATTTGAATAGGTAGTTGTTGTGATAGCCTGTTGTATTTACTTGGCTAAAACCTACCAGTTCTTTGAAGCTCAGTTGCAATGTTATTTCTTCCAAAAAGCCTTCTCTAAACAGCCAACAACACACATTCATAACTATCCTTGCAGAGTACCTGGAGAGTTGCTCTTAGCCCAGTGGCAGACAATGTTTACTTCTACCATAGCACTTAACTGTTTACTTGTCTGCTTTTTTAGTTAGAATGTATGTAATCTCTTTGAGGACAAGTATGATGTTATGGATTATAGGTCTTTGTTGAGTTAATTCTGTAGAATAGGACCTTTTTTTTCTTCCTAGTTCTCTATATGGAAGGTACCCAGAAGAGGATAGAAGGCCTTTGGAGTCTAAACATTTCGTTTTACAAGAACCTGTTAGCCTAGAGAAAAGAGAATAATGGGAGACCTTTTAGCTTTCTTTGACTATTAGAAAGGCTATTTTGCAGAAAAGAAAATAGACTCCTCTATCTTATGGAGGTAGACTTTGAATTAGAACTTTCTAATAATAGAGTGAAATAGAAAGGTCAAAAAATGGAGCACCTGGGTGGCTCAGTCTGTTAAGCGTCTAACTTCGGCTCAGGTCATGATCTCGCCTTTCATGAGTTGCCTGCATCTGGTTCTCTGCTGACAGTGCAGAGCCCGCTTTGGATCCTCTCTGTCCCCCTCTCTCTGCCCCTCTCCCTTTCGTTCTCTCTCTCTCTCTCAAAAATAAATAGACCTTTAAAAAAACTGTCAAAAAATGGAGGGGACACATACTAAAGGATAGACTATATAATCTTCAGGGCCTGTTGTAACTCAGATTCTCTGGTTCTCTGTTATTCCCACATACAAGTTTTAGTGGTTCCCATCTCAAGAGTGAAGTTCCCTAACATATAGTTTTATCTTTGTTTACATCTTTGTTTACATATTTTAATCCTTAACAAGTAATATGTACATTACATATGAGAATATTTTAATCCTTAACAAGTAATATGTACATTACATATGAGAAAACTGAAGTACAGAGGTGAAATATCATGCTCAAGGCCACATAGCTAGTGGCAAGGCCCTAATACATCCTGTCTGTTTGGCTCATAGCCCTTAATTCTAAACACATCTACCTTTTGGCCTTATATTTTTTCCCCCAAACTGGACTATATTTCAGGTAGTGTTTTTTTTTTTTTTTTGGCCTAGAATACCTGTCTATCTCTACTCTTTCCCACTTAACACTACATTGAAGTATTTGGAATGCTTAAAGATCAACCTCATTTAGGAAATTATTCCTTCTAAATAGATTAATACTTACCTGTTTTTGAGATTTTTGTGTTTAATTTTCTGAAACTTCTTTGTGATGTGTCTCTGGATTTGTTTTAATATTTACCAGTGATTTGGCTTTTGCTGTGAAATAAACCACTCTAAAACTTAGTGGATTAAAACAAGTCATTTACTTTCCTTATAATTCTTTTGGTTGGTAGTTTGGGCTGGGCCCAGCTGGATGGTTCTCTGCTCCACGTGGTCTGGGTTCCACATGAGCTCCTACATGTTTCTGTAGTCAGCTGTAGGCAGTGTGCCATTGGTGCGGTGTGTTGGCTGGGGCAGTGGAGGTAACTGGGCTACATGTTTCATTATCAGGTAGGTTAGCCTGAGCTTGTTCATGTGGCCACAGCAGGGTCCCAAGAGAAAAGGACACAAGCCCTCTTGAGGTCTGACTAGGTTTAGAACAGGCATTTCACTTCTATCAAATTCTATTAACCCAAACAAGCCCAGATCAAAGGGTGGGGAAAAACACTCTACCTTTTAATATGAAGAGCTACAAATTCACATTGCAAAAGGGCATAGATACAGATGGTGAAAGAATTGTGTTTTGGGGTGCCTGGGTGGCTCAGTCAGTTAAGCGTCTGACTTCAGCTCAGGTCATGACGTCGTGGTTCGTGAGTTCGAGCCCTGTGAGTGTCAGGCCCTGTGCTGACAGCTTAGCTCTTGGAGCCAGCTTCAGATTCTGTGTCTCCCTGTCTCTTTGCCCCTCCCCCGCTCATGCTCTGTCTCTGTCTCTCTCTCTCTCTAAATAAATAAATAAACATTAAAAAAATTTTTTTAAAGAATTGTGGGGTTTTGTTTTGTTTTTGTTTGTAAATACTGCATTAGCCTGGCTGTGCTTCATTGCAGTTGTTGAATCAGATAGATTTGATTCTTTCATGGTCCTGAGATGTTTTAGCTATGTGTCTTCAAATGTTGCCTGTGCCCATTCTGTTTACTTCTCTAGGACTTCAGTGAAACCCTTGTTAGTCAGGTCCTCTTACTAGGACCTTTATGTCTTTTACTCTGTTTTCTGTACTTACCATTTCAGTGCTTTATTCTGGGTAGATTTTTCTGACCTGTCTCCTAGTTTATCAGTTCTTCAAAAGTGTCATCTGCTGTTGAGAACATCATTGAGTATTTAGGCTTGGTTATAGTATTTTTTAGTTCTATAGTTTTTTGGTGGTTCTTTTTTCTTTTAAATATTTTAAAAAGATTTATTTGTTTTTTAATTTATTTTTTATTTTTATTATTTATTTGTTTATTTAATTTTTTAACTTTTATTTATTTTTGAGAGAGAGAGAGACAGAGTGTGAGCAGGGGAGGGTCAGAAAGAGAGGGAGACACAGAATCCGAAGCAGACTCCAGGCTCTGTGCTGCTCAGAGCCTGACACAGGGCTCGAACCCATGAACTGTGAGATCATGACCTGAGCTAAAGTTGGCCACTTAGCCGACTGAGCCACCCAGGTGCCCCTAAAAAGATTTTTAAAATGTTTATTTATTTATTTATTTTTGAGACAAAGAAAGAGTGCAAGTAAGGGAGAGGCAGAGACAGAGGGAGATAGGATCTGAAGTCGGCCCTGCACTCACAGCAGAGAACCCAACATTGGGCTCGAATTCACAAACCGCAAAATCATGACCTGAGCCGAAGTCGGACACTTAACTGATTGAGCCACCCAGGCGCCCAGTTTTTAAAAGATTTTGTTCTAAGTAGATTTCATGCCCAACACAGGGCTTGAACTCACGATCCTGAGATTGAGAGTCTGAGCCAGCCAGGCATCCCAGTGGTTCTTTTTTAAAATGACACTTTTTATGGTTTTCAGTTTCTTGCTGAAACTTTTTTTTTTTAAATAGTTTATTATCAAGTTAGCTAACATACAGTGTATACTGTGTCCTCTTGGCTTTGGGAGTAGATTCCTATGATTCATAACTTACATACAACACCCAGTGCTCGTTCCAACAAGTTCCTTCCTCAATGCCCATCACTCATTTTCCCCGCCTCCCCCACCCCCATCAACCCTCAGTTCTATGTATTTAAGAGTCTCTTATGGTTTGCCTCCCTCTCTGTAACTATTTTTTTTCTTTCCCTCCCCACCACGGTCTTCTGTTAAGTTTCTCAACTTCCACACTTGCTGAAACTTTAAAGCTTGAGTTTATCTTTGTAAACATTATAAGCATAATTATACTGCAGTCTTTCTGATAGCTCCAGTACTTGGAGTCCCTGCTTGTTGCTATTGTCCTTTGCTTTTGTTGATTCTAGTTCGTATTGTCCTGTGCCTTCTAATCTCTGTTGGGCAAGTTATTTAAAAATATACTTTTAGAAACATTTGGAGGCTTAGAATGTCACCTTTCAGAGAGGATTTTCATTTCCTTCTGCCAGTCACCTGAGGGTTACCTAGCTGTCTATGACAGAGTCTTCAGAATTTTTTGGTTTCCCTAGATGATCCTTAGAATAAAATTTGTAATCTTATTTCCAAGGTGCTAGTGTTTCCTCTTTGACAAGCATGGGATTCTTGCTCTCCTTCTTCCTTTGCCCCCCCCCCCCCATGTACTCTCTCTCAAAATAAATAAAACTTAAAAATATATATATATAATTTAATATATATGTGTGTATACAGATACCTTTATATTTAAAAGTACATTGCATTAAGTACATTACTTTTAAGAGTAGAGACCAATACATTTTCTCACATACATACATATATAACAACTTAACCCAGAACAAGCTTGGGGAATATTTTCAGCATGCCCAGAGGTTCCCTCATGTCCCTTTCTAGTCACTACCCCCAAATATAACCACTACTCTGACCTCTGTCCCCATGAATTGGGTTTGCCTATTCTTGAAATGCACATAAACTGAACCATTCAGTGTACCCTTTTGTGTCTGTCCTTTTTCACTCAACATATTATCTGTGAGATTCATTCATGAATGAAGCATTCATTATTGATTGTAGAATTCCATTTTATTAGTGGGCCTCACTATCTTATTGATGGACATTAGATTTTTTTCTAGTTTAGCGCTATTATGAATAAAGTACTATGAAAATTTATATATATGCCTTTTTGTGGGTGTAGACATTCATTTCTCTTGGATATATACCCAGGAGTGGAATTTGGGTTACAGAGTAGACATATGTTTAGTTTTAGTAAATACTGCCAATGATTTTCCAGAGTGTAGATCACTTTACACTCCCATCAGGAATAGATGAGATTAGTTCTCCTATATCCCCACCAACACTCAGGTTTGTTAGTGTTTTTAATATTACTCATCTTAGTGGAAGTATAGTGGTATTTCCTGTGCTTATAATTTGCATTAACCTAATGAGTATTGAGGCTGAGTACCTTTTAATATGCTTATTGGGCATTTGGATATTATCTCTAGTGAAGTGCCTATGTAAGCATTTTGTCTGTTTTTTAATTGGATTGTTTATTTTTTTACTGATTTACAGGTGTTTTAAATATATTCTGGATAGGAGGGTTTTAGTTTTTTTTTTGTTTTTTTTTTTTTTTGCCAAATACATGGATTACAAATACCTTTTCTGGCTTGCGTGTTTTACCTTTTTTTTTTTTTTTTAAGAGGTCAGCTTTTTATTGAACAGATTACACAAGAGGCATAGTGAAAGAGACCAAAGCCCATGTCATCAGATTCCTCTGATTCTCCTTTCTTGGCTTACACTTTCTTCACAGAGAGGGGCAGCAGTAGTGGAAAAAGCAGGACCTCCTGTGGTGCAGCACTAGCTGCTGGGGCAGGTCCTCCAGTCCCTACCTTGCAGATGAGGCTCCTGATATTGACATTGGTCAGGGCCTTTGCAAACAAGCCCTGCCAGAAAGGTTCAACATTCACACCTGCTGCTTTAACATGGGCATTGATCTTTATCCATCACCATCACCTCATCGTCCTGCAGGATGAGGGCCGAGTTGATGCAGGCGAGCTCCAAGACAGAGGCCAAGGTGCTGAGCAAAGGCTGAGCCCGTGCCCAGCAGCCCTGCAGGTGTGCTAGTCGAGTGTGCTAGTCACAGAATGAAATGAGGGCCTCACCCCAGCGCTGCTTAGTTTCTTCAGAAGGACTGAGCATCTTACCAGGATTGGAGGAAACCATTCTTCACTTTTTAATGGCATTAAATGCTATTTAATGGCAATTGATAGATATCTTAATTTCAAAGAAACATCTATATTTTATTCTTAGAAAAATTTTTTTCTTGCAAGAACTTTTAAGAACTACTCTTTTAGCATCTTTCAAATATGCAATACACAGTATTATTAACTATCACCAGGCTGTACATTATATCCCCGGTGACTTATTTATTTTATAATTGGAAGTTTGTACCTTTTGACCTCTTTCACCCATTTTGCCCATCCCCCATTCCATGCCTCAGGCAACTACCAATCTGATCTCTGTATCTGTGAGCTTGGTTTTGTTTTGTTTTAGATTCCACTTTAAGAGAGATCATTTGGTATTTGTCTTTCTCTGCCTGACTTATTCCCTTAGCATAATGCCCTCAAGATCTATCCATCTTGTTGCAAATGGCAAGATTTTCTTTTTTAGTGGCTGAATAATATTCCATTGTGTTTACACACCACATTTATCCATTCATTCATTGATGGACACTTAAGTTGTTGCCATATCTTGGCTCTTATAAATAATCCTGCAGTGAACATAGTAATTTACATGTCTTTTCAAACTAATATTTTCATTTTCTTTTGATAAATACCCAGAAGTAGAATTTCTGGATCACCGGGTGGACTTTTTTTTTTTTTGAGAGAGGGTGAGAGAACAAGTAGGAGAGGGGCAGAGGAAGAGGGAGAGAATCTCAAGCAGGCTTCACACTCATCTCGGAGGCTGTCATGGGGCCTGATCCCATGATCCTGGGATCATGATCTGAGCTGAAATCAAGGAGTCATATGCTTAACCAACTAAGTCACCCAGGTACCCCTATTTTTATTTTATTTTTTTAGGAAATTTCATATTATGGGGGCTTTTTGTTTTTGTTTTTGAGGAACCTTCATACTGTTTTCTATAATAGCAGCACTAATTTACATTCCCACCAATAGTGCATGAAAGTCCCTTTTCTGCACCCCTTCACCAACACTTGTTAGTTCTTCTCTTTTTAACAAAAGCCATTCCAACAGGTATGACATGATATGTCATTGTGGATTCGATTTGCATTTCTCTGATTATTAGTGATGTTGAACATTTTTTTCATGTGCCATCTGTATATCTTCTTTGGAAAAATGTTCAGTCCCTCTGCCCATTTTTTGATCACTTTTTTTTTGTTATTGGGTTTTATGAGTTTTTAAATTTTTTTAATGTTTATTTTTTTGAGAGAGAGGTGGGGAGAGAGCGCGCGCAAGCAGGGGAGGAGCAGAGAGAGAGGGAGACACAGAACTCAAAGTAGGCTTCAGGCTCTGAGCTGTCAGCACAGAGCCCGATGCAGGACTCGAACTCATGGATTATGAGATCATGACCTGAGCCAAAGTCGGCCACTCAACCAACCAAGTCACCCAGGCACCCCTAGTTGTATGAGTTTTTAAAATGTATTTTGGATATTAACCCCTTATCAGATACATGGTTTACAAGTATTTTCTTCCATTCTGTAAGTTGCCTTTTTATTTTGTAGATGATTTCCTCCACTTGAAGCTTTTTAGTTTGATGGAATTCCATTTATTTATTTTTGCTTTTTGTCACTGCTTCTGAAGTCAGATCCAAAAAGATATTAATAAGACCAATGTCAAGGAGCTTACCACCTATGTTTTATTGTAGGAGTTTTATGGTTTCAGGTCTTACACTCAAGTCTTTAATCCATTTTGAGTTTATTTTTGTATATGGAGTAGGATAGTGGTCCTGGTTCATTTTTTTGCATGTGGCTATCCAATTTTCCCAGTACCATTTATTGAAGACACTGTCTTCAATAATTGTATATTCTTGCCTCTTTTGTTGTAAATTAATTGACTATATGTTTGTGGGTTTATTTCTGGGTTCCCTATTCTGTTCCATTGATCTATATGTTTTTATGCTGATACTATACCATTTGATTACTGTAGCTTTGTAATAACTTGAAATCAGGACTGTGATGTTTCCAACTCTGCTTTTTTTCCCTCAGGATTGCTTAGTTATTTGGGGTCTTTTATGGCTCCATATGAATTTAGGATTATTTATTTCTGTGAAATATGCCTTTTTAAAAATTTTTTTTATTTATTTTTGAGAGAGGGAGAGAACACGTGAGCGCGCAGGAGTACACACCGGAGCTGGAGAGGGGCAGATAGAGAGGAAGACAGACAATCCTAAGCAGACTGTCTCTGCTGTCAGGCTGACACGGGCTCAGATCACACAAACCATGAGATCATGACCTAAGCTGAAACAAGAGTTGGGCACTTAACCAACTGAGCCATCTAGGCGCCCAGGAATTTTGATAGGGATTTCATTAAATCTGTAGATTACTTTGGGTAGTATAGGCATTTTATACTTTCAGTCCGTGACTATGGAATAGTTTTCCTTTTATTTATATCTTCAATTTCTTTAATCAATGTCTTATAGTTTTCAGTGTACAGATCTTTCATATTGGTTAATTTATTTCTACTTATGTTATTCCTTTTGATGCAATTGTAAATGGGATGTTCTTTCTTTCTGATAATTTGTTATTAGCATATAGAAACACAGAAGATTTTTGAGTATTGATTTTGTACCCTACAACTTTACTGAATTCATTTAGTTCTAACAGTCATATTTCTTATATTCAGTTTTACTCCAAGGTTTTTTTTTGTTTTAGTGTAATATGTGATAATAATATTTGATTTTTAAATTTTTGTTTGCCTAACTGTATTATAACATCTTCAAAGACCAAGGTTATTTAAAATTTCTTTAGTGTCATGCATGGAATCTTATATAGCATTTTAAAAACCCTAGGTGCTCAATTTTGGATGATTCTATATGGCAATATTAAATAATTGTTTCAATCCCTGGTTTAAATTAGGTTTATTAGTCATTCCATATTATTATTGTGAAAAAGTAATTTCTTATCTTTAGATATTAGAATTTTTAAAAAGTTATTTTAATGTTTATTTATTTTTGAGAGAGACAGACAGACAGATGGAATGCGAGCAGAGGAGGGGCAGAAAGAGAGGGAGACACAGAATCCGAAGCAGGCTCTAAGCTATCAGCCCAGAGCCTGATGCAGGGCTCGAAGTCACAAACTGCGTGACCATGACCTGAGCCAAAGTTGGATGTTCAACCAACTGAGCCACCCAGGCGCCTCTTAGATACTAGAATTTATATATTAGAGAAGGAGGAAGATAACGTCTAGCCCAAACTCTGCACCTCACTTTCTTTATCCATAAAATTATGTTGAGAGTTTGAGTAGTTAGTTTGTAATGCTCTGGCAAGTTGTACAATGTGGTTAATATAAAACTTTTATCACTTTTTAGGGTTTTTTTGGGGGGGGTGTTTTCAATACAGATTAGTTGATAATTATGAAACAATGATTTAAAACTTAGGTTAATCAGAAAATTTCTGTGAGAGATTGTCATCTTTGAATGTAATAATGTTAGTATAAAATAATGGGGATGTAAAGTTAAGAGGGCTTAGCCATGAATGTGAAGAATATGAATATGAAGAATAATCAAAAAAGAATAAACCATTGAATGTATTAAATAAAAGCATACCAAGAGCAATAAAGTAGATGTATAAATATAGGTATGGGAAATAATATTTGTACACACCTATGTATGTATATGTATAGAGAGAATGAGATACTCCGTGTTAATGAATTTTCAGATAGCTGAATATTATACCTCAAATTTTAAAAACAATCTAAAAAATAACAACTTTTATTTTATAGCTTAGTAGTACTTTTGCTTTATTAGAGTAGTTTCTCTCTTCTTTTGGAGTTTGCTGTCTTTTTTTCAGTATACCTTTCTTACAAAGTCAGTTTTGATTCATTGTGTTTTGAGAAATCATTTAACCAAGGTTGTGAGATATTGTATGGGTTGAGAATCAGTAAATGTTGAATGGTAGCTTGAGGGTGTGCCTTAAAAATACAAATCATAAATTTGAATGAGTTTGGGCCTTATTCATATATATATACATTTTCCTATTTGTATATTATTTTCTTGACTATATTCTGGATGATTTTCTGAATAGCTCCAGTGCTGTTAGGTTTGTAAAATGCCTAGCTAATGCTTTTATTTATTTTTTTTAATGTTTATTTTTGAGAGAGAAGGAGAGCCAGTGCACATGCAAGTGCACGTGTGAGTGCGTGTGCGAGGGGGGGAGGGGCATAGAGAGAGGGAGACAGAATTCTAAACAGGCTCCATGCTGTTAGCGCACAGCCCAGTGTGGGGCTGGAACCCATGAATCGTGAGATCATGACCTGGACTGAAGTCAGACGCTCAACCAACTAAGCCACCCAGGTACCCCTAACTAATACTTTTAATAAATATTACTATGAAGACAAAAGGAATAAAGTATAGTATAATACTTGTGAACCCACCACTGAGCTTAAGAAATAAAATACAGTTTTATTATTTACTAATACTGTTGAATATTTGAGTGCTGGTGATATGCTGCTCTAGGCATTATGTATTTAGCAGTCAACAAAACAAACAAAAATTCTTGTCCTCCTTGAGGTTACATTTTAGAAAGGAATTTGACACTGCCTGATAATTGTCATTGTTCCTAGTTTTAGCATTTCCCCCAGCCTTTTTAGAGTGCTGATTTGACTCTTAGGTGGTCATGAATACTAGACAGAATAGCTATTAGAAATGACTGCAAATAAAGTATATATAGGCACCATCTGACAACATAAAGGGTATTCTATCAGTACTTTTGGCTTGGTGGAGTTTATTTTGTACATACTAAGACATTCAATCTCTAATATTTGGTTTCACTGCCTAGTCAACACTATCCTATTGTTGATGACCCTGGTTTCATTAGGTCTTCCAGAGGGAAGCATTCTGGGTCACCTCAAATAACATTCTTGTGTGTCTGTGTAATACACAATTGAAGGAAGTATAGTTTATCTTTTAAGGCATTTGAAAGAAAGTTGACTTTTTAGTTTAAATTCAAAACTAAAACTTTTCCCCCCAAAAAAGTGGTACCTTAGATCCAATAACTAAGAATTACAGATTTACTCTTTGTTGTAATGGGCTTGAAAACTTTGTTGTTGTTTTTTTAAGTAGACTCTCTCCCAGTATGGGACTTGAACTCACAATCCCTGAGGTCAGGAGTTGCATGCCTCACTAACTTAGGTAGTTAGGTGCCCCTGGGTTTGAAAACTTCTAAAAAATTGTGGTATACTGTAGAGAAAACTAGAAGTGGCACCTTAGAATTTATAGACTGGGAACTTAACAACAAAAATCTGTGGTGTACTATAAATAAAAGCACAAACTACAGCTTATGAAAGAAACCAGCATAAATGGAAATGAATAGAACTAGAGCTTATGAAAGAAACCAACATAAATAGAAATGAATAAACATCAGAATTAGCATTTGAATATATAGTGTTCTCTGAACATGATTTTTATTTGCTATTGTTTCAGGTATCGTCAGATCCTAGAAAAAGCCATTCAGTTATCTGGGGCAGAACAACTAGAAGCTTTGAAAGCTTTTGTGGAAGCAAGTAAGTAGAATGAAAATTCCATGTCTGGCTTGTATTATTGAGTTAGGACTTCAAAGCTTGCTCAAGCTTGTTTTATATCAAATTATCAATATATTTGCATTGAGATTAAATTAAATATGCATTGAAATTGATTGATTTTCTCTACTACAAAGCTGTCATCACCAAGACAGTATGGTACTGGCACAAAAACAGACACATAGACCAATGGAATAGATTAGAGAGCCCAGAACTGGACCCACAAATGTACGGCCAATTAATCTTTGGCAAAGGAGGAAAGAGTATCC